>JADLZK010004740.1:0-600000 GCA_015847255.1 Hyparrhenia diplandra
GCCCTTGCTTGCGGCTAAAGAAAGAGTTCGATCTTTGGTCGATTTCGGCGCGCGCACTAATCCATTTTCCTCCTCGTTGAGAAGCTGCAGCCACGGCTCATGGGACTCGAGATGCTGTGCTACTCCTACCCGCTGGAGGGAGCCCACGACCATTGGGGAGGTGCGGCTGCCCGCTGGGAGCCCATGGGGTCTGCAGCGGATATATGCTCGGTAGCTCTCCTCTCTTCCTCCTAAGCACAATGACCTCTCTCCGACTCCCCTGCATTTCTTCTCAAAAACAAGACTAGGGTTCCTCCTCCTTCAATCTCTCCCATGATTTGAGCTGAAATTTCCCTGAGAGAGATTAAGTTCCTTGGTGGGTGTGTATGAGAGGGTGAAGATCCACCTCCTACCCCTATCCATTCCTCTAATATTATTCCTCAATTTGAGTGAGGGATTGGGATACCTAGTGTATTCCATTTTGTGATTCAAATTTTGCGTCACTAGCCGTGATTGCAATTGTGGATTTCCTATTACTCTTGGTGATTGCCATCACCTAGACGGTTTGAGATTGTGACTCCGCTGGAAGCACACAAGGAGATTGTGCAAAGGCACCTGAGGAGGATTTGTGAGAGGTTCGCGGCTCACCTCAAGGGATCGCGAAGAGCTACACTACTAGAGCTGCGTCGCTGGAGTCACCACCCCTTGGAGTGGTGTCTGGAGAGCCTCGAGGGGCCAACTAACTGAGAGCCTCCTGAGTTCCAAAACCACAGGTGCTGTTGGTCGACACAACGCAGGAGTAGGGGAAGTTATGCTTCCCATACTCGTCGATCACCTGTGTCTTCTTGTGTCCACACTTCATGAATATTTGCATTCTCTTGATTACTAGCCTTTTTATTTACTTTCACATACATATATCTTGTGCTAGTGATTGTTTAGTGTTGCTAGACTATCGAGCTTGTGTAACTTGTTTTAGTTACTTTTGATTAGTTTGTGTAGCTATGTAAATTGGATCCTGTTAGGTGTTTCTCCCTGTCCATTGTGCATTTAGTGAGCTTAGGTAGGCTCGCGGCTTTTGCTCATTAGAATTGTGCTGGAGCTCCCTGCCGTGAAAATACTAGTGCATAGGTTTGTGTGATTCCTTGCAATAAAATTGTTTAGAGCTCAAGCTAGGCTTGAGCACCTCATTTGCTTTGCGCGAGGATCTTTTAAGAGGTGCTATTAGAGTCA
This sequence comes from Hyparrhenia diplandra, assembly GCA_015847255.1. Taxonomy (NCBI): domain Eukaryota; kingdom Viridiplantae; phylum Streptophyta; class Magnoliopsida; order Poales; family Poaceae; genus Hyparrhenia; species Hyparrhenia diplandra. Next base: position 1,210 of record JADLZK010004740.1, read on the forward strand.
TGTATAGTGGGTGTGAAGTCTGGCTAAGTGAATAGTCTTATTCTCGCGATTATATTTTGGTTAGCCGACGCAATTAGTTTTAGAAAGGACTATTCACCCTCTAGTCCCCATCTCAACCCTTCGCTCCCCGCACTCGACACAACCCGAAAAGCTAGTGGGTCCGTGGTGGTGTTGTCGACGAGCCACCCCCTTTGGCCACGCTTTGGCCTCGGGCGCGCCGCCGGGCCAATAACGGACGCCGGGACGCACCCTCCATGGCACCGGGTCTACACTCCGCATTACGATGGCACCTACAACAACACAAGGCGCTTTGCCAGCGGTCACCATGACCGCCGTCGTGGGCGCTCGACGCCGCTTGGAACACCGGCTGGGCGTATATCGAGTAGCTTACTCACGGCATGTCCACATGCCTCGCGGAGCACATCGGAGGAGCGCGCGCATGCCACACTCGCGGAGCATGGTGATCAACACGCCCGCAGAGGAGGCAAGCAGTGCATGGCAAACTCGCATTACCAACAGACACATGGTCCTTGGTGAGGCAGCTGTGAAGCATAGGCCAACGAGGGCAGCCGGACAGTGGCGACGCGTCGATCATTTGTTGACACATCCTCGACGCACGCTCGCGACGATGGCTCACAATGAGCGCGGTAGCCCTCCCTCATCGCACGGGCGCCTCAAGCTGAAGCCATCGCCATTGACAGCGCAGCCCACGCGAGGAGCATGGTGTCGAGGAAGCGTATGGGCACGCTGCAATGTCGGGAGCACCCTTACTCCACGCGCCGAGGCGCCGTGCACCGTGATTCTCGCCTCGTAGCGAACTCCAGCGGCGCATCGCGCGCCATGCGCGGGCGCTCAATGGAGAAAGTCCTATGTCGATGGCGCCGCCTCCTCGCGTGGAGGCAGCTGATGGGAATCCTCCACATCGACTCCGCCTCAAGCGCCGCTATTGGAGCCATAGCCGACGGAGAAGGCATGGTCGCGGAGAGCCTTACGAAGCGTGTCCGTGTATGACAAAGCATTCCGTGAGAAGTGAGTTCATCGCCAGGCTGCACGCGTGCTCTGTGTCATCCTCCCAACGCTGAAACTTACTCCCGCCAGCTTGACGCATGGAAGAAAAGGAGGGGCATGTGAGGAGAGGGCGACTACGCAGGGCATGCCCCGAAGCATGCCGTGATCCTCCTCTTCTTCCTCATCTTCCGGAGACATCCTCGACGGTGAAGCAACATCTCGCCCCTCCCTTCGCTCGCGGCCGCGACAAAGGTGCGGACGGGCGTATTGGCAGCCAGCGCTGCCAGCAGCCGATGGACCTCAGTGGGGGCACAACAAGTCACCATTGCCCTCACACACACACACACACTATCGGGCGGGCGGGTGGAGCGGCTAGCATCCTCGAGCCGGTGGCCTTCCATCCATAGCGTGCACCGGCGGAGGAGAGCGGACGCCAGCCTCTCCGACGCGGTGGCTCGAGCTTCCACCGCACTCCGCAAATGCCGTGATGGCCGCTCCGCGGAATCCTTCGGCGAGGACCGAGGAGCAAAGTGGTAATCGGGTCCTCTTCTCCACGACGTGAGAGTCGCATGCCACCTCGTGAGCATCATGCGCACCCACCAATCGATAGATCCGCAGGGTAGGAAGAGCAAGGATCCGTGGTTTGATTTGGGGGATTTGGAGGATGGAAGGAGATCGACAAGATTGGGGAGGCGAAGTCGCCTCGGGCGGGGCGAGCATCACGGAAGCCGAGGTTCGCCGTGGCCGTGAACGGTTCATTTCCCGCATCCATGTGTTCGCTAGTGTCATCGATGGAATGCCGAAGCTCAAGTGCGTATTAACAAATTGAGATACAAATCTCCCACTTTTGCCAAATCCACGGTTTCATATCTGAAGCTGCAGTGCTGAATTTGTGAGTTTTTGTAATGTTTGACGCCAACTCTTTATTAGGACGAGTTGAGACTTCAACAAGATTCATGCGTGTAATAATATTGGTTTACATTAATGAAATCATTTCTTTCTTGAATATTATTGAGGCTTTTATTATGCTTGTATGTGCATAACAAGTATAATAAAGTATAGTGTCTGTGCTAACACCAAATCCTCTCGACAAAGTGAGAGGTACTTTTGTCTTCCCAGTGATTGGAACAACATCACTGATAGTTTCTTCTGGACACATATTTGAGCTCTAACACATCTATAAACTCGGACATTAGAAGAAGTCTCAGCTCAGTGTAACGATGCCACCTTGCCACGATAGTCTATAATCACCAAAGATATCATGACTAAAGAAGCATTTGCCCAAAATAATTCTGTGCTGCCCCCAACCCCAATGAACTGCTGCTTTGACTGCCGCCAAGCATCCGAGCAGTTCCGCATGGAAGGCGTCAAGCAAGAATGGTTCTTTTTCCAAAACCCTGACAGGATCATCAATCCTTGTTCATCTCGGATGTTGAAACCCCAGCCACCGGATCTTGTACGTGGATCAAAGGAACCATCTGAGTTGATCTTGAGCTCTACCTGCTTCGGCCTATTCCAGCACCCTGACGAAAAATCCGACAACAGACTTAGCTGTGTTTTTTGTCTGAAACCCTGTCCGTCAGAGCAGCAGTAGCATATGCTGTTTCACAAGCAGTCCTTCTTGCTTCTTCTCTCAATTTATTGCGTTCATCCCACCATAACCAGAGAAGCGGAGTTGGCATCTGCATTTTTGCCTTGCAGACTAAAGGAATGCTACTGGAGTAGAGTATACAAGCTGCTGATGGAAAAATGTGCCTTGGTCCGTCGGAGCTAGCATGTCTGTTTGTTCAAACCATGCTGCGAATCTGATTTTTCAAACGATTACTTGAACCATTATTTAATCCTATCAACATACATGACATATAGATATGCCTTCTGTATCCTATATAGTTGGTAGGAAAGAGAGGCCACCGGCCCTTGGTTAGACATAGAAAATCCACTAGTGGAAAATCCTTTCCATGGCGCCATACCCCAAATATTTACTGGCGGCCGAGAAGTGGGGAAGAGCCGGTAAAGAAAAGAGGTGGGCCCCACGAAAAAAAAAAACTGCCAGTGGAAGCGAATTTTCAGTGGCGTCTTTATAGTTTTTGTTTCTCCACTAGCGGTTTGTTCAACGATGACGCCAGTGCTATACTGATTTTCACAGGCATCTTTTTTGTACCCATATCCACTTGAGTGATATGAGAATACCATCTGAGAGAGTGGCCAATTAGTTAGATTTATTTGAAAAATTTATCAAAAAAACCTCCAAGCATACATGATAAAAGGGGAGTTATCTTCATTCAAAGTTTTTCATCTCTCAGCCGCAAGGCAAGTATCATGGTCACTTCAAACCCTCATAGGTATGAGTAGTGTGTTGGAGTAAATTTTATGCTTGCTTTATAATTGAGAGGTTGTGCATCATTACCACCTTTTGTTCTTGCTCAATCCCCCTTTCCTAATCTTTTTAGTCTTTACTTAGGAACAAGCAAAGATCTAAGCACTGAATGAGCTTGTTGACGATCCTTAAATCAAAATAATTTGGTAGCCAAAATATTCCTAAACAAATTAAATGACATTCAATAATACATCATAGCAAGATAGGTACTTGTCTAACAAGTTCCTGAAGATTTGGTTGTTTAATTAGAGATGTTTTCAATGATATACTAAAACACAAAAATAAAAAGATATTGTATAGAGCATGTATTTTGATGCAAATGGATTTGAGAAGTAATCTAAATTATCATTACCAAATGCCTCAAAATTAAAATTCTAGTACACCATTACAAGTTGTTCCAGGTTTCTTTTTGTCATTGGTGGGTGGGTGGGTGGGGGCTTGGGGTGGGACAGACTCAGCGGCAGCGTGGCGGCAAGGGCCCAATGCGATGAGTGTAACAAAGGGGGCCGAGGACCAAGGCGGGCAAGGCGCCATAGGGGTGAGTATGCGCGTGTTTGTGAGCGTCTATGTTGTGACGCGTAATTATAAAAGGCAGCGGCCATGCAAGGTGGGATCAACAACGGTGGTGAGGTCCTAGGAGGTGAGGGAAAAGATGAGTTGGTAGAGGGCAGGATGTACTCGGTGGTGGTTATGATGGATAGGGAGAGGCAGACTCGGTGGAGGCGGCTAGGGCACTAGGGAGGGGCAAAAATTCTCGAAAAGCAGAGGTGCAAGAGAAAGGCATGCTGTTGTGGGTATAGGGGCCACGATGGCATGGAGAGAGGTGGTGAAACAGGTGGATAAGAATGTTACCTTGTGTAATGGACATTAAGAGTCATACTTGCATTTTAAGTGATTTATAGAGATTGTAGGCTTAATAAGATGGACATGTCCAGATGTCACTAAAAGATCACTTTTGTAGTGAAATGGGCTTGGCTTTCATGGAGGTTGGCACGTGACAACATAGTAGCTAGGACCGAGGATGTTGGTGCTGAAGATGGTGACAAAGATGTGAAGAAGCGTTTCGCACTGTATACAAGCAACAAGACTCGGAGAAGCTGAAACATTGCGGTGAGTGGTGAGACAAATTTAAGACAAGACAAGTGAACCACCGAGGACTCAGGTACACGTCAAGAACCTGCAGGTAGCTCCAATGGAACTGGCGGATTAATTGAGCCCTGAAAGATGCAGTAGCGTCTTAGATCCTAGCTAACTTATATTTTATAGAAAGTCTCATCAATTTTTCTTATATAGAATCGTCGCATCCTGATCATATATTTGAAAAAGAGTTTTATAACTCGGCTTTTGAGAAAGCCAACACAGTTGTTTAGGGCTATCCGCAGACTCGTGGTGTACTTTTAAATCTCAAACTCTAAAAGGAATATTCCATCCCTGGTCATCAAAATTCTCCACTTTATATCCGCCCGCGACTCCGCCCATACTTTCTATCATACTCTATCCCAACCACCCATTTGTGGGTCCCTCACGCCATACACACAGCAAAGAAATCACTTCTCGATCCTCTCCAATCTCATTCTCTCTCTCTTCGCTGAGCCGCTGCTGCGCTAGGCGCTGCGCTATGCGCACCGCCAGCGTCGCCGCTGCTGCTGCTGCTGCGCTACCAAGCTCTCTTCCCCGTCTGACCTGGCCGCCAAGCGCCACGGCTCTCCTTCCCCTGCAGCGCTCGTGGGCGGCTCGGTCCCAGCACGGCTTCGTAGCCGGGCGGAGCTGCTCAGGGCGGCCTCCTCGGCTGGGCCGGGCGGCGGCGCGGGCTGCTCGCGGCGCCCTCCCCTGCGCTGGCTGGCGGCGGCGGGGTCTGCTCAAGGGCGGCTCTGCCCTGCCCGGCTCTCGCTGGCGGCGGCGCAGCTTACCTGATCATATAGCGATCCAGGCGATTTGGATTTTTTTTTTTTGATTTTCTGAACTACGTATATATGTATATATATAGTATAGATAACACGTGGATAACGTGGACAGGACGCGTCTCGATCGAATACGTTTTACTGAATTGTGACAGTTTTGTGAGTTTTGTTCCTTTCTTTTTTGAAATAAATAAAATAAAAGCGGGAAATCATTTTTTCTAATATTATTATTAGTTAGGTTGTGCGTGTTTGGTGACTGAAGTGGAAATCAATCCTATCAGCTTTTTCAATAAGGCATGAAAAACAGACGCGATTGGAGTGGTTGGATTTGGATCGAAAGCGAATGCTGCTATAGGTGTGGTTCAGATATACTCCCTCCGTTTTAAACTGTAGTTCACTTTGACTGTTCTATATAATGATTTTGTTATGCACCTAGTTCACTTTGGCTGTGTGTGATCACGCAGAGGCTTTTTGTCTTTGGTGCGTTACCGCGAGAGGCCGAATTTAATTATATTATTAAAAAAATGTCTTTCAATCATATGATAAACACAAAGGAATATTAATAGTGCCCCACACACCGGGCTGGGAGTTGCGCCGTCCCCAAACCCTAGGGTCTTTGCCGCCGCTCCCGCCTTCCACCACCGCTGGTCCACCTCCCTTCTCCTCCGGCATCACGCCGGTGGTTGAAGGGAGTGGGGATCCATCGTTTTTTAATAAGTTTTTTTCTAGTAGATCGAGTCTTCAATGTTCAAGGTTTCTTTGAAGATCTAATCGAAGAGATTGCCCGCGGCATAAGGCGTCGTCAAGATCATTGATGGAGCAATGGATCATGTCGTTCCTCAGCGGTGATGGCAAGGCGAAGACATCATGGAGAATAAGGTACTCCGGCCCTTCTTTTGTCTCATTTGTGGTTCTATGCAGCCATGGTGATGGGCTAGTAAGATTTAGTTTTCCAACGATATCTATCCGGATGTTGCTTGGACTTGTGTTCTCTCATGACGAATCCGGTGAAGGCAACAACGATGATGAGTTCAACGGCGTAATCGGCGGCACCAATTTCATTATGTTCGCATGTGGAGTTTTTGCGGTTTACTCCTCTTTTACAAAAGTGATGGGTATGAGGATGTCGGGGTAAATGGTGAGATGGCCATGTTCGTTCAGATCGGACTTTTCGTCCCCCCAGATATCCGTTTGGGGAAGATGATCCTATATGGTGGAATTTATGACTTTTTCAAGGTTTCTTGTCTCCCATTAATGAAGGTGTAGTAGTGTGGTTTACTTTTTGTAATGAGAGGATGTAAAATGCTTAAGTATCAATGGAATTTTTCCTTATCGCAAAAAAATAGTGCCCCACACGATAAATATATAGTATAGATCCATTTCTTTTTACCATGTATTATGGTTGGGAGACATGGACAGATGCAGATCATATGTCATGTCAGCGTCGTTGGTGTTGGCACGCGAATCCTGGAACACGCTTGGATGGTGATGGATTGTGCTCGATCGAGAAAAGCAGACAATTAATGACATATTTTTTCACAGCTGAGAAAACATCGTCGTCAAGCTCGCAACACATGCACACACGATCGAGATAGATGATGGCATATTTCATCCACACATTCTTCGATCGGATTTGATTCTAATGGTAGCTTGGTATAGGTATATGCAATCGAAAACATGCATGCACGCTAGATGACGGCCGGGAAGGGGCTGAGGCGAGGTGTAGGGCGGAGCAGAAGCCGGATCTTGCGAGCGCACACCAGCCCGTCCGACTCCGACATGTCGATCTTGGAGTCCCCGTCGCCGTCGACGGTGGCCCAGTGGAAGCACTGCACGAGCGCCGCCAGCACAGCGGGCACGGACTGCAGCGCGAGTCCCATGCCGGGGCATCCCCGGCGTCCGCTGCCGAAGGGCATGTACTGGAAGTGCTGGCCGCGTGGCTCCAGACTTCTCCGCGGCGCCGCCGGGCATGAACCGCTCCGGCCGGAACGCCAGGGGCTCCTCCCAGTATGCCGGGTCGCGCCCGATGGCAAACACGTTGATGAACACCGCCGTCTGCGCCGGCACCGTGAAGCCGCGCACCACCATCTCGTCGGACGACTGCCGGTGCGCGATCGGTGCCGCCGGGTGCAGCCGCAGCGTCTCCTTGTACGCCGCCATCAGGTACGGCAGCTGCGGCAGGTCCGCCTCGCTCGCGATCCTGTCGCCGCCGATCACCGCGTCCAGCTCCTCCAACACCTTGCGCAGCGTCTCCGGGTTGTTCATCAGCTCCGCCAGCATCCACTCCACCATGGCCGCCGACGTGTCTGACCCAGCCGTCACGACGTCCTATGCATGGCTCATGACTCACTCATGATCGAGAAGCAAAACAAAACAGTAAAAAGCTGATGGCTCTTACGATGATGAAGGCCTTTATGTTGTCCCTGGTGAGCTTCACCTCCGCCGCCGGGTCCTCCGCCTTGTCCATGAGGATGTCCAGCAGGTCCTTGCTGTGCTTTTTATCCTGCTTGCTACGTTCGCCGCCGTCGTCTCGCGCCGCCCTCGCCTCCTCCTTGTGCTTGAGGATGTCCTCCAGCAGGGCATCGAAGCGGCGGTGGACGTCGGCGGCTCTCCTGCGGAGGCCCTGGAGGTCCCAGCCACGGATGACGGCGATGTAGTCGTCGGCGTTGAAGGCGCCGACCAGCTCTGCCACGGCCTTGACCAGCTCCTGCGCCTCGTCGGTGACGCTGCCAGGCACGGTGCTGGCCACCATCCGGATGATGGAGGTGTTGGAGGCGGATGAGGTGGCGAGTGAGGTCGACCGTCTCCCCGCGCGCCGACGAGGCCAGCAGGTCCCCCAGCAGGGACACGGTGCCGGCGCGGCGGACGGGGCGCAGCTGCTCGACGGTGCGCGGGCCGAGCAGCTCCGACATGCAGAGACGCTTCATGAAGCGCCAGTGCGTGTTGTAGGGGCGCGAAGGCGAAGCCGGCCGAGTCGTAGGCGAACTGGCGAGCCACCGCCGTGAGCGGGCGCTCCGAGATGCTGCCCTCGTGGCCGCGGATGAGCTCGCTGGCCACCTCCGGCGAGCTGGCCACCACGCAGTGCGTGGAGCCGAGGCGGATGTGCATCAGGGGTCCGATCCGGGACGCCAGCTCCTGGAAGGTGCGGTGCACCGGCGGGCGGAGCAGGTGGAGATGCCCGATCACCGGGAGGCTCGTCGGCCCCGGGGAAGCCGAGCCTGCTGCCGCCATGAGGAGATCAAGTGGCGCAAGGCGACGATTGTGACGACGGCCACCAGCGCCAGGACGACCTCTGGGTTATTCTTGGCGAGCGACACGATCGCCGTGCTGGGGCTGGAGATGGAGCTGAGCAGCTGCTCTTCCGTGGCCATGATCGATGCTAGCTTAGCTACCGGCACTATCTTCCTCACTACGTACGTGCACTAATCAGGCTCTCAGCTCATCTTCAACTGAAGAAGAGAACTGCTCTGTGTTCTGTGTATAATCTGGTGTCGGTTCTCTCTTATTATATACTCGTGGAGGTGGCCAGAATTGATGGTGTTGACGAAAAAGAGATGCTTGCCGGGTTTACACTATCGACAACAACTCTTTTCTAAATCTAAATCTATACAGTACATGCACGAGGCACCCTTAGTACCTACTAGTCTATTAATTTATACAGGTTTTAATTTATAATGATTCAGTCGTCTGGTAGAGAATATATATTTTAGTCCCATAAGCTGCATTTTGGTGTGTAGATCACGGTTGCTCTGAAAATGTTGCCTTGCTTGCCGCCGGTCTAGATCAGTGTGCCTCAGGCCCTTGATTTATTCCGACTATTATACGGAAATACTGTTTCTCATGTCAACACTAGCACGGTCTTTGATCCGTGAACGGTATGAATTCTAAAATAGACAAATCGCTCCTATTTTATCTATTTAGAAGCGATTTGTCAATTCTTTAAAAAAAAACAAAAACACGCCTAGACGTGCTCTAAAAAAAAAAAAATAAAAATAGACTAGGGATAGAGAGAGTAATTTAGATACCTAACTCTTAGATAGTAACATCACAGCTAATAATTAGTCTTTAACTGATTCAACATACCCAAACGCGAGTCATGGATCAAGAGAGGCCACATGCCCGCCGATGCTTCCGGTGCATTGTTTTAAGACATGAGGCCGTACGTAAAGACCAAAAAGCGTTCTTAGAGGGCTTTCTCTATCTTCAAGAACACTTGCCAACGCAATAAGAAATAATCCAACAAGGGTGTTGTTCATTTAACGTTTCTTTCCAATATCCAATCCGCCCTTATATATGTACGTACTGCAGGCGTGATCATATTAAACGTGTCATCATTGACAAAAGAGCATGGGTATTTAGAGCATCTCCAACATCTTTTTAGATTATATTTAGGAGATAGGATGAAGCCAACAGTGGGGCAATCCGGGCTCGAGCCCCTACTGGTGAGTCCATGAAGACCGTCCAAGCCCTCCCTAAAAATTTCCACCATTGTTGCCTTTGAGAACAAGTTGTACATCTAAGATGCGTTTAGCCCCTAATATTTTTCCTAGCTTCGTCAGAGGTGTCGCCGCATATATCTCATATCTCGTCCAATACATGGTTTCATCACATGTGGAACCCATACATGTAAGGATCGGCGATTAAGTTTTAGAAACAACTATTTAGTCGACTCCTCAATCCTTTCACCATTGCACGCTGGCTTTGGCATACTTCAAGTACCTCTTGTGCGCCATTTTGACTACCAATGGAATGTGTATGTATTTGGAGGAGTTTCTTCCACAGAGAGCACATATTGAGATGGGAAATGGTGAAGCAATGGACTAGTGTTACGTGGTGGATCTGTGTGGAACTACAAGCGATAGGGGAGATCTCATATGTCCTTGGGTGAGGGATGTGTTGTGTCTGGACGCATGTTTTATAGCAAGAACCAAAGGTAGTATATATATCTGGAACCGATCGACAGTGGAGAAGCATGTAATAGGTGGTGATCACAGTCCTTACAACTTCAAGATCAACAAAAAATCAGGATGTGATGACACTGCCAGGTCAAGTTATGACGCGTCGGCATTAGTATTTCACTGCCAGCTATTGGGGATCTCAACCGACCAACTATCACTACGGTTGTTTGTAGCTTAATTCACCCTGCAATGATAGGTGTCTCCACTGCCGTGTCTCTTGGAGTCAATTAATGGCCTAGTCTGATGCTTATGATTCGGCAGTGAAGCATAATCACTCTCGGCTTCAACATACCCCGCGGATGCATATAAGTTTATTAGAGCAAGTTTAATAATTTAGCCGGCTGCTGGCGGTAAGCAGTTGCCATGTCATATATAGTCGGTCATACAGTCGACAGATATTATGGAATCGATGGCAATGAGATTACCAGTATATAATAATCATATGTGCACACAATCTATTGTGCTGGACATCTGTGTGGCCATTCGTGGACACTGCATGGCAGCCACGGAGGGATCAGGGATCTTTGCATTGGCCATAGATGGAGCGGAGCAGGGGATCAGGGAGGAGCGAGAAGAAGATGCCTTTTCCTCGGGTCTTGTGATTCAGCCGGCGAGAAGTATATCGCCCGCTTTGCATTCTCTCTCGCTAACGTGGCTGTTTTCTTGATGACGTGTATCCATTTCGCCGACTGAAACATGCTTATAATACCTGCTCTTATGTGGTTGTAATGCGCCACTATTATGATCGTACTCAATGATGGTCAACAACTAAAAATTATATGCGGGCCTTGTATTTTTAAACAGATGGAGCAGTAGGATAAGATGGTCGTTTATAATTTTCTATAAAATCGTGCTTTAATTTGTTGAAAAAGATTCTGTAAAATCTATCGTAGCTTATATCTGTTTTTAAGGGCAAATATGGTAGTAGGTTTGGAAGAAGTCGGCGAGCATTCTTCTTCAGCAGTGTCTCTGATGATGACAAAGACGATGGACAGGGAGTCACAGTCACGTCGCGGTTGTAGGTATAGCTGCTGCTGCAGTGATCTGATCAGATCGGATGCTGATCGATTGATGATGGCCCATCGAGCTACATGCTGGTGGTTTGGTGGAGATGGATGACATACAGCACGCATCCTCCCCTTTGGAAAGAAGCTAAGCTCGATCAGTTATTATGTAGTATTAATAATCTCATGTACTATATAATATATGCATGGACATTTGTGGAGTGTCATGCTGACGTAAGCATTACATCAACCAGCACGCAGACTGCATTTTTGCCTTATTTGATGTTTTTTTTTCAGTTAGGAGTACTTGTCAGGGGAAAAGGCGCCAACATCATCAGGGGCATAATAACGTTGCTATAGGACATTTGTATTAAGTTAAAATTAAAAAGAATCATTCGTTTTTTTACTACCCTAGAAAACCCCTTATTATTGGAATTTAAGGGTGCACGAAACTACTCCCTCCATCCAAAACTAAATGTCACTACCGGATTCCCAATCTTTGCCGGGATAAATCTTTTTCCGTGAGCAAATTATTGAGCTCACGGGGAAAGGACCCTCTTTTCCGTGAGCACCGATGGCAAAGGCGACACTCGGCAAGAAACAGACTTTGCCGTGAGGCCTTGCTCGGCGAAGGCCACGGCCTGACGCCGACCGTCCCTTCGTCCCCCTTTACCGAGACGTCGCCATCCAGCTCTGGCAAAGCGTTTTCGTGTTCCATCTTTTCGTGAGCATTAGCAAGCTGTAAGTAAAGGAGCCCCCTTTGTTGTGAGGGTTTGCAAGCTTTAGGCAAAGTACCCCCCCCCACCCCCTTCTTTGCCGAGAGAGCGGACCCGGGGCTCTTGGCAAAGACTTGACCATTTTTTTTTTTTTTTTGTTTTTGACCTCCAAACTTTTTTTTCAAGGGTTCATATACATCATATGACACTCCATGTTCAAGTTTAGTGAATTTTTGACTTTATTTGGTATATTTAGGTAATTATTTTCTTCTACGACGATTTTTAAAATGAAGCCAAATTTGAACTACAAGTGAGTGAAATTTTAAAAAAAAAAAAATAGAGTAAAAATTGATATTTCTGTTATTCAACACGAATTAAGGCCTTATGTATAAAAAATAAAACTAAATCTTGAACATCTTATTACGAAAAACACGAACATTAAGGTGTGCTTGAGTGGTTTTAAAATTCTAGAAAAAAGCAACCCAAGTCAAAAAATCATGGAATTTGATAATATGTCATGATATCTTATGCCGAGGCTATGGTAAAAAATTGAGAAGGTTTCGCGCAAGTTGGCACACACGATGTTCATAGAATCCAACATCTACATAGAAGTTTCATGTTTGTTCGTAGAATGATCCAAGATGATTTGATTTGGATGTGGCGGACAAGTTCTGGTTTGACTATGAAACTTTTTTTTCTACATGCAATAGACATTAGAGATTGTGTCATGTGAAATTTTGGTGATTTTCAGATCATTTTGATAATAATTATAATTTTATGTTCTAATTAAGTAAATAGAATGTAAATAGAATTAGAGATAAAACGACATGAAATAATGGTCAATTTTTTGCTAAACCAACAACTATGCATTGATGAGTGAACGTGACAAGGTATTTTCAAATTAAGTTCCAACAAATTTTCTGAAATTGTCTTTGCCGAGAGCATATAGGGTTGCTCTCGGCAAAGGGGCTTTTTTGAGAGTTTATAGGTTACCCTAGGCAAAGGTGAAGTGTGGCCTCACCGTGGCGGCTGCGGCATTTCAAAAAATTAACCTGCCTTTGCCGAGAACGAGATCGGCCTTTTCTCGGCAAAGGAGGCCTTTGTCAGAGCGCCGATCTCGCTCTCGGCAAAGGCGTAATCTATTTTTAAAAAAGATCGGCCACCCCTCACTCTCTCTCACAGCTCACACACTCGCACTCACACATGCGCGCGCCCGCCGCCGCCGCCGTTCGACTGCCAGCTGCCGGCCACGCCCGCGCCCCACCCGCCACCGCTGCCGCCCGCTCCCTACCTCCACGAATGCCGCCCTCCCTACCTACACCGCTTCTTTTTTTTTTTTTTTTTTTTTTTTTTTTTTTTTTTTTTGACAAGAGGACAGGTGGAGTTTCCCTGCATTGGTTATACACTTATACAAACTAGTCATTAGTATAAGAAGAGTTGCGTATAGAAGATGGGGAATGATTTGTTGCGCTTATTATATTCCTTTTCCGGCAACAATGCTAATCAACATTGGTTATACATCACTATAGTCGTTAGTATAAGAAGAGTTGCATAAAAACATGGGGAATGATTTGTTGGGGTGGCCGAGAATCCGAGATGCGCAAACCAGCTGTTGGTTGTGCATGTAGGTTCCAAGTCAAAGGCACACCAAGCTGCTAATGCGTCAATAATCTAATCATCTATTCCGGCGCCGGTCGACTCTGCTTTTTTTTTGTGCGAGGCCAGCAGCCCTTAACAACAAATATCTACTAGGATTCGACTCCTATGATAATAAAATGATCCTAGTATAAACAAACAAAAAAGAGATAAAATGTTTCATGTTCACCTAAAAACGCGTTCACCCGCGAATTGGCTTGTAGTCCAATGGTAGGGACGGTCCATGGGGCGCTACCCACCGGGGTTCAAATCCCTGGTGCTCGCACCTTTTCTTAGGATTTTCCCCAGATTTTACCCGGCGTTGTGCATTAAGTGGTAAGCGACGTTCCGTCGACGACGAGGCGCCTATGGTGACTTCGAGAATCTCCAGATCTGCCGGCTGCCCTAGTCCTTCGGAGGTGCTCATAGGGGTAGGGTTTGCGTACGCGTGTTCATAGGGATGAGTGTGCGTGCGTGTTGTGAGTGTCTGCGTTGTCTTCGTGTAATTCTCAAAAAAAAAACATTCACCCTAAAAAAAGTACTCCGCATATCTAGGTCGTTTTGACATTTCTATATACACAACTTTAATTATGCATATCGTCAGTATAGTATATCTAGGTGCATAAAAAAAACCAAAAGAAACTAAGATTTAGGACAGAGAGTGGTAATATTTTCTTGTTCCAAAAGTTTTTAAAAATGTTTACATCAGAGTATTTTTAAACGATAAGCACGGTCGAAATAAGCTAATGAATGTATCCTTTTGATGTTGGTTTTAGCTTATTTGGACCATATGTAGCTTATAAGATGAGATACCTAAAAATGACCATCTCTAAAAATAAAATAACCTCTAAAATAAACACACTTCAGACTAGCACAACATGGGGGATTGGAGGAGGAAAGATGATGGAATGGAAGGGGATTTTTACTCATAGTATATGGTGATCAGTGAGCCATAGCACCAACCTAGCTTCATGAGAGGAAACCAACAAGATGGTCCAGACTTAATAAAGCTAGGTCGAATTCAAAGTAGGAGGCAAGCTTGAGGAGGGAGAGCGAGGCACAAGTAGGTGAAGGCCGAGCAAGAGTAAGGGGTGTAAGGTCCTAGATGGCTAGGGGGGGGGGTGAATAGCCTATAAAAAATTTCTACAAGCTCAACTAAACAAACCGATTAGTATAAAACACGGCGTAAAGCGGTTTGGACTAGCTCTATTGTCTTGCAAGCCTCTAGTGACAATTCTAGCAAAATGCTATGATCTCTAAGTCAATCAAAGGCTATGATCTCTAAGTCAATCAAAGGCTATGTCACTACACTATCTAGTGAGCAATCCTAATATGGTCCTTATGCTAGCAAGAACAACTACACAAGGCAAGTGCTAGCTCTCTACACAATATAAACTAGGAATGTAAATGCAAGTGTGAGAGTGTTATACCAACTCGTAGAGGCAATGAACCAATCACCGGGAAGAAGATGAACTATCAATCACTCGAAGGTGATGATCCAAACACCGAGACAATGAACAAGTCGATTTGTTCACCCGGAGTTCGCTTGTACACCGACAAGTTACTCTCCGGTTGTGCCGACCAACACAAGGATGGTGTTTGAGCTAGGCGGTGCCCTTGCTAGCCTCAACACACCACTCACAAGTGAGGTAACCTAAAGCACGAGCAATGTATTCCTTGCACTTTGTCTTCCCGACGAGGAGTGCGTAATTCTCTCACAAATCAACCGGAGGTGGCCAAGAAACAATCACCTCTTCTTGCCAACAACTCCACCAATCCACCAAGCCGGCTAGGAGCGGTGTCTCCAAGAGAAACGGGAAATCCACCGTCTCACAACGATCCCCAAGTGCCTCTAGATGCAAGAACTCGATGCAATGCACTTGGATCAACTCTTCTCTTAAGAATGAAGCTCAAATCAAGAATGAGAGAGGAGGGAGGCTTGCTTGCTTGCTCAAAGGTGTTAGGAATGATTCAAATGACCAAGAGAGAGCAAGGGGCAGCCAAAGGGGGTATAAATACCCCACACCAAGAAATGTGGCCATTGAGGGGAAACCCATGGTTTTCGCGGCGACCGGGGCCGGACCGACCGGATGTGAGTCCCGGTCGGTGGGTCCGTCACAACCGACAACCCCGAGCGATGGATGGACCCCCGGTCCGGATCGGGTCCGGTCGCAGCGTCGGTCGGCCCTCGGCCGAAACCCCGGTTTACACCCTTATGGAATTTCGACCGGACCCGCGACACCGGTGCCCCGGTCGGTTTCCTCGTGCTTCCGGTCAGGTGCGTCCGGTCACGCTGAGCTGCGAATTTTTGTCGTTTCGTCGTCGTTCCTTCGCCTATGCTCCAAACCGACTTCCGCCACTTGATTCTTGTTGCCGACACGTCGAAGAACACCTCGACACCATGTGTTAGCATTTTCGAAACATTTTCGACAAGTGCGGAGTTAGCTCTTTAGGTTAGAATGCATGCATATGAATTTTGAACCTAAAGGCACGTGAGGATCGATATGTACGAAAGTTTTCCCCTCTTTATAGTACGGCTTATCGATCCTATAATCACCCACACCCTCTATGGTGTCTTGGGTGTGAAATCAAAAGCCCTATGGTTATACCTTTGCCTTGGGGTCAATTGATCTCCAAACCACACCGAATTGGATGCTTGATCATCTTTTGGATCATCTCGATCCATCCTCCATGATCACCATGCACCAACTCCCAACACGGCAAATCTCCAATCTAATCAAACACTTAGCATCGAGAGATTAGTCCTTAGGTGTCACTAATTAGCCAAAACCAAACAAGAGATCTTCAAGGGGTCAACAAACGAGTGTACGATCCACTCGGAAATAGGGAAACCTTGGAGGGCTGCACGCGCCTCGAGGAGGAACCTTTGGGGATCCGCCAACACATCCTAGATCCTTCCGTGGCTGAAAATCTAAGACTTGAAGTTAGAGGCGATAGGGATCGAGTTTTAGAATTTGGGGTTGATGTCTATAGAGAGAAGATAAGAGTTGGAGAAAACAATTGGATCTCCCCGGGTTGATCGAGAGGAAGATTTGAGTATCTAGACCTACACCCACCGACCGACTTATTAGGGTTTCAATTGTAGGCTAGGCTTCTTTTTATATATAAGGCGTGTGTCTTTTAAGAGGGCCATCTCTAAATGGGATGTCCCCTAATTGATTTTTAGATGTGGTGAGCTGCCTTGGCAAATGGGATGACCACCTTTCAAAATCACTAAGTACTTTTGGAGACAAGTATATTTTTGGCCCACCTACTATAAATAAAAGTTGTTTCCTAAAACTAATTTTGCAAAGTGTAGTGTTGGTGATGGAGAGACTTTACATATTATTATGAAAAAAATTACATAATTTTATAACAACTCTTTGAAATTTTTTAAAATCCAATTTATCGATTGTCCATAGTCGGCGAGTCCCTTCCACCCGAACGCCCGCTCCCATGGGTGTCTCGGGGCGACTTCGCCGCCCGGTCACCCCCCTCCCCTCGGCAGCTCCTCCTCCTGCCGCTATCGCCGCCAAAGACGCCGTGGCGGGCGGCGGCCAGCGGTGGTTGCCCTCAACAAGGGGCACCACCGCGCTCCCTTCTCCCTCCACCCCGGCCCTTTTCCTTCCCTCCTCCACCTCAAACCCTACCGGAGACCATGGCGGCGCGGTGACGACCGGCCCGGCCGGATCTGCGCCTCTCCCGGCCTGATCCACCTCTTGGCGACGCCCGCTGCTCCCCTCCCCGCTCCTTCCATGGCGGGCGGCTAGACCCTCACTACTAGACAACTGATTTTCCGTGGCTGTTTTTTTTTTCATTTTCCATGGTGGTTCTTGCAACCGCCACCGAGCTAAGTCACGTGGCGGTTTTTTTCAACAGAGAAAAACCGTCATGGTAAATATTAACCGCGTGGCGGTTTTTAAAGAAAAACCGCCACAATTAATAAAAAAAAAAAAACAAAAACGTAACCCTAACGGGCTGATTTTATTGTTTAGTTAAAAACTAATTAATAGATCAAAGAAAGTAACTTATTTTTTGTGGAAACAAATATATAAAAAACATATAAGGTCAAATCTCAAACTTGTACTGACCCAAGGTGGCAAAAGCCTCCGGAGGGGTTTCTCAAATTGAATTGTGATGCGTCTTTTTTAACGCAAATTGTGATGCATCTTTCCTTGATTCAAAGACTGGCCTCTTGATCTGTGACCACGATGGAGATGTGGTAATGGCAGGCCGTGGTAGAATCAATAATGTCCTAAGTGCTTTTCATGCTGAGTTGATTGCCTGTCTACAAGGCGTTCATCAGGTGCTGTGCAATATGGGTATCGGGAGGTTGATTTTTGAGAAAGATATGCGCTCAACGTTCAGCTAGCTCTGCAGTCCCAAAGTTTTGATGTGTTTCCGGAGGGAGGCTTGATTGAGGAGCTTAAGTCCCTGTCTAGTTTAAATTTCAGTGAATTTGTTTGTAATTTCTTGGGTAGGACCGGTAATAGCCTGCCCATGTGTCGGCCGGTTTAGGTTATGGATGCTTCGAGAAGGAGGCGCTAATTTGTAATCGTTGACAAATTGTCACATGAGTAATGAATGGGCCAAAGTTTTTTTTTGAAAAAAATGAGTGAAAACCAAAAGAAAGTTGGTGTGTTGGCCCTTTGGATTGTTGGTCTGCCGTACAAGGGTGGCAGAAGGTCAAGATTCATTAACTGCTGTATCTAAGGGATGCTTCTTCGACACAAAAGTTTTTTTTTTCTTTTTTTTCTTTTTTTGCGGCAAAAAAAGTTTTTTTTCTGGCCACACAGTGAAGAACAATCCTTAGTCGCTTACCTTTTGAGCCTCAAAAGCCATGATCTAACGATAACATAGTGCATTACTATGTTTCAATTAAACAAATGAGTAGTCAGGGAGAAACGATTTAGGCCCCCTTTGGCTTATAGGGTAACCATAGGAAATTTGTAGAATTGGAATGTCTCAGGATAAGATAGCTCCCCCAATCCTCTGACTACAGTACGACCTTATCTTCTCCCCCACCTGAAAAAAACCCCTTATCTTCTCCCTCCAGTGCTCCTTCTGCCTCCTTCCCTCATCTCTCTCACGCGAGCCAGGCGGGCGCGGGGCGACGTGCTGGCAGATGGCCTCGCTCTAGCGGACGGCCTCGCTGGCGGATGCGCGCCGCCGTCGCGGAGGGCGGTTCGGCCCCATCTCGCGCCACCGGGATCCGGCATCGCGCACCTCCTCCACCTCGCCTCATCACTGTCGGCTAGAGGATGGCGGAGGGCGGCTCACGACAGCGTGGGACGGTGGCGCTTCGCCCCATCACGGACGACGATGGCTCGCCACACCCGCAGACGTCGGCGGTTGGACCCAGCGCGGACGGCGGCTCTCGGCAGGGCGAGGGCAGGCGTGGCGGACGCGAGTCCGCGCGGAACATGAAGTCGAGCGGATTTTTGGATTCCTGCATGTACGGTGAGAGCGAATCCTATCCTCCATCGGTTCCTCTGGAAATTTTCCTTCGTAACCAAAGGGGTGATGAAGTTAGCCAATTCCAGAGGAACGATTCCTCCGTTTTTCCTGCGGTTCACCCACGAACCAAAGGAGGCCTTAGGCGTTAGGTTTGATGAAAGGGTTAGTCCATCCTGTTCTTACTTCTCACTTTTTGTTTGGTTTATGGAATAGAATGAGTTGATGTACAATCACCACATTCCTCATAAGCTAACGATTAGTATTAGCATGAGTGAAATTATTCCACCAAACTTCAGGAATGGACTTAATACTTATTTTTTTGAACGAGGAAACCCCATTTCCATTAAGCAATGGAAATACCGAACAGAGTTTGATACAGGGCTGAGACAGATTCAGAAAATAAAAGCAACAAGCTATTAAGGCCTGATGCTAGCGCGCTCTAGGGTACTATGCCTAAACGCACAACGGAACCAGAATATCACAGTATCAAAGTGCTACTTATTACAACCCAAACAGAAGTTCAAAAAGACTGGTAACCATACAGCACAAACATACGAGAAAAGGTTCCACAGATTGGGACTCCAGCACCAACGTCGTGAACTGAGAGAATTTTTCCACAATAACCACCAACTCCACAGGTGTTTACATCAGTCTTCAGGGTCGTCCTTGGATTCGATCTGCTTCTGCACCTCGTCCTTCTTAGTCTTCTTGCTTAGCAGCCGAACCGCGATCTCCATCATTGTATTAACTCCATCTTGCAGCGCTTGCTTCCCAGAATCAGAGTAAAATCCTGCCCAGTAACTAATTAGAGCACAAACATGACATATGATAGCAAGGGGGCTTTGAATTTTCTTGTTATTAAAGCAAACATTGTTCCTAGACTTCCAAATGGCCCAACAAAGAGCTGCTAGGCCCAGAGTATGAAACTGTTGGTTGTTAGGCATCCAAACCATAAACCACTTCTAGGCTTGTTCAAGGTTACCAGGGATATTAGAAGCCCCTAAACATGTTGCAAAAGTAGCCCAGATTGTTTTAGCAGTACTACATTGAAAGAAAAGGTGTACAATGCTTTCATCATAAGAGCAAAAATAACAGTGTGGATCACCACTCCAATTTCTTCTAATCATATTGTCCTTTGTTAAGATGGCATTATTTGATACTAACCAAAGAAAAATTTTGATTTTTTCAGGGATTTTGCTTTTCCAAATATTTCTATGATAAGTACCAGCATCATTAGCAGTCATGAGATTATATACTGACTTAACTATAAACAATTTCTTAGCTCCAAACCTCCATATAACAGAATCATCATGTGCATAAAACTGAGTTTCTAATAACCTATCAACAATCTGGATCCATTGAGTCCTCCAGATATCCACCAGCCATCTAGAGAAAGTAACATAAGCTGGATTGTTTTTCACTTCACTCAGCAGAATGTGTTTATTGGTTGCCATGAGATACAGGTCTGGATACACAGTAGCTAAAGGTTTATTATCTAACCAGGTATCAACCCAGAATCTAATTTTATTCCCATTTCCTACCAAAAATTTCCTCCCATGAAGATACACATCCCTAATTTTTAACAAATCATGCCACATGGCTGAATCAGTCTGTTTGGGTTTAACAGTACTGATTGAATCCTTTCTTAGGTATTTGTAGGATACAATATCCTGCCATAAGCCAGATTCCTTATCTAATTTCCAAAACCATCTGCACAACAAACTTATGTTCATTTTCCTTATATCTTTGATACCAAGGCCACCCTGTTTCTTGCTTCTACAGATTTTGACCCATTTAATCAAATGATACTTCCTCTTGGTACCTCCTCCTTGCCAGAAGAAGGATCTTCTCTGTTTTGTCTAATTTGTAAACAATGGTTTTAGGAAAGAGATACATTGACATATGATAAATTGGAGCATTATTCAAACTAGTCTGAATTAGAATTTTCCTGGCAGCTATGGACATGGTTCCCCCCATCCAAATATCCAATCTTTTAGCATTCTTTTTCATACAGAGGAATCCAATCAATAATATGCAATCTATTAGGGCTAACTGGTACCCTAAGATATTTAATTGAAAAGAACCAATCTGACAATTGAAAATTTCAGCATAAGTGTAATCTAGGTCCTCATCATCATTGATACTTGATGACCTCACATTTTGGTAAAATTGATTTTGAGTCCATCCGACATAAGTTCATACAGATCTCTACAACATAAAAAGAACAAAATTTTTGGCCTCCCTTCCGCAAACGTGCGACAAATTTGGTTTGTTGTTCCTCCATCCACCCGGCGCTACACAATCCATCCGCATGCCGCCATGCAACCCATGCGATCGAGCTGGCGTCCATGGTGAGAATAGAAATCCAGAAACAAATCGTCCGAATCACAAGGCATGGAGGCCCGGGCTGCTGTAACATGGGTTAAAAAGTGCAGACTCTCTCGTACTTAAGTTCTAGACAGTTCTTTATTTCGTTCTTGCTTAGATGCTGACATCTCGTAAGTTGTTGTTCAGTCTACTTATGCAGTTTCTAGGCTTGTTCGTTCGTTCTTGCTTAGATGTTGACATCTTGTAAATTGTTGTTCGACTGTAGTATTAGTACAAATAGTTTTCTGTAGAATATGATAGGGTGCGTGAGGGATAGAATTAATGGTAATTTACTGAACTGAATTTCACTTAGAAATTCTTCTTTTGGCTTCTTAGAACATATAATAGGCATAACTATGAATTGTTTTCTGGCAATAAGATATATGAATTGTTTTTGCATCTTTTGATGAAAGAATTGTCCACATTAAGACTAGAGTACAAGTAATCATACATCTGCGTGAGGTAGTAACTTGTTCTCCATCCACAACCTTAATGTGACCATTGAGGTAATTTAGGCAATAGTTCATGTCTTATGTCAAGTTAAATCTACAAGGGCTGCCTTTAAAAAAGAAAAGGAGAGAAAAAATTATGGTCTAGAACAACTAAAATGTTCAGCTAATTATTGACTATTCATGGTGACAACTAAATAAAACATTGACATTGTTTACAGGAAAAAGCAAGGCTATCAGTTCAGGCTCTGTGTAAGGAAATTGGCTAAATAGTAAGACTGAACCTTAGCTAGGATTTAGGTGCAAAATATTCTTGATCGCACATCCACCTCTATGCAACACTATTATTTAGTTCATATATATCGGTACTTGTTGTTTTATATCTTGATTTGGTTGGACAATTGGGGAAAAATTTATGATAGATGAAAATTTGGAATAGAGATTAGAGTTTGGGAGGTAGAAGGTCGGGGCTGTCTGGTGACAGACATTTTACATGATGGAAACCTGGTTTAGGCAATTGTATCAAGTGAGCACTCATATGATGAAAAAAACTGATTTTCATGCTGATAACCTAATTTAAAGTAATTTTCTGCTTAAATACATCAAGTTAGTAGCTTTTTGTTCTCTTATAGCTGTTTAAGCTCAAGATTGGGTGCCCAACGACGACAACGACGAGCTGTTGGTTGTTAATGCAATACAGAGTTAGCTCCTACCCCGTAATGTTGACTACGAGAACAATGCAACAGCAGTGGTGCAGCAGCAAAAGCTTCAAGGCAAGGCAGGGCAAGGATCCTGATCTATCATCATAGATGACATTTGCACTCCCAGGTAAGCTGAACCATACACTTTTGTCAATGTACTTTCCTGTTGCAGTGAAGAATTAGTTTAAATTTTGATGCATATAAATAGCAGTGTCTGAATACTATTATGTATAGTTTTGCTAATGAAGGAATATAGGCTTGAGAGGTGCTCACTTCACCTATTTATTCCATAGTGAGTTCTTTATGTTCAAACTGCAGTGAAGTGTTTCCTTTCACCTTTTCCAAATTATTGCTTGGGTATGAGAATTGAGAATAAGTCACTTGATAAAAAAATAGTTATTGAATACATCAGTGACTCTGCAGTTTATTATTGATATCAGAGAAGAATAGAACACATGTGTTGATCCTGAATTGCCATGAAGCCCAATATCTAGACCTCACAAAGCCCAATATCTGCTAATTATTCTCTACAACTAAAAAGGAATGCTATCTCATCTTGATATAATCGGGAACATGCCCCTGCTCTTGCTTAATGCAGTTACAAATATTTCAGCACTGGACATTTCTTTACAAAAATCAGAAGTGAATGTATATTTTGTTAGACCAATAGTGTGTTAATTAAAGAGCAGAGCTTGTGTCGGTCGCACTATTGGTTTCTTAGTTACAACAGCGAGCGTTCTTGCCACCGCCCTGTGGTACCTCATGTTTGTGTTCAACCCCTTCAATTCACTCATGAAACATGTGTGTTTCCGATAAAAAAGAGCAGAGGTGCCTTTTTTTCTCTCTTTGTAGGGTTTTTGGAGATCTTGTCATCTACGTGAAGTAAAATTAGCAACAGGCAACAAACAATAGCCAAAAAAAATTATGACAGTTTCATTTAGTCTACCTATGTACCAAACCATGTTTTGCTTTTTATTGTAACCCCTCCGCTGTACATTCATGTTACAAAGTCACCTCTAAAATACAAAAGCTATTTTTTTAAAAACGTTTCTGCACAGTTTGCTTTGATGTTGATCCAATAGGAAAGATTCAACAATGACAAATAGTATATTAGTGCTCTTTTTTAACCCAGATTGTGCATTAGTACTCTTTTAAACCAGATTGTGCGTCGCTTAAATAATGCATATGATTTAACTATTTCCATATTGTTGATGGTGAATATGTTTTCCACGTAGACTCAAAGTGCAATGGATACCTTATTCTAAGTATATGTCTGGATGGAATAGATTTAGTCACACCTATTGCTACGGTGAGGTGAGTATAGCATACTCTGTTAATTTTAAGGTTTTGTGGTATCTTTCAAGACACAATATTATCTATGTGACCGACACTAATATTCATATATATACTTGAACCTGTGTATAGGGGCGACATCGAGATGAGGTGGAACTTATTCATGGATTTATTGTCGCACGTAAGAAATTGATGTCGGAGATTTCTTTCGGCTGATATAAAATATTATCACATCACCGAAAGGTTTATAAAGTAGAGTTTCAGAGCCTGCGACGCCACACTCTCCCTAACTGTGTTAATGTCATGACCTTTTGACTTTTGGATTAAA
Source organism: Hyparrhenia diplandra (assembly GCA_015847255.1). Taxonomy (NCBI): domain Eukaryota; kingdom Viridiplantae; phylum Streptophyta; class Magnoliopsida; order Poales; family Poaceae; genus Hyparrhenia; species Hyparrhenia diplandra. The sequence continues at coordinate 25,404 of JADLZK010004740.1, forward strand.
TGTCATTTTAACATCGGTATTTAATTTTATAGTATTGTTATCTTGCGATCAGTGTGTTTTTATACAAATATTTAGTTGTCCCGTAGCAACGCACGGGCATGATACTAGTATAGTAAAAGTTTAAGGTTTCTTGCCCCATCCAAATCATTCTATAGACAGATTATGGTGTCATCAAGCGTACTCAAGGACTACCACACCTTTATCAATAATATGATCAATAAGTCCGTTATCAGATTATTCTGTTGTGCCTTAAGAATCAGAATCGTGGTGAGACCATCAGCAATAAAATTGAACAGTATAGGGGACAATGGATCCCCTGTCTAACACCCTTGTAGCTCTTAATGTAGCTACCAATTGTGTCATTAAGTTTGATGCTAACCGTCCCCACCAGTCACAAATTGCTCAATCTCCAACACCATTTACACCATTTAGAACAAAAACCTCTAGCATGTAGGGCTTGAAGTAGAAATTTCCAACTGACTTTGTCATATGCTTTCTCAAAATCTAGTTTGAGAACAATACCAGTTTTTTTCTTTAATTTGGTTTCATGTAAGATTTCATGAAGAATCATAACCCCCGCTCATGATGTTCCTACCTTTCATAAAGGCAGTTTGATTATTGTGTATCAACTTGTCGCTATGTGTTCTATTCTCGAGTAAGTGTCTTTGTTAACAGCTTATACATACAATTTAGTAGACATATGGGTCTATCTTGCTGAATTGTAGTTGCATCGATTTTTTGGGAAGTAGGGTTATAATTCCATAATTGATTCTACTGACATTGACTTTCCCTTTTATGAAAATCATCAAAGAATTGGATCACATCTTCTTTGATAATATCCCAACAAACTTGATAGAACTCAATAGGAATTTTATCTGGACCAGCAGCCTTGTTCTTTTCCATCTAAAAAAGAGCTCTTTTTGATTTCATTTTCAGAAAAAGGTTGGCATAGAAAATCATTTTCCTCTTACATTACAGGTTGAGCATCCTCTCAAATACTCGATCTAATTGATATTATTTTCTTCTTCAGGACCAAAAAGTTTTGTATAGTATTCAGTAGCATGCTTCAACAAATTGTTGTCTCCTTCAATAGTTACACCATTATCTTCAAAGGAAACAATAGTACTTTTCCTTTTCTTGCCATTGGCAATTTTGTGGAAGTAAGTAGTGTTATTGTCCCCTTTGAGGAGCCACTGTTCATGAGACCTGTTTCTCCAATAAGTCTCTTATTGATCTAATAACATCAGATTTTCCTGAATCAAATGGCTCTTATGTAAGAAAAGATCATCACATAGATCATTATTTTCCTCCATTTCCTCTAAAATAACTAGATCTTTTCTATTTTCTTCTCTTTTTTTCTTTAATTCTCCTTGAAGGTTTACCCCCCATCCTTTGAAGTATTGTTTGAATAATTTTTTAACTTTTGCCTGATCTTGTCTGGGGCTGTATCAGCCCTACATTGCTTTTCCCAGATGTTCTTAACTGTTGGGAGAAAATCAGGATTACTGAGCCAAGACATTTCAAATCTGAACTGAATGGTTTTGGATGGGATCTTATCATCCACTGAGAGTATCAAAAGGGTTATGATCTGATACCTCTCGGGGTAATTTCTTGACTAGCACAGTAGGGAATATATCTTCCCATGACTTGGTTACAAGAATTCTATCCAGCTTTTCCAAAAAGAGGATTATCTTGATTGTTTGTCCTGGACTTAATACTTATGATACACCATCTCATCTAGGATGGCGTGATTCCTAATAAACAAATTAATACACGCACACATGTTTTCAATAGAGAGTGAGATAAAAAACTTTTACACATGTGGCACTCCAAGTCAACAATCATGTTTGCATTATTGTAGAGCTAGATAGTTCTTCTTTTTCTTTTATGGCCTGAGCGCGATTTTTGTTTGCAATGGTATTGGCTCAATTCAGATGTAAACCAGAGCATGATTTTTAGAAAAATCTTAAACAAGTTTCATAATTCTCGAAGTTAAAATTTTGTTTAAAAAATCTAAGCTAAACAAGGTTTCTATATTTTTTCAAGATTAAACTAAGTTTTAGGATTTTTATTGCATTATATTTCTATGTAGAAATGTTTTTGAATTTTACGTCCTTAAACTTTCAACTTAGTCAGACTAACTCCTCGTGTGGTGCCACATCAGTAAAATCGCCATAAAACCGTCAAGATGCAAAATTGCATGGTTCTCAAATTTTGAGGGAGGTTAGATTAAGGAGGGACAACCATGATGATAGTGAGGAAGGTAAATGAGGTTTCCTTTTTTCTTTTTGTGGGCTACCGCCATTGCACATTCACGAGGCCCACAGAGGTCGCCGGTCGGCCCGGAGCCCGATTTTGCGCAAAGAAAATTGCATGAGATCGAAGCCCAGGCCCAGCGGCATATGTGGTTACGTTGGGCCGGCCTTGTTGGGTTGATGCTCGCCGGCCGTCGCAGACAAAGAATGGAAGGTGAAGGTGCTGGATGGATGGCCGGCATGCGCGGGCACCGCCACCGCCACCGCCACCATGGGGAGGGAGGGAGAGAGAGAGAAATAGCTAGCATTCCTAGTAGCGACGAACCGGAGAGGGGCAAGGGCAGGGCAGAACTTTTGGCAGGGCAAGGGTAAGGGCAGAGGAGAGGAGAGGTTGGGCGGTCCACGGAGGCTCCCCAATTCTCCTCCCTCCCTTCCCTTCCCTCCGCTGTGTCGCGTCGATCAATCCAGGTCCAGGAGCGACGGCATCGAGGGGGATGTTCCACAACTCCGTTGAATCCGCCCGCATGTGTGTGTTCATGGATCATGCTTTCCCACTTCATTGCATTAGCTCCTGACGCGCCGCCCTCCCCCTCACATTCATTGATTTCGTTACTATTAAGCTACTCCATTCACATTATTATATTGATTGACTGGTAAATGAAAGGGTGCCTCCTTCAATTTGATGGGCATTCAGTTTCCATCTCAACTTCAAGGCCAACAGGTACGAGTACCATTTTTCTTTTGTACATTTCTCTATCTACCCTAACAATAATAATAGCCCCATTGCATTGCATACTGAGGCAAATTAAATTGAGAGCTGTACATGTTATTTGTTTTCTTGAATGGAGATCTTCTTTCTTGTCTGTATTATCATGACTATCTTGTTCATATAATTGTTTCATAATATACTCCCTCCATGCCAAATTATGTTTTGTCTCTTCTCTAGATACATAGCTTTTTACTATATGCGATTACACTATATCTGATTACATTGCAAAAATAATATACCTACAAAATACAAAACTCCTTATAATTTGAAACCAATGAACTAATAACTATAATCATGTGATACTGTTCCCCTATTTTAAATCACAAGGATTGGTTTTTTCAACTTAGGGAAACTATTTTTTCGCAAAAATACGCACGTGCATATCTTTGTATTAGGAGGAAGCAGTTTTATGTACAAGAACTTAGGGAAAGTGTTACAGATTTTTTTCCTGAATTTTGGCATCTATATACGCTTGTGAACACTATTTACCGCCAATATTAGATATACGTGTTAATAGAACTACTGGTAACTATCCATAGATGATAGTATAATGATTCTTACAGTTGCTTCCTAAGAACCTCATTGCAGTTGATGCTACCATGGTTGGAAATCGAGCATGGTTTGGAGGGCTTTTCAATGGCTCAGGCAAAAGACGACAAGTCAGTGCAGAGAAGATACTGCTTGATCTAACCCCTCTACAGGTACAGACGCACTACCATCACTACCATGCAGAATTTTGGGTCGACCTTTGTGTTTCTACGAAACAGTGAATAAAAAGGCTAAATGCACCTTATGACGAAACCAAATTATGTCTCTTCTTGTGGCTGAAATAACCTTCTCTTAAATATATTCAGGAACAGAGACTGCAAAATTTGAAGGAAAGGTTAAATATACCTTTTGATGAAACTCGGCAAGATCATCAAGTAAGAAACTCTAGACTTAATTAGCTTCCCGAGTAGTACTTAGCAATGGTCATAGGGCTCCGTGCATCCCAATGACGTAGATACAGGCTACAACTAGCTTTCAGTAGTAATCTAAAAGAAATCAAATATTCAGCAATGCCATTCTAGTGGAGAGAAAAGAGACATGAAAAGTTATAGTTTCACCATGATTTCAGTTCATCCTTGCAACACTGCAACACTTGGCACACTTGCTATATATACCTTATTGACTTTTGAGCCAATGTTGACTTGTGAATTTTATTACATTGTGTGCTTTGGATTTAGGAATCGCTTAGGGATCTTTGGAAAATCTCCTTTCCTGATAAAGAGCTCACTAGCCTAGTTTCAGCGCAGTGGAAAGATATGGGGTGGCAGGGCATGAACCCAGCGACTGATTTCAGGTTACTTCAAGATTTCTTTTTCTCTCTCTGCCCTATTCTAAGTTGTCTAAAATAAGTTTCACACTGTTCCTTTTCACATTTCCTGGGAAAAAAGCTTAAAACGCTCCTTGTATCTTTCTTCTTAGAGGCCCAAAATCATCTAATGGTTTCTTCTGACAAACATGCTTGTATTTTCCTGACAGACGAAGAGTCGTAACAATATCATCTTACTTTGATTTCAGGGGCTGTGGATTTGTTTCACTTGAGAACCTTCTATTTTTTGCAAGAACATATCCGGTAGGCCTTTTTCTTTAATTTAATAATTAACCAGGGGCTTGGGGGATCTGGATTCGTGGATCCTCTATTTAAAATGAATGAACTCCTCCTTACGAAGTGAGCAAAGTGTCGACCGTGTCATGCATATGACTGATGGTTGCTGGTGGATGATCCAACAATTAAGCAGGCTTCTTTCAAGAGGTTAATGCTGAAGCAGCAAAGGAAAGCGAGCTACATGGGAGTACCCCTTTGCTGTCGCAGGTGTAAACATCTCATACATGCTGATTCAACTGCTGGAGCTCAACTCAGGTATGCATTATAGATAGGTATTGGATCATTCCACAAGCACCATAAGGACCGCTAGTATTTTTTTTTTTTTACTTCGGGACCAGGCATGGCATCTGATCTCTACATGTGAAACTGTCTAGTTGCCTGGAATTAATAAGAATTTACACGTATAGACTATGTGCATTGCATTGCATCGCATCGCATCAGATTTGTTTTGGTCAAAGCACTATTAAAAGTAGTAATCAGAGTACGTACATCTAAACCCACCATGTGCATCGCGTTTGTACGAGTCAAACGGCCCATCATTGTGCAGCCACATTGCAGTATAGTATTAGGTTTTGTTTCCTTTCTCAAGATGAGGAATCTTTGGATTTGATTACGACTGTTCGATGATGAACATTATAATAGGCACATGGACACAGCTGGTGCTAACTGCTAACCGATGCGCAACCGTCTCGTCCCGTTGCATATATGCGCTGTGCCACCCATGATTGCCCTGCCTGATCATCCATACCAGTATACAGAAGAAGCCACTTCTCACCAGAATCATCATGTGGTTTCAAACAGAAAAGAGAGGCTTATTTATTCATTTTATTTTGTATGGTTGTCCATGTGTACTATCTCCTTGAAAGCAACAACTGAATGAATGATTGTTGGTTTCATAACTGCTGGTAGCTAGTAGCTGTGCTGGTTTTGCTTATTCATTCAGATGATGATTTGCGATACCTGAAAGAAAGGAAAATGTTGCTGACTGTACTCAATTGTTTTGCTTTTGCCTTTTTGTGTTTCAGTGCGTCCGAAATCTTTGCCAGGGATTAACTTCATCAAAGTGTTGACAGGTAGGTAGCAGATGACGGTGTTATTTTTTTTATCAAATCCAGGACCAAGTGATTTGCAATTTCTCACGCATATGGCATACCTGATTGAGAGCTTCATGTGTTTGCTGCCACATGGATGGATCTTTTCTATCTTCAGAACACGAGGATGCATTTGACATGCTCTACTGCATAGCTTTCGAGATGATGGATGCACAGTGGCTAGCAAGGCAAGCCTCATATATGCAGTTCAGAGTAAGCTGATCTTTGTTGTTTTTTATCTTAGTTAATTGATTAATTATGATTAGGGTACGTGATTGTGATGCAAATTAAAACGGATGAAACAATTGCAGGAGGTACTGGAGGCCACAAAGCAGCAGCTTGAGAGGGAGCTCTCACTGGAGGATCTGAATGGCATCCATGACCTCCCAGCCTGCAACCTCTTGTACGAATAGTAGTTGTTAGATTATTATGATGCAGTCTGAGCAAAATTGAACGAAAACAAACATAATGAACAGATTGCTTCATAATCAGCATCATCTGCAGCCTGTAATGAGAAGGGATTCACATCTCTGGTTTGACAGAAATACAAGTTTGCCGAGCCATACACATACGATGTATATAACACCGGCATTTATACTATGTCTCAATTATAAATATAAATTAGTTAGTCCTTTCTTTTGGATAAATTTTACTAAACTGAACTGAACTATTGTTAAGGTCCAAAAGTAGTGTTGCGTTTGCATGGCCTCAGGGGTCATGTGAAGAGGAGGCGGCACTTGCTTTTGTGTGCTTTGACTGGATCTGTCCGAGAGCATATGTATGCATATGCTTGCTACCGATCCAAATGCAATGATCACAGGCCTCTGCATCATCAGAGAAGGACCGACCCTTTTTGTGCCTGGTTGATTGTGTATATAAATAATATAATGTGCAGAAAGATAGATAGAGGTATTATGTACATCTGGTGCATGTGCTTGTTTTGTTCCTCTTGTTCGAGATTCTGATTATTATATATACTACTGTAGTCGTAGCCCGTAGGGGGAAAAAAAACACAAAAGGAATGCACTGTTGAATGAAGAGATGATGAAAAGAAAGGAAAAGGGGAAAGGGAAAAGGAACGGAAAAGGAGGATCGTGTCCTTGTATGCATTATAGGCCTCGTTTAGATGTTAGGAATTTTTAGCAAAAGTAACTTCTGGAACTCCTGTAGCACTCCTGAAGCACTTTTCGTTTGTTTGTGGTAAATATTATCCTACCACGGCGTAACTAGGCTCAAAAAAAGAATCGTCTCGTAATGTACATCTAAACTGTATAATTAGTTATTTTTTTACCTACATTTTATACTCCAAAACATATATCTTTTTGGTGTATTTAATGTGATGTGATGGAGAGAGAGTGAAAAAAGAGTTAGAAACTTTAGCCAACTAAACGAGGCCTAGGTGACTTTTGCCTCTGCAATGTGCACAAACAAACACATCCCCTATGCTATGCTATGCTATATCCACATCACGTACCATAGTTGCTTCAACAGTTGTACGTTTTTTTTTTATTCTCTCTTGTGATGTATAGTTGGTGCTGTATAGTTGCTTGTACAGTTATACGTATAGGAGATTAGGAGTATCTTTTTCTCTTGTGATCAAGTGTTGATGCTGTAACAGCGACCGGAGGAGCAGAGTTCTTAGTTTTGCACTGCTCATTTGGGACGCACTGCATTGCAGTCCAACGGGATCTGATAAGGCCGGCATCTTGAAACTTGATGGGGAGAGTGACTGACTGAGAAGGGGAGAGTGAAGAGAACCAAGTCACCAACCAACCTGATCACCGTACCTTTCCCTGTTACTTCCTCTATGATTAGATGAGATATTGAGATGAACCAGCTGTTCTTCTGTTACCAAACAGAGCAAGCATGACGGAGATGGCTGATCTGCCGGACCCCGGTTCAGATCAGCCAAGAGCAACTCCAGTGGTAAACCTCAAATTAGAGCACCTATTTTTAATTTAGGTGCCCATTCTTAAAATTTGTTGGTCCAAATTTGTTATCAACTCCAGCCATAGCTCCTAAATAAAGCCCATAATTTTCTTTTCCACAGCTACTCGCCAGCGGGCCGGGTTGGCCGAAGCTATTTTATTGCCGCGGACTTGGGGGTCGAGCAGGGGCATGGTGGTGGTGCCGGACGGGACGCGGTGGTGTTGGCCGTGGTGCCATGGCAGCCCCTCCTCCAGCCGAGGGGAAGGCCGGCGGGCTGGCCGCGCTCGGGCGGGGGAGACCCGCCGTCGAGCGGACTCGTCGTCGCCGGGAGAATCCCGGTTTATCTGGAGGGTGCGGAGCATTGGCATGCATGGGCAGAGTGAGACTCCCCGGTGGCTGTGGTGATGAAGGAACTTCAAAGCGGGGCGGACGTGACGTCGGCGGCCGCTCCACGCCGACCAAGAGCTCCGTGACACCCAACAGCCGCCGCCGTGCTCTGCGCCGGCAGGTCGAAGGCGCGAACGAGGTGGCGGCGGGCGGCGCGCGCCGCGTGCATGGTGGTAGCCTCGCCGGCGAGATCCAGCCGCGGAATCTGTTGCCCGCAGACTCCGGCGTGCCGACGACGACGGTGGGTAGGCTCGTGGCGGCACCGGGGGCCCGCCTGGAGACAAGCGCCGTGGAGGAGAGCGCATTAGGTCCTCGCAGGCCTCAGCGTCAGGTCGACGAGGCATCGGGCGGGCGGACTAGCGACGGCAGCGCGATGGGCGACGGCGCGTGGTCGGGTCGATCCAGCCGGCGAGACGGAGTGCGTAGAAAGTCGCAGGAGGAGAAGAGGCTTCTTGGCACCACGCATTGTCCTTGTCCACCCGACGGAGCTCGTTGTCGGCATCGTTATCGTTAATCGTCATCGGCGTTCGCGTCGGCGGCAACGGCAGCGGCATCGTCACAGTCCGGTCGTGTCGACGCACTCAGACAACCGGATTCTTCCTCGCGGTCGCAGCTTTGCGACTCAGATCCACGCTGCGTAGCGCTCGGCCGACCGGAGCCCCCGACGTTATTCCAGACGGGCGCCCTACAGCGGGCTCGCGAAAAGTGGCCGGGCGCGACCGGGGGCGGGGCAGCCCGCGGCGGCCTCCGACGAGCTTGCCGGTGCGCGCCCGTCGAGGCCGGCCACGAAGACGGTCGTCGTCTTCTCCTCCTCGGCGTCCCGGCGAGTTTCGCAGATGCCTCGTTCATGGTGGAGGCGGCCCCGGCTTGCGGACGAAAAGAGCAGCAGCTTGGGGGCGACGGGCGGGGCGGCGACGGGCGCTGGAGTGGTGGAGGCGGCCCTGCAGCCGGACTAAGAGCGGCGGCGCGTGCGTCGAAAAAAAGGGGCAGAGGAAAAAGTGGTATGGGTCCCACCGAGTAGGGGCTTACTGGATCTGAGGACTCAACACTATAATTTGAGGGGAAATAAAAAATAGGGTCTCATTTAGAGGCTCCATTGGAGTTGGTTTTTTGTCAAATCTCTTAAAATTTAAGGTAGGGAGCCAAGTAGGGGCCTCCACTGGAGATACTGCTCGGCTGGCTGCATGCTCTGACTGTTAGGAATCGGAATCATGAATAAGACGAGCAAGACTAAGTGATGAATCATCAGCTTATTGGTATCACTGTATCAGGCAGCCAGCACAGCAGTGAGTTCAGCCAAGTGCAGGAAATCCCCTGTTGCTCATGAACTGATTGACACTGCAAGCAGCTGCCACCAATTATCTTGTACAGTAGATATGTATAGCAACAATGAAAGATGAAGGGATTCATCCTGTTTGGGTTGAGTAATCGTCATCATAATCGATAATCCATATGTAATAAGGGGGTAATTAACAAGAACAACAGCAGCTCAGACCGACTTCTTCTTCTACTAGCCACCGTTGGCAGGGCCAGGGGCTCTCTTCTTCTTCCTCTTCTCCTGTGAGATTGCTTCTCATCGTCTCATTTCACAAACCCAAAACGAAAACGAAAACAAAATATTACAGACAGACATGACGGCTTGATTCAGAATCGCGCGTTCTCGAAGCCGTGCAGGTCGCTGACCCGGTTCATGGACTTGCGCATGATGGCCACCTTGGCCAGCTGCTCCGCGGCGCGCCACGCTGACGTCGGCGTCAGTGGCTCGCCGGCCGACCCGCGCGGGGTCCCCACGGGCGTCGTCGTGTCCGCAGCGTCTCCCCTCCTCCTGCCGCTCCTCGACGTCGGCGTCACTGGCTCCTGCTGCTGCTGCTGCTGCTGGTACTGGTTGGAACGCCGCCACCGCATGTCGCTCAGCTCCGTGTCCAGGCTGCCCACCAGCTCCTGCTGCTGCTGCGTCGGCGGCGACTGCAGCACCAGCGCCCGCGCCGACGACAGCAGGTGGATCGCCGTCGCCAGGTCCTGCAGCTCCGCCAGCCGCCGCGACTCCGCCACGGCGCGCGTCGCCACGAACAGGTCGTGCAGCCGCCGCGACGTCCGATCGCCATGGAGCGGCGGCAGCAGCAGCGGCTGCTCGGCGCCGCGGACCGTCTCCCTGCGACGCCGGGTCACGGTAGCTGCACCGCACGGACAGCGAGTGCGGGTGGCTGCCCAGCGGCGCGCGCACCTCCACCAGCAGCTCGCGCTCCTCCTCCGCGTACATCTCGCCCAGACGCACGCTCTCCCCCCCGCGCCGCCGCCGCCGGACACCGCCACGGCCTGCTGCCCTGGCCCGCACGAGTACACCGCCGTGATCTCCCCGTCGGGAACGCCAGCTCCAGGTGCACCTCCTGCATCACCACGCTCACCAGCCCGCCCAGGCACTTGGCGAACGCGTGCTCCACGGGAGGCTCGGACGACTCGGGTGACACGAGCGGCGGCGCGTCGATGGGGATCTCCACGTGGGTGAAGCGCGTCGCTGGGGCCACGGCTGGCCGCCCAAACTGCTTCCTCTCCGGCGGCGGCTGCTGCTGCTGCTGGGTGTCGGAGAGCAGCATGACGGTGGCGACGGGGTTGCGGTCGCGCCGGTCCTCGAGCACCTTGGTGGCCTTGCGCAGCGCGTCGCCCACACACACGCTCTGCTGCCCCTGCTCTTGCTGTCCCTGGGTAGTAGTAGTCGCGGCGGCGGCGCAGACGACGAGGCGGTCGACGATCTGCCTCGCGGACCGCTGCCCCGTCCTGGTCATCCGGCGCAGCGGCAGCAGGCGCTTGGCGGCGCCGGAGAAGGCGACGATGGACAGCCGGTCGGCGGGGCCGAGGGAGGCGACGACGAGCCGCATCCCGCGCTTGAGCATCTGCAGCTTCTCGCCCATCATGCCCTGGCTGACGTCCAGCACGGTGACCAGGTCGATGGGCGCGCGCCGCGGGGCCGCCGACGAGGACCGCAGCCCGGGCGCCTTGACCTTGACGGCCACCACGTACTTTTGCCGTGGCGGCGGCCCGACGAGACCAGCGCCGCCTCGGGCGCCACGGTGACGGCGAGACCAGACGTCGTCCTGGGCCGCGGGAAGAAGCCCCTGAACTCGGCGGCGGACTGCTCCTCGTCGTCGCCGTTATCCTCGTCGGCCTCCGGGATCGGGTTGAAGCCGCCGCCGTTGGCCGCGGGCCTTGGCGCCAGCAGCGGCTCGTCGTCGTCGTAGAGCTTGGCGCCACCAGCAGCGGAGGCGGAGGGCGGCGTCTTGCGCCCGTCGCAGTGGAGGCGGAGGGAGGCGAGGAAGGGCGCCTGGCGCCACGGCGAGGCGCAGACGGGGCAGGACAGGACGCCGTTGGCGGAGGCGGAGCGCGCGTGGGCGGCGATGCAGGGGAAGTGGAAGGCGTGGGAGCACTCGGCCGTGAACACCGCCGAGCTGCCGCCGCTCTTGCTCTTGACGCCGCGCGAGCACACGCCGCACCGGGACTGTTCATGGACGCATAAACACTCATCAGAATGCATGAATCATTTGATGAAGAAACAAAAGAAAAACAACAAATTTCTTGCCTTCCCAAAGAAAGAAAGTTAAAAAAGAGGGAACGTTGGGATGAGGGAACTTTTTGGGTGCTAGCACTAGGATCATTTGGAGTACTCAAATCAAAATCCCCATCTTGGAAATCTGATCTGATTGGATCCATCTTTTTGTGCTCTAGGCTCCACCTTCTCCAAAAGCAGGGGATTTGCATCCTGCTGTGCACCTGCTCATAGTACGTACTAGTAAAAAGTGTTGTACAATATTTTCTGCTACAGAGGTCTAAAAGGGTGTTGTAGCAGTAGGGTTTTCTTTTCCTTCCAATGCATGAGATGCATCCAGAATGAGAATCCAATCCATGAAAGAATAAGGATCTCTGGTGAATGCTTGCTTGGTGATCTAGCCATGGCAGTCAGTCTATCGAGGGAGGAAGATGGCAATGCAATGCATTGCAATCAGAGAAAGGAGGGTGGGATGGGAGGAAAAACAAAACAAAAAACAAAAACAAAAACAAAAACAAAAACAAACGAGTGGCCTGATTGAAAAAAAAGCTGCTAAAGCTGCAGGTGCTGTGAGTGACGACGACGACGATGATATAATAATAATTGCTCAATCATCACAAGATGGAGAGGAAGAATCTCAAGGAGGAGGAAGAAAGGTGGTGGATTAGGACAAAAAGGGGGGAGGGTGGTGGCAATCATTGCTACTAGTTTCTTCTTTCTTTCTAGACTGAGAGAGAGAGAGAGAGGAGAGATGGGGATCACCAATCACGAGCGTCCAGGGCAAAAGACAAGCTCGTTGCTGATAGACTAAGTTATCATGGAGTGGAGTGGAGTGCATTCGATTCAGTTTTCTTCGTCGGCCGGCTGCCTTGCCTTGGCTTTGCTGAACAGCAGCAGCAGCAAGGGTCGGTTGGTCAACCAAATCACACGAGAGACGAGGACGAATCGATCCATCTTTCCCCCATCCCCATCATTGCGGTTCAGTTCAGTTGAGTTCTTGGATCAAGCGAACAGGACGACGGCAAGAATGAAAGAAACGTGAAAATGTGAAAAGAAATGTGAATACAATACCTTGACGGGAGCAGCGACGCCTTGAGCAGCGCGAATCTGGAAGGGGATCTGGGTGAGGCCGGCGCCGACAGGGCCTGGAAGAGCGGCACGCGGTGCTTGCGCGCCGCGGCAGGCGCCGGCGCGGACGGTGGTGGCGTCGGGGGCGGTGTCCGCCGGCTGCTGCAGCGGCGGCCTGGTGCGGCACCGGAGGGTGGGCGTCGACGGGTTGCTGCTGCTGCCTGCAACACCGGTGGCCGCGCTCTTGACGGCGGAGAAGAATCCTCCGGTGGTGGTGGCGGCCGCAGCGCGTGGGCTCGGCGTCGGCGCGTCGTGCTGCGGCCGGCGCTTCTTGTTCTTGGCGTCGTGGCAGTCGTCGTCCCGCTGGACGGACGTGCACAGCGCCCTTCGCCACCCCGTCCCCATCGATCCCTGCTGCTTCTACTCCTTGTTCGTTCTTGGTTGGTCAGAGGCGGGCTGGATATATGGCCCCAAGAAGAGAAGCAAGAAGCAAGAAGGGGAGTGGGAGGGAGGAAGGTGGTAGCGAGCTGCAACTGGTGGCGCTGATCTCGCTCGCTCTCCTTCTTAATTGCTAGTACGCACGCACTGATGCTGCGGCTGCTAATAATACTAGGGAGGAAGGACGGCGGGAGGAGGAGGATGAAAGGGGAGAGAGAGCATCAATCACATGGGAACGGCATGGCAAGGGAATCAATCAGCCGGGTCGGAGGGTGCTCCTCTCTTCTCTCTCTGTTTGGTGCTGTGTTTGCAACTACTCAAGCAGCGAAGAAGAAGTACTGGTGCGACGACGACGACCCGGTCTGCCATTATTTATCTCCCTCAAGCAGCAGCAGCTGCAATTATTAATGGCGGGGCGGAGGAGGGTGGTGCTGCAGCACAGCAGCTAGCTGCTGTATCTCTCAACCTACCCTACCCGGGTGGGGGTGGGGGTCCCAAGTAAGCTCAGCTCTGAATAAGCTAAGCTGATGGAATCATGATTTGATTAATCACAAATTGATGGCGACTCCCAATATCTTCTCCGCTCCGGGCTCTATCGTTATTGGTAGTAACCCAAACCGATCATCGCGGGCGGACTTCGAGAACTGCTTCAAGATTCGATCGCCACCTTACCTACTGTAGCATTTTTTTTTTTTCATAGGATAGGATAAACCAACGGATGCATGCAGCAGGGCGATGATATTTCTAGAGACTACTACTGTGGCAGGAGCAGGGAACACGAGAGAGAGAGAGAGACCGTGTCACATTCTCAACCAGAAAAGATGCACATTCAGGCTTTACATACAACAGGCCCTCATCTATCTAGGAGTTGTACGTGAATATGCCGTTACTCTAATTTTGTGATTGATGGTACAAATTGCCGATAGGAACACAAATTAGTGTCATCTACTAGGTCGGCTCGTTAATTTATTATTATTAAGCATGTTTTGACTAAAGAAAGTCATAAGATCGGTTCTCTTCAATTTGCAAGGACAGTGTTCGCACACGAACACGCCACGTGTGCCCCCAGCGACGAACGTGATGCGCAGAAGTCACGCCGCAAAGGGGAGTCTCGCCGGGAGCGCGATACGCAGGACACGCCGGGCGAGCTCTTGGAACCCGCCACCCCACGCTCCCGGGAGGGACCCCCCGCCGGGGGAGAGTGGTGGCGATGGGCTGCCCTAGGTCGATCGGCCTGACCGCCCCTAGGACCTTGTGCTCGCTGTCGCAACGAAGTAGACGACAACGAAGAAAAACTAGAGCTGAGAGAAAATAGCAGATGCAAAATAATGTAGTAAATTGATTTGTGCGATTGTGTGTTGTCAATCGGCCATCACCCTTCATACATATTTATAGGGCGGCTGGTCTTTCCGTGTACAAATTCTTTATGGAACAAGAAACAGAGTCGGAGTCCTTCCTGTTCACGATCAGGCAGCTACGTGAATATCTTCCTATGCTAAATATAGTATGTATGCATCCTAAAAGCCTTCTCGGACTCCCAGCTCCTCTTTAATTAGCGCAACCTTTTCCAAATATAGTATCTGTCGGACAATCTTGATCCCCTCATCTGCTGGCATGTCTTCGATTGCATAAAGGCATGCAAATTCCCTTCTTTATTACTAATCGTGGCCATTATTAATTCTCTGAGTCTACACTCAATCGTATTGCCATGAAACTTCTTGTAGGCTCAGGACAGGATCACCCAAAATCTCTGAACACCTGAGACAGAAACTTGCTTACCGTTGAAGATATAGGCCCACGAAAACCCTTTGTATACTTCATGCAACAGCCTCTAATCATATTTATTATTAATAGCAGCTCCGCAAATCTGTGAGGCTCAAAAGATATTCGTGATGTCAAATTTGATCATCAACAGACAGTATCACCCCGATTCATAGTGCAACTCCAACATCTTGGTTAAAATTCCATTTCGTTAATTAGTTTAGCCAAATTCCATCGAGTTCCACATGTACCATCCCAGCTGGCGTGCAACCGGAAGCTAGGGGCTATGCCAAGCTTGGGCACCGCTCGACCAGCAGCTCACCTACACAATGTGACCAGAGAGGAGACACAGATCCATGTGTGTCAACATGCCACGTCAGCATATAAGGCATGAGTCTTGCTTCGATGGACTTGCTTAGAGAGAGATTTGAAGAGAGATTGTTGACCAAAATTTGGAACCAGAATGACACACCCTTTCGAGTTTAATGATTGACTATGAACTAGAGCTTACTCAATGTATTTTGACACTAGATTTCTTATACAATATATATTGATGTTTGCTAAAGATTTAGATATCACCTTACCGTGTGTTTGGTTGTGGGACTAGTAGAATGGAGCGGCTCCATCCTTTGTTTGGTTGTATATTCTTAATTTTAGGGACGGAGCGGCTCCGTCGATGTTTGGCTGGAGTTATTGGGAAGGAAGGAGGGATGTCAACTTGGGCCACTTTGCATCGGGACCCCCGGAGCTTATCGAAATCCACTAGGGACGGATCTGAAATTCCTTCTCTCCGGTACTTTTGCCAAAGCAACCCTAAGAGTGAAATAAAATTCTATTCAACACCTCTTCTCCCCATCTACTGGCTGCCACCGCGAGATCCGGCATGCTCGAGCTCGCCGACGCCGGATCCGGATCGGGCGCGCCCGAGCTCGTGGCGGCCGGATCCGCACGCCGGCTGACCACGCCGGTGTGGGAGCCGCTCTCCGCGGGTAGGCTGGATGGCGGCGCTGGGGCCGTCGGCGGCGGCGGTGTGGAGCTCCGGTGCCGGCGGTCCTCGCCAGCGAGTAGTGTGGAGCTCCGATGGCGGCGGTCCTCGGCCCTACTTGTGCGCCGCGACACAGGTGGAGGGAGGGTGAAAGGTCCTAAATGGCTAGAGGGAGGGGCGGGTGAATAGCCTAATAAAATTTTCTACAAAACACTAGACAAACTTGTTAGAATAACAAAAGGCGATAAACGCCGTTTGCTCTAGCTCTACTTGTCGGCAAGCCTCCTATTGACAATTCTAGTTGCTATGATCTCTAGTTCACACTCAATGGCTAAGTCACTACTTTACCAACTAGGTGAACAAGCTAGATTACTCTAAACAAGGCTAAGCAACTAAGCAATTTTACTCCAACTACACTAGCACATTATATATGAATGTAAAGCAAGAGTGTAGAGGTGATATACCACAATATAGAGGCTAGTCAATCCAATCACCAAGGATGAAACAATGAGATAACCAAATTGTAGCCAATCACCGGGAGACAAATGGAGACACGAGATTTAACCCGAAGTTCACTTGAGCACCCTCAAGCTAATCTCCGTTGTGCCGACCTTCTCACGTGTGGGTCGAGGTGGAGCTCACTCCAAGCCAAATGCCTTTAGGCTTCTCGCACCCAAAGCAAATGAGAGGTACCCAAGACACGAGCAATATATTTCTCACACTTAGTCTTCCCGACGAGGAGTGTGTGATCCTCTCACAAATCACCGGAGGTGGCCAAGAACATACACCTTCTCTTGCCAACGCCTCCACCAATCACCAAGCCGGCTAGGAGTGGTGCTCTCCAAGAGCAACAAGAAAACCACCGGCTCACAACGATCCACAAGTGCCACTAGATGCAAAGATCAAAACAAAGTGCACTTGAATCACCTCAACTCACTAGAATGAATGCTCTCAAGCAAAGGAGTGAAGAGGAGGATGAGTGCTCAGCTCTAGAGGTGTTAGGATTGATTCAAAATGACCAAGAGCACTCCACAAGCCGGCCAAAGGGGTATAAATACCCCACACCACGAAATGTGCCCGTTGGGGTGCAATCCACGCACAAATCAGCCTGGACCGGACCAAGATCGACCGGACTCACCCGTGAGTCCGTCGGTGGAAATCACAACCGACGCACCCCAACTGGACCGCTCAACCCCTGGCTGGACGCGCCCCGTCACGCGTCCGATCGGTGCTTTCCGGTCACCACCGGAAAGCGCCCGGTCGGTGCGTCCGGTCGCCTCGGCCGGAAGCACGAAAAACAAGCTCTCGCCGTGCGTCCGGTCATTTTTCTTGCTTCCGGTCGAGTCCGTCACCGGGTCCGGTCGACTCGAGCCGCGAAAATCAGTTGTTTTGTCGTCGTTCCTTCGCCTTTGCTCCAAACCGACTTCCGTCACTTGATTCTTGTTGCCGACACGTCGAAGAACACCCCGACACCATGTGTTAGCATTTTGAAAAACATTTTCCATCAAGTACGGATTTAATTCTCTAGGTTAGAATGCATGCAAATGATTTTGAACCTAGAGGCACATGAGGATCGATATGTACGATAGTTTTCCCCTCTTTATAGTACGGATTATCGATCCTATAACCACTCACACCCTCTATGGTGTCTTGAGTGTAAAATCAAAATGGCCCTATGATATACCTTTGCCTTGAGCCCATTTTGATCCTCGAAACACGCCAAGATGCGCGACTTGATCATCAATTGGATCACCTCGACCCATTCACCATGACCACCATGCACCATCCTCGGCTTGACCAATCTCCAACTAAATCAAACACTTAGCATAGAGAGATTAGTCCTAAGGATGTCATCAATTAGCCAAAACCAATCTAGAGATCTTCAGAGGGGACCCGTGACGGCGGAGCAGAGGGTGGCGTTCGTTTGTCTTCCGTTTCTCCTCAGACGGAACCCGCGTGGGGTCGGCTCCGCCCTCCAGATTTGGGGTGGACGGAACGAACCCACATATTAGGGGAATGTTCCCTTTGGGTTGGCTCCATTCCCCACCCAACTCACAACCAAACAGCCAAAAAAAGGGGTTGGCTTCATCGTGTTGAACTCCACATTCCAAGCAAAAACACGGTTAGAGTCACTTTGAACATAAATCTATTGATATCAGAATTTGTTTTCAGCAAAAATGTATATATAATTTGCCGTGGATTGCACAACCAAGGAATCAGTACAATGAGGTGCTCCGTATATACCTTTAGGAGGAATGACTTAGGAGGAATGACTTAAGATACCGCAATTTATATTTTTACCACATGCCCATCTTTGTGTAGCCATGTGACAAGTAGAGAGGTGAGATGTGACAACATGTATATAATCTATGTGTGTAGGTCAACTCTCAAGTCTCAACCACCACCAGTGGCACCATAAAAGAATCTCTGAGTTGATGAAAAGAAGTGACATATATGATGTTAATTATTGTTAATTTCGATGAATCACAGGGAGGGAACAAATACGCATTCTGAACTTGTTTGATCCGGATGTAAATAAATAAATGAATAAATGGTTTCTGTTAATTTATTCAGACGACGTTTTTATTATTTTCTCTAGTGTAGGAAGTAACAGTCCAGTCTTCTGGTCATAAAAATTCCGTTTATCTTTTTTCCAGGAGAGCAAAGTGAGCAACTGCTCAGCCTGCGGCGGCGCCGCCGTGCTCGTTGGGAGGGACGATGAGGCCATGAGAATCCCTGTGGCGTGCCCGGTGCGCCCCTGGTGTATTTACTGTGGTGGCTGTCATCTCATCAGGTCGTGCTTGACGTCGACCTACGGGGGCTTCTTCCACGTATGCGACGTTGGTCGGCACGGGTCCATGTGGCCGGAGCCATCGCATCCGCATCCATGGTGAAGTGACTCGCCATCGCCCGTGGCCTGCTCGATCAGATCGCATCAACCAACAGCGTGTGTGCCTGCCCACCAGCTGCCGCTACTGCCTAGCTAGGAGTGTTTTCTCCTTGAGCTCATGGTACTTTGCTAATTTGTTTGCAAATCCGGAAGTGATATACCTTTTGGAGCCGGCAGTATTTCTCTTTTCTGGAGTAGTGAGTAGATAAAAAGGGTGTTTGGTTCGTAGGTTTGCCTTACTTTGTGAACCTTGCTAGGCTAGCAGATCATTGCTAAACTAGAGAAGCAAAATTGGCTCTCTTAGTCCTCAATAATGTATAAAACTTGCACGTCCGGCCTTGGACGACCGAACAATGGGGGCTCCATGGGCTGCAGACTTCCGCGGTTTGCGCCCTTTGCTCGCAGCAAGTTTGAATCCATCGACCACCTTCTCACTCCATGCGTCTACACGGTAGGTGTGGCACCTTATGCTCTCTCGTGTGGGCTTAGCGCACTTCTACCCGACACCGGAGTCCTCCCTCGCCGACTGGTGGCTGAGTGTGCGCGCCCTCACAACGGAGCAGCTCGGGAGGGCTTTCGACTCATTCGTGCTCCTCGTCGCTTGGCAGATTTGGAAGGAGCGGAATCAGCAACGTGTCCAGGACGTCGCCGCAACTATTTGACGTCATCCACAGCGAGGGCAACGATTGGGTTGCTGGGGGGTGTTCAGCGGGCTGTTGCCGCTACTCGCAGCGCTCTCGCCTCTTTGAGCAATCGCGCCAAGCTACAGTAGCACCGCTCTGTTCTTTCTTAGTTTACACCTTTTTATGCCACCGTCAGAACTGGCGGCTTGTGTTAGTGTTTTACTTGTGTCCGCTCCCCGGTATCTCGCTATGGGAACGGGACAGGTCGTGTATCTTTGAGCTATCTGTTTTCTCTTAACGGAAATACGAACTCAGCTCGCTTTTGAAAAAAAAAAAAAAATAGCGTATGAAAAAGGCTCTCCAGCCCACAATAGAAAGAGAAAAACCTTTGCATTTCGAAATGTATGGCTTCCACCGTTCATATGCTCTGCAAGGATAGACAGTGTGCCTACCAAAGCAAACCAAGCACGCCTATCACACTTTAATGCTAAAAACTAAGATTCACATGTTGTTAAATAAAAGACTTACATGTATGTGTATATTCTTACTTCCGTAACGCGAGAGAGAGAGACACAACACAATGCATTAGAATACAAAAAAATGAACAGAAAAACCTCACAAAGAGGTCTTTCTTTTACGAAAGAAGAAATGGAATAACTTGCTAATCGATTAGTATAAATAGACTAACGGAATCCCCGGCCGTTTTATTCTTCCAATTTTGGACGTACTGTATGGAATAAAGAAAAAGTAAGTTCCAAATAAACTTTCTGAATTTGGAAACCAATGCTATATATTTGGCTGTCCTTTTTTATATCCTCCTTGACGCCAGCTTATTTATTATAATGAGAAATTGATCTACCACTAACAATTTGGTGCCAACGGCGGGTGCAATGCAATGATGTGTTTGGATCTGATGAATAAGCCATGCACATGGTGATGGACATGGATCGGCTTGATGGCTTTGAATTCGGGATTCGTAGCCCCTTCTCCTGGCCCCTAATCTGATTCTGATCTGGGACCCGGCCCGGCCGGCGTTGCAATGAAAATGCATGCATGGCCCCCGGCCGGACGGCGGATCGGAGCAGCAGTTGTAGTTGCAGACGAACCAACGAATCAGTGATCCATCATCTACTTGTCTAGGAGTATCCATCAACCATGTTCTATGCGATCGGCTTGTGAGCTACTCGGCCATCCATGCATGCATGTATCATCTTTCCCTCTCCTCTTCATGTTATTTATATATATATATATATTATATAATCGCTGTGTTGTGATGACTAGTACTAGCTACGACGTGCATGGTAGCTTGGTTTGACGTTGGCGTTTGGAAGGACTCGCGGGAGTTGGACGGGTCGATCCGTCCACCACATGCATGTATGCTGATCAATCTGTGAATGATTGGTTAGGCACGCTGCACGCAGTCGCAGCGGCGGCCTGCAGCAGAAACTGTGCAGCGCCACGCCACCCAGATAGATGACCGTCCAGCGTCCAGTCCAAGCGACTTGTGTCGTCACAAAAGCCCCCAAAAGTGAACTCGAGCATTCCTTAGTGGAACTCAACCTGCCCAACTTTAGACTGAACGTACTAATTAGGAGTAGTTGAAAAAAGAGAGTATAATAACGCGAGGAAGGAAGGAGCAATACGGAATCACATTGCTTCTTACACTAGCTTATCAGCCCTCTTTGCTTCAACTTAACTTACCATCGATCCATCGTACAACATTCTTCTCTTACAATAGAACAACCTCATCTGACTTATCAGCCCTACAAACCAACCATTGCTCCTTGCTTCCTAATTCGAATTATATCAATACATTAATGATGAAATATATTTTTGCAATAAATATTATTTGAGACATAAATGTTAATCAGTATAAACTTGGTCAAACTTCATCAAATTCGTCCGACACACGAATCATATAGTTGCGTTCTTTTTCGGGTTGGGGGAGTGCCATTTTTGCAAAAAAAAAAAAACACTAGTTTTGGATCGCAACAACTATAGCGGAAGTTAGGGGGTGTTTAGTTGGTGAAATATGTTGGGTTCGGCTACTGTAGCTCTTTTCGTTTGTATTTGGTAATTATTGTCCTATACTAACTAGGCCTCGTCTCGCACTTTCCGGCCAAACTGTGCAATTAGTTTTTATGTTTAACTACGTACAGTTAATGCTCCACTTGTTGGGTATGCTCTGTATAGTCCTAAGCTCATTGATAACGGAAAGGCTATCACACTGTGGTACGTATGATTCCTTCTTCTTTAGATATATTTAGTTTGGAAGAAAAAAAAACGACGAAGAAGTTTTCCATGTTCTCATTATTAAATATGTTAGCGCACTAGAAGTCGTTGTCAAGTGTTAACATAGCCTGTTCAAATTGTAGAAACGAGGAACATCAATGGCCGATTTTGGACCGTCCAAAGAAACTAGACATGAGAAGGGAGAACGAAATGGGATCAAATTACACACGCGTCGGCATCGTCGACCCGTCTCCCACGTCGTCGACAATCAGCGAGTTGGTAATCAAAGGGTGCGTGTGTGGAACTCAGAAGATCTGAAATGGAAACAATGATTGTGGTCATGTAAGTTTCAAGTGCGTGAAGCTCAAAGTCAAAGCAACACAAGAGAAAACCATGCAAAGGTTGTTTGTTTTGTTCTGACACGTGGATTGGATATACTAGTAGGATAATCAGTAGGATTTGAAACTGGCAAGGAACCATTTGGAAACACACGGAGGACATTACACTAGTGGAGGTGGGCTGGTGGCTTTGCGTGTGCCTGCGGTGAACTTGTGGTCAAATTCAGAAAAAGGGATTTGTAATCAACAAACAAGCAAGCTTGCTGCACTCACTGGCTGGTGGTTTGACTTTGACTCTCTGGGCTCGCCTGCACACACACACACTAGTGTTTGACCTTGCTGTTTCAAAATTATAATCGGGATTGGAATGTCACGTGTTTGGTGCAGCCGACGGAAGGTTGTCAGCCATGACGACGAGCGTGTGTTGGGGATGCTGCTGTGAAAGGAAGCGATGCCAGCCTCAGCGCCTGTGTCCGTCCTCCTTGGGATTCGCACTCTCTTTTCACCGCGTCCGCCGTCCGCATGGGTCACACCGGGGATGGGGTCAGAGAGCTAGCCAGAGTCAGCGGCAAGTGCAAAGGCGGCACACGCACCCACGCAACTCACAAGTCTCTCCTTACATTTCTATCCTCTTATATCCTCAGATGCGCTTGTCTACAGCTCTCCATTCAGTGATCCCACACTTTTGAAAAGAAAAATACACATATCTCGTGCGGGTTTTTAAAGGAACGAGACAAATTCCGGTCTTAAATAAAAGCATAAGCATCTATATATTTAAATATCTTTACTACCAAGTTGGATACTATAAATATATCTTCTTTTATATATTTTTGATCGAATTTTGAGATTATTTCTCGTTATTAGAAAGTAGATTCCTTTTGGGACGAACTGAGTATACTAGTATTGCTGGTTTGTTTGCTTCAAACACAAAGAGAGATGGGTTATGTCCACTTCAATTTTCAAGGATGAGATAACCCTATATCTAGGTTTGGTTGAGTCATGTTGGTGTGGACCCTAGTTGGTAATCACCTTTTTCTATTTTTCCCCTCCTTGCTTCTTCTTGCTCATGGAGATCATGAGCATTGTAATCTTAATTTGTTTTTAGCATTGTATATTGCTTGTGGCCTATGGTTCATTGTGTAACCAATGTTTGAGGTCATGTGGAATGGATGCAAAAACAAGTTTAACATGTCCGCTGCTCATGGTTTTTTTTTATATGGCCTTGAGGGAGGAAACGGTGGACTGTGAGCCTCCTTGGCTGCTAAAGGATGACGAGATTGATGTGCGAGTCGATTGGACGTTTATGAAAGTTTAGGGACCGAGCCTCGGCCAATAGTTAATTGACGCAAGTCTCCATTTAAGAGAAGCACAATGTAGTTAGTGTATGTGTTTCTCTCTTTTGCAGTTGAGGATTAATAATTTCATAGTATACTGTAGGAGACTAGGGGACTCTAGGAATAGTAACAAGGCTACAATGCCTGGTTTGGTTGGGTTCCTGATATAGGTATCGGCTACGGAACAGCACAAGGTGGCAGGGAGGGATCAGTTGCCGCATGTGGCGTCTGGGATTCTGGCAACGGAAAGGAGGCCCGCCCCCCTCCGGTGGATTCATCGAAGACGCCGGTGGATTCATCGAAGATGTGTGCCAGGCGCAGAGCAGGGTTTCCCACAGGCCGCAGGCATTGGTATGAGCGGCGCGGCGCCCTGTCCTGTCCTATTCCACTAACCAATAGCACTGTACTTTGGATTCGTATGTGTAGTACTGTATGTATGTATCGGCAGGCTCATGTGATGCATTCGGTTCGCCGGCCTTGGGTTGCATCAACTCTGGGTGGAACAACGAGAGATGCAAGCTGGGATCCGGTCCATAGGCCGTACCACCGACACGTACTACCCCCATGCAAATGTTAGTGTATCGACAACAAAGTCTGTTCAAACGACTCTCAACGATCATGCTCACTCCCATGGATCCTGCATTGCTTCCTCCCTCCTTGTTTAATACTCTTTCAACTTGCATCGTCAGTATACGCACTAACAAATATTTGCGTTGATGAAGTGATATGTAATTTGTTTCAACAAAGACGTCCATCCAGCAGGAATACTTGTATATGTCACTAAATATAATTTTATTTTGTAGGCATGCTGAGCTTGTAACTGAATCCTTTCACATATCATAGTTCCGTGCGCCTTTTCAGCTCCAGGAGATCGATTAGGTAGCTGCTTTCATACTTGTATGACGATTTTCAGCTTAACTACCCTTCAAAAAAAAAAAAACTTGCGTTGAGCCACAAAGGAGGAATTGAACGTCGCTTTCAGCTTAATGTAACAAACATGGCTGCTGCTGATTATTCCTCATCTAGGTAGCGGCGGCAATAGAACGGTACAAGGTGTGCAGGCAGGGATCAGTGGCGTCTTCTGGGAAGTGTGCAGAGCAACGGGGAAGAACAGAGCAGCAGTGACTTTAAACAAGGGATCGTAGCTGGTGAAGGCCGGCTATAAAATGAGCGGAGCGGCGCCCTGTCCTTGGGATCGAACGAAGCTCTTTACCAATCATGCTGGTCAACAGATGGATAAGAAACCAGTGAACTCTTCAGGAAATTGTCGTTGGGACTAGGATGAAATGCTTGACAGGGCTCATTAGCTGCTCATAGCAATGTCATGCATGATTAACGGTACAACTACTACATGTTGGATTGAAAATGCAGAGTATATGTATTTTCAGGGGAAGATGAAGATGATTGCAATATAAATATTAGGCAGACTGTTTCTAGTTCAGTAGTTATTGATCAGTGACATTCTTCAAGTATCTATTGTATTCAAGCTTAGTGCTTGTCTTGAGACATTGGGGTGCTCGCGATAGTGAACAAGTGGGTTTTCTTCATCAAAGGTTGTTTTGGAAATGAACAAAAATTTATTTGTGCTATCTAGATTCGACATATTATCCTTTGCTTTAGTTGACCATTACCCATTTTGCCAGGTTTAGCCCCAAATGGAGTGACTTTAAACCTGGGGAAGGCAAGCTATAATATGAGTCACCTGCCCTTTTCCCCATCGATCTATTTTTCCAAAAGTCCTTGTGGTTTGGAAAGAACAAGCATATGCATAACCATATTTCCCTGTATTTCCTCCGCTTTAATCAGCACTTAAATGCTAGATAAAAGGAATGTATATCAGAGCATGGATGGGTGCATATGGATCCCCAACTCCACTCACTACACACGCCAGAATCGTGTTGCATGCAATGCAATGCAGACCGATACATCACATTTTGTTTAATAATAATCTTTCAACTTGCATTGTAGAGATCCAATGGGCATGCTACTGGTGTACTAGCTTTTATAGAGGCAACTTGCAGATTGGGCCTACATAACATGTATATTTTGATACATGATCAATAAATGTCACTTGAATCATACAGTCACTGATCCATCCATCTCTATCACACATTATACAGGAAACAACCATTTCGTCATATAAATATATAATTAAAACTATTACTATATATAGTTAGCATGGATGGCCACCGGTTGAGATTCTCAAATGAATGAAGTCAACAACCAACAGGATTGTAAATAATTCGGCCCTGTTGCTGATTCTACCATATATCTATATTTAATTAACAAACTCACTTGTTGGGCGTTACAGTGCAAGGGTTGTCCTATTTTTTTGGAATATATGTACAGCCATTTGATGTTTTGATAATTGTATTGGGACAAGCAGCAAAACCGGCTAGGCCAGGTTAATGAGAAGGCTGGCTTCGCCGGTTTTGTTGTTGCCCATCTAATTAAAAACATCAAACTCGCTTGGACAGGTTTAATTTGAAGCCGGTTGGCCGGGTCCCAATCGAAAACTAGAGAACTTGTTGATTTTAATGTGGGTTTGTTTCCTAGTGGGATAAGATCTATCTTCCTCTCTTTATACGAGAGACACATATGTAAGATTGAGGTGCACAATACAATAAAAAAACAAATTTAATCTACTTTTTTTAAAAAAAAATACAAACCCTAGCTTTTCCAACATCGATTACTCAATGTTCTACACATCTCTTGACCAGTTTCTTGGGCGACCTAGGTGATCTTGCCAACCCTAGATCAATCCTAGGTCTCCCCGACGTGTCTTTCTACGACCACACCCGTAGTATTTGGATGAAATTTAGAATATATGTTTTTATGATTTTTAGGGCCCGATTGGTTCCTTTCCCATTGCAACCTGGCTCGCACCAGCAGCACCAGGCTTGTTGGGGGGAAGCCGAACCCTAGGCACCCCCCTTATTTGGCTTCGAGTAAACCCGGTAGCGGAGCCTAATCCTTGGACTTTCGGCAGGCAAGATGAGGGGAGAAATCGGTTGGACGGAAGGAGCCTGGCAGACCGGAAAGTCGGCACATTCGGTCCGCTGGATAGGCCGAATGGGCTAGCTCGGTCTAGCTGGGAAGAGAGTCGATGACGCGGCATGGTAGACGGCCGGAGCCGAAAGGTGCGCTTTCGGTCAAAGACCGCCCCCAATGCCGGAGAAATCGGTTTCACGGATCGATGGCCGCGTGTGCAAGGGGATGGGCATTGGGGCTGCGTTCTTCGTTGTCGAAACCCTTGGCTTTCGGTAGCGTTGCGAAAGGTAGGGTTTTTGGTCCTGTTGCCGAAAGCCCTTGGCCTTTGATGGTGGTGCCGAAACCTTTGGCTTTCGGTCAAGTCTTTCGGTTGTTCTAATAGTTTTTACAGGTGGCTTAGGAGTCTGCGCGTGGGCCCCAGGAAGAGTTGTTGGGACTGCGTGCCTGAAAGGACCAAAAAGCCCCTCGGCGTTGGGGAGAATATTCCGAGGAGTCGTGAGAGTAGAGGGGCATTGAGGTCATGTAAAAGTCTACGGACTACTATAAATAAGCCCCGAGGGGGGCATTGTAAGACACGGATGAAATTAATGAGAAAGAGCTCTAGTTTTGCTTTCGGCTGTGTGTGTTTCGTCTCTGTCTGTGTTTCGTTCGTCTCCCAGGGGGTGGCACGCTTTAGGGCTACTCCAACATTAGCGCCCACCGTGGTTGTGCAGGCAACCCATGGCGAAAGGCAGACCGAGAGCGGCCGCGGCAGCAGCCGAACATGCCCAGCAGGATCCACCTACCGAAACCGGCACGCCCCAGGGGCTGGACCAAGATGCGACAGGAGATGCCGCTACCGGCCCGGGCGCAGTAACAGGGCCGGGGGTATCCGCTGGGCAGGTCCCTACGCTTCAAGAAGAAGAGATCCTAGAGGGGGGGTCGGTCAGGGACCAGAACGAATCAACGATGATCAAGCGTAACGCGGTAGGATCACACAAGCAATTGAATGATAAAAAGGCCGAGTTGAGAGAGTTAAGAGCACGAAGGGACACATTGTTGTAGCAGGAGATAATCAGACGTAGGGAGAATTCGGCTCGAGAGCAGCAGCAAAGGCTAGGCCGAAATCGAAAAAGACAGATCGATCCGTAAGATCAACCGGATGGAAGATCGGGCAGTAATCGCAGAAGAAAGAGCGGAAGCCGGAATCAGAATTCGGCAGACCCCCATGCTAGGAGAGGGCCATGAGGGTCTTGATATCACATTGCCCCTTTCGGCAGAACTGCAGTGACACCCATGGCCAGTGGGGTATAAGCCGAGCTACCTTCGCTCAATGGGAAATCAGACCGAGAAAGTTCATAGCCGGCTATGAGGCTGCAAAGGCATTCGGTTTGGAGGAGATTCGGTGACGCTTAGCGAAGTCCCTCATCATGACAAAAAGAGGATATAGCACTTGAGTGGTATGTGGGCATCCGTCCGCTATCGGTCAAAAAGCTAGAGGCAACTCAAGGAGCAAATGGCTGCTCACCTTTGAGGGTTTCAAAACCACGAAGAAGGGCACGAGGGATTTCCTCAAGTTAAAGCAGGAGGAAGGGTTGTCACTCACCCAATACTTGGAAAAGATAGTCCAGCTTCGAGCCCAAACTCTGAATGTGTCAGACGATGTGGTCATCGCAGCCGTGGTCGGCGGAATGGCTATCGGCCGGTGTGCATCCACTTTGGGACAGAGAGAAGAACCTATGTCAATTAAAGAGTCGTATGAGCAAATCAAAAAGTTCGCCAAATCTGAAGAGGGCCTCAAGAGAAGAAAGGCAGCTAGGAAGGACGAAAAACATCAATCACCTAATGTGATGGCGGGGGGCCATCAACGAGATGGAAAGACTTTCCGCCCTGTTAACAACGCCCAGGAGGAATCGCCCGGGCCAACCGAAATAACCCGAGAACCGAATGTGAATGACCATCGGGGCCCTAGGCCACCCCCAGCCGAAAGTAGAGGGTGTCGAGGTGCCAAAGGGGACGAGGAA
This sequence comes from Hyparrhenia diplandra, assembly GCA_015847255.1. Classification (NCBI taxonomy): domain Eukaryota; kingdom Viridiplantae; phylum Streptophyta; class Magnoliopsida; order Poales; family Poaceae; genus Hyparrhenia; species Hyparrhenia diplandra. The sequence continues at coordinate 53,690 of JADLZK010004740.1, forward strand.
GGGGCCGCGGAGGTCCGAAAGTCCCTTATTGCTTCATTTGCGTGAGAAGATGCCGGTCACTTTAGCGAGAGAATGCAAGTATGGGCAGTTGGCAAAGGAGCAGAAGTCGAAAGACGAAAGCTCCTAGAACAGTCAAACTCCAAAGCACGTGTTCTACAATTCGAGAGAATCCGTGGGGGCTCAACCGAATTCATATTTTGGTTATCACCCAAGTCAGCCAGCTTGCTCTCCCTCGGACCAAGCAGCAATTTCCACAACCATCTCACCATCACCAGAATTCCTAGAATTACCCCGGGCATTACTCTTTGCCACAGCCTCCACAGTTCCAGGCTCACTCGGTGGCGGTGTCATCACCAGCAAACCTGGAGCAACAAAGCAGCCTAATGTGCAAATTAAGCCCCGAAAAGCGGCCAAGACAACCGAACCGTGAATTCGGTTTTACCAACCAATGGCCACATCTACGCAATCACGGGTGGATCCAACCTTGAGCATGAAAGCAAGAGGGCTAGAAGGGATTATGTGAGGAGAGTTCACACAAGAACTCCAAGGTTACCACTCAAGAGACCAGCCTCGGCCATGGTGCCGATTACTTTTGATGAGAGCGACTTTTCGGGTAAGGGACTACCCTCACACAGACGCATTCGTCGCAGAACGGCGAATGTGGCGTAGTTCACTCTACACAATATCCTCGTTGACAATGGAAGTTCGCGAACATCTTGTTCATCAAGGCATTCGAGAGCATGGGTACGGATCGAAGAACTCTTCAACCAGCCAGGGAATGCCCTATTCGGTTTCGGGCGAAAAAGGATAGACGCCATCGAAAGAAAGATATTGCGGTGACTTTCGGTGAGGTGGGATTGTTCGAACCGAAATAATCACCTTTGATGTGGTCAATATAGACTATCCCTACACAGCCATATTCGGTAGAGGGGTGATAAGCAAGTTTGATGCCATCATCAAACAAAGTTATTTGTGCATGAAGATGCCTTCGCCTTTCGGCGTGATCACGGTCTGGGGTGATCAGGAAGCGGCACGCAAGATAGACGCATAAAACCAATCCCTAGGTTATAGCATGATCAATGAAATGACTCTTACCAAAAAGGGGGGGGAGGAGGATGAAGAAGCAAAGAACCGAACCCGAAACCGAAAGGGTCAAAGAACCGAAAGTTGACACGTACCGGGAAGTAACGAAGAAGACCTCGTTGTCCAGCTCTCGCCCACGATAGGGAAGTTATCGTCGGAGCCGAACTTGATCTTGACGAAAGCACTGACCTCGTTTCTTTTCTGAACGAAAACAGGGATGTATTTGCATGGTCCGCCGAAGACCCGAAAGGTGTGAGCCGAAACTGCTCAACATAATCTCAACGTTGAGAAATCCATAAGACCGAAGAAGCAGAAACTGAGAAAGTTGTCAGAGGAAAGAAGCGCGCGGCGGCAAGAAATGAAGTACAAAGGCTTTCGGATGCGGGCGTTATTAGGCCAGTTCAGCACCCGGAGTGGTTGGCCAACGTGGTGATGGTGCGTAAAAAAGTTATCCGACCCCGAAATCAAAAAAAGTGGAGAATGTGTGTCGATTTCACGTAGATCTCAATAAAGCTTGCCCCAAGGATCCATATCCTCTTCCAAGAATTGACACCCTAATAGACATAGCAAAGCAGTAGTGAAAGAATGAGTCTTCTTGATTGTTTCTCCGGCTATCACCGATACACATGAACCCGTAAGATGAAGAAAAAAGCCTTCATCACACCTAGTGGAACGTATTGTTTTAGATGGATGCCGGAGGGCTTGCGCAACGCAGGCCCAACTTTCTCCAGAATGTCCGACGAAGTGTTTAGAGAGCAGAAGAAAAAGAAAAATCTAGTGACTTATGTGGATGACATAGTGGTGATTAGTGACACAAAAAAGAATTGCATATAGCTGACCTAAAGGAAACTTTTTGCGAACCTAAGGGCAAAGTGGCCTCAAGCTAAATCCAGAGAAATGTATCTTCGGCATCACAAAAGGCAAGATGTTAGGTTGCTTAGTGTCGGCAAGGGGCATTGAGGCAAATCCCGACAAAATTGCAGCTATCGTGGACATGAAGCCCGTGATAGCCGAAGAAAGTTCAAAGGTTGATGTGGCGCTGGCGGCACTCAAGCAAAGGTTCATTTCAAGGTCACCGAAAAAGGGTTACCTTTCTTTAAAGTACCGAAAGATAGTGCCGATTTCGAAAGTGGGGACTGAGCAAAGAAAAAGGCTTTTGAGGATCTAAAGAAGTACCTCACCAACCTCACGACCATGTCCAAGCCCTCACCGAAAGTGACCTTATTGTTGTATCCGGGCGGTGTCCCCGGCTGCGATAAGTGCAAGATTGGTAGGTAGAAAAAAAGAGCATGAGAACAAAGCAAAGCAGTTCCCCCATATATTACGTGTCGAAAGCGCTTTCGAGGGCGCAAACTTGAACTATTCGAGCTAGAGAAGATAGCATACACGGCGGTCGATGGCGAGCCAAAAGTTGAAACATTATTTTCAGGCCCACAAGATCCGGTAATATCGTCTCGCCTCTTGAGGCATTATTCGTAAAACAAATAAGCAATCGGAAGAGTGGGTAAATGGGCAGCCAAATTGAATGAATTCGCCATCAACTTTGAGCACGATCGGCTATCAAGTCTCGTGCAATAGCAGACTTCATAGCCGATTGGACCCCTGCAGCCGAAGGCAATTCGGTCGTCTTTGATGAACCCATCTGGACCACATATTGTGACGGAGCCTAGTGCGACAAAGGGGCAGGGATCTCAGCCATATTAACACCTCAGCGGGACCCCCATTAGGTATGCAAAGCTAGGCTACGTTCCCAAGCACAAACAATACAACCGAATATGAGGCGGTCTCGCCGGGCACTACGAAAGCTAAGAGATATGGGGGTCAAGAGATGCATCATTCAGACCGATTCCCTGTGTGGTAAGCGGCCATTGCGAAAAAGAATACACGGCAAGAGAACCGGTTCTAGTGAAATACTTGCAAGTTGTAAGAGGTATGAAGAAACATTTCGCGGGTTTTTCTATCAAGTTTATCCCGTGGAATGACAATCGAGAAGCAGACGAACTGGCCAAGGCAGCGGCATTAGGGATCCCAACGCCGTCGGATGTGTTTTTCCAAATGCTTTTGGTCAAAGGAATTCGAGAAGAGGAAGAATCACCAAGAGCAATCCATGTCATAGCGAGCCATGATTGGAGAAGCCCAATATTTGCTTTCTTGACAGGCACTTATGAAGCCGAAAGTAAGCATGAGCAGCAAAGAATGGCATCAAGAACAAAGCATTACTCAATCATCGTGGGGGAGTTATACAAGGACGTAATCGTGAGCACAAAACCGAAATGCATCAAAGACCGAGGAAGGAAGGAAGTCGCTGGCCGAAATCCATGGAGGTATGTGTGGAGCACATAGGGGTCCCCATGAAATTGCGCACAGAGCAATGAGGCAAGGTTTCTACTGGCCTTCAGCAGCTGAAGATGCAAAACAGCTGGTCAAGACATGTGAAAGCTGCCAGATGTTTGCTAAAAAGCAAAACGCTCCCGCGAATTTGACAAAGTCGATAGTGCCAACTTGGCCTCTCGCAGCGATGGAGGGTGGATATTGTCGGACCCTTGCCAACGGCCTTCCCAAGAACGTAAGGTTCGCAGCAGAGTAGCGTTGGAATACTTCACTAAGTGGATTGAGGCGAGACCACTTGCAAGGATCACTTCCGCTACCCCCGGGTCGGGCCAGATGGCAGCAGATAGTATGCCGCGTTTCGGGCGGCCCCATCTTACATCACGGTGGACAATGGCAAGCAATTCGACTCAACCAAATTGAGCTTTCTATGAAGAGCTGTCCATCGCTTACTTTCGCATCATTTTACCACCCCTCGTGAGCAATGGTGCAGCTTGAAAAGCCATCGGCTCATTTTTCTACCGCCTCAAGTCCTTGTGGAATGCAAAAAGGGAAATTGGCCACCTGAAATGACCGTTGTTGTCCGGGGGGGGGTCACAACATCTCTAGGTCTCGAGCGACGGGTTTCACTCCATTTTGGTCGCTTTTATGGAGAAGAGGCAAGAATTCCGTAAGAACCGAGGCTCGGGTCCTTTCGCATGTAGATATCGATGTAACCGAAATCCAAAGATACGTGGACACCGACACATCCGAGTTCAGGAAGCTACAAGCAGCCGAAAATCTTGACAGGTATCATTAGGAGACAAAAAGTTGGCGGGACAAGAAGGTCTTGCGAAAAAACATTTATGCAGGGGATTTGGTGCTAATTCGGCATGCAGACAAGCAAGGGAAATTGCGGCCCCAAAGTGGTACGGCCCTTTCATCGTGTCAAGTGTTGTGAAGCCGGGAGTATTTCGGCTAAGAAGCGAAGATGGAGGAGAAATGACTCACACATGGAATGCGGATAACCTCCGCAGGTTCTACGCTTAAATGCATGCTCCCCAAAATGGGAGTTGTAATTTTCCTTTTTCCTTTTGAATTCGGTTTGTAACAGTTAAAGTTAAAACTTCGTCGAAGGTTTGCGCTCTTTTTCCTCACCGGGGAAGCCCTTCCGGGGGTGTGAGGTTTTTTAACGAGGCAACCTTGTGTAAGACATTCGGTTATTATCCCGTATGAAGGCATTTTCCCCGAAATAGGCTAAGAGTCAAAGAAAATCAAGCCAAAAACAAGGTGCGACTAAGTCACACCCTGTATATTCGGCAAGGGTTGTATCCGATAAGAGTATGCTGAAGAGATCAGCAAACAACGGCCACAGTGCCAAAAAATAAAAGGCCAGAGATGGCCGAAAGTCAAGGAGAAACCAAAAATGGCGTCCCTTGATTCAATTCCTAAAGTGAGCAAACTTTAGAACGCCGAGCACGACAAAAAGGTTTCATGCTCAGCGCAAAGGCAAAAAGCCTAGGTGGAAAACACCTTTCGGTCTGCAAAAGCACAGCCGAATCACCCAAAAACAAAAAGGCAGACAAAGCCTGAACTGGGCCCAGAAAGGACACCTAAATTAAAGGGAGAGTACAAAAACTCAACCACTCTAAATCAAACTTCGTATCACCCAATCAATGCGGCATTGGGTGCCATGCGCAAGGTGTTAATCAAGACCATCAATGACTGTCACCAAACGTAGTACAGCACAGTACATCGCAGCCGCTATAAAATAAGGCCTAGGGGAGACCCTGTACTCCAAAATAAGCAGATATAGGGAGAAAAAATTCTTAGCTAGCCTCAAAGAATAGGATCTAGCAAAAGACTTCGGTCTAGTAGGGCTTCGGTCTGTTGGGATTGAGAGGCGCCAGGAAGTTGCTTAGTGCTTTCGGCTAATAGAAATGCCGAATCACATTCCAATCTAGCATAGCTTCGCACTACATTTGTGGCCAACTAGCGTCCTTTGGCTATGGCTAAGAAATCCCTAGCCGAAGGACAGTTCTACCAAGCGGAGACCGGAAGGCCAGGCTTTTGGTCTAAACTACACTTAGGCACCCGTTCAAGGGTGCGGCCCGAGCACAAAAATTGCAAAGTGCCAATGCTGAGGCGGATCGTGCTTAAAATCGCACCGAAAGCACTATAGCCTCGATCGCGGCCGCCGACAAAGACAAGCTCACGGAGACTCCCGAGAATTTCAGCGCAAAGCCGAAAAGCAACGGTTAGCGCAACTAAAATCGAAAAGCTTCGGGTTTTCCCGTGAAACCTGACTGCGCATTCCAACTCGTGTGTGGATGTCTCGGCACGGCTGTCAGATGCAACACTGAAGCCCATCACCTTCAACCGAAAGCCAAAAGCCAGAAGGTTGTGGCTAGCCTTATCTACCGGGATCGTGCAAGATCGCCCGATGCTCTCGACAATCGAAGAAAGGTCGCGGGGAATCCCTCAAAGCAAAGTGGGCGCCAAGATCGCCGAATGTTAAGGGCGTTCTTTTCGGTCGCAAGATATTGTTGAGCTCCAAGAGCCGAACCCATAGCAACCGAAATAAAGCTTAAGCCGAATGTACCAACATTTGTAAATTAAAGAAATCATATCTTTTTCTTTTCGGTCTCGACAATGCAATCCGCAAGGATCTGCACCGAAATTTGCCGCATTCGGTTTCCGTCAGATATGTACGCATGAGACCCAAGGTAGGTTTCGGCATAACCACAATCTTTTCGACCATCGCAAAAGGGAGGAGGGGTTTCTTAAGCAAGAAAACTTGTCGTTTGCGATGGGCAAAATATAGAGCGGCCAGCCGAAACCTCCTAATCGGTCACCGTAAGTCATCATATTCAAAAATACAAAATCGATTTAAACAGGGACAAGGAGGTAATTGTGACAAAGATCGCTAACTTTACAGTATCGGGTACCGAGGTGCACCGAGCAGTTCGAACACACCTCTATTTCCTCCTTAGGATCAAGCATTATGCGCCGAATCAAGTTATTCTCGTTTTCCGAGGGAACGAATGTTTTCCAAAATTCATTCGCCTCCCTCCCGTTCAGTTATCTCGGCGTTATGAGTCAAAAAATTGCCCCATTCGGTCGGGAATATTTCGTGGAAATCACGCCACGAAGCACCACTAACACCGAACTGTTCCGCTCGACTTTTTAAAGCATAATCTTTGATAAAGTCCGAGGTCCCTCCTCGGGAACCCGCACAATTATTAGAGCAAAGTTTAAAGACTTGTATCATTACATCAACCTCACCGAGAGTTCTACAGCCGAAACTAAAATATTTTACTCTACCCTATTTTCGGCCGGGCCTTGGGGTCGAGCATCGGGAGCGGGAGTGCCCCGACCGGAGGAGGGGCTGCCATCGCCGGAGGCCTCAGCTTCCTTCTGGTTTCGGGCATCAATATAGGTGTGCGCCGCCTTAATCTCTTTCTTCTCCTCCTCACTCTGCAATAAGAGCCGAAATTAGCGCGTAGCCGAAATAGCGACCAAAAGTAGCCAATGGATTCGGCGATAGATGAAGAGAGTCTTACCCCGGCGCGAGAATAGGCCGCCCGAAACAAGGCGAGGTCCCGGCCACCTTTCTGCCAGTACGCTTCGTAGAAACCAAGCGCAGCCGAAACAGCAGGACTCGGGGTTCTCCAGTAGCCGGATGGATCTTCTTTCGGTTGGACCTTGTCAAGATGGTCACAACCGCACTCAAGGAGAGCCGTACCGAAAGCACGGAGTGTCTCCAGTGAGGCATAACCCCTTCCGGTCTCCACTCGATCCCCAAGTCCTTGAAGTTCCCCGAGAGGCCATGTTAGCAGCTCACCAGAACCTGGGTTGGTAGGGACCGGAGACTCGTCACCGAAAGAGGAGAGCAGGTTTTGATAAACCTGCACCCCAGCCTTCACCTCCCGCTCAATGCCGGTAATTACCGATGAATGTTGGGTCCTCTCGCTTGAGCTGCTCTTTGAGTTCTTTCGGCCTCTTCTCAAGGTCTCCGGCTTTCTTTTTCGGCGTTTGCGGCTCGGTTTCAAATTTCTCGAAGCTTGACTTGGCCTTTCAGATCCCGTTCAAGTTTTTCAACTTTCTCCTTCTCGCCTTGAGCGCCCAAGAGGAGGAGGAGTCCTGCCCCTGAAATGTTTCTCCAGGGTTCGGCCGGCAAGAATAGCCTGCAAAGAACAATTCAAAGCTCGGACAATAAAAGTGGAACAGCCGAAAGAACGAACCGAAACAAAAACCACACCGAACATAAACTTACCCCCGGTAGCAAAGTAGTTCAAACTCTCAAAAATTTTGGAGGGGGGAGCTTCAGTAATTCCTTTTCTCGATCTGGCGGGGCAACAAAAGCCGGCGCATCTCTCCCGAATTTGATCCCTTTCTCTCGTAGGGACGAAAGGGAGCGATCGGGGGTCCACATTACCCACCACTCTCGCGTCCGAGGAAGCCCCTAAACAACGAGCAAGTTCATAAGTCTTTTCTCTTCTCGGGGCTCATCTCCTCAGCGAGCTTGAGCCCGAATACACCATAGTCTCGCCAAAGTCACTAGAGTCGGACTCGGGCAAAGGACGCCATGACCGAATAGACAGCCCGCGAGCAATTTCGGGTGTCATCATGAACTCCGGTAAAACCGTGACTTACCCAAGGCCGCTTTGGTTGACTCGCAAGACTGGACCGGGTTGGCGGGTACGTCGGAAGAGATGTCCTTGGCCCCTTTCGTCCTCTTGGGAGAGCAGCGGCGTCGAGAGCAAGGGAATCGGTTTTCCTCTTTATCTTGCTAAACAGCGGACCCACAGACATGGTATCATCATCGTTCGTGGTCTCATGAGGGTCTTGAATCTGCCGGTGCCATTTCGCCGAGTCGCCGAAATCAACTACACGAACCAAATAAACATATTTCGGTAACAACAAAACCAAATGCAAGTCAAGGAGTAGGACAAGTAAATGTCTATGTTTGGACACCAGAAAACCCCCTCGAGCGGCTTCTCGTGTGGGAAAGGAAATGCGGGCGTGCCAGTGTACTCATGTACACAAAACAAAAGAATAGGAACACGTAATTTATTAATCTCATGAGTAACAATTACAAGTTCCTAATGAACGCGGCGCCATGACCAATTTGGCGACACTCTAACTTCGGCGATTGTGTCTTCATGGTTCATAGGGCCTCGGAAGGCACCTACTTAATTACCCCCGTGATTAAGATCACGGAGTACCTCCGATTAAGCTGCTGTGGTCGTCGTCGTCGATCTTCGCTTCATGTCTCCATGTAGTGTGCTGGTGTAGATGTGGATGGCGTCGGCGTATCCATGGCCTTGTCGGTCCATGAGCCGCTTGAAGAACATGGCTGGAAAGGAGCCATGCCGCCGGTGTCGTCTTCCTCGTCGGTCGAACGTCACGTGTAGATGTAGTGGAAGTAGCACGCGCATGGTCGGTGTAGATCGGATCGATGACTTGACTTCAGCAACGTAGTCGAGATACGCCGCGGACTTGATCATGAAGGGGTGTCGAAGTTGTTGATGAAGACCGGTGTAGTAGTTGAAGTCGTCGTGGACGTAGGTGTACACACGAACTGGATGTAGACATACACGGGCGTCGCTGGACGTGGACGTACGCCAGCATCAACATGACGTGCGTGCATGGCAGCACGTCACTTGGTCTTGGCTGCACCTTGCCTTGCCTTGCTTCTTCACGGTTTGGAGTCACGTACACACACATGCATGGTGTATGTGACGTCCATGTCCTGGCCATTGGCTCCAGGTCCTTGCACGCACGCGCGCACGACTGATGGTCGCGCTGCACTTGAACTCTAGGCCTCGTCGATCTCCATGCCCAGCGGCCACCTCAAGAGCTCGGCGTCCGCGTGTGTGGCCATGTCCGACGCCGCCGTGTATCACTGGATGCAATCATGCGAAACTGACAATAAGAGATGGATTAGAACTAGATCGGATACTCACCCATGGTGGACACAACAGCCATCTCGATCTCCTCCTCTATCCCTTGCCGGTGAAGGACGAGGACGCCAGTCGATGAACGGCCTTGACGAGAGAAGGTTGCCTGCTTGTGCTTCTTCTCGGATGGATGCAGATGTCGTCGGCGGCAGCCGGATGTACGCGAGTACAAGACCTCAGGTGGGGTGTTGGCAGCCTGATGGCGTATGCGTGTATATGTTGTGGTTGGTCTCTCTGGTGTGCCGAGGGGCTGTTTATATAGGCCAGGCGTTAGGGTTGAGGGGCAGGCTCGGCTGCACCGTGCGCCGCCAGGAGTTTGTTGAGGCTGCCGAGATATCCGGAGCGCGTGCTTATCTTCAAACGTCGACGCGCTTTGATCCATCGGCAACAAAATATCTAGCTTGATACGTATCCATCCAGCTTCCTTGCTTAAGCCAACGTCGCTGACCTGTGGGCCTCTTGAGGGTGTATACGTACACGCCGTGGGCACCGATCGATTAACAAAACACCCAAGATATCAGGCTGGTTTCTTTGCTTTGTATACAAGGTAAGTCTCATGCTTATCCACGTACGACAATTCATCAAGATATCTGCTGCCATATACGAGTCCATGACATATGGGCCCGGCCGGCTAAGTGGGGCTTAATTGCTTCTTACGATGAAACAAATTCAATATGTACGCGAGTCCTCTCGTTTCCCAGCGATTCTCTCGTCACCGGTACGTGCCCGGCTCGTACGCATATGCTCCGGTTCTAGAATGTTCTAGACCACGTGTTGAGTCGTGTCAGGCCAAAATATCCGTGACATAGGCCGCCGTACGTATGCATCGTACAACGTCCATGGCCATATACGTGCACACATACGCATATGTATTGAAGTTTCACTTTGCTTAGCTTAGCCCTGCCTTCCTGCACGCCCATGAGACGCACGTACCTGCGTGCATGACTAGGCATGCATATGTGTATATGCAGTCATGCAACACATACACACAAACTCGTTAGCTTCTAAGCTTGCACATTTGTGTCTATCACAAGCGTATATATACGTCTTTGCATATATATGGATTTTAATAGTACAAAAATCCATCAAACAAATGCCCCCCCACCAAGAGGAGTTTGGACGACGCGTAGCAAGTCCGGACTCGTCTTGGTGAATATATGTGCAACTCGAGATCTCTGGGTGCAACGAAACTCCAGATATTTAATTGCAACAAGATTTGAGATCTCCGGGTGCAACAAGATATGCCACCCAAGATTCGTTGTGGACTCTTATACGTAGTTAGTTAGAGTCCAGTTCTTATCCACGTACGTATCCAGGGTCCTATATATACGTACCTAGGATGCGGCACATATACCATCCATCGCAAAGGAAATCGGTTCCCTCACGAAGGCTAACCTCAGCCCGACGTTCACGTCTGCCGTCGTCAAGTAGATCCATCGAGCACAGGCAGCAACCTCGACAGCACATCATTCACCTCTGCCGTCGTCAAGCAGATCCATCGAGCACAGGCAGCAACTAGCACATCGACAGCAACTAGCACATCGATGTATGATTTTCTTCTTAGCTTGCCTCTTGTTGACTTATTTATCTCATATGTTAACAACTTGCATGCTCGTGATGTAGATGGGTCGCAATGACAATAGCCGTCTTGAAGATTGGTCGGGGCGCCAGCGTCGCTCCCAGCGAGGGCGCGATGACCATCGCAAGACTTCCGCTACTCGCGACAAGGACACTCAGGGTACCTCGAAGTCTCGAGGAGAAGCTGGTGGAAGCAACTCTCGCCACAACGATGGCAAGCATCGTGGCCATAAGGAGGATCGGCGTCTTCATCGTAAAGAGCAGCCGAAGCCCCCGGTTGAATACAAGTTGCTGGATGACAGCGACATTAGCGACGCATCTCCACCACCCCTTCATCGGAAGAACTCCGGTCGGCGGCTTGGTCAAGGTGCCTCCGGCCAGACTGAATCAAAGCCTCGCAGCGATGAAACGTCTCAATACCAGATTGCATTCCGTGAGCCCCGCCAACCTGAACGCCGGGTGATCTTGGACAGCGACAGTGAGTCCTCACGGGACTCCCATCCGAAGAGGAAGCACCGCAAGGACATCCATGACCAGGCTACATCACCGAGACAATCCAGTCCAGAAAAGAAACTTCGTCTGGATGACCACGTCATGGAGGGTGACCTCTCTCCGAGCAAACCGGCTCCAGCTGCGTTAGCGCCAGGTGCCTCCAAGGAGACTATAATGCCGCAACCATCAAAAGTTGCAGTGGTATATCAATCTTGAATTTCTTCTCAATTTCATTTTTTTTTTTTTTTGACCCAACTTGACTTACGTCATGCCATATTTTAATTTATTTTGTTTTACACAGGGCGAATCTGGTTCACTCCCGGCTACCGGCATAATCAGCAAATCAGGAGCTACCCTCGATGAGAAGCTCTCTCTTGCCGGCCAGGCCAAAGACCACGTAAGTGTATCTTGACATTCAGTATCTTTTACACTTCGTTGGCATGCTGGTGATTTTTTTTTCGGACTCCGTACAGGATTCCAAGGCTCCTGAGAAGGTCTCGGATGGCGTGGCTGTGAATCCAGAGCAAACTGATAAGTTGCCCCCTGCGTCGGCCCTTGTGCCATCTCCAATCGTGGCGCCATCCTCAGCTGCCGGTAGCTCGGACCCGTCGGCAGCCGCAACAAGCCTGGCCGCGCCAACTGGTGCTGCACCCACGCTTCACAATGCTGAAGCCGTTGAGCAAGAGGACAACCCTGCTGAGATGCCCGCCAAAGGTACCGATGTCTGCTCCCCTTACTTTATGTGTTTGTTATAGGCTGCAAAAGTCACTAATCGTTCTGACTTGCAGCTCCTGAGGAGGTTGATGAAGACAACACTCCACCTTCAATGGTAGGAACCATGAAGAACGAAGAGCGTGCACATTTTGAGCTGGTAGCTAAAGCTAAAGAGCTCAATGACACGCTGGAGATAGTTGGCGGTGCTCACGTTCTCATGAATGACTCCTCTATGCAAGAGCTTCCTTGAGACGAGGACCTCCAAGCCAGTTTAATGGACCTCCAAGGCGTATTGAAGCAGACAGAACCTTTTGATCGAAAAAAGGTGCTACGCTATATCAGGTACGTGTCTTACAGTGTTGATGCCTACGGGGAGGCGCGCCCTGCCAGCCTGGAGAAGCTGATGACCTTCCTGTGGAAGATGAAAGATGGCCTTGAGGGAAACGTACCTTCCCCCACTCAGCCTGGCCCTGCAGTTCAGGAAGCGCGTAGATGCGTCGACGAGCTACGTGCTGCCTGTTTCAAGGCAACGGAAGAGATGAAGCGCCGCACGGCAGATGGCCATGACTTAGAGGCCAACGAAGCAACCGCCAAGGAGCAGCGGCAGAGCTCTAGCCAAGAGGTCAGTGACCTCGAAGAGAAGCTACGCGCTGCTCAAGCGCGCGACAAAAAGCTCCTGGTTCAATGCGCTGACCTCCGTAGGGACATGGCCATGTGCCGACAGGATATCCGAATACAGGAGAGCAGACTCAAGCAGCTAGAAGAGTGCCGGCAGATCATGCAGTCTCGCCTAGACAACCTCAATCAGATGGCCGACCCCGTTCGTCGAGGCATCGAACTCATCTTGGCGTACTCTCCACCTGAACAAGACTAAAGCTGTCATTAGGCTACGTCCAGAGTAGCTCCTTAGCGCGTCTTATTACTTTACAGCATTAGTTCTTTGCGTGAAGACTCACATGTTTGAGTCTCTTTTTTTTTTATTATTATTATTATTAGCGATTCGTGAACTCCATCAATAAGTAGGGCACTGCCTGCGTGCATCCCTTTTTATGATTATTATATGTCATATATAGATATATGCACCCTTTGTTGAGTCAGATTTTGATTTACATCGACCCTGGATGTGATTGTTGCATACGCATTTTCTTTGTTCTGCAGGCAACAAACGTCTGATTTTTTTTTTTTTTTATTTTACGGATGGCGATAGTTAAACTTATCCAGCCATGTTCTCGCACGCATCCCTGCGCTCGTCGAGCGACATTGTGCATGCCCAGCTCTAACACCGCATGTATCTTGGTCTGGGGTATCGTTAGCATCAGCACCATTACAGGCGTCTCTACAATTGCTAACCATCCTGCGACCACTAGGTGTTGTGACAAACATGCCCATCACGGGGAACGGGCGTGCGTGGCACGTACTATGTGGACGTGCGGCGTCCGACGAAATCAACTTCTGCACCATAGTAACGCATCTGCCCTGTCAGGCAGCAGGAACCGGGTTGAGTCAATCCCATAGCAGCAGCTTGCACGACATTGACTAATATCGTGCTGCACACATGACTGAGCTAGCTAACCGATGACTGGTGGTGCTAGGAATAAGAATTCTAGCAAACTTGCCGCTAGTCGCAGTGTCTGCAACAGCGCATGCAGCAAGAGACCTCGGGAGCTTGGACAAAACCACACTACGCCGGGCTGCTGCGCTCTGACTTAGTGTACGCGAAACCATGACTCCAGCTCGTTGCCTGAACGAAGCAACATCACGCGGCTTCGACGAGTGTATACGATCACCGCTTGCGGGTGTTGGAACTTTCGGTTTTCTTCTCGATAACCTAAGGACAAAACCCGAAGTTGGCATTGCCGTACGCAACTTGAACTTGCATACATCACTAATTTTCAAAGCAAACACAAACGATGAGGGACTGTGACCATGGCGCTTGCAGACATGCAGAACTGCCGAATAAGTGGTTGTTGCCCAGGTTTGATCACCTACGGCTCAACATGCTATTTGACAAAGTAAAGCGTCTTTGTCTTATTTATAGATTTGTTCATGTACCGATACGTCGACATTAGTTAAGCACAGGGTATTAGCCTCCCTGCACTTTCATTCCTGGAATTTGACAGTACCCTGATGAACTATCAGAGCAGCCGTAACATTGTACATCTTATTTCAGTTCGCAAATCTTGCGATACTTAGCTGTTTGTATGTACGTCGATGGATGTTATTTGCACAGAATATATCTGTACCCTTTAATTGACACAAGATAATAAGACATTTTGACAAATCTTTTTTTCTTTATTGCTTCTTGATCGGACATACACATGATACATGAATACACGTGCGAGACTCTTGAGTCTGGTAAAAATTCGTCATCTAATTCATGCATCTACAACAGATAGCACAAAGTTGTTACGTTCCCCTGCCCCCAGCTCAAGCGTGAGTTTATCACAGCCCGGCTAGCAGAGCAGGCACGTCGGCGATTGGACTGCCTACTGAAGGTCATCCCCGCCTCGGTCATCTGGTGTTGCCCCAGCCATTGAGAAGCTTTGTTGCGTCATCTAGGCTGATGCAGTGGCGACATCTCTTACATGGGGCACCCTGGCTGTGGATACTCCCTTGTTCTTATCATGAACAGATCGAGAAGAGGGACAAAAGAGAGAAGGAGAACCAAACAAAATAAATATAAATAAATAAAAATAAAAACGCACCTGGGGTAGCATCGTGTTGACTCCAAGGCATGGCACCGAACTCCATTGGAGCGTTGCGGCGTAGACCAATGGGACAATGATTGAACTCCGTTGGAGCCGCGTGGCGGCGCCGCCAACGGGATGGTGTTGAACTCCGTTGGAGCCGCATGGCGCGCCGCCAACGGGACGAGGGTTGAACTCCGTTGGAGCCGGGCGTGGCGGCGACCAATATGGACGGTGTTGAACTCCGTTGGAGCCGCGTGCGGGCGCATCGCCAACGGGACGAAGTTGAACTCCGTTGGAGCCGCGCGGGCGGCGTCGACCCAACGGGACGGTAGGGCTTCATTGGGGCCATGTTGCGGCATCGCCCAATGATGTATCCATCAGGTCCGAATGATGGCATTAGCCAATCGGACGCCCTTGAGTTGCTTTGGCCATACGGTATGAGGACCGTGGTACTTGACGAAAAGCTTTTATCAACCAAGGAGCCACCTTGTGATCGTGGCATGAAACAACCCGGTTGAAGGGTTTCACAGCTTGACACCGTCGCGAGACGGCGCGATCGCGACCGCTCCCGGTGTGGTTTTATCACCCCAAGGCCACCTTGCATTGTGGCGTGACATGGCTGGACTGAAGGGTTTCATCAGCTTGATACTAACCGCGACCGGGCGTATCGCGACCGCCTCCCGATTGTAGTGCAACGATGGACCTCGCAACACTACAATAAACAACTAGCTTGTCCGGTGATAGGTGACATAGCTAGGAAGAGTTAATGATGAGGCAAAAGTCATCAAATTGAGTATATTGTTTGGATTTTTTTGAAATATTTTTGAAAATGTTGGCTCTCCTATGGGCATAAGC
Organism: Hyparrhenia diplandra; assembly: GCA_015847255.1. Lineage (NCBI taxonomy): Eukaryota > Viridiplantae > Streptophyta > Magnoliopsida > Poales > Poaceae > Hyparrhenia > Hyparrhenia diplandra. Next base: position 69,372 of record JADLZK010004740.1, read on the forward strand.
TATATGTGCAGCTTGTGATAGGACAGCCGGGGACATAACCATTGGGTGCCGTTGCGTAACCATAGCAACATGACTCCTGCGATTTCGCCCGTTGTGTGCTTGAATGTGTAGACTTCTCGCTTGGATGTCTCCACCTGGGGTGAAGGGAATTCTTGGTCGAGACTCCCTTGCGTTGAGTTGAACCACAGCCCACTCGCTCTCTCTAACATGGAGGCGAGGTACGGCTGATTGGGTGTTTGGTTTTGGGTAACGGCTGAAGAATTTGCCATCGCTTTTGCCGAGGATGGTGAATGGCCACTTCTACGCCTTCCATTTTGATATTTGAGCTGCCCGGCCACATCTTTGGTGACCATTTTTCTTTGCTCATTTTTTTTTTTGTTTTTGTTTTTAACATACGAGGAACTTGAGTGTAGCCATTCACCTTTGTGTATCTAGGTGAATCCTCGCTGGCATTTTTTATTGGTCCCTTGTTGTCACCTTCGGGGTGGCAAGAGGCTGCACACTTAGTGGAACTTGTGTTGCACCGGGTAGCCCTTTCTTGCTCTTCTTCTATAGTCTTCCCTGGACTGTGTGTCGCTTCATGTTGGAAGCGCGAGCGCATGGTCGCCTCGCTGCTTAGGAGCGGCTCGAGCCGTCTTCCCCTGCCCCCCAGCGGAAACACGTTCGCGCGTCGTCGGTTATCCGTGATGTGGCGGCTCGTCGCGAAATTCCACCTGCAAGGTCGTTGCCCGGCCCTTACGGAGAGGTCCCAAGACAGTCAAATCTTCCACTGCAGCTGTAGCCTGGTAGGGAGAGCCATGTTTTTTTGTTCTCCATGGAGACAAACCCAACGTGCCATGTATGGTGCACGCTGAGTGTCTCAAGGAGAGTGGAAAATAAAAGAAAAAATTATTTTAAGCAAAATATTTTTTTAAGAACCTCCCGTTGATCGGCGGCATTGGTCGGACTCCATGTTGATCGACCAGCTGGTACGCGCCTCCGTCGTAGACTTGCTCGACGACGTACGGGCCTTCCCACTTGGGCTCGAATTTTCCCTTGGTCTTGTGCGTCACGACGATGGGACGCCGAAGCACGAGCACCAGCTCCCCTTTCCTGAAGACGCGTCGCTTGACGAGCTTGTCGTAGGCCCTTGCCATGTTGTTGCGGTACAGCTCCAGTTCTTGCACGGCGTCGAGACGGCCGTCTTCTACAGCGTCCAGCTCTTGGAATCGAAGCCGAACCTGCTCATCTTGGGTTAGTCCATCATGAACAGCTACACGTAGTGATGGTAGCTGAATCTCCAAAGGCAAGACTGCCTCACACCCGTACACAAGTGAGTATGGGGTGGCTTGAGTTGGGGTACGTACTGTAACACGGTACGCCCATAGTGCTTCAAAAAGACGGTCATGCCAGTCTCTTCTATGCTTGTGCACTGTCTTCTTTAGTATCTTGCCAAGCGTCTTGTTGAACGCCTCTATCATCCCGTTAGCCTGGGGATAATAGCCAGTGGAGTAATTCCACTTAATCTTGTACTTTTCCATAAACCTGTGCATTTTGCCCGACCTAAAAGCTTTAGCATTGTCGGATGTAATGCGATGTGGAATTCCGAAGCGATATATAATATGTCGCTCCAGAAAATTAATGGCATTAGCACTCTTTACCTCGCGCAATGGTACTGCCTCGCCCATTTGGAGAAGTAGTCATTGCTGCAAGGATGAACGATGCCCTCCGGATGAAGGAGGGTCGATGGGACCAATGACGCCGATGCCCCATGCGTCGAAGCGGCCACGAGGGGACCGTTGGATGGAGTGGAACCGGGCGGTTGATGCTTGAAGGTGCCGTGGACTTGGCAGCCATGGCACCTCTTTGCCACTCCCTAGGCAATCTGTCATGATGCCCGGCCAGTAGTAGCCAGCCAAGCGAATGCTATGGTACATTTTTGGCCCGCCTCGGTGGCGCCACAAATTCCATGATGCACCTCCTTCAGGACTTCGTCGGCCTCCCTGTCGGCTAACACACCGCAAGAGCACCTCTTGCCCATAGGCGCGCTTTGTAAAGCACGTTTTCCTTTGTAGGCGTAAGAAGGAAGTCGTCGTTGTAGTTGACGCCTCTTCACGGCATCGTCGGGAAGAACGCCGTGCTGGAAGTAGTCGATGAAGGGTTTGCGCCCGGTCGTCATCCTCGATGGCGCACGCAGTGACGGTGTTGACTTCATTCTCTTCGGGAAGAAGCTCCAGCACAGCAGGAAGTAGCCACCTCTCCTCGGCTGTAACTTGCGCGGATTTATCCTCGGGAAGGGCAAGTGCCGCTGCGAAGTTTAGCCAACATCAGCTGGAGCGTTCCTGCCGTGGAACATGAATAAGCTCAATATGCTTGAATTCATTCATGAGTTTACGGGCTGCCTCACAATAGGGCATAAGCTCCAGTTTGCGGACTTCATATACACCATTGATCTGTCGAACAATGAGCTGAGAGTCACCATGAACCCGTAGGGAACATACCTCCATAGAACGTGCTAGGAGAAGGCCGAAGATGAGCGCCTCGTACTCTCGCTTCATTGCTAGAGCACTCCTCCTTGAGAAGGGAGAATGAATGGTACATCACTCCTCCTTGTGGGGTCTTGAACACCAATCCCGCTCCTGCTCTCCGTCTTGGGGCGCCATTGGTGGTGATTTCCCTCGTGAGGCACCATCGAAGTAGAGCTCCCATGGGGCCTCCATCTCGGTGGTGAAGACCTCCTCATCGGTAGCTCGGTGATGAGCGGAGAGTCGGCCGGTATGGGATGTGCAGCAAGGAAATCTGCGCGAGCTTGTCCCTTGATAGCCCTTTTTGCGGCACGAAGGTGATGTCGAACTCCGTCATGAGTAGCACCCACTTTGCGAGTCGCCCCGTGAGCGTTGGCTGACTAAGCAGGTACTTTATCGGATCCGCCCTTGCCACTAGCTGGATTTCATGCGCCAGCATGTAGTGCCTTAGCTTCTTCAAAGCAAAGATCAGCGCCAAGCACAACTTTTCAATGGGAGAGTAGTTGTGTTCGGCACCCACCATGGTGCGGCTCAAATAGTAGCACGCCACCTCTTTGCCTTCTTCGTTGTGTTGGGCGAGCAAGGCGCCTAGCGAGGAAGGCTGTGCCGCAATATAAAGAATGAGAGGGCGCCCTTTCACAGGAGCAGCCAATACTGGAGGGTTAAGAAGGTACCTTTTAATGTTGTCGAAACAATTTTGGCACTCTTCGTCCCATATGAACGGCGCCCCTTTCTTCATTAGCTTGGAGAAGGGTTGTACACGCCGGACAGGTTGGAGATGAAGCGCCGGATGTAGGCTAGATGTCCTTGAGCGTCCTCAACTCCTTCAGCTCTTGAGGAGGCGCCATGTTGAGGATGGCGGTGATCTTCTTCGGCTCTATCTCAATGCCACGATATCGAACAACAAAGCCGCAGGAAGACGCCTTTGTCGAACGCGAGCACTTGAGGGGGTTCATTTTGAGTTGGTGTCGACGCTTGACCTCTCAAACACCGCCCCGTAAAGTCGTCTTGGTGATCTTTACGACTTTTTGTTTTCACCACCATGTCGTCGACGTAGCACTCGACGGAGTGGTGGATCATATCGCCGAAGATGTGCGTCATGGCGCGCTGGTAGGTGGCACCCGCATTCTTCAACCCAAAAGGCATCACCGTGTAATGGAAATTGCCTCTAGGAGTTCTAAAGGCGGTGTCAAGTGCATCCACGGGATCCATCTTGATTTGGTTGTAGCCGGATGACCCATCCATGAAGGATAAGGCGTCGAACCCGGTTGTGGCGTTGACTACCATATCACGTGATAGGTAGGGGGAAATCATCTTTGGGGCAAGCTCGGTTTAAGTCGCGCGGAAGTCAACGCCGGACTTCGAACTTTCCCATTCTTCTTCTCCACGGGGGACGATGGTGGAGAGCCATCGCGGTAATCTTGTATCTCCTTGATGAACCCGGCGGTGATCATGTTGTCAACCTCCGCGATGACTTGGTCTTCAAACTCAGGTCGAAGTTGTCGAGGGGCTTGCTTCACGGGACGAAACCGCGGGTCGATCGCCAGCTTGTGTGTGGCGACATTAGGATCTAGTCCCGGCATCTCCTTGTAGCTCCATGCGAAGCAGTCCTTGTACTCCATCAGGAAGCTTCGATAATCTTCTCGCTCCTCTTCTGTGAGCGTAGCGCTCACGAAGGTGGGACGAGGGTCTTCTTCCGTGCCAAGGTTAACTTGCACGAGTTCATCGACTGTGGGTTGGCCTCCGTCTTCAAGTTGTGGAGGGGCTGGTGTAACACGCAGCTCTTGACCCTCTTCCGATGCCTCCATCTCTGCGGGGTGTTGATGGCGCTGAGGACGATAAGAGCAGCCAGCTTCATCTCCCGTGGTGGTTGATGTGGTGAAGCAGTGAACAACGTTGGTGTTGTTCGAACCCTCGACTTCACCGGAGGTGTCGGTGTGGCGGTAACCAAGCCCGAACTTAGGTTGGGTCTTGCACTTTCTCTTGATGAGCGCCTCGCTTGGCTCCACCATTGCTCGTGATATGGCTGGTGGTCGTGGCACTCTATTATTTGGGCCGACAACGATCCCGGCCTTCTCGAAAGCAAAAGCGAGCCATCCTAGGCTCGGCCTTCATGGTATTTAGCGCCTCATCTGCATTAAGATCAGAGTTAATGGATTCAAGTACAAAGTCACAGTGTTGTACTTGTGGTACTTTGTAGAAGATGGTGCTAGGTGCAGAGGAATAACGAGAATTGTCCATACTTCCAACTCGGTGGTTGTCGATATGTACAACGACGGGGCCGCGGTGCTCGGCACTCCCGCTATTCCTTCTATCTCAAAGAACCCTCTTCTTCACGACTCCTTCGAGACGCGGTGTAGATTGACTTGTTGATGCTTGGAGCGCAGTTGTGCCGCTCCTTTGCATACGGGGTTGCGCCCGATGGTCAAGGCGCCGGGCTTCACTTCTTCCTTAATCGATAGGACCCCTTTAAGCTGGGAGCCTAACGTCAATAAGGGTCTTCGTGGGTAGGCCTTAGTGTTATGGGTGTCGATGATGACGCTCCCACTTTCATCGACGAAGGGGTGGATGTAGATGTTGAAGGGTGCTACCTGCCCCCGCCTCGCCTTGCGGGACCCGGGGGACATCCTTCGCTGGAGGGAGAGCACGGCATGATGAGGGCTTTCACCTCGGATGTTGATGGAGCACCGGCTTCAAAGACGATGTCACTGGAGGAGCGACTCGACCGAAGCCGGGCTTGTACTCCTCCACCGGGAAGTAGTACTTGGCATCCGCGTGGTGCGCCTCTTGTACGGTGTAGGGCGACATGTTGCCGATGATGCTTGTTGCGTCTTGTTTCCGTCAAGGAACTTCAAACATTGATGCAACGTGAGACGGCACCACCCGGTACTTGTGAATCCACGGCCTCCCAAGAAGCGGAGTACGAGGTGTTAGCATCAATCACATAAAACCGCACCTTGAAGCCGTATGCGTGGACATCCGGATCTTGACAGGTGAGGGCTCCCAAAGTTGCCTTCCTGCACTGTCGGCCGCAGATGACGACATCCGTGAGCTCCAAGTCTTCCACCGTGTAGCCAGCCCCGCATCAAGCTCGTGAGGGGAAGGATGTTGACGGCCCGGACCACAGGTCAATAAGGATTAGGCGAAGATGCGCCGTCCTATATTTTCCTCGACGAGCGGCGGACGATTGTGGTCACACTCTTCTATCATCTCATCTTCTTCGCCGAACGTGATCTCATTCACAAACAACGGGTTGTTGATGAGGCGGTGTTTAGCCATTACCACCTCATAGAGCTCTGGTTCCCGCAGCGCCCTTACTAGAGCTTCTCGCAGCTCAGGCACCAGCATGAGAGCGTCATACACACTCAGTAGCGCGGGCACCCGCTTTAGATGGGAGACCACATTGTAGTCGATGTCTTCGACTTGATTCTTATTTTTCTTTGCTTGCTCAGGCGCCTTTATCGGCGGGCAGCCTTCATTTGCAGGCTTGTCTCCCTTTTGAATGCTTGGTAGGGGGTAGCTCTTGTAAAGCTCTCCCGCCGCAGATTCATGTTGACCTCCACCGGGCGTGCGCTCGACATCACCGCAGGAGCATCTCTCGCCTCCCTAGTGGTGAGCAGCTCATCGGGGTTTAAGCCGCCATCATTGCATCGGTGGAAGTGGCATTACATGTTGCCACGTTTGGGGAAGGACTTGACTCTTCTCCCGTTTCATTGGTCTCAAATCGAAGCTCCGCCCCGGTCTTTGGGCCAAGATCGCCAAGGTGGCTAGCACACGACTGCTCGTGGAAAAGGAGCATCTCCTTCTGCCTTGGGGACAAACCGGGGTGGTAGGCGCCTTCGACTTGGGTTCGGCTGCCTTGGTGCTGGTGTTGCTCGTGTAGGCACCATAGTAGAAGGATGTCGAGGTGGACGCCCATGGGGCTGTCGTCGACGTTGTACTTGAGTCCATGCTCCGCCTTGGGAAGCCTTAGGCACTTGTGTTGATGACGTTTGGGGCCTCTCTTACGCCATGTGAGCTAGTCGCTCCTCGACTTGCGCTAAAGGCACCATGAGCCTCCGTCTTCCTCCGTCCCATGACCCGATGAAGAGCATGCCTCCACCACGCCACGACGTTGGCGGTGTGGTAGTCGATTGATTGCTTCAGGATCTAGGTTCACCCTCTTTTCCATGACGGCTCTTTGAAGCCACTCCTTGAAGGCGATGCAGTCCTCGATTTGGTGGCCGAGGTACCTATGATATGGGCAATAAGAAGGACAATTAGTTAAATTTACCCGGTTCGACGACGTGGCTCAGGAAGGTTGAGCGCTTTGTGCTCCATTAGCTGCTCAAACATGTCCTTCACTAGCTCCCGCTTGAAGATGTATCGCTTCTTCGGGAAGTCCTCGAGGCGCATCTTCCTTGGGTTCCGATCATTCCCCGGCACCTAAGAAAGGCGCTTGGGCTTGTATGTTGGAGAAGACCCTTGCCGTGTTTGCTTCCACACGGGCCTTCGCTTTGCCCCAATGTTGTTGGGCTTTTTGTTGAGCCAAAGCGCTTAGCGAGGTCAAAACGCCGCGTTCTTGTAGAGCTCCATGATTTGCGGCGACTTCGAACTCAATCTTGGTGGCGGCCACATGAGCTCAACTCGCTGAACGCCTTGGGCTCCCGCCGAGAGACTTCTAGGGACCAGTGTTGTAGCATTCCATGAATGCACATTCGATCGGCGTCTTCGAGGTGCATGTCTCGCGGGACGCACGTAGCTATCTCGGTACCGAGGACGAAATCGTCAATGGCCTCATCGCCGTTGTTTTGACTTGCGATAGCTCGACGATGGAGAGATCCTCTTCATGGCCACGGTGCTTCTTGAAGGCATTCTTCATGTCGGTCCAGTGCCAATTTTCCCGACCGTAGTCGGTCGTACCAGATGGAACGCCGCTCAGTCCGAGAACCCGAGAATTGGCGCAATAGCGTTGACGAGTTGTTGGTCGTGTCACCGCATGCCGCCTCGAAGTAGGAAAGGTGCTCTCTCGCATCTCCGGCCCCATCGAATTGACGGAACTTTGGTGGTCGCCATCCAGCAGGAAGGGCACAAGGTCATGCCATGCTTCATATGGCTTTTCCAAGTCACCCTCAAGAGAGAGTGGTGCCTTCTCATTCGAGATTTGCTTCAACTTCTTGTTCACCATCTCCTCGACTATGTCATGATAGTCTTTCAAATACCTTGAAGGTTGTACCAAAGACTTGCCGGGCCGAGGGGTTCGCCGCGGGTCGACGAGCACTCGCTATGCCTTCTACCTCCTCAACTGTGGGTCCTCTTGAGGGGGTGGAGAACCGGGCCAGGCTGCGGCATTTTCTGTCCGAGTCGTTAGTAATTTGACTAGATTGTCAAACTTTTGTCGCCAACTCCTTGATCGCTCGGCCGCTGGTGTACTTGTTCTTCGAGGCCTCCTCTTGGGGCGCCGTTATCTTCCCCGCCATAGTCGCGCTGTGCGATGTTGACATCGCCAAAGATGCTCTTCTCCTTCTTCAAGGAATAGAGCGAGCAAGATGACCATAGAATGGTACATTGGAGTGCACCTCCATGACGAGGAGTCGAGAGTCGGAGTCGAACTACAGGTGTAAGGTTCTGAATATTCCTTCTCTTCATCAACTGTGCTTGCTCTCAACCTTTGTTCCGCAATGGACTTAAGTCGAGTACTAGCTCCAGCTCGCTCTGCCATGTGTTGCAGCTCCTCGAGATCTTGGGGAAGTCGTGCGGCTATATCATCGTATCGCCTCGGGGGATACATCCGACGCCATGGCGGGTCACCGTCGAAAGTGCCTTCCTTCCTTCCGAATGGGGAGACAAGTAGCCGAGGCCCTCGCCGTCCCATCAGCCATGGGCGCATTTGGCTTCTCCATCGCCTTGACGCCTTTTGCGAGGTTGAGAGGTGCTCATGAAGTTGGCCCTCGGGTTCACCAAAAATCTCTTCATCGGAAGGATAGGTGAAGTCATGGGTCACTAGGGGAGGAACCCATTTCTCATCGTGTTGATGCTCCAAATGCGTCAATGCGCACACATGGCTACGTCTTTTTCGATGCTTCCGCTACTTGGGAAGCTTCTTCATCCATTGTCGCCGCACCATCAGCTTGTGTTAGAGCAATGGCTTCACCGCCTCGCATAGATGACGCCTCGCTCAACCTCCATCGGGAGTAGCTGTGGTTGAGGGTGACTCGTCGGTGCTCTCCGATGAGGCTATACTTGGGGTGGATTCACGCGATCCCCTCTCTTCAAAATGGTGACGGGCGCTCTTGTGTAGAAGCGCCTCTCCTTGCTTGGCCCCTCGGCACCTCGCACCTTTGCGGGGCTTAGAGTCAATCTTTTAATGAGGTAGTTGTACCTCTCATTGCTCTCGGATCGGGGACATACGGAACGTGATCCTCCCGTCATCTTGTCGTACTTCACCATCAGCGCGAACGCGCACTTGAGTGTGCTGCAGCACCAGCTCCTCCAACTCGCGGTAGAGTGCATGCCGGTTCCTCCGACGCCTCTCACGCTGCGTTGGTTGTCCGTTGGTACGGCCGGGCTTGTGGTGGCTCGTGTTGCTTGGGGTGGCGCGGCACCCCTTGTTGAGCACCTTGAGATTGGCGCGTTTTGATTACGCTGCCGTGGCGTCGGAGCGCCCCGCCTTGAGCACCAAGGGCCGGGAGGCACCCTTCCGATTGGGGCACCCGTGGTGCGCCGTTGCTGATCTTCACGAGGAGGTGCAGCGTGGTCATAATGCCTCGCCCACGTGTTCCGTCGCGAGATGGAGGGACATACTCGATGCATAGGTGGTGAACGATGACGCCCCGCCAAGGTTTGGCGCCGTGTTGGGGACGATAGCTTGGCGCACGCCTCCATCCCGCTCCTGAATCGAGCCGGGACGATTCGGGCGCAGCCTGAAGCCTTCTCCCAAGCTCAGTCACCGGTCCCGTAGGCGCGTAGCTCTTCCCGCATGTTCCTATCAAGAGGCACGCATTGCTCAGCTTTTGCAATGGAGCATACCTGTTGGTGTTCGCCGAAGGTGCGCCGTTGGTTGCCGACATGTGAAGGCAGGACACCCATCCCATTGGTTGAATCGGGATGCTATTGTCGACGACCGCCGTCGGCCTGGGCGAGGTAGGGCCGATTGTTTGCACGACGCCTCTTCCAATACTCCCGCATGATCGTGCGCCTCACGAGATGCTTGATCTTGGCGGGTTCAGTATACCCACTCGTTAGGGAACAAGTCGTATGGCCGCTCCGATGTGCTGGAGTAGTTGAACACCTTATGACAGAGGTCTCCGCATCTAGGGACCAATCCTCCTGGGGACAGCGCTGGCGATGCGGACTTGACTTGCTGTTGGAGTTGCCGTATCTTGCGATACTTCCTCCTCTGATTGCGTAGTGGGTGTGGGCTAGACACACGGCGAGCGTCGCCATTTGTAGGCGTAGGCTGTGAGAAACAGCCTCTAAAGCTTCCAGCAGCTCCACCTCCGTGTACTCACGGCTGGAGTTGGTGCTTACGGGGTTGGAGTCGAGACGGGCGGGTGGAGAGCCGCAATGCTATGCTAGCGCCTGCAGTTTGCTTTGGCGCGTAGCTGTTTGCCGTGCGTACATCTCCCTTGAGCTCCTTGACCACAGATTCCTTCAGGAGAGCGAGCCTCTAGGACAAGGTTGCGCCGCTCCTTCTTGGCGCAAGCGAAGGCTCTCTTCGGCCTTCTTGGACTCGACGATATACGGAAGAACGCCAGGGTCTTGGGTTTGATGGAAGTAGGTCTTCTCGCGATGCTCGAAGACCGCCGGAGGGTGCGTGCGAAGGAGATCAGGAGTGGGGTCTCGATGTCGACGACGCCACAGGGCCCCTCTCAGCTTGTTCTTGACTCATCATGGGACGAGCCTTCGGGTCTTTGCGGGAACGCCGGCTTGGTCTCCACAAGTCGTGCTCCCGCCGCTCCCGAGATCGACACCATGAACTGCCCGAATTGAATCAGGTCGGCCTCTTGGGTGGTGGCAGCGTCGGATGGTCCTCCTACAAGAAGGGGACCATTCATTAAGACAGCTCTACCATAAGAACCATCATGCAGCATGCTGTGTTGTTGGAGGATGAGCGAAGACGAATCCGGACGACCACAAAGCAGCAAAGATGGGAGGAGAACCAGTCCCACCGGGCGCGTGCCAATTTGTTTGGACACTGTAAAACCCCCTCGGCGGCTTCTCGTGTGGGAAAGGAAATGCGGGCGTGCCAGTGTACTCATGTACACAAAACAAAAGAATAGGAACACGTAATTTATTAATCTCATGAGTAACAATTACAAGTTCCTAATGAACGCGGCGCCATGACCAGCTGGCGACACTCTAACTTCGGCGATTGTGTCTTCATGGTTCATAGGGCCTCGGAAGGCACCTACTTAATTACCCCCGTGATTAAGATCACGGAGTACCTCCGATTAAGCCGGGCTGTGGTCGCCGCCGCCGATCTTCGCTTCATGTCTCCATGTAGTGTGCTGGTGTAGATGTGGATGGCGTCGGGCGTATCCATGGCCTTGTCGGTCCATGAGCCGCTTTTGAAGAACATGGCTGGAAAGGAGCCATGCCGCCGGTGTCGCCTTCCTCGTCGGTCGAACGTCACGCGGTAGATGTAGTGGAAGTAGCACACGCATGGTCGGTGTAGATCGGATCGATGACTTGACTTCAGCAACGTAGTCGAGATACGCCGCGGACTTGATCATGAAGGGGTGTCGAAGTTGTTGATGAAGACCGGTGTAGTAGTTGAAGTCGTCGTGGACGTAGGTGTACACACGAACTGGATGTAGACATACACGGGCGTCGCTGGACGTGGACGTACGCCAGCATCAACATGACGTGCGTGCATGGCAGCACGTCACTTGGTCTTGGCTGCACCTTGCCTTGCCTTGCTTCTTCACGGTTTGGAGTCACGTACACACACATGCATGGTGTATGTGACGTCCATGTCCTGGCCATTGGCTCCAGGTCTCAGACGCACGCGCGCACGACTGATGGTCGCGCTGCACTTGAACTCTAGGCCTCGTCGATCTCCATGCCCAGCGGCCACCTCAAGAGCTCGGCGTCCGCGTGTGGCCATGTCCGACGCCGCCGTGTATCACTGGATGCAATCATGCGAAACTGACAATAAGAGATGGATTAGAACTAGATCGGATACTCACCCATGGTGGACACAACAGCCATCTCGATCTCCTCCTCTATCCCTTGCCGGTGAAGGACGAGGACGCCAGTCGATGAACGGCCTTGACGAGAGAAGGTTGCCTGCTTGTGCTTCTTCTCGGATGGATGCAGATGTCGTCGGCGGCAGCCGGATGTACGCGAGTACAAGACCTCAGGTGGGGTGTTGGCAGCCTGATGGCGTATGCGTGTATATGTTGTGGTTGGTCTCTCTGGTGTGCCGAGGGGCTGTTTATATAGGCCAGGCGTTAGGGTTGAGGGGCAGGCTCGGCTGCACCGTGCGCCGCCAGGAGTTTGTTGAGGCTGCCGAGATATCCGGAGCGCGTGCTTATCTTCAAACGTCGACGCGCTTTGATCCATCGGCAACAAAATATCTAGCTTGATACGTATCCATCCAGCTTCCTTGCTTAAGCCAACGTCGCTGACCTGTGGGCCTCTTTGAGGGTGTATACGTACACGCCGTGGGCACCGATCGATTAACAAAACACCCAAGATATCAGGCTGGTTTTCTTTGCTTTGTATACAAGGTAAGTCTCATGCTTATCCACGTACGACAATTCATCAAGATATCTGCTGCCATATACGAGTCCATGACATATGGGCCCGGCCGGCTAAGTGGGGCTTAATTGCTTCTTACGATGAAACAAATTCAATATGTACGCGAGTCCTCTCGTTTCCCAGCGATTCTCTCGTCACCGGTACGTGCCCGGCTCGTACGCATATGCTCCGGTTCTAGAATGTTCTAGACCACGTGTTGAGTCGTGTCAGGCCAAAATATCCGTGACATAGGCCGCCGTACGTATGCATCGTACAACGTCCATGGCCATATACGTGCACACATACGCATATGTATTGAAGTTTCACTTTGCTTAGCTTAGCCCTGCCTTCCTGCACGCCCATGAGACGCACGTACCTGCGTGCATGACTAGGCATGCATATGTGTATATGCAGTCATGCAACACATACACACAAACTCGTTAGCTTCTAAGCTTGCACATTTGTGTCTATCACAAGCGTATATATACGTCTTTGCATATATATGGATTTTAATAGTACAAAAATCCATCAAACAGTCTAGACTAACAGCAAAACAGGAAGATTCATAAAAAGACGAACGCGATGCCCGTGAATGAAAACCAGCCAGCATCGCGTACAAGACGTCTACCGTTTCGGTCAGATCCAAGCCGAAACGTCACGTCCTGCCGAAGGAGTGTTTTCGGCTTCGGCGTCCAGGAACTTTTGCCAGAAGGCACCCTACCTCAATGTCCGTGGTTTCTTTTCGGCCGCCCACGTTGTGCTACTCTTTTTTCTTCAGCCTCTCCAGGGGAGCCGACTCCACAACATTCGGTCGTCCAGCAACACCACCAGCCCCCGAACCCTGACCTTTCCGGGCGGCTTTCACTTTCTTAGCGTCGGCTGGGTGAAGCCGATCCTCATAACTCACGTTCATAGCCTTAAAGACCCTGTTCATTCACGCTTTGCCACCCAAAAAATTTCAAGTTTGATCCGGTGTTCTCGAAAGCACCATATGGACCTAGCACTACGTCGGTCTCGCCGGTAACGAAGTCGACAAAGGCTTTGTCCGAATGAAACCTCAATGGCCGAGTTGCGGGTGATTTGGGGGCGCCGTGAGCCTCGTATCAGTGGGCTTCGCTCGAATTTCGTCGGCTGGAACTCAGCGCCGAATGCCGAGGGCAACCCACTCCTCCACCAAATCACAAGAACTCTGATGCTCAATGGTGGTGAGGAACGCAAGAGTTGCTTCGGCATCACCTTCAGCACCCTCGGTGAACGACGCCGACCGAAGCCCCCGCGATCGGGTCATTCGGGCCGACAAGACGGTTGTCCACGCTAGCCCCTTGTCGGGCGACAAGTGCCCATATCCTCGGCGCTTATCCGGCATAGAACCAAAAATCTGTCCAATTTGTCCATTTGTTCGAAAAGCAAAAGGCTAACCGACCGCCCCGCGAGGAATGAAGGTGTAAGCCCCAAATTGTACAATACAATGTTCTCCGTCCTCTAGTCTTGGATCCGCTTTCGACTTGGATGATAGGAGTAGAACTTTACGTAGGTATCCACACACAATGGAGCTCCCATCATTTTCATAGCCATAATGAAGGTGCCTAACCGGTTATGGAATTCGAGTTAAATGATGGAATTGTAAATCAAATCGGCCCAAGACACCGCTTATGAATTCATCTTCACATGGTAGCCGTAAAGCCGCCCTCGAAGAAATCCTTAAACACCAAAGCTTCGTTGGGCTTAGGATCCAAAAACTTCTCCCCATTAGGTGCACGTTAGAATGAGCGGTCTTTTTCGTCCATGTAGCCCTTTCGACATAGTCATCCGTGTCATCATTTGAAACACGCCAAAGACCGCCCAAGAAAACCTCGCGTTGGCGGAAGGCCCTTGGTTCTCGCCGACCATTCGGCTTGAGAGAAACCGGCGCCCTCCGAACCCTCAATCTCCCCGAAAGTGTCGCTGGCAGCCCAGCAGCAAAGGGGTTGCTGGCGGGGGTGAACCGCCTATATCCACGATCTCGCCCATGTCCACCGGGTTTCGTTCCGGTTTGAATATTGGTTTCGGCTGTTTCTTTGCTGCTCGAGAACGCCTTTGATCGACCGCTTTCGGCCGCCTTTGACCAACCGAATCACCGCTGGAGGAACAGTAACTCGAGCTCGTGCCCTTTAGACGTAACCGAACCCGTTGAAGACGAGGAACTCGACATTACCAAAGCAACAAACCTAATGTACAAAAAAAAAGAGAAAAGAAAAAGAACCGAAATAAAAACATGGGCTTCTTAAAATCCGAAAAGTTAAGAAGGGGCCGGAAGTGTAAAACCTGCTTACCCGACCGATTTAACGTGGAGAAGGCCCAAAGCTTGAGCCGAATCCTCTAAGGTGAGCCGTAAAGAGATGAAGGAGGGTGAGACGCCAGAATGAGCAAAAGAACTATGGCTGCGAACTGCCGCGCGCCGCTGCATCCCCTTATATAGGGAAAGAGGGGCTCGGGGACCCAGGAATCGCCCCATCGTGGCGGTTATCGGGCGCTAAAACCCGACGTAGACGACGGTTCAGATTCGGGATTGATTTTCTCAAAAAAAAAAAAATCTTTCGCCTTGCCTCCACGTTCGCGAGGGGTTTCTTTAAGGAGCCGAATTGTGGGCGTGACTACGCGGGACTGCCTCCATGCCGGGCCGACGAAGCCGCGATGGCGGTGGCGCTGCCGCGTGGATGGGCTCATCGGGCCCATGGATTGGCCCGGTGGGCTCATCGTTTTTTTCGCTTTTCGGCCGATTTACGTGTGGGGCGTTTTTGCCCGCCGCCGTGGTGCACATATTTACCGTGACCTTGCTTGGGCGATGGGCGTGGATGCCCGCCACCAAAAAACCATAACACCCGCCACCAAATTTTTTTTTAGTTGTGGTGACAGCAAGGAGGTGGCTGACTCAATCTCCTTGTCATGAATCTCCTTGCTAACATCAGTAGCTGCCAAACATAGTAGGGCATCGGCAGCATCCCATTCATCGGAATCCCATCCTTGGGAGTCTGGCACTTCAGCCACGGGCCAAGGAATGCGGCACAAAACACACCTCGCTCGCGGAAGAATCGCGGGACTCATCAAGGAGTCTGGCACCCAATTCACGCCACGCACGAGAGCCCGATCGATGGCGTTTCCATGGCGATCCATTGAAGTCGAGGTTTCTGTGGTGGCGCACAGTAGCGAGATGCATTCGTATGTACGTGGAGGCGAGTAGTATTTGAAGTAGCGAGATATAGGCTGGCGTTCTAATGGGAGGCTCCAATAGAGTATGACCGAAGCATTAGCCCTGTCTCTATCCTGGAGGAAACGGAGGGACTAGTCCAAGCGACGGAGAACGGCGCAGCAGTGAAGGCGGCAACAGGAACGAGGAGTTGCGAGCGCCTTGGGACGAGGCGAGCGCGTCGTCCAGGGTTAATACGCTGGAGATTTTTGAAAAACAAAATTTGCTCAGCGCGTTGGAGATTGTTGAATGGAGGGAGTATTATTTAGTACAAGTAATGCGTAACGACTATGTAATAATCACAGTTTTTGTCCAATATATACTAATAAAATGAAAAATAAAATACCAGTATCGAATTAATCTCACAGGAAAGAAAGGATCATCAACCTTGTCAACTTGCTCTCTTGTGCCTCGTCGTCGATCTTCGTGTTCTGCTCGGCGCCGCCCACTCGCCGTCGGGCATTCAAGCCTCGTATAGGGTATACACCTATTCCCTACGCCCGACTATCGGTCAGAATAATCCGCCGTATCGAGACCATGGCCTCATCGGGATCTCCACCCACCACCGGCATTCACGGCGCCACCTCTCCCACCAACCTCCTTTTGCTACTCCGCCCACCTCCTCCGCCGCCCTAGCTGCAACCAACGCTGCCCCGATTCCCACCCCGCCACCCCACCCTACCATCACCGACACCCTCACCACGCTTACCGCAGCGCCATCTATGGCCTCCAGTAGCAGATGGGCGACATGTCCGCCTGCTTGGCGCCACGTGGGCACACCCGCCGGCGCCTCATGCGCCACCGCTCTTGCCATTCTCCACCCTATCACTCTTGTCGTGCGACATTCCGAAGGAATTATGGTGGCCTTCGGCGATGGCTCGCCGGCACCACTCATCTCGAGTTCGTTCTTCGCACCGTTGTCTCTTCCGCCCGCGTCTTTCCTAGTTCCATCGGTGCAGCCTTCCATGTCTGTGCAAACCTACCCGCCGCCCGCCCACCATAGGTATCCCCATCACCCAAACCCCTCCTTCTCCTCAGTAATGCAATCCACCCATCCACCCCACTTGGCAGTCATGCACTCGCGCCGCCACCGCAGCCGCACATCCCTCAGTTCCTAGAGTATGCCGCCATTCCTAAGTACCACAAACTGTCGTTCCTGACTTACGATGGGAAAGAGGATCCTCTGGGATGGGTGAACAGGTGTGATCAGTTCTTTCGTGCACATCTGACACGTCCTCGATCGCGCGTTCTGCGATCAGAGTGCCTTGACGCGTTTTGTTTGTTTTGCGTCGTCTTTTTTTTTTTGCATGCATGCACCCCTGCATGTATGTTTAGGTGGGCCAAGGTGAGGCCATGGGTCCCTAGTTCTAATCTTGCCCCAAGATGGGCTGGCCCAACTTGGTGACTCAGCGGCCCAACGCGTGAAATTCTGGTCGTGCTCGGGCAGCGCTGTGCACGTACGTATGTGTGATGTGATACAAAAACAAAGGTAAAAATGATGTTTGACAAAACAAAAAAATTATGTCCGTACACACACAAAAGTAGTAAACATTCGTATATCGAGGTGAGAGTGGTTCATGTGTTTTGGGAAAATCAACAGTAGCTAAATGGAGTGGGCAACCAAGTGTCAAAGCTCAAATATTTATTTCATGGTATTTTGAGCTTGCCACCGTCCACTCGTTTTAGAGTCCATTTGGTTGGGCTTTTGAACATGCTTTTTGCTTCGCAAGAGCTAAAAGCTAACGGCCCAAAAGTCACACCTGATTTAGGCTAAAAACTACTTTTGCTCTAGTACAAAAATCAAAAGCACTCTCCCCTACTTTCATTTGCTTTTCGATATAGAAATTACCCACGTGCCACTGGTTACATGCTTATTGGTTCGTTTTGTTTCTATTTTTCCCCGTCCATGACCTTTTCTTCCCTACATGTGACTCATGCGACATCTTCTTCCCCAGCCGTGGAAGGTAAACTCCGCAGCCCAGCCGATGGTCCGGGGCCGCTGTGCCCCAAGCCCGCCAAAGCTCGGCCACCGCGCCCTAGTCCTACAAACTAGAACAAGGTGCAAGTAAGATGCATGGCAGGGGAGTGGCAAGCAAAACGGCAATGGAACACACATTAATTAATTTAGTGATTTTGGGAGTTCACGCCTAATCCCTTAAATAAATTGAGAAACAGATGGTGTAAGAAGGGCTAGCAAATACAAAATCCTACTACTTGTGTTTGCATAGTTACATGAGCAAGAAATCATATTGTCGAATAGCATCCTAGAAGTGCACGGGGACGGATGGAGTACAAAAGGCTAGCGGAAAAGAAAAATCCTACTCGAACGAAGTATAAAAAAAGATGCATGCTAACATTTGATTTTTAAACTTATCTAAATTGAGAATTCATATTGTGAAACGGCATCCAGAAAATATACATCCAGGGACATATGTAGTAAGATATGCCAGTGGAAAAGAAAATACTAAAAATGATAATTATCTGATTTCCAAACTTAATTAAAACAAGAATTCATATAGTTACAACATTAAATTTTTAAAAAATTGGCCTAGCACATTTATGGCATTATGTGTGAGCTTGCCAATATACATCCAGTGACATATGTAGTAAGAAAGGCCATTGGAAAAGAAAATTCTAAAAAAAAGATGATAAATATTTGATTTCCAAACTTAATTAAAGCAAGAATTCATATAGTTACAACATTAAATTTAAAAAATCGCCCTAAAACCACAGTTAAAGGTAGCACAAACGTCTATCATCAGTCAACGTCTAGCAGAAACATATTGTGTCGAGTAAATAATCAGATCAAAAAGAAGGTCCATCCCCTCAAATCAAACATATCACATTCATATATATACACTGATCGTGCTGCCCAGTGCATGTAGGGCCTATATATGTAATATATGCATGGCATGGTACAGTCAGCTCAACCAGGCCGATAGATACGAGTGTAGACCTCCAAACAGACCACGTAGTTGCTTCTCTTGTTTGTAACCAGGGTCAGGATTTAGCCATGGTTAGATTTAGCCTGTCTACATATTATGGTCATCATGGTCATGGGCCTGCTGTTTGGTTGCTATGCTAGTTGCTACCTTTTAACTGTGGTTTAGGGAGACTAACTTTCTTATGAACTGTGTGGTTTAGGTAGACTAAAGTTTTGGTTGGATTTCTTGTGTTGAGTTTGGTTACCCTTCCCTTGAATTGATGAGTTTTGACTTCATCACCCGTATAGCACTAGCACACGTACGCGTACAGGCTGTACAGCAACCTAGAGCCCAGCATCCATGTCGTAGCCATAGACGCCATGGGATGCTGAAGTTACCAGCCCACATCTAAGCCCATCTCCTGAAGATCCCAAGCCCAGGTGCAGCACAAGAGGTCAGGCCCGGAGCGTTCGAGCAGAGTGGCCCACAATGGGTTTGTAACATGTGTGAGCCCATATCAGGAGGGTAGAAAAGGATGGAGAGAGCTCAACTTGTAAATTACGGTATGGGGACTGCAGATTGCTATGGTGAGATAGGATCGTTGTATTGGTGGATATCGGAACTTGACGACTCAAATCAAATTTCGAAAGTACGTCTGTAATATATCAGAAATGACATGTATGAATTTAAAAATTCATCGAAGGTTCATTATGTATCGGAGTAGTTGTTTTTTTCGTTTTTTTGAAAATGAGCGACATGTGCTCTGGTTGTCTGCCATTTTTCTCAACTACTAAAAAGAGCAAACCTCACCGGCCCGCCTCTCTCGCTCGCCTGCCCCGGCCAAGACGACAAGGCTGCTCGGCTGCTCGCCTCCCCTCCCCGCCCAAAAAAAAAAAAAAAAAAAAAAAGCTCCACATTAGCTCTCTCCCTCGATCTAAGCGCCCCCATCGGCCGCCGCTGCCACAGATCCTCCCCCGATCCTCCATCTGATCTCGCCCCCATTGATATGAGGGAGGTGCGGTGGCTGATGGGGGAATTTCTTCCCCGCACCAGTACCGGGCGGCGGGTCCGAGGCTTAAATGGTCCTCCGGGACTGCGTGGAGTGGAGGAGATTCTCCTTAGAGGCCTCTATGCCCCTCCCGCCATGCGCGACCCCAAGCTGCCGTCCAAGCCGCCGCCGGCGCAGCCACAAAGAATGTGCATGGCGTGTTGTAACGTGACAAGCCAGCAGGAAGTAGAACGACTTGGTTTTTTTTATGAATAACCCCATGTGTTTTCGAGGTATAAATAATGAGTTCCCTCCACGTAATCTTGTTTTAGGGGTTGCTTTGGTAGCGTGCCGCTAGTGTGAGAAACAATAGAAACGCTTCCAAACGGTCCAAAACGAGAAACGTTTTTTCTCGCTTTTTACACTACGTTTTGGTGAAACGCTTGGGAGGTAAATGGTCCAAAAACGAAACGTTTTTTTCTCGTTTTTACACTACGCAGCGAGAAACGGTTTGGGAGGTGTTTCTCGAGAAACACTTCTCTTCATTTTTTTTTCTTTTATTCTCTGATTTGTTCGACCAATCAAATATTGTCTAATAATTCTGCAAAAATTACTAAAATAATTATGATTGATCATAAATCCATGGTACAAATTTGGTGATTTTATCACTTATGATTTGTTGTCATAAATTCGTGAAAGTTGACAACTTTTCGTGTGTTTCATTTTCTAGTTTTTAATTAGCCAAACGGTTTCATTGTGTGTCGACGGATGTACCCGGCATCGGGAGCTCAAGGAGACCCCCTTTTAGATATTTGGTAGTGGGCTTAACGGTGAAGAGTTGGCTCGTTTGGCGGACAATGTGCGCGAGGGTTTTTTTTCTGTGTTCAGGCCACCTCGGGGAGGTGTAATACCCTACGCCCTGCTTCGCTTTGTATGAACCGCAGGCATGTTGTACAAAAAGGACCCCGAGGTAGGGACATACTGCCCTCGCTGGCTTTGCTAGGGAAGCGCGAGGTGCTACCGCGGTGCTTCCCGGGGAGATGGATTTCCTCCCGTACTTAGTCATGTGATCCCGCTTAAAGAGGATCTTTTTCGCTCATCGATCTTCCTCACCCCCCTCGCCTAGAGGGACACACACCCCCTTATATAGCCCGGGTGCTCTAGAGAGAGAGAGAGAGAGAGAGAGAGAGAGAGAGAGACCTACCCCTACGCTACAAGAGAGTCGGGGTGGTCGCTGACCGGGACGGCAGAGGGCTTCCGCCCCGTGTTGTTGGCGCACTCCTGGGCCGATGAAGGCCGGGCCGGGGGAGCCTCGGCCTCATTCCCTTGCCTGCCCCCTGTATGGGCGGCTTTGACTTTGGGTGACCAAAGGTCCCCGGCCGTGGGAGGCGTTGCTCGATATACCCCGCGGCCGGCCCCGCACGGCTGTAGAAAGAGAGGGATGGGCGATGGGACGGGCATGGCGCCATCCTATCGCGCCTTTATCACTCCTCCTCGAGCAGCGGGATCGC
Source organism: Hyparrhenia diplandra (assembly GCA_015847255.1). Lineage (NCBI taxonomy): Eukaryota > Viridiplantae > Streptophyta > Magnoliopsida > Poales > Poaceae > Hyparrhenia > Hyparrhenia diplandra. The sequence goes on from JADLZK010004740.1 coordinate 90,248, forward strand.
AAGGCCGCACGTAGTCCTGCTGTGGACGGGCGGACGATGGCCCATCTCGACGCAGAGGCCGCCGCTGAGTAGGAGGCGTCCATCTTGACCAAAGCGACGATAGACGGAGGGAAGAGTGGCGATGGGACCGGTCTTGTGGGATCGCCACTATACCCTATCACACGCGCTTATCTTCCTTGATTGGGGGGGGGGATGGCGCATTGTCCGCGAATCTGGCCGCGTGCGGCGGCGGCGCCATCATGCTGCCCATTGCGCCGTAATTAAAGCGCGCGGTGGGACGCGGCAGGAGCGACGCGTGAAAGTTAATGCATTTGGCGGGCGGGCTTCGGGTGAAGGCGGCATCGGCGAGTGGGAAGGGGCCGGGCGGAGCAACACAGCCCCAGGTGACCTCTGCCGGTTCCTCCGCTTAGCCGCCACAGACGAGGGGAGTAACCCCCGAGGGGAGGGCCCGAAAGGACCCGAGGAGAATCCGTGGCGGAGGCTCCTAGCAAGGGCATTCCGTGTCTTCCCCTCCTTGCGGAGAGCCCCCCAAGGGGTCTTGGGGGCTCAACCGCTGAGCTACCGAAGTTTCCTTTGAGCAGAACGTTAGGAGCGCGGGGTGGCCCCACGCTCATTTGAAGGGGTGCGGCAGATGGGCCAGGCTGTCGCCACCGGATTGTTGGTGACGTATCGTCATGCTGCCCCCATTGGAAGCTGTAAACGGGACCCAGTTCCTGTATACGACAAGAGCCCCCCAAATTTTAATCGAGCGCTGGCTCGGCCCGTGAGGGATAAGGTTCAATTGAATGTGGGCGGCGTCATGATGACTTTGCCTTGGTAACCACAATTATGGGGACGTGACCGTTCCCATGCATCATCACCGGGCACTTGATGGACAAAGACGAGCCAAGCGGGCGCGCCGCCCGCACGCCTCCGTGTACATGGGGTAGTGGGTGGTCCCTTATGCCTCTCGCCACGGGATGTGGCCTGTTAGAGAAGTGGGAACGCGGCGCGCACGGGTGCCTATAAAAAACGCCAAACCCTCGCCACCGCTGCGCCCCCTTCGCCTCTACGGTTTTGCAAAAAGCCTTTCCTTCCTTTGCGCTAGAACCTTCTCGGCCTTTGTAAACCGTGATTCTCTAGTTTTCTCCTTCTTCTTCATCTTCTCCATCCACCACACCTTGGGATGGCGGGTGGATCTTCATCGAGAAGGCCACGCCGAAGAGGGCTTAAGGCAGATCCCAACGCCCCCAAGGAGGGTCGGCTCTTCCTCGTCGATGACCCTCAACTATGAGGGGCTTGAAAAGGTGACCAAGCTCTCGTCCCTCACGGGCAGCCCGGCGGGAGACGAGGTTTCGGGCGCGGCAGCACCCGCCTGGACTTTGGTAGATCGGGCGAAGATGGGTGGGCTCCCATCTTCCACGCTGCCTCGGGGCGGGACCGATCCGCCCTTCTCGAGATTCTTCATGGCGGTCCCGGCGACGTATTAGGTGCTGCCTCCTTCATCTTCAGCCAACCACGCTGGTGTTTCTAGCGATTTTTACGCATTTGTGTGAAAATGTTTCGGCGTGAGCCCGCGGTGGTGCCGGGTCCTCCGGCCATTACTTTGAGGGGCGGGCGAGCGGGCTGACAGCGCCCACCGACGCGTCGGTGGTAGGTAGCTTCATGCTCAAGATTCGTGGCGTAACGCCACGAGGAGTTCATTGATATGTGGCAGCGCCGCACAAGGTGAGAAGACCGGAAGAGGAAGTGGGCTTCGTGGAAGGTAGATGCGGTAATGGAGGACTCGGGAGTACCTCCGAGTGCCATGGGGGATGGCGAGGTGGCGGTGGCGATCCGATTTTGGACGGTGCCATTGTCCCCTGCGGGAGGAGGAGCAGGTCCAGCCGCGGACAAGGAAGATCGCCCGACCTCCGCCGAGGGGGTTTAACCTCGACGATGGTTGTCGGGGATTTCGTGAGGCGGCGGATCGCGCTCAAGGGAATGCTTCGCAGAGCGGGCGCGTATGTACTCGCGTGTCACGACTCGATGAGGATAGTCATCGGGGAGCAGGCTCCTTGTCCCCGGAGTGTTCCACGAGATGATGAGGGCACTCATGGGTGACATGGTGGAGCCTTCGCATCGGGTACTCCCCGACGCTGCTAGATGGCGCTCTCGCGACGACCCCGAGAAGTTGGCGCAGATCCGAGGCTTTTTGGTGTTTAACCCCTTCGGTTCGAGGGGAATCGTGCGGGGCCGAGGAGAAGAGGCCGAGGGACCCTCGCCCGGCCCAAATGAGGCGGAGGCCGGTGAAGGTGGGAGCCGGCCGAGGCTCTGGCCGACGTGGCGGGGCAGCGCCGACGCAGGGAGGAGCCGGTGTATGGTCGCCACGAGCGGGGGGGGACATGGCAATGCCGCCACCCCTTGACGCGAGGGGGACTCCGCGGCATAACAGCCGGGCCGTCCATCTGCCGGTCCGGAAGAGGCCGGGCCGTAGCAGCGGGAGGCGGCCACGAGGCGCCGGCCACACCGCCGCAACGCAGGTCGGTGCAGGGCAAGCACCGGTACCGCCAGGCGCTGGCCGTGAGTCACCGCCGGAGGTGGAATCCCATGGAGAGCGATCCTCGATGGCACACATGTGGTCGACTCGTTGAGCTCATAGGGTCCATATGGACCCCGGGTCCACGTGGCTAGTCTACAAACCACCCATGGACCGGGTCCATGGTCCGCCCCACCGGTCGTCCAAAGGGACTGCACCCAGACTTCGATCCGTTCAACGATTAAAGTCGCCCCTCACTTGTCTCTCTCCATCTCGCCAACTCTCTCTCTCTGCTTGACTCTCTCTCTCTCGCCGACGCCTCGGCCGCTTCGCCTTTTGGCGCCATGGCGCATTCACCACGCTGCTCCTCCGCCATCGCCGCCTCAGAACCGAACCGCCATCCACCGCCTGGTCCTCTTTTGGTGCTCGATACGCCGCCTTCGCCTCTCGCGCCTCCGCGGGCCCCGCTAGGGGTTAGGTTCCACCCCTAGCCATGGTGCCACCGCTGCGGACTCCTCGGCCTCCGCCCGCTGCTTCTCTCAGCCCTCTCCTCGGCTTGTCGCCAGCCGCCTCTCGTGCCCTACTCCTATGAGGCTTGGCCGTGGCCTTGTAGCCACCGGGCCGGGCTCCTGGCCGTCTGGCTGGGTTGCGCTGCGGGCATTGCCCTCAGGCCAGCCGTGGCCTCGCTTTCTCCTTCTTTCCCTTGGCGCTGGCAGTTCTCGCTTGGCCGCCGCCCCTCGGTGTTCTCGTCCCTCCACCTTGGCCCTGGCCGCTATCGCCTCGTGCCGCTAGTCACGCCGAGAGCGTGGCTCGCCATTGCTCCGGCCGCCGGTGGCTACCGAAAGGCCGCCTGCGGGCCATGGCCGGCCTCCTCCGGGTCTTCGGTTCGCCCCCTTTTGCCCTTTTACTTCTCTCGATTCTCTTGCTCTATCGAGCTTTAATCGCACTCGATGCTTAGATGATGAATGATGCTTATGCTCGCGGATGCAATCCTAGGCTAGTTGATGAATCGAAATGCTCAACCTAGCCCCATATGCTTATTTGTGATGATTGGATAGCCGATAGGCTTGAAGGTTGGTTCCGCGGATGATGGCTGTGATGATCTTATGATGGTGATGCTAGAGCAAAGCTCGTTTTGAGCTTCTCGCTTCCTCTTGGCCGAAATGCAAGTGTTGCCTACTCTCATCTTGATGCTTATGCTTGATGCTATGTTCTTTACCATGCAATGATGAAACATAAATTGAGTAAAAGCCCCTTAAAAAAAGCAAAGCAATGTTAATCTGAACATTCGCTAGTTGTTTTCCTTATGGTTCCCGCTATATGTTCATGATGCTCATGATGCATGATGAGATGAATGCCAATTTGGTTTTATTTTCCTTTCCATTGTTCCGCTTTTGGCCATGATCTTGCACCTAGTGAGCCAAACAACTCCTACACATGCTAGTTCAGCAAACAACTCTTATTCATGCTATTCTCGAATTAAATGTAACCTACTCATGCTAGTCTTTGAATTAAAAAGGAGGACAGCAGCCTATATGCATATGGTACACATCTTGATCTTCAAGGTTGATGAGGCCAAATGCTAGCCGATGTTGATGCTTGATGATTCCTAGGCTCGCCCCTCTCCCTTCCTCCTTGAGCTCCTTCATGGGCACCATGCATTAGCCATGAACTTGAGCAAGAAAGAGAAGAAAGAGAGAAGAAGAAGTTTACCTTGGCTCTCCCTTTTTGGCATAAAGAGAGCCATGGTAACTCTCTCTCCTCATATTTATAGGCAAAAAAATCCTAGGGTTTTCCTATTGGCTTTTAATTTGTTTTTTGAGGTGGAAATGTGATGTGTTGACACATAACCATGGACACCATGTGTGGTTTCATGAGGTTTTGACACCTCACTTGTGTAGGTGTGATTTATGGCATTTGGTGTAAATTGGGTGGTTTTTGGAGGACAAATCTATTTGTAAATGCTGCTGGAATTTAATGCAAAGTGAAGTGGGTTTTCGGTTTTGACCTTGGTAAATAAATATTTACACTTTGGTCCTTTTTGGCTCGGTTTGTGAAGAAAGATAAAAGGTAAGGGCTTAATTGCAAGAGTTGCAATCAAGTTTTATTTGGAGGGGATTTGTTTGGGATTTTTTTTGGGATGATTTCCCTGAAATGCCAGGATTTGCTGGTGACAGTCCAATTAATGGACTAAATCAGCAGCCCTTGGGTATTCGTGAAAATCTCGGGATTTGGTGTTCTATTTACCTCGCCGCCTCCTACATGAGAAATGCTTCACCTCCTCGAGAAGCGTATATTCCTAAAAGAATATCCACAACTCTTAAATATAGCATGGTTGTGTGAGTGTAGGTGTGAGTGTGTGGTGTGGCTGTGTTGTGCGTAGATGTAAACAAAGTACTTGTATGTAAAGACTGAAATGTAAACTATATGTATGCTTGTATGACTTGATGCGTGAATGAATGAATGAATGAAGAACAAGGACTTTCCATATGATGCTCGGGTGGACGCTTCTTATCCCCAGATGATGTGATGTGTGCACAAAAGAAAGACAAGAGTTAGACGTAGGGTCTACTAGTGAGCTATAGCGAGCTCTCAGGAACAACTATTAGCTCGACAAGCTTTACGTAATAGGCTAGTGCCTGCTCCCCCGCACACTTCCCCCGTCTACAGCACCGCGTGAATTACCGGACAAATTAATAGTACCTACCCATTTTATTTGCAAAGAAATAGGAATTATTGGGGAGGGCGACCCTCGCCAAAGACCGCAAGCAGCCTCGCCTGGCCTCACATCGGCGGCCAAGAAACTTTTTTGCCTCACTTGAGAATCGCTAATGCGTAGGGCTTAAGGGACTCCGCCTTACTGGGGCGGGCGCCGGAGGCCAGGGGCCTCGCCATCGCACCCTCTACGGAAGGCGCTTGCCTCCGTTTGCCAGCGATTGCTTGAGCCGTGGTTTGACCGCTGGACGAAGCTATGCGAGCCGCCCGGAGCGCCGGGCGTTCGACCCAACCGGAGGCCCGAAGCCAACCAGCGGAGGCGGGCGTGGGTGTGGAGAGTCAGCGGCCGAGGCCAGGCGGCCGGCGGGGAACCCCTGTGGCCGGCCGAAGGACCATGTGTTCTTGTTGTACCCCCGCTAGGGAAAATACCCCCCTTTGCCCTGCCGAGGAATACCATTATGCGCCCATCACGTACCCTAATGTAGCGACCACCGACCCCTCACCTTCCTATAAATACCGAATGCGAGGAGCCTTTGGAGAGAGAGACGTTGGTGGCTAATTCACCATTCAATCGAATCAACGATTTCTAAGCACCCCTGGCATCTCGTTTTTCCATCGCCACAGTGACCTCAGAGCATCCCACCTCGGCGATCCCGGCAAGGGTGAGGCCGCAGCGAGGCTCGCTTCTTGTCGCTTTCACCTCGAACTTTGCCCTCACATTCCATTTTCTCGTGGGAAGCCTAGCCCCTCCTCAGCTACCACCGGTAGCGAGGTCGAGGGGCGAGGCAAATCCCTTTACGGTTGGCGCCGTCGCGGGGGACCCTAATGTAACCAAAAAGCCATGCCTGCCGACTACAGCGCCGCCGCACTCAAGTCCTTCGCGTGGGGGCATACACACCCACCCAAAGCTCAACCTCGGCAGAACCCACCTCCGCCGGGGGCTGGGGGTCCGCCTCCCAGCCCGGAGGATCGCCGCCCGATAAGATTCCGGGGGCTCAACTGGCTGGGCGTCGGGGCCACCGGCCGGCCCGTGGCCGCCGCCATAATGGGGCCGCCGCTTGATGGGAGCGAAATCGAGCCCGCAGACCGGTGCCTCCAGGTCACAAGAGAGGAAGAGCAGACCTCCAAACTCCCGCGACACCGCCTTTGGGCCGCTGGTCGGGCCGTGCAACGAGTTCCCCGATCCAACACCCACAGATCAAGGAAGCTGCGTCCGATGCAGCCCCGAAGGTCTCATCGAGGGCCTCACCGGAAGACGAGAGGGCGAAGCCCTCCCTAGAGGGGGCAACCCTGGGAATGCTACAGGCCCAAATTGAGAAGAGAAAGCAGCTACACACACTCGACCGAGGCAACGCCCGGGGACCCTCGTGGAGCAAAGTCGAAGCCGCCAAGGCAGAACTAAGCTAGATAAATCAACAACTCACAGCCGCGTGGGAAATCCACGGCCAGCACGGTGCACCCCCTCGACCCAACTCAGCGCAACCGCCAATCCCTCAACCCCCACCTCCCCCACCACCACCGCAAAGAAAAACCTACCTCCGCTTACAAGACGCACCGTCATACCCCGATCGACCAACATTACCCAACACCTCTCCTCCACAAACGACAACCACGCCCAAGGCCCAAACCTCCCCCTCCACCCCCCCACCCACTACGACCCAAAGTCACCACTATCCCACGCCCCTACGGTCAAGCAGAGTGGCCACCCTCCTACAAGATAACAGCACCTGCCCAGATACTCCGGAACCTCCGATCCCCGGCAGTTCATCATGAGCTATGAAGCAGTTAGCTGTGGGCAAAGTGGGCGACTGGGGCCCACAATGGCGGTCATTCGTCATTGTCGCGAGGGGGTAGCTCAATCCCGTACTGCACCCTACCTACGAACTCCATCCGCACCTGGGCCGAACTCCGGGCGGCCCTCCAAACAAACTTCAAAGGTGTGGACTCCAAAATCGTGAACAACACCGAACTCCTAAACATTGTCCAAAGGGCAAATGAGCCCCTGCAAGAGTGGTGGCGGAGGTTCCTCCAGACCAAGGCCAGAACCGAGGGGTGACGGACTGAGCTGTAATCATGGCAGCGGTCTCCCCGTGATTCGCCAGCCCATGCCACTCAAGATCGAGAGAAAGCAACCCAAAACCCTCGCAGCTACACGACATCTTGGAAAAATATTGCGAGCCGACACCGGGTCACAAGGCAAAGCTCGAGGCCTTTCGACCGCGACTCACAACAGGTGCAACGCCAACCCGGGCGCTGATTCAGAACGCCGCCCTGGACGCCGCCGTGGGGGGGCACCGGCATCGCACCTCGGCCGAACCAAGCCCTCCCAACAATCACCAAACCGAACCACCAAAGACAGAGAAATACAGACCCAACACCGCAGGCGACAACAGAGCAAGGCCTTTGCGAAGCAAATCTCTTTGCCACTTCGCCCGGGACAAGGGCCACTACACCAAACAATGCCCATTCTACACAAAAAGGAAAAGAGGCAATGGGAGAGAGCAAGGCTCATAAAACACCCAAAGACAAAGTCAACCACACCCGAGAAAAGCCAACCCCCTCCCATTCAAACCATTACAATTTACACACCGGCCAACTACGGAATACCTTTGCATCCCGGTTTCCACTACCCGGCTTTCCACCAACACACCTTCCATAGCCCCCGCAGCCGGCCTCAATACCAGCCCCGCTATAACCACCAAAGCTACACCGTCTCCCACCCACCGTAACCTCCGCACCAACTTCACGGGATCCAGCCCTACCCCTCCACCACCCCTACCCTCACTCCCGCCACCCCCGCCCGGTGAAACAAGAGACCCAAACCACCATCAACAACCCTACCTCCACCTACAGGAGTCATCCTCGCCATCTCTCGGTGGCTCCAACGAAGACCATGGCAACAAGTGCCAAAGAAAAGAGCATCACCCGAGAGTGCACCACGTGGGCGCGGGAGGGCCCCCACAGAACAACATCGGTCTCACGTCCCTATCACCGGACGCTAAGGGATATGAAGCTCAAGGACTACCCACACATGGGCCTTAATGGTTATCAAGACCAACATCGCTGGCTGGACCGTGACCAAGATCCTCGTAGACACGAGGCGGCTCGGCGTGACATCCTATTCACGCCCACCTTTGACCGCATGAAACTTCGGTGAGTCTACTCCGCCCAGCCGTGCAACCCCCTTTTTGGGTTCGGAGGCCAGCAGGTCAGAGCCATCAGAAAGATTACCCTACCAGTCACCTTTGGTGACGAGCCCCACCCCCGCACCGAGAACATAACCTTCGATGTGGTGGACATGTACTACAACTATAACGCCATCTTTGGGCGCAGTATCATCAACGTGTTGTTGCCGCGTAATCCACCCGTGGTATCTCGTATGAAAATTCCATCGGCCCGGAATCATAGCCATATTCGGGACCGAGGATCTCGCAAGAAGCGTGGAGGGCGCGGTAGGACCAAGCAACGAAATGTACATGCCCTCGAGAAGGAAAAGAAAAAATGAGGAGGAAACGGAGCCCGAGGATGACCCAAGCAAGGCTCCGCGTGCTCAACCGTGGAAGAAACCAAGAAAATCCGGCTTTTCACTAACGATTCCTCAAAGGAGGTGACCATCTCCGGCTTTGACCCCGACTCGAGGCAAGCCTTACTCAATTCCTAAAAGAGAACAACGACGTGTTCGCCTCGGTTCGCTGGAGGACCCGCAGGTGTAGACCGAAATCTCATCGAGCACAACTAGAACGCCAAGCCGAGGCCCCGATCAAGCAAAAGCTTCGCAAGATGTCCGACAAAAAGCAGGCCGCCCAAGTAGAGGTCAACCTTCATCGATGCGGAGGTCATCCGATCGGTAAAATACCCTACCGGCTCTCCAATGTGGTCCCTGGTAAAAAGCCGAGCCTCACCAAGGAAAAATTTGAACCTCCGAGGTGGAGGATGTGTGCATCGATTTCACAAGCCTCAACAAGGCATGTCCGAAGGATGACTTTTCCCCACCGCGAATCGGTACCCTCGTCGATGCAAATGGCGGATGTGAAATGCTCTCCCTCTTAGATTGCTTCTCGGGGTATCACTAGATTTCGATGAATAAGGACGATGAGGAGAAACCAGCTTCATTACACCCTTCGAACATATTGCTTCAGCGGATGGCGGAAGGGACTCACTTAATGCGGGCTCCACCTTCACCGTACGACAATGAGGTATTCGCAGAGGACAAGGTGGTGTCAGCCTACGTCGATGACATAGTAGTTCAGAGTAAGCACAGGCAAGACCACATAACCGACCTCGAGAGGACCTTCGCCAAGCTTCGCAAGGCCAAATTAAAGCTCAACCCCGCAAAGTGCGTCTTCGGGGTCAGCAAGGGAAAGCTACTTGGGTGCCTTGTCTCAGCTAGAGGAATCGAAGCCAACCCCACGAAGATCGAGGCCATAACCAGGATGGAGCCTCCGACCAATAGAAAGCTAGCACAACGCCTCGCGGGCCGCCTGGCATCATTAAGCAGATTCATCTCAAGGTCCGCAGAGCGAGGGTTGCCGTTCTTTGAAGTGCTCAAAAGCACGAAGCCTTTCAGCTGGGGACCTCCACAGCAGAAAACCTTCGAAGATCTCAAGCGCTACCTTTCAAACCTCACCACCCTCGCAACACCAGAACCGGGCGAGGGCCTGCTGCTATACGTCGCCACGTCTCCGCACGCAGTTAGCGCAGTCCTCGCCAAGGAAGTCCAGGAGGGCCACCAAATAAAATAGCTTCCGATCTATTTCGTCTCTAAAACCCTCGAAGGCCCAAAGAAGCACTACACGGAGCTAGAAAAGGTAGCCTACGCAGTTGTTATGGCAGCACGAAAGTTAAAGCACTATTTCCAGGCACACAAGATCACCATACCTTCGAGTTTTCCATTGGATAACATATTCAGAAATCTAGAATCAGTGGGCAGAATAGCGAAGTGGGCAACAGAACTCGAAGACCACGCAATCAAGTTTGTCGGCAGAACAGTAATAAAATCACAGGCCCTCACTGATTTCGTCGCAGACTGGACCCCCGACATCTACAACCAAGCAGCGAAGCTAGATCCCATCTGGATAGCTTACACCGATGGCGCTTGGGGCGCTTCGGGCGCGGGCATCGCCGCAATCCTCATCTCACCCTCCGGAATTAAGCTCCGCTACGCTGCATGACTAGAGTTCCCATGCACCAACAATGTGGCAGAATACGAGGTAGTCCTCCTCACCCTCAACAAGTTAAAGCAGTTGTCCGGCAAGGAAGAGCCATATCGAAACGGACTTCGGAGGTAGTTTCCGGCCAGTCGAAAAAGCAGCAAGGCCCAAATTTGGAGCTCTAGAAGTACTTGCTGCGGTGCGAAAGACGGAAGCTTTCTTCCTAGGCGTCACCACCAAAACCATACCGGGCGGGACAACGCCGGGCCGATGACTTGGCCAAAGCCGCCGCCCGGTCGAGCCTTTACCTCGGATGTCTTCTATGAAGTTCTCACCCCTTTGTCGAAGGTCATTGAAGAGCGCCAAAGCTTGTCAACGCCAATCCACGGCCCGAGGATTGGAGAGCTCCGATAATCGCGTTCATCAAAGGACACTTCGAACCACAGTCCAAGGAATAAGAGCGAGGGTGGCAACGAGAACGAGGGTACGAATGATAGGAGAACAATTTGTACAAAGCCTCCGTTATCGCCCCGCTGCTAAAGTGCATCTCCGCTGGTTGGGGACGCACAATCCTCACGGAGGTACATGAAGGCATCTACGGCTCCCACAACGGTCCAAGGGCCCTCATGGGCAAGGTGTTCAGGCAGGGTTTCTACCGCCTGTGCTCTGAATGACGCGACCGAGCTCGTCAAGCGCTGCGAAGGCTGCCAGTTGACAGCACACCACTCAAACCTTCCTGGGGCTCCGACCACCATAATACGCCCTACGGCCGCCGCAAAGATGGGGGAATCGACCTGATTGGCCCAATGCCCGCGGCACTAGGGGAAACCTTCAAGCACGCGGGCGGTGGCCATCGAGTACTTTACAAAGTGGATCGAAGCATGCCCCCTGGCATCCATAATTTCGCATTTAGTGAAAAAATTCTTCTGGCAACAGATTGTCTGCCGCTTCGGGACTCCGAGAGAGATCACAGTCGACAATGGCACCCAGTTTGACTACGAAGCCTTTAAGCGCTTCGCTTCTGGATCGCACGAGAATTCACTTCGCCTCCCGTAAGGCACCTTGATCTAACGGCCTCGCCGAAAGGGCCAATGCAACTATTTTGCGGGGTATCGGCTTGAAGGTGTAGGGGAGGCCAAGAGGCACCTCGGCGGAGGAGCTAACTCCGGTCGTGTGGTCGCACAACACCTCCGAGTGCCGGGCAACGAAGTTTACCCCGTTCAAGCTCTTGTTCGGCGAAGAGGCGGTGTTGCCCGAGGAGCTCCTCCACGGCTCCCCGAGAACAACCCTCGGAGCCTCAACCGAACCCGACGCACTCACAAAGGACCTCGTCGAGGAGACAAGGAACCAAGCTGTCCTCAACCTCCGCTCCTACCAGGAAGAGACGGTCAAATGGCGAAACAAGAAGGTGAACCTCCGAAGCCTCTCCGTCGGAGACTACGCGATGATCAGAAAGCAGAACGCGAAGATGGCAGGCAAGTTTGTCCCGAAGTGGACAGGGCCCTACCTTGTCACCAAATCAACAAGGCCCGGCTCGTTCCATCTCCAGGACCTTGAAGGTAACGACCTACCGCATACATGGAATATAGACGACCTCCGCAAGTATTACCCATAGCGGCACATTGTTCTAAGCGCCGCGAAGTTGTAAAGTACCCTCGCTTTTTTCTTTTCGCCCGATTTTCTTTTAAGGCTATGTAAGATACTATGAAACTTAAGAGGTGCACTCTTTTTTCCTTGCGAAGGGGCGCAAGGTGTTTTAACGAGGAAGCACCTCCGATCGATATATATGCAGGAATTACCCCCAAAATCAGCGGCAGAAAGGGGCCTCCGCCCGAAAGGGGGCGAGGTGGCGACACCCTTGCCCTCATCGGCAGGATAGGTAATGCAAGGATTGGCACCGCCGGGCAAGCAATCGGCTTCGTCCCGCTCAGCTAAAACTTTTGTCACACCCAAAATTTTTATTTTGGGTTGCGATGTAGAAAACACTAAATAACAACAGATGAATTTATTATTTTCTAAAATTTATAAACTTTAGTTAAATTTCTCATATTTTAGATAGTGGAAAAGTGTGAGTTTCTAAAAGTTTGCAATTGAATTTAATGGTGTGTTGCATTCATGTCTCTGCATAGTGTTTATGTTTGAAAAATGAATTTAAATGTTTTGAAGATACGCCTAGGGGTTGATTCCAACTTCATCTCCTCAAACCAAACCAAAATATGAAACTCAGTCAAGTCTTGTGCTCTTCATCTTTGAAAAATCTAGCATGACATGTTCTCTCTTTCTATCCTTTGCTTTGTTTCTTGAGCTCTCAATCGATTTGGTGTCTATGAATTCTTTAAGCCAATCTTTTACCATCTATCAATCGTTCATACAAATGAATCTTAATGGGTTATGTCTGTGCTAACCCACTCTCTCTTTTCATCATGAATAGCGGCCCAACTTGCTATTTTCGCTAATGGACTTAGTCCTCTCTCTTCCTCTTGCTTTGGGTCAAGATCCACACGCCCAACGCCCTTCTCTCCTTCTCCCACTCCTTGGCCAAGCACTCTCTTCCTCCCATGAAAACATGCGTCACCTCCTCTCTGATCATGCTAGAATCAGCACTATAACTCCCTGCCCATTTTGCTACTGGATTGCACAAATTAAAGATGAGTAGCAGCCAACATATTTCCTCCCTCTGGCGCATTATGTTGTCTTCCTCATGCAAAACAGCAAGAATAATTCTTCCTCCTTACATGCTCCCTCATCAATCTCTCTTATCTCTCCCCCTAAGTGTGTGAGTAATAGCAACGAAAATTGTCCGGCATCAATGGCATGGCAGCCACCTCCTCCTGCTGCCCACGCCCAACCATTCTCATGCAAGAATAAAAGTCACACATAATTCTCATCACCCAATTTCTAGTGACACGCCTCTTCCCTCTCTTCCACATGCAAGCATAATTTCTATATTAATCTCCATGACTCCATCAATTTCACATCTAAAACAAGTGCATGCAAGGGCAGCCGAGCCTCTCCCTCTCTCTTTTCCTTGCGCATCCTCCTATTTCCTCTCATGCAAAATACAACAATATCTTGTTGTCGCCCCCTCCCTTCTTCTCTCAAGCAAATAGCAGCAACACAAAATACACCTAATCACTTAGCCCCACTTGTCTCATCTTCAATTGCATGAAGAAAATAAACATGCTCCTCCCTCTTTTTTTTTCATTTGATCAGCACACTCTCTTTCCCTTGCGTAATTCTCTTCTCTCATGCAAAAGTAACAGCCCTCAATGCTTATTTTTCCTTCTTAATCTCCTCCCTAAAGTGTATCAGTAAAGGGCAGGCGTTCTTCATCCTCTCCCTCTTATGTTTCTGCATGCATACATGCAGCAGTGATGCATCCATCACCTCTCCTCCCTCCCTCCATCACGCACAATCAAATGGACAATACTCCCCCTAGTCGCCATCCTGTCCTAATTCAGCCACCTCCTTCTCATTCTCCCATGCAAAAACTCAAGCAATATTCCTCCCTTAATTCCCTTTACAAGCCCCTCTTTATTCTCTCCTTCACCACTCTCTAACTGCAGGAATGAAAGGCACAAAACAGCCATGCATATTCATCCCCCTCCCTACAGAATTGATGCGCCTCCTCTCCTCTCCTTCCTCCACTGCCATGGACGCCCCCATCTTCTAATCTTTCTCCCACTCCCTTCTCTCCACGAAATTGGAGCCCCATGCAGCAGCAGTTTCGATTTGCCGCTGGGATCCTCATCTCAAACAGTGAAACTATCAATTAGAGAAGAAAGCAGATGTTGTTCTTCTCTGCACAAGTCATGTGGAGGTCGCCCACTACGGTGAGATGTGTCCTCCTTCCTCTGGTTGCACTGCCATGACTTCCCTCACCTCTTATGTGATCTCTCTCACAACACAGGAAGACCAAAATGGAGGCATCACAGCCCTGTTCATCATCATCTCGGAGCCTAATCATGCTGTCGAAAATTGACGTCGTTGCCGGTTCTGTATATGACATGGTGAGGACGCCCCTCCCTCTTCCCTCTCTGATATTGCTGCTCGAGTATCACTCAGCCATCTCTTGATCTCTCATGTGGTGTAGAATCATCACTAAAGTCGAATTGACGCTGCCCCCCGTTTGATCGCAGGCCCTATCATCACCGTCGCCGATGCTGGGCTGGCACGCCTTCATCTCAGGCTGCTAGTAACCATCACGTGAGGCTCTCTCTCATCTCTCCATCATGTATACATGTCCCATGTTGTAAATCATGAATCATCAATTAACTTTGATCGATTTTTGGCGAGGTTTGCTAGCGATAAGCTCACTGTTTCCACGTCCAGCAATACTGCTGCCAACGGCAACAACGTTCCCCGTTGATCCATTGAATTCTGGGTTGAATCCTTTGGCTAGAACATAAATTATATAGCTGCACACACCTCTGAGAAATCTCGTGTCCATAGGATCAAAGATCAAAGAGATATCATCCTTTCTGTGATCGTTGTCCCTGCTGCCCTGCAGCAGAGTTCCTGCCAGTTGGCATACGCATTCCCGTTGATCCATCAGTCCAGTGACCGTGTCCTTCACCCACAGCATGTTTCATATCCTTGCACACGCTCCTGAGAAAATTTGTGGCAATAGGATTCAAGATAAAATAAATATCATTTTTCTTGCGCCGGTATCCCTGCTGTCCTGGAGCCGCGGTGCAGCCAGTTTGCTTGGCGTGCGTTCGAAAAATATGTTACTCCGTTCAACAAAACCTTTTACCGCAGTGTATATATCATCCTTGCACATGCCTCTACAAAATACCTTGGCCATAGGAGTTCAATTTCTAGAGATATCATCATCTCCGTGCTCGCTGCTCCTGCTGTCTTTGTTAACTTGTATCTCTGAATGGCATTGGCGTTCCCCGCTAATCCGCTATCCAAATACTCAAACCTTTCCATAGTAACGCTCCTCATATACTTGCACATGTCCCAACAAATTAGTTCATCCATTCATGCCATGATGGCCAAGATATTGATGTCGCGGTGCTTGCTACCTTTGCTGTACTTGCCGCGCAGCGCTAACCCGTTCTTGCAATCGCATTCCTAGGCTGACCGCTAGTCCAATTGGCATGCGCTTTCTGCCAACACATATACCACATACAGTGCTCAATATCCTCACAAAATAGATCATCATTTGGTTCTGATATGACCATGCAAACAGTCATCATAACTGCCCACGTCGCAACCGGGTATGCTCAACCGGTGCACAAATCTCCATAATAGCATTTCTCTTTGATCTAGCATTCACCTTAGTGCAACCACTTATCAAAATATAATCTATGTGTCATCTACACAAAACCATAGTCATCAACAATAATTTATCTATATCCTCGTGCTTTATAAATCTTCCAAGTTAGCCAATATCAATCATGAATATTCTATTCCGTCATTTATCATAGTTTCCAAATTATACCTCTTTGAACTTCCATGCCTTCTAGATTATAGCTTTATTTAGTTGTTTTTGCTCTCAGCGATCGTAGTTACAAGCCAAACATGTTTTAAACCTTTATGTTTTGTTTTATATATATTGATTGATGTATTGCTTCTAGGTTTGTCTATGATGACTGTGATGATTGTTGCGATCGTTAGAAGAGGCTATACAAGGATGATCCAGAAGGAAAGTTGGACAAGTTTGAGCACTATTTGAGGCAAGTGTAACATGAGTTCCCTTGATACCCAATAACCATTTAATCACCTTTCATGTGCATGTGTCTAATATGATGAAACATTAAGGATTTTACCTAGCACTCTTGTACCCTATATTCCTTGTTACCTTTGGGTTATGCATATGGGTAGTTGTGCTTAGTTTGCAATCACCAAATCCTATAATATTAATTTGACTAATGACTTATGGAATCAATGTTAAAAGGATGCTTTTAGCAACATGGATATCAGGGGGCTAGAGTATTGGGCCTTTATGGGTGCTCTAGTCTGCCCTCCGTAAGGACTGAATTTTAAAGCGGCAACCCAGGACTTACAGTACAACAATGAGTGCTACATGGCACTGGCTTTAGTCAAGTATGAGGACCTTTTCTAGCTTGTTAGTGGTTCCCGAAAGGCGCAAGAGGGGTGTGCCTTAGGGTGTATAGCGGCTCCCCTACTTGGTGTGTGCAGTGCTGCGACCACGTGTGCCTCTCGAGGGGTGGCACCTATACACACTTGCCACGGAAACCTTAGCGGCCACTAACTTGTTAGACGAACCTTTGAAAGACTTCGTAGTGAGACCCTGCCTACTCACCTTGGAAGTGTTAGGGGGTCGACGGGCCTCGGGCAAATGGGAATCACGGCTCATGGTGAAAGTGTACACCTCTGCGCAGAGTTTGATCAAATTGATATATCAGCCGTGCTCACGGTCACGAGCGGCCTGGATCCTTTTCGAGATAGTTGGTTCTATGGATGGTTTGGGTGATGATTAATCTTGATGATAATTATTATACTTCACACCTTGGGAGCTTAAGCATAACTTAGTTACTCAGGCTTAAAATAATAAAATATGACCAACTAAAAATGCTTACCGCAGTTAAGCCAAGTCTAGCCTTTTGAGCCTTGCATCCCCTCATGTTATACTTGCTGAGTATGGTGCACTCACACTTGCTTTACAACCAATGAAAATCCCATATTGAAGATCTCTAGATTGGTTTTGGCTAATTGATGACATACTTAGGACTAATCTCTCTATGCTAAGTGTTGTTTTAGTTGGAGATTGGTCAAGCCAAGGACGGTGCATGGTGGTCATGGTTGATGGGTCGAGGTGATCCAGTTGATGAAAAAGGGGGTGGTTTGGCGTGTTTCGAGGATCAAAATGGGCTCAAGGCAAAGGTATATCATAGGGCCATTTTGATTTTACACTCAAGACACCATAGAGGGTGTGAGTGATTATAGGATCGATAAGCCGTACTATAAAGAGGGGAAAACTTTCGTACATATCGATCCTCATGTGCCTCTAGGTTCAAAATCATTTGCATGCATTCTAACCTAGAGAGCTAACTCCGTTCTTGATGGAAAACGTTTTCAAAATGCTAACACATGGTGTCGGGGTGTTCTTCGACGTGTCGGTAACAAGAATCAAGTGACGGAAGTCGGTTTGGAGCAAAGGCGAAGAAACGGCAACACAACGACGGAATTTCACGGCTCAGAGGCGACCGGACGCGGTGACCGGACCCGCGACCGGAAGCATGCAAAATCGTCCGGACGCACCGGTGTGTGGTTCCGGTCAAAAGAACAGAGATCATGTTTTTGAGGTCTCGGCCGAGGAGTGACCGGACGCATGCACCGGAAGCATGACCGGACACATGATTCCCTGACCGGACGCATGCGAAGGGGTTCTATTCTTGGCTGGTTGGGTTTGTCGGTTCTGACCGGACTCATCGACCGGACTCATGCATGAGTCCGGTCGGCGCGTCCGGTTGGCCCGCAGGAATTGCATGTTCCTCCCCAACGGCTCCATTTTTAGGAGGAGCCTATTTATACCCCTTTGGCCGGCCACGGGAGGTCTCTTGGACATTTGAAATCATTCCTAACACCTCTAGAGCTGAGCACTCATCCTCCTCCTCACTCCTTTGCTTGAGAGCATCCATTCTAGTGAGTTGCGGTGATTCAAGTGCACTTTGCTTTGATCATTGCATCTAGTGGCGCTTTGAGGATCGTTGTGAGCCGGTGGTTTTCTTGTTGCTCTTGGAGAGCACCACTCCTAGCCGGCTTGGTGATTGGTGGAGGCGTTGGCAAGAGAAGGTGTATGTTCTTGGCCACCTCCGGTGATTTGTGAGAGGATCACACACTCCTCGTCGGGAAGACAAAGTGTGAGTAATCTATTGCTCGTGTCTTGGGTACCTCTCATTTGCATTGGGTGCAAGAAGCCTAAAGGCAATTGGCTTGGAGTGAGCTCCACCTTGACCCACACGTGAGAAGGTCCGACAACGGAGATTAGCTTGAGGGTGCTCAAGTGAACTTCGGGTTAAATCTCGTGTCTCCATTTGTCTCTCGGTGATTGGCTTCAATTTGGTAATCATATTGTTTCATCCTTGGTGATTGGATTGACTAGCCTCGACATTATGGTATACCACCTCTACACTCTTGCATAACTTTCATATATCTTGTGCTAGTGTAGTTTGAGTAGACTTGCTTAGTTACTAGAGTAATTAGCTTGTTCACCTAGTGGTAAAGTAGTGACTTAGCCCTTGTGTGTGAATTAGAGACTTAGCAACTAGAATTGTCAATAGGAGGCTTGCCGACAAGTAGAGCTAGAGCAAACGCATTTAACGCTTTGTTATTTACTAACAAGTTGCTCTAGTGTTTTTGTAGAAATTTTATTAGGCTATTCACCCCCCTAGCCATTTAGGACCTTTCAAGTGGTATCAGAGCCGTGGTCACCGTTTTAGCAAGGAGTAACACCCTTCGGTGCAAGATATGGCTACTATAGTGTTCAACCATGTTGGGGGAAAGCCACCTCACTTTGATGGTGAGAGTTCTTTTGATCATTGGAAGAGAAAGATGACCATGTACCTTGGATCGATACATGAGAGAGTATTGGAGGTGACGGAGAATGATTATGTCATTCTTGATCCCACCAAGCTCACCGATGAGGATAGAGCAAACCGCACTTGCAATCGGATGGCACTCAATACCATATATAATGCCATCGATGCAAAGATCTTTGAGGGCATCAAGGACTTGGATCGTGCAAGTGAAGTGTGGACAAGATTGAGTGAAACATATGAGGGCACCAAGGTTGTCAAGAGTGCCAAGCTATATGGCCTCAAGAGTGAGTTTGAGACCTTCAAGATGAAGGATGGTGAAACAATTCTTGAGATGTTTCACCGGCTACAAGTCATTGTGAATGATCTCAAGACCTTGGGCTACAAGACACAAGATCAAGACTTTTGTCACAAATTCTTGATTAGCCTACCCTCAAGGTTCAAGATGTTGATCCTCATGCTACAAAGAGATGGGCTTGATTCAAAGAAGCCAAATGATCTACTTGGAGAGGTGCTGACATTTGACAAGTATGATCATGATGTTGATGCCAAGGAGAAGAAGGAAGACAAGAAGATTGAGGAGAAGAAGGCCGTTGCATTCAAGGCATCCTCTACCTCAAACAAGGGCAAGGCAAAGGCACAAGAAGAGGAATGTGATGTATCCGGCCTAGAAGAGGTTGATGAAGCTCTTGCCTTGGTGGTGAGAAAATTTGGCACCATGCTCAAGTACAAGAGGAGATTTGGGAACTACAAGAAGAAGGACACTTCCAAGGGCAATGAAGACAATAGGCTATGTTGGAAGTGTGATAGTCCCGATCATCTCTTTGAGGAATGTCCTCATAGGAAGGACAAGAAGAACAACAAGGACCGTAGAAGGGGCAAGAACAAGGCCACCTTCAAGCAAGGCAAAGATGGTGCATTTGTTGTGACATGGGATAGTGATGAGTCCGAAGAAGAAGAAGAGGGCAAGGCTATCATGGCTAAGGCCACTAAGGTATTTGATGAACCATCCTCTAATGAAGTAAAATATGATAGTGAGGAAGAATATGATGAATCAAATGAACCCACTAAAGATGAGATGTTTGAGACAATGGAGCAAGCTAACATTGTTCTCATAGCTAAGGCAAAGGAATGTATGGCCTTAGAAAAGAGAGTTGCCTCTCTCGAAAAGAGCCTTAGGGAGCAAGAAGCCTCTTATGAGTGTCTAAAGGAAGACCATGAGGAGCTTCAACTTGCTCATACAAAGCTTGAAAAAGCTCATTCCTTGCTAGTAGCTAAGAGTGACAAGGTTGTCTTGGACTCCAAGAGGAATGTTGGTTCAACATGTGACATTATAGATGAACCATTCTTGGTTGATGTTGAAGAACCAAACATACCCTCCACATCCACACCAACCCACTCTACCTCCACTAGTAGTGATGAAAAGATTTTAGATTCATCATTATTAGTTGAGAATGAGACTCTCAAGAGAGAGGTGGATGAGCTCACCCACGCCTTGGGTAAGGCATATGGTGGGGATGCCAAGTTGCTAAAGTGCTTGGGTAGCCAAAGATTTTCCCTTAACAAGGAAGGTCTCGGGTATATCCCCAAGAAGGGCAAAAAGGCTTTTGTGACTCCAAAGCCTAGCTTTGTGAAGAGCAATGGTTCTTATTGCCAAAGATGCAAGCAAGTTGGGCATCAAGAGCAAAAATGCACTAAAATGAACACCAACAAGAAAGCAAACAAAGTGCATTCGATTTGTTTTGATTCTTGCTATTTGCTTACCAAGAGGGAGAATAGTGTGAAGGCAAAGTTCATTGGTACACCAATTGTGGGACCAAAGAAGAAGTCCATTTGTGTATCAAAGGCTTTGGTGACTAACCTCCAAGGACCCAAGCAAGGATGGGTACCTAAATCTCATTGATTTGTCTTGTAGGTGAATTACAAGTCCGATGGGAGGCATTGGATTCTTGATAGTGGGTGCACTCAACACATGACCGGTGATGCTAGAATGTTCAACTCTTTTGATACAAGTTCAAGTGGTGGTAGTATCACATTTGGTGATAATGGTAGAGGCAAGATCAAAGGTAATGGCAAGATTGAGATTACAAGTGATTTGAGCATATCAAATGTGGCACATGTTGACAAGGTGAACTTCAACTTGCTCTCGGTAGCATAACTATGTGACCTTGGTTTCAGGTGCATATTTGGGGTTGATGACATTGAGGTTGTGAGCATGAAAGACTCAAAGTTAATATTCAAAGGGTTTAGGCATGATAACCTCTATCTAGTTGATTTTGGCACAAATGAAGCAAAATTGAGTACATGCTTGCTCTCCAAATCAAGCATGGGTTGGCTATGGCATAGGAGACTTGGTCATGTTGGCATGAAGCAATTGAACAAGCTTGTGAAGCATAACCTAGTGAGAGGCTTGGATGTAGTTGAGTTTGAAAAGGATAAGCTATGTGGTGCATGTCAAGCCGGCAAGCAAGTGGGCAACACTCATCCTAAGAAGAATTTCATGAGCACTTGCAAGCCATTTGAGTTGATGCACATGGATTTGTTTGGTCCAACCACATACACTAGCATTGGAGGCAATAAGTATGGATTTGTGATTGTGGATGACTTCACTAGATATACATGGGTATTCTTTCTCAATGACAAGAGTGACACATATTCTATATTCAAGACATTTCTCAAGCAAGTGTGCAATGAATATGATGTTACCATCAAGAAAGTGAGAAGTGACAATGGTAGTGAGTTCAAGAATACAAGAATTGAAGAGCTATGCAATGACTATGGCATTAAGCATGAATTCTCACCTACCTACACACCACAATCCAATGGCCTAGTTGAGAGGAAGAATATGACTCTCATGGATATGGCAAGGTCAATGCTTAGTGAATATGATGTGAGTCAATCATTTTGGGCCGAAGCAATCAACACCGCATGCTACTACATCAACCGATTGTATTGTCATCCAATGATGGGCATGACACCCTATGAGCTATTGAATGAAAGAAAGCCAAGCATTGCTTACTTTAGAGTCTTTGGTTGTAAATGCTACATATTGAAGAAAGGCACTAGATTGGGCAAGTTTGACAAGAAATGTGATGAGGACTTCTTGCTTGGTTATTCCACTACAAACAAAGCAAGACTAGTTGCACAAGGCTACACTCAAGTTGAGGGTCTTGACTTTGGTGAAACATATGCTCCGGTGGCACAATTAGAGGCAATTAGAATTCTACTAGCCTATGCATGTGCCCATGACATCAAGCTATACCAAATGGATGTGAAGAGTGCATTTCTCAATGGCTTCATCAATGAGCTTGTATATGTTGAGCAACCTCCCGGCTTTGAAGATTATCACAAGCCTAATCATGTGTACAAGTTGAAGAAGGCATTGTATGGCTTGAAGCAAGCACCTAGAGCTTGGTATGAGAGGTTGAGAGACTTCTTACTCAAGAAAGGCTTCAAGATGGGAAAGGCCGACACTACTCTCTTCACCAAGAAGATTGGCAAGGATTTGTTCATCTTCCAAATATATGTGGATGATATCATATTTGGGTCAACAAATCAAGCATATTGTGAAGAGTTTGCTAAAATGATGGCCAAAGAGTTTGAAATGTCTATGCTTAGAGAGCTCACTTATTTCCTTGGACTTCAAATCAAGCAACTCAAGAATGGTACATTCATTAGCCAAGGCAAATACATAAGAGACATGATCAAGAAGTTTGACATGCAAGATGCAAAAGGCATAACTACACCAATGGATACAAGTGGCACCTTGGATCAAGATCTCAAAGGCAACATGGTTGATCAAAAGCTCTTTCGGTCATTGATTGGTAGTCTACTCTATGTGACTGCATCAAGACCGGATGTCATGTTTAGTGTGTGCTTGTGTGCGAGATTTCAATCCTCACCAAGAGAAAGTCATTACAAGGCCGCAAAGAGAATATTGAGGTACTTGAAGCATACACAAGATGTTGGCTTATGGTATCCCAAGGGGTCTAGCTTTGAGCTTGTTGGATATTCGAACTCTGACTACGGTGGTTGCAAGATCAATAGAAGAAGCACTAGTGGGACTTGTCAATTCCTTGGAAGATCTCTTGTGTCATGGTCCTCAAAGAAGCAAACAAGTATGACACTCTCTACCGGGGCCGAATATGTTAGTGCGGGGAGTTGTTGTTGTCAACTACTTTGGATGAGGTCCACTTTGAAGGATTATGGATTTGACTTCAACAAAGTACCTTTGTGTTGTGACAATGAGAGTGCTTGCAAGATGACTCAAAATCCAGTGCAACATACAAGAACCAAGCACATTGATATAAGGCACCATTTCATTAGAGAGCATCAACAACAAGGTGACATTGCAATCCATCCAATTGGTACCGAAGATCAACTTGCCGATATTTTTACCAAGCCATTTGATAAGAAGAGATTTTGCAAGCTTCGAAATGAATTGAACATTCTTGACTTCTCCAATATGAGTTGAATGCACCCCACATATGTGACATGCCTCTCCACCGAGCCAAAGCAAAGGTGAAATTGTTTGACATGTCATCATGATATCTAAGGACTTGTTAGAACATATAGACATACAACTTGTTCCTTAGGTTGCATTCATGGAAAAGCAATGAATTTCAATGTGTGTATGCCATCACTATTGTTCTTATATGCTTGATTGATCTAGTGATGACATATGACATGCTTGTGGGCTTGCAATCTCAAGTGTTGAATTTGGATATAGTGTCAAATATGTGGTTCAACATAGACATGATAACCCTCTATTGAGGTGTGAAGAAGCTTGTCTTTGGTTCAAACCGAACTACATGTATGGCAAGCTATCCAAATTTGACCAAATTTGAAAACTAATCTTTCCAATATCAAAAGAACCCGATCAATCCTTTTATGTCAATTGTTGACAAAGGGGGAGAGATTAGTGCATAAAGATTAGAAGGGGATCAAAATTTTTGGAAGAACACAAGTAGGGGGAGCAAGCTCATAAGCAAATTGTTGCATTTGTTTGTGCATTAACATATGACTTGCTCTTGCACATGTATTTAAATTCCATATATACATGCTTGTGTGATGTATGCTAGTGGTAACTTGATTGATGATTGATCAACTAGCATGCTTAGGTGGTATCTAGATATTTTGATTTCCGCTCAAAATTCAAGTACCTATGCCTATAATATGATCTCACGAGGTACTTTGAGTTTTTGATGAAATATCTAGGTATCCATGATGCTTGTATGGTGAGAAAGGCGCAACTCGATTGGTATCACGCTTCAAAGGTCCATTCTTTCACCTTAAGCATCATTTTGGTAACATGGCTCACTCCCTAATTTCAATATTCATACATGTATGCAAAGCCTATACCAAACTCTAGGCATACATGTAGGGGAGCTCATGCTACCAAAACCGAATTTATTATGTTTGTCCAATCCTATGATTGTAAGCAAAATGCTTGGACAACCATGATAGGTTCAATAACCCTTAATCATAAAATCTTTATGCGGGTTGTCACCAATTACCAAAAAGGGGGAGATTGAAGATCTCTAGATTGGTTTTGGCTAATTGATGACATACTTAGGACTAATCTCTCTATGCTAAGTGTTGTTTTAGTTGGAGATTGGTCAAGCCAAGGACGGTGCATGGTGGTCATGGTTGATGGGTCGAGGTGATCCAGTTGATGATCAAGTGCGCGGTTTGGCGTGTTTCGAGGATCAAAATGGGCTCAAGGCAAAGGTATATCATAGGGTCATTTTGATTTTACACTCAAGACACCATAGAGGGTGTGAGTGATTATAGGATCGATAAGCCGTACTATAAAAGAGGGAAAACTTTCGTACATATCGATCCTCATGTGCCTCTAGGTTCAAAATCATTTGCATGCATTCTAACCTAGAGAGCTAACTCCGTTCTTGATGGAAAACGTTTTCAAAATGCTAACACATGGTGTCGGGGTGTTCTTCGACGTGTCGGTAACAAGAATCAAGTGACGGAAGTCGGTTTGGAGCAAAGGCGAAGAAACGGCAACACAACGACGGAATTTCACGGCAGGAGGCGGCCGGACGCGGTGACCGGACCCGCGACCGGAAGCATGCAAAAATCGACCGGACGCGACCGGTGTGTGGTTCCGGTCAAAAGAACGAGACCATGTTTTTGAGGTCTCCGAGGAGTGACCGGACGCATGCACCGAAGCATGACCGGACGCATGATTCCCCGACCGGACGCATGCGAAGGGGTTCTATTCTTGGCTGGTTGGGTTTTGTCGGTTCGACCGGACTCATCGACCGGACTCATGCATGAGTCCGGCCGGGCGCGCGGGCCGGCCGCCCGCAGAATTGCATGTTCCCCCCCAACGGCTCCATTTTTAGGAGGAGCCTATTTATACCCCTTTGGCCGGCGGGGAGGTCTCTTGGACATTTGAAATCATTCCTAACACCTCTAGAGCTGAGCACTCATCCTCCTCCTCACTCCTTTGCTTGAGAGCATCCATTCTAGTGAGTTGAGGTGATTCAAGTGCACTTTGCTTTGATCATTGCATCTAGTGGCGCTTGAGGATCGTTGTGAGCCGGTGGTTTTCTTGTTGCTCTTGGAGAGCACCACTCCTAGCCCGGCTTGGTGATTGGTGGAGGCGTTGGCAAGAGAAGGTGTATGTTCTTGGTGTATGAGAGGTTCTTGTGAGTAATCTATTGCTCGTGTCTTGGGTACCTCTCATTTGCATTGGGTGCAAGAAGCCTAAAGGATTTGAGTGAGCTCCACCTTGGTGTATGTTCTTGGCCGGAGATTACTTTGAGGGTGCTCAAGTGAACTTCGGGTTAAAGTGTCTCCATTTTTTGATTGGCTTCAATTTGGTAATCATATTGTTTCATCCTTGGTGATTGGATTGACTAGGCATTGTGGTATATCACCCTACCTCTTGCATTACTTTCATATATCTTGTGCTAGTGTAGTTTGAGTAGACCTTAGTTGCTAGAGTAATTAGCTTGTTCACCTAGTGGGTAGTGACTTAGCCCTTGTGGTGAATTAGAGACTATAGCAACTAGAATTGTCAATAGGATCGACAAGTAGAGATTTCTTTGTTATTACTACTAACAAGTTGCTCTAGTGTTTTTGTAGAAATTTTATTAGGCTATTCACCCCCCTCTAGCCATTTAGGACCTTTCACATATGGGTACCAGATGGTGAATCAAGGACGAGTCATCCAAAGGAGTTCCATGAGTACTAGGCGAGTGCTTCCCCCAGTCAACCGTCCCTGTGGAGTATGGAGACCTGAAGAGAAGATATAGAATAGTTTCCGCTATGCTTTGTAATAGTTGTAAGTCTTGTTGTAACTATGTTCGATATATAATAAAGCATTGTATTTGATATTCTCCATATTTGTTGCTATATGTGTCGTGTGGACTTCCTGGGCACACATATAGTTAGCGCTTGGTATTTTTTAGAAAACCAGGTGTGACACCCCTGCTCTGATTTTCATTAGCTTACTTAAAACAATAAGTCGGGCACCCTGGCACCTCCGACAGGGGCTCACAAAAAACCTCGCCCCACACGCTCCGAGTATGAGTAGCGCGGAGGCAACCAAAAGTCGAGCACCCGGCACCTCCGGCGGGGGCTCGCAAAAAATCTCACCCCCTTGGCGCTCCGAGTATGAGTCGCGCGGAGGCAACCAAAAGTCGGACACCCCGGCACCTCGACGGGGGCTCGCAAAAATCTCGCCACGCGCGCCGAGTATGAGTAGCGCGGAGGCAACCAAAGTCGGGGACCCGGCACCTCCGACGGGGGGCTCGCAAAAACCTCGCCCGCCCGCGGAGGCAAAAAAACCCGGATACCATCGCACCCCCGCCCCAGGGCCCCCAAGCCAAGCCTAAGCACCCAAGCACATGCCTCAGGGGCAGCCAAGGCCCAACACCGCCCTCCATGCGCAATCACAGCGCGGAGGCAGCAGGGCAAGGGAGCCCAGCGAAGCCACGCCATGGGGCACACAAAACACCAACGAACCATAAAAGGCAGAAGAGATGGCCCACCCATCCAAACAGAAACCACAAAACACTCAGCAACTCCGTACCACATCCAACCCCGCAAGCGAACCAAATGAACCCGCATTAAACAGACCAACGCCCAACCACTCACACCCACCCCCTCATCAAAGGATATAAAGGCACTAGTACCTCCGACTGTACAAACCAAGCACCCGAAGTCACTATAAAACCAAACCCAACCCCCACCCCAGTCCCAAGTTAGGAAGCCGCAAGCCATTAGGCAGTAGCAAGAGCCCGAGCCAAACCATGCCACCAAAAAGGGCAAACCCCCACGCCTACAAAGCCAGCGCCAGAATCCCGCCCAGAGCCCCCGCAACACAAACTTGCGAAGGTACCACAATGGAAAGTGTAATCCACCGTTCACTTGCTGCACTCTAAGGGCCCGTTGCATGGTCAATAATAGCCACCAAGAGAACTCTACAAGCAGAGGCTCTCAACTGCCTGGTAGCTACATTAGCAACCACTATAGCCACACTCGAACAACTCGAGCCTCCGAACGCGGAGAGCGCGGCCGCCACGGCAACACCAGTTGCCTGACAGCGGGTCTATGCACTTGACAGCAACACCTCTCTAGGCGAGGCCCTCCAAAGCGGACACCACAATGGAGAATGTAACATCCTCCTGAGTGGCACTTCGCTAGAAGAATCAAACTCGCGGAGCCAAGGCTCGCAGAGAGCACGCAAGCAAACCAAAAAGGCGCAACAAGAAGCGGCACCTCCGTAGCCACCGACGTACAGGGTCCCACAGGAAGGGCATTCAGCGCACACAGAAACCGTGGAGCCTCCGCCAGAGCATCAACCCGCGCTCCAGGCAGCACTGCGGCAAGCCTCGCCTGAGCCAACGACCACAGCTCCACAATGCCCATCACCAAGACCCTCGCTAACCCGAGTTTCTGGATGACGGAACGCGCGGAGCCACATACCCTGGCCCAGGACAGCGCGACCTTCGCAAGCTTCAATAGGAAACCCAGTAGCCTCCCAAAGGGAGTCCTATGTACACCCAACAATGTAAACCCTCTAATAAAATAAAATGATAAACTTTCTACACAACCTTCCATCAAAAGCAAGCCTCGCTAAAAGAAATAGGGGGCGTCGCTCCGAAACAAGTTTCTTGCGTTTCTTACCTTCGATCAAAAGCGAGCCTCGCTAAAAGAAATAGGGGGCGTCGCTCCGAAACAAGTTTCTCGCGTGTTTTACCTTCGATCAAAAGCGAGCCTCGCTAAAAGAAATAGGGGCATCGCGCTCAAAACAAGTTTCTCATGTTTTCTACCTTCAATCAAAAGCGAGCCTCGCTAAAAGAAATAGGGGGCGTCGCTGCGAAACAAGTTTCTCGCGTGTTCTACCTTCGATCAAAAGCGAGCCTCGCTAAAAGAAATAGGGGGCGTCGCTCCGAAACAAGTTTCTCGCGTGTTTTACCTTCGATCAAAAGCGAGCCTCGCTAAAAGAAATAGGGGGCGTCGCTCCGAAACAAGTTTCTCGCGTTTTTTACCTTCGATCAAAAGCGAGCCTCGCTAAAAGAAATAGGGGGCGTCGC
Organism: Hyparrhenia diplandra; assembly: GCA_015847255.1. Classification (NCBI taxonomy): domain Eukaryota; kingdom Viridiplantae; phylum Streptophyta; class Magnoliopsida; order Poales; family Poaceae; genus Hyparrhenia; species Hyparrhenia diplandra. The sequence goes on from JADLZK010004740.1 coordinate 118,683, forward strand.
TCCGAAACAAGTTTCTCGCGTTTTCTACCTTCGATCAAAAGCGAGCCTCGCTAAAAGAAATAGGGGCGTCACTCGAAACAAGTTTCTCGCGTTTTTACCTTTGATCAAAAGCGAGCCTCGCTAAAAGAAATAGGGGGTGTCGCTCGAAACAAGTTTCTCACGTTTTTTACCTTCGATCAAAAAGCGAGCCTCGCTAAAAGAAATAGGGGCATCACTCGAAACAAGTTTCTCATGTTTCTTACCTTCAATCAAAAGCGAGCCTCGCTAAAAGAAATAGGGGCGTCGCTGCGAAACAAGTTTCTCGCGTGTTCTTACCTTCAATCAAAAGCGAGCCTCGCTAAAAAGAAATAGGGCGTCGCTCGAAAAACAAGTTTTCTCGTGTTTTCTACCTTCGATCAAAAGCAAGCCTCGCTAAAAGAAATAGGGGGCGTCGCTGTGAAACAAGTTTCTCGCGTTTTCTACCTTCGATCAAAAGTGAGCCGCGCTAAAAGAAATAGGGGGCGTCGCTCCGAAACAAGTTTCTCGCGTAGCGAGCCTCGCTAAAAGATAGGGGGCATCGCTGCGAAACAAGTTTCTCGCGTTTTCTACCTTCGGTCAAAAGCGAGCCTCGCTAAAACAAAGAGGGCGTCGCTGCGGAACAAGTTCCCCACGTATTTACCTTCGATCCAAAAAACCCCGGAGGGCACATGTTACAAGAGGCCTCGAAGGGCACCAGCACAACTAACCCCGAAGGGCAAGCTCTACAACAAAAACCCCGCAGGGTACAATAGCTCAACACACCCCGGAGGGCACACCACGCAAAGGAACCGCTTCACAACTCAGCACACACTCGATCCGCCACCACACGGACCACCTCCTCCAACACGTCACCCACCAGCTCCTGAGCCACCCGCTCAACAAACTCTGCCACCTCCGTCACTTCAATCTCCAACGGGAAACCCCCGGCTCGCCCATAACGGCGTACACCTCCACATCCTCCACCTCCGGAAACACCTCACTCGCCCATAACGGCCAGAGCTGGGCCCCGGCAAACTCTTCAACCAGGTCTCGTGCGCACACGTGCCTCGACATAGCACACAGGGCGTCCAACACCTGGTTGGCGCCGTCATTCTTCATGGGCTTCAGTTTCACCACAGCCAGCGGCGTCGGAGGCCCGCGAGAGATCCTGGCGCATCCGCAAATTTTATAATAGAACGATACTCCGGCCGGTCGCCGGACCACTTGTTCTTGGCGGGAGGGAGGGGGCCTTGACACCTCCGCGAGGGATAAAAGTGTACACCCCGTACTGGGCCAGCTGCACCGTGCTCTCGGTCTCGCCGACCCGGCGAGGCTGAACATGGACGGTATGGCCTCCGATGAAACCATCCACGTCGGGCTCCTTGCCCACGGACCGGCAAGCCCACACATATGTTGCGAGCCTCGGAAAGCAAGATGCGGTCAGCTGGTGAAAGCAGAGTTTGAACCTCCGCAGCACCTCAAGCACGAACTTGCAAACCGGGAAGCGAAGGCCGGCATTGAAGAACTCGAAGAAAACCACCACCTCATCAGCCCGCGGCAATGGCACCACCTCATCACCCGGAGGGCGGGCCAGCTTCTTCTCGAACCACCTCCGCCCGGCCCGGTTTCTTGAGCGACTTCTTCAGTAGCGGCTCGGAGGGAACTCGGCCGGGGACACCGCCTTCTTGCCCCCAAGTGAACTCCGACAATGGGCCGGCGGTCTCCTTAACACGAGCCATAGCGATGAGCGGCCAGCTAACCTAGCTGACCTCCGCCACCAAGCAAGATCATGACCTCTGCAACACTAAACTAGCGACTATAGCCTCCACAGCAGGAAAAAAAGCAGCAGCAGTTTGGCAGCAAAACGAGAGCACGAGCCCTCCTCCTCCCACCTACCGTACATATTTATAGGGGGAGGAGGGGCGGGGGAGGGCCGGATGCGCCGAGAACCATGGCACGGATCCCGAAAAACACGCGGCGGCCTCCGGGGCAGATCCCGCGAAATCAGCAATGACATCCGTCGCCCCAACGGTCATATCAGAACAACCAGATCGGCGTGGCACCCGCACCGGGAAACCCTAAAAGGCCGCGGCCCATCTCCGCAAGACCCACGAGCAGCCGGGGGCGTCGCTGGCAAGGGCACGTGAGCGGGACACACGTCCCCCACACGCACGGGACCCTCTGAAAGTTTATTCGCTGCTCTGGCCCTCCGCGGATAGGACCAGACCTTCGAGGGGCTGCTGTTGGGGAGGGCGACCCTCGCCAGCACCGGCAGCCCCGCGGGCCTCGCATCGGCGGGCCAAGAAACTTTTTTTGACTCGCTGAGAATCGCAAGCGCGTAGGGCGAAGGGACCTCCGCCTTACCAGCGGGCGTCGGAGGGGCCTCCGCCATCGCGCCCTCTACGGAGGGTGTGCCGTCTCCGTTTGCCACCGATTGCGGCCGGGGGTTCGACCGCTGGGACGAAGCTATGCGAGACGCCGCCGCGGGGAGCGCGAAGGTTCGACCCAACCGGAGGCCGAAGCCAACCGGCGGAGGGCAAAAGGCGTCGTGGCGGAGGTCACGTGGCCGAAGTCAAGGCGGCCGGCGGCGGGCGGGAACCCTACACGCTGAAGCCGCCCGAAGGCCCATGTGTGTTTACTATTGTACCCCCGCTAGGGAAAATACCCCTTTGCCCCATGTGAGGGCCCACCCGGTCATTGTACGCCCATCCTGTACCCTAATGTAAAGCGACCACCCGACCCCTCACCTTCCTATAAATACCCGGCACGAACCGGAGAAGGGGACCGGTTGGTGGCTGAATTCACCGCCATTCAATCGAATCACGGTTCTAAGCACCCCCGCTGTCTCGTTTCCATACGCCCACGAAGCTGACCTCGAACGCCCACACCCTCGGCAATCCCGGCAAGGGTGAGGCCGGCGGAGGCCCACTCTTGTCGCTTCACTCGAACTTTGCCCTCACATTCCATTTTCTCTCGTGGGAAGCCCTCGCCCTCCTCCCGCTACCACCGATAGCGGAGGCCGAGGGGGCAGGAGTGATCCCCACAGAATATAGTTTTTACTTGAAAAAATTGGCCCTAAAAACTGGGTCTCTACACCAGGTTCCTGTGGGCCGACAAAACCACATCATTTCGCGAGAGCCAAATAGCCCAACACATAGAGCTAGCTCCAACCAAAATCTAAGAACTGAGTTTTCTATCGAAACCCCCAACCTCCCTAGCGTGTTGTTGTTGACGATAAAATCGCCCCCACACGTGACACGGAAGATTTGCTTAACTTCGGTGCAGGCTCAAACTTTGGACGCGATGCAATGTAACCGTGGCGTGCCAGTTGTTTTTCTCTGCAAAACAACAAAGGAATAAAATCGGTTAGATTCCTTAAGCCAGGCCGATGACGCAGCCGATGTGCGCTGTGACAATCGGCTAGAAAAGACGATAACACTATCGGCTATCGGCTTAAAGGGACTTTGATAGCATGTGTACTTCTATAAGCAGATGTAACGAGATTGAAAGCAAACTTAGATCCTATCAGCAAATATTAATTAAATACAAGGTCCAAGCATGATAAACTATCGGCTAAACACCCCGATAGAATTGTAAACCAATCGGACCGTCAAAACCGTTCCTGCCTTAGCCGATTCGATGAGAGATCAGACCTAACCGCTGCAGCCTCACAGAGGACAACTAAGACAAAACCAGATTTTTGCTAATCCGATAGATCTACAATGACTCGAGTAAACTAAATCTGAAAATAATCACCGCACAGGTATAAACTACGACAGATCGGACTTAAGCAGCCGATACCTGAATACAGACTATATAGATTGGACCTAACCAAGACAGTATATAGCCGATATTTGTTACGGTAACTATGAACGGATCTAGTTCACCGGATAACTAGCGATTAAACCAATGTGATTAGAATATCGGACCTAACCGAGAAAGTACTAATCAGAATCGACGTAATCACCGGGGTGACATGTCCCGCACCTCTCGCTGAGGTCGAAAGCCGATGCAGCCCGTGCGAGACGAAGAACACGTCAAGAAACTAATTTGGCGATGCGCCGAGAGTTGTATTGATCTGTTGATGATCCTTTACAAGGACCTGGGGGTTATATTTATATCCCCGAGGTCAAGAGTCCGGCGCGGACACTACAACGACTCTGAGAGTCCGATACTAATTGGAAAGCGAAAACTATCTATATCTAAACTTTATGTAACTAATAATACTTCCTATTTCTACGGGGCCATCAACACCCCTGAACACGTCTCCTGGTGGAACCCACCACCATCGCTAACGCTTCTGTGTACAAAGTCCATTTCTGCTATTGGCCGATAATTCACTGTTCACAAACGAAACATGCGTGCATCCCAGCTGATCGTCTGTACTGCAATGTTGTAAGTCTTCATCGGCCAATAAATCACTGCATGGTACTGTAGCACTGACCAATAATGTACTGTAGCATATCATTGAATCGGCCAATTCTGCACCGTCTTCAATTCTTCGTCACTACTCGTAGAGCTTGCCAAATTCTGTTGTCAACAGGTGTCCCATGGTCGGCAGAGGAGGGCAGGGCGGGCGGCGGGCGACGGTCTAGGGTTGGCGGCGCGTCTTGGGACGAAAGCAGAGATGAGAACAAGACGATGAGGGCGCCGAGAGGAGTCGAGGAAGTCTGGTCCTCCGGTCGGATTGATCGCTCCTCTCGACTTGGGCTGGGCCTAGGTGCTCAGCAACTCCTAGCAGTTCGGGATGGGTCAATCGGGATATAACCGGGATATCCTGGCCCAAAACGGGATCCCGCGAAAATCGACGGGGCGAAGCCCAACCCGAGTTCGCTCCCGTTCCCGGCCCAGCTATTCCGATTTCGTCCTGATTTCGCCTAAAACCGCAAAAAATCGATTTCGGATAGGAAAATTCGGGCGCCAGACGCCGGACAGGACAGGGATTTCTCCCGTCCGTTGTCTACCATAGTCACCGCACTCAAGTGACATACAGGATTCCCCTGCCTCTCGCGTGGTTGATCTGTCTAGGGACGCGATGCCGATGCTGTGTGTAGGGGCCTGTTTGGTTTCAAGCCATCACGAGCCATACCAAATATTGGTAGCGCCAATGAAATTAAGTAGCGTTTGGTTCTCCACCAAAGAATGGAAACGCCAAAGAAATTTTAGCAATGTGCTGTAGAACTCCAAGCTAAAACCAGGGCGCGGCGTGGGCGAACCGAAGGCTCGCCAAAATTTGGCGTGCTGCACCTTTCTCTCTTCCCTAACGTGCCAGCTCATGACTGGAGGCATTAAATGTTTTATTTGTTTGAGTAGTAAGCTTTGAAAAATAATATCTCTGTAATCGTAGATTAGATTTGTAATCTGTTTGAACCATCGTATTTGTTATAATTAATTCTACAAAACAAGACCACATTTGATTCTCCTTGAACACGGATCAACGCCCAAACCCGTTTGTCCTTTCCCTCGTCCTCGCTCTCAGTTAACATTAACAGTAGCCCCGATTTTCTTGTGTGTGCTACGAAATGTCTGTCTCCGAATATACCCACGCAATTCACGGTGGTTCCACATGTCATACATACCACTATAATAGGTTTTGGTAAGGCTGTAAACCAAATACACTTTTTACCATTATTTTGGCGTTACCCTCACTTTGGCATTACCGAGATCCCGCTACTAAAAAGTTCTCAAAAGTACTTTCCTCTGTCCCACGAACTTCGTCGTTCTAAGAAACGGCACGGGGACCAAGGAAAGTAGCCATCGTAGCCTGCAAACCTAGAAAATTCTGCCCACCGAAGTTCTCTCCCTGCAACTTTCTCTCTCCCTCCCTCGTTCAGACCCAAATAAAATTGTACGAGTAGTACTGCATCCCAGCAGCAGCGACGCTCGCGCGGCGGCTTCTCCGTCCAACTTCTTCTACGTGCAACTACAGGAGGCCGGCGAGCGGCGAGCGCGAGGCCGGCGAGTGGCGGTGCGCCCGTGGGAGCCGACCCGCGCGGCCGGCGGCAGAGCTCCCGTGCGGCTCCTCGCGCTCGCACCACCATCCCGGCGGAGCTCGCTGCCGGCCGAGACTGCGAGCCACAGCCGCCGGCCGAGGGAGAGAGGAGCTGTCGGAAGCTGTCGCGTCCGTGGATACGCCGCCCACGGATTGAGGCGTGAACCGCCCGTGTGCTACGGCCGGGGAAGACGGGTGCCGCCGCCGGTGGTCCGGTGCGCCTCGCGGGCTCGCATGCGGAGGCTCCCGTGGCTCGGCGGCCTGGCGTGCTCGTCCTCGTCGAGCCATAGGCCAAGCCCGCACTGCCAGTACTACTAGTGGAGCAACGTGATGTGGGAGGGAGGGAGGGATGAGGACGAGTACTAGATCAGGGGAGCAAAGCGTAGTGGGGGCAGGAACAAAGTGCAGTGGAGGCAGGAACAGAACGCAGCAGGCCTAAAACGACATACTCCGTGGGACAACCTCTTCACGCTAGAACGACGAAGTTCGTGGGACGGAGGGAGTAATCGTTCACCCCGGCAGATTCACCCCGCCTCCTCGGCGTGAAAGACTGCCCGCTTTCACCCCGCCTCCTTCCCCGCGTGATGGTTTCCCGGCCCTCTATCTCACGTCCGTGGAACCGCCGCTAGCCCACGATGCACAGCTCCCCGTGGCCCGCCCACGATGCACATCTCTGACCGCACTCCACTCTGACTCCCTCTGACCGCCACCCTCCGCATCGCCCGCGGCGCCGTCCGGCCAACTCCATCCCGCGGCGGTCGTCCTCCAGCTCCGGCGCGGCGCGGAGACAGCCTCCCACCCCGCTCCCCGTCCTCCCGTACCGTACCTGCCTCCACCGCCGCCACTACTTCCGTCTTCCGCGGCCAACCGACGGAGGCCCTCCCGGCGCCAGGCCACGGACGGAGCTCCTCGCTCCGACCACGCTGCTCGCTCGCGTGTGTTGCTCCTCCCTCCGCTCGCCAGGGTCCTGCACTCCTGCGCCTTCTTCTGCGCGTCGCGGCTGGGGTTCTTGCCGGGCCCAACCCCCGCAGACCGGCAGGGCCACCTCCTCATGGTGGCGGACCTGGCGGCCGCGAGCGGGGCCTCTGTGCGTGACGCCGCGACGGGGATGGCGCGACGGCGAAGGCCAGGGCCCGGACGCGCGGGACGCGCTGGAGGCATGCGGCATCCTGTACGGCACCGCGTCGGTTCCCACGCTGCGGCTGGTGCACGGCTACGCGACGGCGCGCGCCTGGGCCGCCGTGCGCGCGCTGCAGCCGCTCACGGGCCAGGCGATCAGGTGCGACGCCGCGCTTGAGGGTTGTGCTGGAGCGGCGATGGGTGTAGGCGCTGGTAGTTGCAGGGGTGATAGATGAGGGCAAGAAGTGGTGGATCGATATTCTGGAGGTCCCAGATTTGTCTGTCAGCTGCAGGCAAATCCAGAGAGAAGCCGCCGCTGACTTCCTCCAGTAGCCTCCATTGTTAGCGCTCTGTTCAGTTCAATTTATCCCTCTGCTTGGTGCTACTACTACCTGTTATCCCTCTGCTTGGTGCTACTACTACCTGTATCCGGTGAGTTCAGCTTTCTTGTTTTTCTTCATCGTCAGACCATGCTTTAACCTCTTCGTGATCTGATACTTAGCTGTAGTGCCATGGCTACTATTGTTTTTAGGGATGCAGCAGCAAAATTGTTTGTTACGGAGCTCACACAACTCTGGACTGCCTGTTGATTCCATGGCTATCAAGTTCTGATTTTAAGCGGTCTCACAGTTAAGTTCTCGAATCTCAAAACCCCATTTTTTTTCATCTCTACAGCTTGTGCCGATGGACTACTCACTTGTATATTGATTCCAGTTTTAATGTCTACTTAATTTCAGCTGTATATTGCCCTCTTGTTTCATGCTTTTATCAAGGATAGAGCTTCATTCTCAAGAAATGAATAATGAAAAGCTTCAGAAAGTTGAAGACATTGGTATGGAAAGCTTCCCCTGTCCGTTATAGTCTTACACTAATGTGGTGCCAAACAAGTTCAGAGTTATATTCTTGTTATCAAGTACTGCTACTATTCTGCAAACTATATTACCAAGCATGATGGACTTTATGTCTTGCTCAACTTCGGATCAGCGTGAACTTGATTTCCAATAGGATCAGCTTAGTGTTTGCTCTTTGGTGGCCTATTATATCACATCTTGCTTAGCTTTTCATGATTGTGGCCTAAGATTTATGTGTCGTTTTACTTTTGAATATGATAATAAAAATTGCATATGTATCTTTGTTTGAATCTACCTGTAGGCCACTGCCTTTGTCCCTGTTTTTCAGCTAAAAAAAGAAGTACCATGGATTTGAAACGGAAAAGAGTAACAAATTAATGTGCCATGCCAAAACAAAGATGGTAATATGCTTGTACAGACGTATTTCTTTCCACTGTATTTCTTTTCACAGATGGTAATAGCTACCGGTTTGGGCTTTAGATCCGCCGCCACCATGGATGCCCCAACCTTCACTGGAGCTTTGTGGGTTCGTGGCCCTGAATTGTCTCCTCCGGTAAGGTGGGTGACTGGCATTCTTCAACGAGCAAGGTGCTATCCGGATTCCTCCTTAGACTACTTAAACAAGCGGAGCGTGGATGCTTCATATGATTTGGGGAAACAGAGCGGATCGTGAGCCGAGAGAAAAGCTGGTATGCGTGACCTCCTACTTCTGGTCTAATGTTGTTTTGTTCAGGTGCAGAGAGGCGCTGCCTTACTGACGAAGTTATTGTGTTCGTGAAGAAAGAGTAGAGAAGGAAGACTTGATGTTTGTTGCTTGTTTGATGTTTTGGTAAAAAGGAAGTGGTTGCTAGGAGTATTTTAATCAATTGCTTTCATCAATTCAGATGGTAAAAGATTAGTAGAAAATTGCTTACACACACATGAATATTGGACATCCTGTCAGTTTCTTGCAGTGTCTTAGAGTTGACATGTGTTGTTTAGTTCTATTTCTATCAATCAAAGATGCAATTTCTTGGAGCAGGTATATCAAGTTGTGAACAGCGCCGCTCAATTGTTTGCTCAATTATTGTTATCTCTGTATGGCCTGTAATATAGGCCGGATTCCAATAGGCCTGTGATATAAGAACTTGTCTGTGCACAAGAATTTCTCAACCCTAATTGGTCCAGAGCACGGAGCGGAGTCCACAGATCTTTGTTTTTGTCAAGGTTGTTTCAGTGGCTGTTATTAGCAGGGTCGGCTGCCACTGGGCACTATTTAGATGTGCAGGGAAAGCAACTGTTGTAATTTTTTTTATGCATGAACAGGTAAGTATGAAGCCCATTTCATTTCAGATTTAATCGAGCACAATATAACCTACAAAAGGATCAATGCAATTATCTTAACGTGTAATGCAGGAGTAGGGGGCAGTCCAATGCCATCAAGAATGCTGCCTTTAGATTTTGTAATGTTACTTTTCTTGAGGTCATTTGATAATAGACAACATCACTATTTGTCTCTTCCAAGCGGCATCAGGATGAATATGGTGTGAGTGACCACCTCATGTAAGCATTTAGAGCATCATGGAGTATGCTTAGCAGTCTTGAAAGAGTTATGTTCTGTTTTTCTATCCAATAAACCATGTGTCATGCTACCTTGCAATATGAATCATTTGCATGTTAATATAAACCAGCTTCCCTATTTCTTATCTGTTAGGCAGTACAAATATGCTATCTGCAGGTTCTTGGGGCTCATCAGGTTGAGAGCTTCTGAAAGCTGGCGCTAAACGATCGCCTACAGCAAGCTGCCAAACCTGATAACCATCCTGCGATTATTGTTGCTATCCATGTTCGTGCCCGCCAAGTTGGAAACAAGACAATGAATGGCATCTTGCCATGTCCTCCATGAAGGTAAGCTCAGAATCTTACAAAGTGTGTTACTATTTCTTGCAGTATCCTAGATAGCAATGATTACAGATACCATTGAGACGTAGCTGCTGCTAAAGTTTTCGTGGTCTTTTTATGAGGAATGTAGGAGTTATGCTCATATGAACATTACTATTGTATTTGTCAACATTCCGAAACCACAGTTGGTACAGTGTTGTTAGAGCACTTGTTTAGAGTGCACTTAAATGAGTATCCTGAAAAAAAAAAGATCCCATCATTTGAAGAGTGTATTTAGGTGATCTCACTTAAACTTATTCTATTTCAAGCCTTTGCAAGTTTGCATGTGTTCCTACTGAATTTTCCTAACCATGTCTTTAGGTAATATTAATAAGTTGATTTTTAACAGGCTGGCCTTATCCTAGGTAAAAGATGGTATCTTGTTACCACTATGCTTCCTGTTCTATCATGTGGAAATTCAGAGTCCCTAACATGTTAAAATTGTGATCCTGAATTCAAATTTTAACAACTATGATCCCTAGAGTGTCACCTCATCAGTCATCATCAGTTGTGATTTGTATTACCGGCTACCTAAGGCAAAAGAAAGATAACACCAAAGCAATAATGTCATGGGATGATTTGTATTGCCTTACATGCACATGACCATTTATTTATTTTTTTGAGCGAAATATACAGCAGTGGATGCCCCACGGCCCCACTGTGAGCTATTTAAATTTTTTCACTAGAGGAGAGATATATACATTGTCTTTTATTTTTTATTGGCTTGACATGTTTTTGTTACATTCTTTTTTGTTTTTCTTTTCAGGATCTCTCATGAAATAGAAGCTGATATGCTAGGAAATTCCTAGCTACAGGTTAATCTCTGATCTCTCTCCCTCTCATCCTCTTCATTTACTTGTAAAGACATTTCTCTCTTCATGTACCTGTAAGGTGGTCTTCAGTGCTTATTAATTGCAATAGAATGACATGATAATGCAGACCACGCTAAACATTTATGTTAAGATCTTTTGCAACCATTCACCTTAGCAGTAAACTTGCCATTTGTACTGTTAAATGCTGAACTAATCATTCAAAGTCCACTTGACCTATTATAAGCATTTGTTTATTTGTAGAATCAAGTCCATTTTACAACTTCTTCATATATAATAAGCTAGGATTGTCAGTTTGGCATATTGGGTGGGATGGATGCACGGTTCAATCCGATTAGCATACTATTGCTGCCGTGCTTGGTACACTGAGATGTGCAGGTGCAAATATGAACTCGACATGACTAAATTTGCTAAGAACAAAGCTGGGAGTTCAATCATGCTATGTCAATTTAGTCCCATATATACAGACATTTAACGCGGTGACGAGATCCACTGAGATTTGACGCAGACATTTGACAAGCAAACAAACAGATTGATCTACGCCATAGCCAGCTGTTTTTTGTACTGAATAAAAACAAACATATATGAGGGATCATTCATTTAAGTTCCATAGTACAAGATGCCTTTGACTCTGAATCTCAATGTAAATTCTATCTCAATTCTCGTGAAGACTTGTTTTGATTTGAGGGATTGATTAATCAGATAAGGCTATAAAGTGATTTTGGGAACATCAAATGCTCAAATAATTGTTTGTTTTACAATCCAATACACATTCAAAACTTAGTATTGTGGTATTAATTTGTTCCGTGAAGAACGCACTTTATTTACCTAGTTTGGTAAGGTATGCAAAGGTCCGAGCGTGTGCGGCGGTGTGAGTGCGTGTAGAGTTGGTGTGTGTGCACATGTTCAGATACTGTATCCAACTGAGAGGCGTAAACAGGAAAAAGGAAAGCGGCACCGAAAGCACATTGTGATTTCGCAGCAGCTTCTCTCGTCCAAGAAAAGCAGCACCGAAATCCCATTATTGTGATTGCGCAGCAACCATGGTCCATGGGAGTGGTCGCGAGTCAGGAAAGTATCGCTAGCAAAAGTTATCATGTTGAAGTCGGAATGTCCATCAATTGCTACAAACCCTGTCTCATACATCTAGCTAGGAAGAGAAAGCAGGAAGCCTCGCACAACTGCATGATCCCTACCACCACCACCACATAAAAAATAATCCATAGATTCAGATCTAATCCCGGAGAGGATTGATCGGGTGGGGATCAGGAGATGGGGGAGTTGGGGAGAAGATCGTGGTGAGTGCCTTGACCGGGGTGATGAGCCCTCTCATCAGCAAGCTCACGAAGCTCATGGACAAGGAGTGGGCAAAGCTCAAAGGCGCGAGGAAGAAGCTGGAGTCCCTAACCAAGGAGCTGATGGCCATCAGCGCTGTGCTGGAGAAGTATGCCCTCATGGAGAAGCCAGATGTGCAAGTGAAAGCCTGGATGAAGGAGGTGCGCGAGCAGGCCTATGACATCGAGGATTGCATAGACATCTTCACCTACCATGCCTATCACGAGCCAGCTGACAACACAACCGGCGTCAAGAGGATCATCCTCAAGTGCATCCGAAAGTTGAAGAGACTACACTATCGCCGTAAATTTACCGAGCAAATCCAAGAACTTAAAGTCTGTATCGACCAAGTGTATGAGCGGCAAAAAAGGTATAAGCTTGATGAGAACACTTGTACCCCCAAGCATACGGAGGTCGATCCTCGATTGCCTGCTCTGTATGTGGAGGTGGAAAAGCTTGTGGGCATAGAGGGTCCAAGCGATGAAATCGTCAATCGATTCATTGGTAATGAGAGTAGGCCAATGAAGCAGCGTAGAATTGCCTCTATTGTTGGATCTGGAGGTTCAGGGAAAACTACTCTTGCTAATCAGGTGTACAGGAAAATGAAAAATCAATTCTTCTATACAGCTTTTGTGCCTGTATCACAAAAGCCTAATATGGGTAGACTTCTGCGGGACTTGCTGTTGCAAGTTGAGAGCAGCGGTGGACGAGTGGATGAAGATCAACTAGGAAGACCAAATAGTGAACAACAACTCATCGACAGACTTAGAGCATATCTTGAAAACAAGAGGTATATTCCCTAAATTTGTTTTTGATCTGCAATTTGTTAGCATATCTTGAAAACAAGAAGTATATTCCCTCAATTTGTTTTTTATCTACAATTTGTTAGCATATCTTGAGAATAAGAGGTATATTCCCTCAATTTGTTTTTGATCTACATTTTGTTTCCATACACCATAACATTTCTTTGAACCTGTCGTATAATTATTCTGAACTGCCTTGTGTTTTTATCAATTTTTATTGACACAAAATTTAAAAAATAATAAATTACCAACATAGGCAAGAGTACATCCTTTTACTGACATAAGTTGAAAACTGCGGACCTAGGTGTGCATATCTGAACGAAGGCGAAAAGAGCGTCCAGCTAGATTCACACACTATGAAATAGTTCAGTTTTGCTGGCACCTATATGTGCCTCTAGATGCTACCAGGCCACCCACCCTTGTATATTTACCTCCTGACACAGAGAAAAGAATTGATGCAATAATTGTCTTTTGACTACTTATAATCCAAAAACAGTCGTTAGTTTATCAGGTTGGTTTTCAGTTTGAAGGTATTGATAATGGAAAATTATAATTTAAACTGAATTCCACTGAACAGTCATCATTACACGAGAGAGTAAAATAATGTAAATACATGTAGCATGTCAAACTTGTATGCAAATATGAAGGTTATTATGTTTTTTCAGTTGCATACTCTTAACATTTTTTTTTTATATTTTACTGATTAATGTTTCTGCACAATAGGTACCTTATTGTGATTGATGACATTTGGAGCAAATCGGCATGGAAAACCATACAGTGTGCTCTTCCTAGAACTGCACATGCAAGTAGAATAATCATGACAACACGCATCAACAGTGTAGCTCAATTTTGTTGCAGTTCACATGAGGACTTTGTTTATCAAATGAAGCCTCTTAGCGAAATTGACTCCAGGAAATTATTTCTAAAGAGGACTTTTGAAGCAGAGGATAAATGCCCCGTTCATCTGGAGGGAATTATGAATGAGATACTGGACAAATGTGATGGTATGCCATTGGCCATAATTACAATAGCTAGCTTGTTAGCTAGCAAACCAAGAAGAAAGGAAGAATGGGAGAGAGTGCAGGATTCTATTGGTTCTATATGTGACAAAGACAAAGAGCTGGACGTAATAGATGGGGTGTTGTCTTTAAGTTATCACGATCTACCTTGTAGTCTGAAGACTTGCTTATTGTACTTGAGTATATTTCCAGAAGATTATACAATTCACAAAAATTTCTTGGTTTGGAAATGGATAGCTGAAGGATTTATCGTTGCAAAAAAAGGATATACTTTGGAAGAAGTAGGAGAGTCTTACTTTAATGAACTCATAAATAGGAGTTTGATACAACCATTATTGATGGATTACGGTGGCAAAGCAAGTGCATGCCGAGTCCATGATATAGTACTCCACTTCATCCTCTCCCGGTCAATCGAAGAAAATTTTGTATCTATATTGGATGGTCAGAATCTCTCATCTCCGCATGGCAAGATTAGAAGGCTGTCCTTGTGGCACAAGCAAGAACATGCAGGAGCACTACCGAAGGAAACCATGGAATTGTCTCATGCCCGTTCAATTCATCTCTTTGCTGCAGTTAGCTGGATGCCCTCTCTTTTGGACCTACAGGTTCTTCGGGTATTAGATCTAGAAGGTTGTGAAGCTTTGAAGAATGATCATCTGGAGAACATTGGCAATATATTTCATTTGAGATATCTGGGACTCCGGAAGACAAATGTTGACAGGCTCCCGGCCCAAATTGGGAAGCTAGAGTTTTTGCGGTCCCTCGATATAAGAGAAACCAAGATAAAAGAGTTGCCAAAAGCAATTGTTCAGCTCAAACAGTTGGTGCACCTTGTAGGCTATGACCTCATACTGCCAGATGGGTTTGGTAATATGGAAACTCTTGAGGAGCTAGGGAACTTGATGGCTGCTCAATGAATTTTGGGCAAGATATAAAAAATTTGACACAGCTGAGGGTGCTTCGTGTGGCTTTCAAGCATTCGCATTCCAGCGAACAGGATTGTGGAGTTAGAAAGGAGGCTTTTCTGTTGTCGCTCTGTAAACTGGGGGAACACAACCTCCGATGTCTGTATATTGTCAACAAGGATGGTAGTGTAGATTGCTTTGCGGATTCATGGTGCCCTCCTCCGCGTCGCCTCCAAAAGTTTGTGATGCAAGGTAGCTCCCACTGGTTCTCTAGGTTCCCAAAGTGGATTGATCCGTCACTGCTCACTGAGCTCACTCACTTGGAGTTCCGTGTTAAACGACTGGAAAAGGAAGATGTTCATATACTCGAAGGTTTGCCTGCCCTTCTTATCCTACACCTAACCGTGAAGAGAACCCCCGAAGATGGACTCTGGATCCCCGAAGATGGACTCTGGATCAGCCACAGTGGATTCCGATGTATCACATATTTGCGCTTCCATGACAGATTTGGACCTGGTCTGGCATTTGAAGCAGGAGCCATGCCGAAGCTCCAGAAGCTTGACATCCAATTCAACGCTAATAAGGCAGAATCTACATACGGCAGTTTGGGTTTTGGCATGCGGCACCTCTCCTCCCTTAATCATATCATTGTTGGAATTGACTACAATCGTAAACGAGCTCAGGCGATGAGGGATGCCAAGCGTGCTATCAATGAAGAAGTCAAATTGCTTTCCAACAATCCCAAGGTTAAAATCTATAATCATTGACTGGGAAGGGGACGTTTGGGAATAGCAGAAGTCTCCAATTAGCAACTGTTATGGCTTTGGGCAGAATTCACTCGTTGGGGATTCAGGGAAGAACTGAAGGAGAACCAAAAGAAAACTCTTTCGTTTGCAGCCGTCGCTGCTGCTCCAGACGGCTCACGAGAATCTCATGGAGAACTATGCGAGCTCTAAATGGAAATATATAGTACTAGCTATTTTTTTCATGGTTCATCCATTGTTTGGATTGTTGTATAATAAGATTTGCTACTTGTATACACTATTCCGATATTTGGAGAGAAGAGATCACATGTATTGGCCTATAGTGATTCCTAAACTTGCTAGCTGCGATTTTGTCCACCACACTACTACAGATCCAGGCTTTATCGGTGCTCGCATTCGCCATCGCCCGGCGGTTCATGCTGGAACCGCCGGCACTGCCCCCCGCCCCTCGCGATGGAACCCGGTGCTGGATAGAACCGCCTGGCAATACCCCCCTCAGTGCCGGCGGTTTTTAGCTGTGAACCGCCGGCACTGCTCTCCCACCAATGCTGACAGTTCTTGGCTGTGAACCGCTGGCATTGGTGCGTACCGTATAAAGCACAACTCGCCACTTGGAGCCCAAGCTTTGGACACAATTAGCTCGGGTTTCTCTCCCTTGGGCGGCGGCCCTCTTCCCAAAACCAAGGGGGGAAGGTTTTGTTTTCAAATTCCTTCTAGGATTACGTTCCCTATATGGTAATAGCACTTGTTTCCTTGCTTTTTTTTCAAGTTTCGTGCTATATTATGGCTTAATTTTGGGTTTGTGTCTCCATTCACTTTCGTGAAGATTCTTTGTGATTTGAGCCTCATTTTTGCTAATCCTTTTGGTCAAGGTAGTTAGAATTGGTAGATCCATAAGTGTGCACCCTTGTTTTCATGAATCATGAAGAGTTTAGCAAGTATTTTGCTCTAGGTTAATTTGGGTGTGGAGGGGAATTCTCTAGATCTAGATCTAGGGTTTGGTGGAGAGAGAGAGAGAGCGCGCGCGCTAGGGTTTGCGAATTGTGTGCGGATTTCACCGCCGTAAATTGATGCCATAAATTTCACCTCTGAAATATTTAACTCAAATAAATTTCACACCCAATCATGGTATTTATTATTATGGCTTTTCAATGTTTAGTAAATAATTGAAAAAACCTCAAAATGAATTTATAAATACTTTTTAATCTTTGCAGGTCTAGGATGGACACTGCATGACGGATGCGCAACCGCGAGTATTGGATGTACAAATCGACAAGAATTCTCAAGCCGTACTCAAAAAAAAAAAAATTGAAGAGTTTCATTAAAGCCGCCAAGGACGACTCAAAAAAAAGAGGTTGGAGGAAATTACTTAAAGGAATATGGGATCGCTACGCTAGCTAGAAAACAAAACTTTTCTACCCATAAACCGGGAACTACTGCTAGTGATAGATCACGGGATTACCACTAGACGCGCAGTGCAGCGGATACATCGACCCTCGGCGTAGATGTACGCGTCGCAGCGAGGTGCCGTGCAGTTCCTCACGCCCCGTCCTCCACGTGCGGTTCGCCCTTGTGCTCCGGATGCAGCACCTCCGAGGATATCCTACACGCGCAGGGGGGAAGCGTGCGCCTCGGCATCGCTAGGTCCGCGAGGAGCAAGAAGCGAGGGCGTGAGAGGCGGCCGCCAAAGTGGCGTGACTTCACCTAGCCCCGCGCCCACCTCTCATATATATAGGCGTCCCTAATAGGTGAAAGGTCCTAATGGCTAGAGGGGGGTGAATAGCCTATTAAAAATTCTACGAACAACACTTAACAAGGCGGTTAGTAAATAAGATGGCGAAGTTTAATATAGCGGTGCTACAAACTAGCTATGCAAGCCACAAGTCAAATATAGCAATTCTAATATCTCTAAGTCCACACAAGTGCTAGGTTGCTAGTTTACTCCTAGGTGAGCAAGATATGCTAACTAATTTTACCACTAGAAGCTAAACTACTCTAGTCAACTAAACAACCTATGCAAGGCTACACAAGTATATCAAATGTAAATACTAGAGAATGAGTGATCGATATACCGACGTCGATGTGTAGAGGTGGAAGCCAATCACCGTGATCAATATGAAATCTCCAACGAGCAAGAACAAGATTGACACGATGATTTTTCACCGAGGTTCACGTGCTTTGGCAAGACGCTAGTCCCCGTTGTGGCGATACACTCGCTAGATGTTCCACAAGCTTAATGGCCAATGCCAAATCTCGGTGGGAGCTCAATGAAACAATCACTAGAGGGGATTCACAAGCCACGAGCAATCCACTAGTGCTCCTTTCGCGAATCTCCCGCGGGGTAAGGAACGACCCCTCACAAGTCCACCGGTGTGGCCTCGAACAAGCTCCAATCGAGCTCAATACCGCCTCAACCTCCAAGCCGCTAGGGAACCAAGCAAATTCTCAAGAGGAAACAAATCCCACAGCTCCTCCACGGATGAAGTGCCTCTAGATGCAAGCAATCAAGCAAATGCACTTCTATCTCTCTCAATCTCACCCAAGATTCGAAGTTAGGATGAAGAGATGAGTGGAGTGGAGTCTCACAAGCTCACAAGTGTGTAGGAGTGTTAAAATGTGCAAGAGAGAGCTCAAAGACCCGGCCATCCAAGTATATATAGAGCCCACTCAAAAAAACATAGCCGTTGGTGCCATTACAGCGCCAAGACCCCGGACTCGTCGGCCGGACTCACCGGTGAGTCCGGTCCTAGCGCCCCGGTCACCTCCAGCGCAAATGCGCCGGGTCGACAGACAGAGTCCCTGGCCCCACAGCTAACGGCCATCTTCATGCATCCGGTCGAAGCGTCCGGTCACGACCGGATCCTTCAATCCATGCGTCCGGTCGATCCTCCAAGTTGAGCCCAAAAACATGCTTATCGAAATTCGATCGGACTCGCCGGACCGGACGGTCCGGTCAAAGACCATGCGTCCCGGTCCGGCGTCCGGCCGACGGGTCCCGGTCGCCGTCTTCTCGCGATTTTTAGCATTTTGTCGCCGCTTTGCTTCAACCTTGCTTCGCCTCTTGCCACAAGTTGCCAACACATCGAAGATGATCTCAATATCATGTATGTTAGCAAGTCGCGATCGATTAGGCAAGAACGGTTAGTGCTCTCAATCCTAAATGCAATATGCAAGTCAAATGGACCTAGAAGCACTTCACCAAAGGATTAGTCGCGGCATCCCCTCTTGATAGTCGGCCATCTATCCTATAATGTGATCACACTCTATAGTGTCTTGATCACCGAAAGAAAACCCTATCAAGTTATACCTTAGCCTTGATCTCCGGGTTCCTTCCGAACCGACAACCGAGCTTGACGATCCATCATGTCCATCATCATCGTCCATGTTCATGATCATCATGCTCCACATCATCCATGCAATCCTATCTCTCAAGTCACACTTAGAGCAAAGGATTAGCATAACAAGGTGTCATCAATTTCCAAAACCAAACATGAGATTTCAATAGGCTCCCCGATTTGGAGGCCCATTAGTAACCCTAATCCTCGTCTAATTGGATCAGATCCGAATTAGGCCTCCTTCCCCTGGGTCGCACGCACACATAGACATGGCCCGAGTACTCCTACTCGACCAATAGCCGATAGCGGCCTCTAGCAAGACGTGTCAACTCCCATGTGTATGCAATGATCATATCGATTTAACCACCACAAACTCACATACATGTTATTCCCTTGCCACACGATATTTGGTCCACCTCGTGGGTTAACACTTAACCCAAGCACGGCCATGCATTTCTTGATCCAATCATTCGAAAGTGGTCCGATTGATATCTCTCTCTCATGGAGAGGGGCAATTCCATCTTGATTGACTATGCCTCACAAAGATGCTTCATGACAAACCCGAAGACCACCTTTATAGCTACCCAATTACGGAGTAACGTTTGATATTCCCTAAGTAGGTCGTTTCACATCTTGAGTACATACGACAATCTCGTGTCTAAGGACATAACGTACATGATATGTAAAGAGACAATAATAGTAACATCTCATGTCGGGTCAATCCAGCCCCATGTCATACATGAGCCCACACTATTAGTTTGACATCTCCATGTCTATGACTTGTGAAACATAGTCATCAACCAATATGTGTGTTGATCTAATATTCATGTGTGTCCTCACATGAATTCGACCGAGGACAATTATAGAATAACCATACAAGTAAAGAGTCTCACAAACAATTCACATAATTGCCAATCGATACAAGTTGTCTTTAATGGATATTCATGAACACATAATATATCATGGATACAAGGTGATACAATCATCTCTATGATTATCTCTAGGGCATATTCCCAACATTACTTGCCCTTGCAAAGATTGCAAGAACCACGTGGTGTACTCATTTGCGGATGTCAAGATAGTCGAAGAGCACCTGATCTATCGTGGATTCATGCTCGGTTACATGTGTTGGACCAGTCACGGCGAAAAAGACACTGGGGAAAATGACATTGTCGCTGATGATCAGGTGGATGTCAATGATTGGAGATCAGAAGAATTTCACACTGGTGATACTGCTAGTACTGTTGACGATAGCGGTGATGATGGTGGTGTCGATGGTCTGGAAGAAATGTTGGCGAACGCTACCGGTTTGATGCAACATGCAGCAATGGGAAATCTTAGTAACTGGAAGGAGCTGAAGGATGCAAGGAAGGAGCCTTCGCACGCCCGCCGATGGGGCGTGATGAGGCACCTACGGTGTTGAGTTCGGTTCTTCAACTATCAAGATAAAGGCGCCAATGGATGGTCCGACAAGAGTTTCACGGAGATTCTTGGTCTTCTAAGCGGAATGCTACCGGGACCGAACAAGTTGCCCGCCAACACTCACCGAGCGAAGAAGCTCATATCTCCGTTAGCCTTGGAGCTGGTAAAGATTCACGAGTGTCCGAGCCACTGATCTTGTACCGGGATGACCATAAAAACCGTGAGAGATGCCCATTGTGCAACAAGAGCCGTTGGAAGAGCAATAATGGGAACCAAGCCTTAGATGATGGTGTCGAGATGCAAGATGACACCGATTCCAACGCGAAAAGAAGAGGAAAATTCCCGCGTGTGTCATGTGGTATCCGCCGGTGGAACCACGGTTGAGGCGTTTATTCTCGAACCGCGGAAGCTGAAATGTTCTATTGGCATCACGAAAGCAAGTGCAAAACCAACACCGAGAAGCGAAAGTGCTTCGACACCTGGCTGATGCTACCCAGTGCAAAAAGATTGACTCCCTATTTAGAGATCCTTTTGGTAAAGATCCAAGGAATGTACGATTCTTGTTGAGTACCGACGGAATGAATCCATTCGTCGGTGAAAGCAAAGACACACATAGCACCTGCCCAGTGACACTTGCCATACTAAACTTTGCACCCTGGTTATCTTTCAAGCGGAAGTACCTCATGCTCTCGGTACTGATCGAAGGCCCGAAAGCACCCAGTAACAACATAGATGTGTTTCTTCAACCCTTGCTCCAAGAGATCGGTAAAATGTTTGATGATGGGGTTGAAATGTTTGATGCGTACAAGCAAGAATCCTTCACTTTGCGCACGTTGATCCTTTACACCATCACTAATTATCCTGGAGGATTTTGCTTGTCTAGCCAGACCAAAGGGTTTTGCGGATGTCCGGTATGCTTAGACAGAACCCCCTCAGAGTACCTTAAAGGGGAAGGAAGGTAGTGTAAATGAAAAGATGACGGTTCTTACCACCAAAACACAAATACCGCAAGAAGGACTGGGCCCACCTATTTGTGAGAGAGGTGGAAAATGGAGGAGCCGAGAAGCGTCGAGATGGGAAGCTAGTGTACGAAATGGTGAAGGACATCGAAAACTATTTTTGGGATGCCACCAAAAGCTATGGAGCCGAGGAAGAGAAAGAAGCCTGGAGATGCTGAAGAGGAAAAAGATAAACCATGCTTCAAGAAGATGTCGGTTTTCTACAAGTACCTTCGGTACTAGAAGTTCCTAGACATTCGGCATCTATTGACATCATGCACCTAGAGAAAAATATATGTGAAGCTATCATTAGGCTATTACTTGGACATAGCAGTGCAAGACAAAGGATGGATCAAGGCGCGCAGGGACTATGTCATTTTAGGCATCGTGCCCGAAGCTACACCCTCGAACAAAGACAAACGGGAAAGTTTACCTTCCAAATGGGCTAGTTATTATATGACGACCAATGAAAATTGATTTACGCGCAAGTGCCCGCGTGGTGTGAAGGTCCCAACGGGTTACTCATCGAACATCAAGAGACTAGTATCGATGAAAGATCCGAAGCTAGTCGGCATGAAGTCGCATGATCTGTCATGTGATCTCGACGCAGATTCTCCCTATTGCAATCAAGTGTTGCAAGCATGGGTACATAAGGTTGGCAATAACAAGGATGTGACACTTCAACATAATCTCGCAGAAGACGATTGACCCCGAAAAGCCTACGCACTACAAAAGGACATCACGGAGACAATGTGCCCCGCTTGAGATGGTTTTCCCATGATCCTTGTTCGATATGATGGCACACCTCATGGGTCACGTTGTTGATGAGATCAAGATACTGGGTCCAGTCTTCGTTCACAACATGTATCCATTTGAGCGAAGCTTCTCCGTACTCAAGGGGTATGTACGGAACCATGCTCACCCAGAGGGTTCCATCATTCAGGGCTACCATACGGAGGAAGTTGTCGGGTCCCGCACGCACTACCTTGATGGTCGCGCCTTGGTGTTCCGCACCTCGGCATGAGGGGAGATTGAGTGGGAAGGGGAGGTCAGGAAGTAAAAACTGGCATGACCGAGATTGTAACTTAGTGCAGGAAATACATCATAAAGTTCTGCAATAGGCTACGGTACTCAATCCATACGTTGAGAAACACCTTGCCAAGCTTCGTAAGGAAAATGATGACGATGCCTGGGTGATGAAACAACACAACCTTAACTTTGCTGCTTGGTTGGAGGAACAGACATAGAAGACGATGGGTCTCGACGAAGCACGACCGACAATACTATTGTCAGATGGCCCATCCTTTTTTATTACGTCATGGCAAGCATACGACATCAATGGGTGGACCTTTCACACCAAACAAAAGGACAAAAAGTGGGCAAACCAAAACAGTGACATATGCACACGATCCTATGACTCCGCTGGGCAATTGAAAACCTATTATGGTGTCATAGAACAGACCATAGAGGTCGATTATGGAGAGAAACTGCAAGTCACCACATTCTAGTGCAAGTGGGCCAAACTCCCTGAGGAAAATGACTATGGCTTCACAATTGTCGACCTCAACAGCAATGCTCACAAAAAGACCACGTGGATAGTCGCAAACGGTGTCCGTCGGTGTTCTATATAAAGGATCCGGATAATGACAAGAAGTCAATAGTTCTTGCCGAGAAAACATAGAGTCGCCGGAGTTGACGGCGCCACCGATCAGGAAGATTACATTCACTTCACGTGTGTCGCCGAGATCCAAAACCGCTTCTAAAAGTTGAACAAGATTTGGTTGCAAAAGGTGTGAAGCCCTACGTACGTGAGGATGGCGTACCAGGGAGAGTAGTGAACAAGATATGTTTCTCTCTCTCTCTCTCTCTCTCTCTCTCTGCGCCATTGGATATAGGGTGGATGCTGCCACATACTAGTCTAGGATCTTAAGAGCGTTGGATATCCGTTAACTCGAAAACCCGCATTGAGAGCAACTCTTTATTTCTCTTCTGTTTTTAAGTGGAAAATTATTTTATTGGCCAATTAATGAAATGAGGCCATGCAAGATGATATCCATGCAAATGATGAAATTGGGTGTCTACTTTATTTCTCTCCATGTTTTTATCACCATTTTATGAAGTTAGGCAACCGTGGTGGTTAGGTACCATGGCGCCTAAAAGAAGGCATCGTCTGCACAAAGGGAGCTTGAGATACCAAGCTCCATTGCAGAAGAAGAAGTTGCACAAGGTCAGAGCATTGATGAGCATAACGCGACAGAACAAGGTCAGAGCTCGGATGGCAGCTCGAGCTCGGATACCCCTGACCAACCAGGGGAGTATGTTGACCCGAAAACCCTTGCCCCCTCCCCTAACCGCGCCACCAACGGAGCTTGAGCCCTAATTACGATCCTTCCAATGAGATGGCTCTTCTTAGAGCATCTCGAGGGAACGACGGCCATCCAAGAAAGCCCGTCGCCTAATGGAGGAGAATGCGGTAAGAAGGGAAAGAATGGAAAGCAAGCAACCATCTCAACCATCGGAGATGCCAAGCTCATCAACTCCTCGTGCCATCCGAACCAAGTTCACGTAAGAGAGGCACACCTCGGGGGGATGAACAAACCGCCGAGTAAAGTGATGGTGATCACCAGTCCACCCGAGAAGTGGTGCACCACCGCAACCAAAGGATGTCTCCATCCAAGCAAAATCCGTACATGGGGTTGGTCACTATATTAGACAAAAAATACCGATAAACATAAGGGATTGGCGCTATGTGAAGCCCGACAGGAAGGAGAAAATATGGGACTTATGGAGGGCAAAGTTCCGATTCCCAGAAGGAACAGAGGATGTCCTTAAGAAATGGGTTTTACAACGTGCGGGCAAATCCCACCGGGACTGGAGATCTCAAATGAATATAAATTTTGTCCGGATGAGAATTAATCCCCTTGAAGAATATGGCTTCATTAAGAAATGCCACCGAGGAGAGACTTCGTGTGATAGAAGAACAAAGAAGAAGCAAAGAGGCGAGCGGCAATAAATCAAAAAATGCATTGGACATGTTAAACCGCTATACCTTGGGATCCCAGGAATACGCCGTTGCACAACTTCAATGGCAGCAGGAGTTCGAGGCCTTGCAGAAGGATGGGCATCCTAACCCATACGACGAGGCGACCGAACAGTGAACTATCTATTCGCTAGGCGTTCCAAGTCAAGCGGTCCGGGGCGCTTAAGCTTCGATAGCGCCGATAATCGTGATGGCCGAGAAGGTACTTGAGTCATCGAGCAGGCCAAATCGGGAGAATTCGTGCCACAAGGGAGGCATGATGTGCTTACGGAGGCTCTAGGAAAAGAGGAGCACAAAGGTCGCACACGGGGCCGGCGGTGCCCCGGAAAGATGGATTTCCAAACGTTCCATGGAAAGCTAGAACTAAATCAGCGCAGATGATGGACGCAGCCTGAACTAAACCAAAGATTTGAGGAATTTTAGCAGGCCAAGAAGGCCCAAGATTACGGGAGCAACAAAACCAACTTCTAAGCCCTGGTGTCCGAAGTAGCGGCGGTTCTGTTGCATGTGCAGAGCCTCTTGGGGCATATCTAGTGGATTCTATCATGATAGAAACCCTTGCAGGCTGATGGCGTCTCAGAACGGTGCCATTTTCGAATGTGTAGTGACCACGGCCTATCCGCAATGTACCATGCACTGTGGCCCTATCCAAAGCAGCATACGCCAAGTTGAATGCTCATATTGTTCATTCAAATTGCGAAGGCTACAAGTTAGATTACCCTGTGGAGGATTCGGGGAGCCAAAACACTTGGTGAAGCAAGGAGCGATTTCATTCTCCGGCCTAGGAAAGATATAGTCTTGGATGCTCCTCATTCCCGAGTGGTGGACTTCTTCACCATTCTCCACCTTCACCTCCACCTGCAACTTCGACTGCAGCTCCACCTTCACCTCCACCTCGAACTTCGCTTGCACCTCCACCTCCACCACCACCTCCACCTCCACCTCCACCTCCACCTCCACCTTCGCCTCCACATCAAGTTGCATCTGCTCCAGCTGGTCCATCAACTCAAGCTTCAGCTACAGCTTCAGTTGCACCTTCAATGGCTTCTTCTCCAACTCAACCTCTTCCTCCACCTAAGAAGTCACCTTTTTAGATAATCCCTCATAAGATTACCCCAGTTACTCCTATGCCGATGGACGAAGGTTGTAGAGCGTGGTTTGCGGCGGTCCACGGCATCCCATTCGTATACCCCTAAGTCTCCCCAAGGTGAAAGGGAAAAAGGACAAAAAAAGGAAAGAGAAAGCCGCAAGGCCAAATCTATAAGAGCAATCGTCCAATGCTCAACGAGTATCTCGATGTTCAAGACGTTCCAGAACGGGAAGCCTTTTGCAACTAGTGACGACTTAGGACAAATGCCTCCTGGTATGGCGAGATTTCATACATGGTACATATATGCCTCCAATACTGGGTTGGAACACATCATCGTGAAGCCACCCACTGAATGTTTCAAGACCGGCGAGGAGGACCCTGCTATTGTTATTGCTTTCTTGGACATTTGGGAAATGTTCAAACTCAAAAGCCTCAATCTACAAATCATACGGCTCTGGTGCCCTTGTCAAATATTCCATTCGAATTTTGTTTCACTCGGTTATTAACATCTTCCTTGTCAAATATTCCATTCGAATTTTTTTGTTTCACTCGGTTATTAACATACAATCGCTTCAAGGATGCAGGATGCAATATCAGTATGTGGAAAAGACTCCCAAGCGGTTCAAGGTGGCCCACCTTGACCCGTCAAAAATATGCGAGCTCAGAATCCGAGAAGAGACACACCAGAAAGAGTTACAGAAATTAAAGAAAAAGAAGGTGGAGACCGATGATCTCTTTCAAATATTTTCCAAACACATGGTTGAGCAGGCTAAAAGGAAAAAGGAGATTGTGCAGTACATCAGCCATGTCTTCCGATCGTCGCAGGACAAGGATTACATACAAACCTACTACAGAGTGGGGTATGTTCGGTCAACTCACTTCACATTAACATGCATAGAATTTGTGGGTGAATGACCTAACGAACAAATTGTATGCAGCGAGCACTACATTGCCATGTATATCCAGCCAAAAAGAGGATCTATAGTCATCTTTGACTCCCTCAGAGAAAAACCGACGACCGACTACCAGGAAATCATCGACATGTTACAATTGTACATAACACATACAGTGCCCCCACATAATATTTGTCTTCAAATCATCGATGATTCGTATTGCTGACTTATTAATTTTTCAATAGGGCTTATAAGGACTATGCCATCCATGGTGGGCAACGCGACGAGTCGGTTCCGGAAATGTTTGCGAACTCGTTTAAATGGGTAATTACATGCTCCCATATTTTCCGTATTTCATATTTTTCGTGTAGTATGAATGGGCTAACGACTACTTTCTTATTACTTGTGTATAGTGTCATAAGCAGCTTGAGGGAAGCATACTATGTGGATACTATGTGATAGAAAATCTAAGGATTAATGGGAGATATGATCCGAATGCAGAATACGTAAGTCATCTGATAACGAGTTATGCTCTGTCCTTCGAATTTCTATAAGCATGTTAATTCTGAATTTCTATAAGCATGTTAAGCTATGTGTGAATCTGACAAAGCATTTTTAATTTGTTGTAGAAAAATACAATAAGACGTTCCTATGCTTCGTTCGAGGATGTAATAATCAAGAAAATCCAAGAGGACGCGTGCCATTTCCTTCTGCGAGAAGTTGTACATATCAGCGGGAAATACTTCGACGGGTAGTCGCGATTAGGATACTCGTTAGATAACAAAGTCCTTGATGCGCTTGTCCACTGGGACATGTCCAGGGTATTCAAGACCCATTTTGGAGAATTTGGGTTCCCGTCGAAGCATGTCTGAATTGTGATGATGTAACTTTGAATTGTGATGGATGTATGTATGTCAACTTCTAGTTCTGATGATGGATGTATGTAGGTGAACTTTGAATTAAGTGTGATGATGGATGGATGTGAACTTCGAATTTGAATTATGCATGAATTTTGAATTATCATATGCATGTGGATGTTTATTTGTTTGAAACCTGTATGAAATTTGAATTTCAAATACGAATTCCTATTTTGTTCTTTTTTTTTTTTTCTGGAAAATATCAGTGCCGGCGGTTTATAGCTGAAAGCCGCCGGGACTAATGAATGCAATGCCGGGCGGTTCATAGCAGAGAACCGCCGGCACCGATCCCCTTTATCGGGCGGTTCTAGAACCGCCAAGACCGAGACCCCTCGGTGCCGGCGTTTTAAGCCGGCGGTTCCAGAACCGCCGAAAGGGGGTTATGAACCGCCGGCGGTGGCCTGATCTGTAGTAGTGCCACAGGGTAGCCGTTCGGCAGTTTATGAACAGAAACAAACAAATAGACCATGAACAGTGTGGTTTGTTGAGTTGGTAAGATAACCTGGCACAAGATTGCCGGGCTTTAGACCTTCGATTCAGAATCGTCGGGTAAATCAAACAGTCCCTCCAAGAAATCACCCTCCGATGGCTAATCGAGGTTTAGGTAATGAGAATGCTAAGGGCTGAGAGAGTGCTATTACCTGTCATCGATGCTGGGAGACGGGCCATAGGTAGTTGCAGTGCAAGAACCCACCAATGTGCTATGTTTGTCATACAAGTGGACATATGTTAGTGAATTGCCCTGAAGCTGAAGCGAAGAAACAAGGTGTGGTGATGTTTGGTTTTGGTCTGCCAGACAAGAAATCTATCATATACAAGTGGAGGAGGGGGGAAGTCAAGAAACAAACCGAGCAGCTGAATTGTCACGACCTCCTTTTTCAGTGTATTGGCCATAAAATTACACTGTTTAAACTTGTTGAAATTTTCTCAAAACAAGGGTTATCTCAAAGTAAATTTAAGTTTTGAGTAAAAAGAATGATTCTTAAGCCAAAATTTGTTTGAAAAGTCATTTCAAAACTTTGTTAAAAAGTTTTTTTCTAGCTCCTGTGAAATCCAATTTGAATTTAAATTGTTTTCGCTTTCATTTTGAAATTCCAAAGAACCTATTGAAAAATAAAAAGCCAAAACCTTCCCTTAAACTCTCTGGGCCCAATTTTTTTTCAATCGCAGCCCACCTAAAATCTAAACCTAGCCCAACAGCGATCTCCTGCCTTTCTCTCACTGGACGTGTCGGCCCCCCGCCATGGTCATCCTCAACCTCCAGCCATGCCACCAACTGCTGCCGCTCCCACGATCTTCTCCACCTCTTGCATGCCGCACACCGTACCTCCGGAACCACTGCTCCCTCCTCGACCCTTAAATGGGACCGAACCCCCGCTGTCGCCCCCTCCTCGCCCTCTCGCTCACGGTGTGCGGCATGCAAGAGGTGGAGAAATTAGTAGATCGACGTGTATTCATAAGGGTGAGTGTGCATGCGTGTTGTGAGTGTCTGCGTTGTCAGTGTGTGAAAAAAAAAAAAAAAAAAAAAAAAAAAAAAACAAAAGGATCAGCTCAAGGACATTCTGACATTCGACGGCCACTAGGGCGCGCGGAAGTTCCAGGAGCTGCGTGCGCGCATTGACATCGTCGATCTCGGGTGAGCGGGCTAGTCTTAGGGGGGGGGCAAATGTTGAAATAATCTAAGCCCGCTCCCGCTTTCTTTTCTGAAGAGCACGACCATGTCACTAGGACCGCGTCTGGGCTTAGCGCGCTGTGTCGTGGCGAAGCCCTCCTCTCTTTGCGCTCACGTTCAGTAGAGCATGCGCGATGTGAACAGCTCGTGGGAGTAGAGTCCACGCCGCGAATTTGCTGCGGAATAGCTGCGAGTAGTTAGCATGTAATGGTGTATATATTTTTGTTAATTACAACAGAAAACGCTGCCACTTTTAGCAGCACCAAATTCTTTGTGCGTTCAAGGTCACCGGCGGCGAGGTATCGCCGACGGTCTCAGCTCTCTGGCCTCTGGCACGGCTGCAGTGGCCTTCTGTCCCCTGGAAGATTCTCAACACGCTGCTAACGGCAACTCTGTGGAACATTTGGAAACGCCAAAACGCGAAAGTGTTCGATGGAACTCAAGTGCAGGCTTCGGACATCCTCAGGAACTGCGCTGCCGACCTAATTATGGGCCCATCGCGCATCGGAAGCGGAATCCTCGGCACGCCTTAGGAACTGTGGTGCTTACATAGCTTCCCATATGTGACTTCTCTGTCTTTAGGCGGTTTTTTCTCCTTGCTCTTAGCCCGATCAGCCGGTCTCCTCTCCTTCTATGTAATCTGACTGAATGTGCTATTAATGAAAGATCAGGTAGGCTACGTCTACCGTAGTTGCCTCTAAAAAGAAAAAATATTAGTTTTTGATGAGCTCTTCCACCATACTGTACGTCTATAGTACAGTACCTCTGAGATTGCCCAACTACACAGTAACTAAGGGTCTCTCGACTTACTAAGTACTCCATGGAGCGATTTGGTTGTAACTGGGATTGAGGAACAAATATCAAAGGAAAACTTGCGAGAACAAGGCATTGGCCTGCTTTTAAGGAGAAAAGGTACTATCAAAAGGTTCTGTCATACTTGTTTTTGTCCCATCTTTCGCTGCCTTGAGTAGTACTAGGTAATATATCTTGGTGCACATGAAGGAGGTACATCATGTAATTTGACAGAGCCATGGCTACTTGAGGTAGATCCCCGCAGTTCTAATCTTGTCGTTTTTCATCGCAGCAGTGGACAAAGATATCAGTGGCGATGTGACAGACAAGGATGAAGCCCATGAGCCCCTTGAGCAGACATCCTCACTTAGTAGGCTTTCTAGTCCATCATGACTTCGCATCCATTGGCCCAAACGGATATCGTCCTCAAACTCTTCTGCCTCCTCTCTGGTTAGCTCTGCCCTCCTCTTAATCTCTGTGTATGTAGCTTCCACGACAGCAGGTGAGGCTTGGATGGATCTCAAGTGATGCGCTCTGATCCACCAATCCTCCAGCCGAATTAGCTTGGCTATTTTCCGTCCGATGTTCTTGCGAGGGCTAGCGCACGTGGAGATTATGTTATACTGCCCAATGGAACTAGTAGTAGACCACCTTCAGAGGAGGAGATCACTGTGTCGTCACGCTTCCGGAGAGAAGAAGAAGAAAACCATCTTCCCAATCTGACATACAATTGCCAACGTAGAGATAGAAGTCTACGGGAAAACCTATGTCCTCCTATTTTTTTTTGTATGGAGCAGAACCGACTGTAGCATCATCAATAAAACCATTCCAGCAAATCCAGTGGCTTAAGTATGCATAAGTCCAGGTTGACCCTATCACCCGAAGATGGAAGTGATGTCCAGCACAGAGGCCCCAATCAGTAGTACATAGGTGACGGCCACATCAGCTCTGTTGTAACCATCACCATCTCTACTACTACTAGTACTGGATATGAAAAGCATAAATGCAGAAACAATGGCCAGAAAGGAGAAGATACGGATACTGTAGCCATACCAAGTGTGGATCACTGCTGACTTGGTGTAGAGGAGGTCATACATCAGGGAGAGCTCCAGATCAATCACTTTGGAGATGTGCTTTTGCCGGTATCCATGGTCCTGGTAGCTCCTGCCTGAATAATAAGATGATCCCATACCACCGACCACCCTCCCTACACCGTTGTAGAGAAAACCACCAACACCGCAGAGGAGGAAGTCCTGGGGACGACGCCACTCTGATGCGATGATGCTCGGAGTGACAAATACATGCTTGATAAACTATTTTTTTTTTTCTCGATCGGGCCATTCACCCGTTTTTCATTAAGAGGAGGAAACCAAATCCAAATACAAACTAAGCCGGATGCCGAGTAGACATGTGTCTTCCGCGAAAGAGAAAAACTAAACTAAACAAAACACAACACAACAACACAGCACAAAGCAAGAAACCTAACTACTAGAAGCAACCCGAAAGCCTATTACAAGATAACCAGATGTCGCGACTAACCGCAAGCACCTTCATATTTTCGATAGTTTGCACCGATGCGCCCGCTTCCCCCGAAGAAGGAAGACCTCCATGTGATCATATATGGTTGATTTAAGATTAGGGCCCGTGAGGGCAGCCGCAGCCTCAGCAAAGGAGAATCTTCACGCCGGCCTCGAAACGATCCCCATCTTCTTGAGCAAAACCTTCCTTGCCGGCGGTCCTTTCGGAGCCTGGGACGCTTTTTTTTGCAACTACCGACCGCGCTCGGCATTAGCACGAGGCGCCTTGGCATCAAGTTTTCCTCAAGACCGGGCGCGTGGATAGAATGGGGGCTCGATCTTCATTGAAAGTAGTCCTTCGAACTCCTATGAAGTAGGGCGCACGTTTTTTCGTGGTCGCTGCCACGCAGCTAATCTCCATCACCCACACCCACAATTTGGATGGTAGTGGTATTCAATGAACGACGCTATTTTTTTTAACAAATACTATCGAGAAAACCCACCAGGCAGATTTGGATACATGTTTGAAAAACTATGCTCTTGGTTTGGAGACAAGCCTGGTCTTGTTTCGGCGTAGGCCTTTTGCATACTAAATCCTGTTGCACCATCACACCAAGCCTCTCCAAGACAGTCCACTTAATTTTTTTACAAGATCAATGGTCAAATATGCACGGCCGCTAGAAAATATTATTTAGCTACGGCGAGACGATGAAGAAGCCCATAAAATAGAGTTTAAAACCCGCGATATCCGGATTGATTGTGTTTCTTTCACAAAAACTTATTTAGATTAAATGTCACTTTAATATTATTGTTTAATTTAATAGTATTGTTATCTTAGCATGTGATCCATGTGTTTTACACAAAATTTAGTTGGCGGTAAGCATGGCGGGGGGCGTTTAACTAGTAGAATAATAAAAAACGGAAACGCAACAAAGGAATGACACGGGTTTATCAGACAAGACTCGGTGTGGTAGTCTTTGGCAACCAATCAAACATGCGCTGCATCTCGGCATCAAAGCGAGCACTATTACCTTCGGGGACGTCTGGGCCATCAATAATGCTTGAACATGCCGACGTGAACCATGAGGACACTGACGAATGTCACAAACTCCCACCATAGGTTAGCTGCTTGGCGTTGAAATTCGCGGTTATGCCATCTGTCGTAGAGCAGCGGGTCCACCCATAAAGCAACGAGAAATTCGAACTTGCGGCGCAAGCTGATTCCCTTTGGAGTAGCTTTGCAGCTAACTCGGATCCGGGTCTGAAGACTGAGTCATTGTAATTGCTCGTTGGCATGGATAGACCCATGTTGCCTTTCATGCGTTCCTCCATAGTCAAGAGGATATACTGAGGTCTATTTCTTTTTAAACCAGATATCCTGAGGTATATGTCCTTGTCTAAACTCTTCAGTTGACCTTGATGATGGTGGAATATCGCAGGGAGGAAGCTTGCTGCAGGTTCTGTCATACTTGTTTTTGTCCCATCTTTCGCTGCGGGGGTAGTAGTACTAGGTGGAGAGGGGTGTGCCCCAAGGCCATCATGTAATTTGACAGAGCCATGGCTACTTGAGGTAGATCCCCGGCAGTTCTAATCTTGTCGTTTTCATCGCATGGGCAGATGGACAAAGATATCAGTGGCGATGTGACAGACAAGGATGAAGAAGGATGAGCCCCCTTGAGCAGACAGGCACTTGCGGTGGAGGCTTTCAAGTCCATCATGACTTCGCATCCCATGTCCCCAAACGGATATCGTCCTCAAACTTCCCTGCCCCTCTCTGGTTAGCTCTGGATGGCCTCTGAATCTCTGTGTATGTAGCTTCCACGACAGCAGGTGAGGCGACGGATGAATCTCAAGTCGATACGCTCTGATCCACCAATCCTCCAGCCGAATTACATTGGTCATTTTCCGTCCGATGTTCTTGCGAGGGCTAGCGCACGTGTGGAGATTATGGTATTGGGCGGGGAGGGAAAGAGTAGTAGGACCACGCCATCAGTGTCGTGGTGGAGTCACTGTGTCGTCACGCTTCCGGGGAGAAGAAGAAGGCCCCATCCCTTCCCAACCCCGGATACAAGTGCCAACCAGAGATAGAAGTCTACGTGGCGGGAAAACCTATGTCCTCCTATTTTTCACTGCAGCCAGAACCGGCGAGTGAGGCATCAGAAATAAACCATTCGGACAGCGGAACGGGTGGCTTAAGCATGCATAAGTCCAGAGTTGACCCTATCACTCCGAAGATGGTGGTGATTGTCCGGAGCACTGCTGACCCGGGCGGCCGCGAGGCACATAGGTGAGGCCGACATCAGCTCTGGCGCGGGAAGGGTGCACGGGAGGGCGCCCTACTAGTACTGGATATGAAACGGGCATAAATGCAGAAACAATGGCTTGAGGGGAAGATACGGATACTGTAGCCATACCAATTGGGAAGGACGCTGCACAGAGCAGATGGGCGCTGGATAGGGTCGGAGGCTACCTTGGTCACCCATGTAGTAGATGTGCTTTGAGGATCCATGGAATTTGGGGTCGGATTGAAGGAGGTGAGCTGTGGAGGGAGATTGGCGATGCGGGCGTTGTAGAAAAACCGCCGCCGCCCAGGGAGGAAGACGGTCGGGGGGCACGGCAGGCTCCAACGGAAACATTGCACGTGCTGCTTGATAAACTCTAAATTGAAGTGTGCAGCATCAGCAATTTTTCGGTACATCTCAAAAGACTCCGTGGAGCTGTCGTCCCTTAGTATACCATCCAATACACTCTTAAATAACCCCTTTTACTGAATCCATTGTGATGAGTGATACCTGCATGCTGCTCATGCTGGCACACTTGAGTGCCCATATTCTCTC
Source organism: Hyparrhenia diplandra (assembly GCA_015847255.1). NCBI lineage: Eukaryota > Viridiplantae > Streptophyta > Magnoliopsida > Poales > Poaceae > Hyparrhenia > Hyparrhenia diplandra. The sequence continues at coordinate 152,731 of JADLZK010004740.1, forward strand.
ACCGTACTTGACAGCTCCGGCAACAAACACCAAAATACTAGCTGGGATCAAAAGCCCGGCTCCTGCAATGTTTTTGTAGAGGAGATATGTAACCCCAATGGCCTGTACACCGAGGCTGAGCAGAGCTCATTGTCCTCCAAGGCGTAGGCAGTGATGGTGTCTTGGCCACCAAGGTGCAGCAGGAGGAATGGTGCCCAGAACGCCACAACAAGATGTTGCTGCTGCCGAGACATTAGGCTTAACGAAGCCATGTGGCCCAGGGTGTAAGTTGCTGTGGAATCAGCCAGCAGGTATACAAGCCAGACGAGGATCCTGAGGCCGAAAGAGGCGTTGCGCCGGCGGATGCCCCCGAAGGGATGAAGCAAAACCTGCATAGTGAAGCTGAGGAGCACCAGAATATGGATCCCCCATTCATTCCACAGATGCACCAAAGGCAACATCTGATCGATCTGGCTCCCAGTGATTAGCTGCATACAGGAAAAGAACAGGGCCATATATATAAGTGACTATATATGAACCTCGGAAATTAGTGCAGAGAACATACGAGCGAAAAATTAACGGATACGACATAAGAAGAGAAAACGTTGCATGCATCAAGTTGTTATTGAGCTTACATATTTTTTGTAGGATTAATTGGCGCCACGAATTGCAGCAAGCACAGGCCAGAACGAAAGCAACTTATTATTAGGAGGGGCGAGAGGCTAGGTGGAGACTTCTTAAGGCCTCGACATCCATGAACCACGCATGATTAAATATATTTTTTTCTAAAGGACGGCAAAAGCTTTGCCGCGATTTCAATTAGACGAATAAAGAAAAAAATAAGGCAAAATGCCCCCCCAGTTTTTGAGGTGGAAACTGGGCGAAAAACCACTGCGCTGGGGAGAGCAACTCATCCCACACCACTCAACTTCGCGCTCAAGCCTCGGTCGGATTGGGTCATCGACATGAGCAACCACTTCGCACCACTAAAAACTCGGGTCGGATTGGGTCATCGACACGAGCCTCTACTCCACTCCACCCCACTAGAGCTCACCAAAAAGCAAACAAGCAACTAAAGACTAACCAAAGAAACAAAAAGACGACTAAAAACAAAGTACGCCTACTCCACCATTGCCACCAACCGCGCAACAAAACAACGAGAACGACGAACCAGCCCTGCCCAAGACACCCCCCAATCCGACAGAACTAGATCCACAGTGATTAAATATACATAATATTGTTTCATACAACGAGAGGGACCAAGGCGCAATCCACTCATGATGAAAGACGCCGTACCCACTTCAAAAAACAAAGCATCACTTTACCTTTTATGACTGCTCAAAGCTGCAAAAGCTGTGTCGGCGGAGACTTGTTGAATGAAAGCTTTTAAGAGACAAATTAAAAGAGAATAATTATTAAGCGTCCCAATCTCCAATGCAAGCAACTAATTAAATGGCTAATCTAAGTACTGAAATCGTCAAATCTCGAAGAGTAAGTTCGCTCCCGCCATGTGAAGGTTTTGCTCCAAGTGCAGGGTGTCTTAGCAAACGGCAGTGCGAGCGCAAGCGCTTCCATGCAGCTCCACGGGGCAGAACTAGATGCTCCAGGGTGGGTCAGCTAGGACCAAAACTAAAAATGAAAATTAAGTGACCATTGATTAATTTCCATCATTTGTGCGACCCTAATGCAAAATATTGTGCAACAAGCGAGGATGGACGCACATGCTCACCTGCCCCTTAGCCGGTAGACCCAAGAGACTGTCCATCACCTTATGGCTCATTGTAGATACACCAGGCGGGTTTGGGACAATATCGCTACCTGGACGGCTCAACCGCAGATGAGACCATCCTCCTGGACCCCTAGTGAAACGATATCAGACTGGTGGAGAGAGCGAGCTTCGACCCATGGTCTCCCCAAAAAAGCCTTGCGTCCGCTAATAATTCTAGTATCCTGGGAAATCTGTAAAGAGAGGAACTCCAGAATCTTCGACCACAAGGAAACGTCGGCTACTTCACTCATTTGCAAAATCAAGGAGGAAGCAAGAACTTGGTGTCTTGCGGGGGCAAAGTGTATCTCTAGTTTCATAGATGTCGTACAGCTTTAGGCTTTCCATAGTGCTTTTCCTTACGTGGTACGGTTATTTGTTGTTAGGCTCTTTTTACACTTTCTTCTATATCAATGAAATAAGCATACATAGTGCTTGTTCATTTAAAAAAAAAAAGTGTCACCACCCTTATGCTAGATGCGTGTCCGTAAAAGTTATGCACCCTTTCAAGTTCGGCTCTAACTCCACCATGCCACGGTGGCATGAGAAATCTCTAACTTCCTATAGGTGTCCATCAACGTTTGAGAGTAGCAGCAGTCATTACAGCTGGTTACCAACTTTAGTGCCCACCCCGTCAGCTTAGAGATACCACGAAACTCTAGCCCTAAGGGGGCAGCTGCAGCTGGTCTATTTCACTACCTCCGTTCACGAATACTTATCGTTAGGACAAGAGATAATTTGCATTAACTTTCTTGTCCTAATAACGACAAGTATTTACGACCAGAATTCAGGAGTATATAAGGAGGATTCTATTTGGGCCGACATGGAGGAGAGAGGAGAGAACCGGGGCCGCTTGTCGGGCAAGACTGCAAGTGCCGGTTTCGCACAGGGTTTCTACGGCTTGGTGTGGGACCCCCGGTGCAAATGCTTTCCCTCTCTCCCCTCTCCGACTTTCTCTCATCTCTCGCTCAGTCATGTTGAAGAAGAATTTGCCCATAGCTTTTTGAGCTCGTCGCAGGCGAGCTCCAAGGCCGGCGAGATGGAGTGCAACCTCGCCCGCTAGCCGGAGCACAAAGAGTTTGACGAGAACGGCGAGGCGGATCGGAGCGCCATGGCTCGCGGTATAGGCACGCTAGCGGGGCGGGTGGAATTAGGTATTTTGGGTCGGGTCTTTAGATGGGGATTGAATGGGTGGGTGCTAATGGGTTCCTAAGACTTACGGGTCGGGCGGGTTGGGTCCGCTGCTTCTACGGGTTGTGCGGGTGGGGATGGTTTTCCACCGGCCAGCCGCACGAAGAAAGAAACTCGCGTCGTCGTCGTAGCTTTTTCCCCCATCAGCGCAAGGTCGCAAGAAAGGGCGAAAACCGCCGCCGCTGTCACACCCTTTGGCCACGGCGATCGCCGACGTGAGCGCTTGGCGGCGAGAACCAAGATACCGGGGAAGCGGGCGGAAACCCCCCCGCCTTTGGCTTGTTTCTATTCAGCAACCGATGGTTCGCGTTGAGAAACAGGTTCAGCACTTATGTGCCTCGCTATGACGCCGGCAACCGTGGCCCACATGACAAAGAACAAAACGTAAAACAACAAAGCAACACAATGCGTTAACGATACATGAAGACGCCCTTTGCTCGACGCCGCTCTTCTTACTAGCCGATCGTCGCCGTGTACCGTTCACCGTCACGACGTTGCCGGCATCAGGCGTGACATCTCCCCCCGGTTGAATTGCGGCTTGTCCCCAAGCCGGCGCGTCTGGGAACCGGGTCTTCAGGACATTGTAGTCCTCCCATGTCGTTGCTGAAGGATGGAGAAGGGACCAGCTGACCTTCACTTGTGGGATGGCAGTATTCCCTCGTTTCACCAACCTGCGTTCAATAATAGACTGAGGGACTGAATCTGTCGCCTCAAGGTCAGTTACCACTGGGAGTGTGTCAAAGACAGGAGTGTAGTTTGGTGTGAATGGCTTCAGTTGGGATATGTGAAAGACAGGGTGAATCAAAGCTGAATCAGGAAGTGCCAGGCGATAAGCTACATCCCCCACTTTCTCCAGAACAGTGTATGGTCCATAGAATTTGGCTGCCAGCTTAGGATAAGGTCTATTGGCCACTGAGGACTGTGTGTAAGGTCTGTAGTTTCAGTAACACCTTATCACCAACTGCAAACTCATAATGCTTTCTCTTTCTGTCACAGAATGAGTTTCATACGGTTTTGTGCTCTCTCTGAGTTGTTGCTTAAGTGCTTGCAAGTGTAACTCACGGTTCTCAATGATATCAGTGACTGCTGGCAGTGTATCTGGTGGAATAGTAGGTACTGAGCCAATGTTGGGTTCATAACCAAAAAGAGCTTTGAAAGGAGAGCAACCCAGTGCAGAGTGATGTGCTGAATTGTACCCTGGTGAGCAGCAAAAGAGAGCCATTTTTTCCATGTTGTAGGTGACCCTGCATCGAACATCTCAAATACATCTCCATGCATTGGTTAACCCTTTCAGTTTGGCCATCTGTTTCAGGGTGATATGAAGTTGAGAAGTTGAGTTGGACATCATGAAGCTTGAAGAGTTGCTTCCAGACTTTACTCAAGAAGATTGGATCCCTGTCAGAAACAATTTTCTTTGGAAGACCATGAATCTTGACTACATTATCCAAGAAGATCTGGGCTATATCAGCTGCAGTATATGGATGTTTGACAGGAATGAAGTGTGCATACTTACTGAGTCTGTCCACCACTACCATAATGACAGAGTAACCCTGAGATTTTGGGAGGCCTTCTACAAAATCCATTGTGATTTCTTGCCAGACTCCTTCAGGAATTGGTAGAGGTTGTAGTAATCCCATAGGATAGGAATTGGTGTGTTTAGCTTGCTGACAAATCACACATTGTTTGATGTAAGATTCTACATCTTGCTTGAGTCCCCTCCAGGCAAAATGTTTCCTGATCTTGTAATATGTAGCATTTGTACCTGAGTGTCCCCCTAGTGGACTGGAATGGAAAGCAGAAATGAGCTTTGTTTGCAAAGCAGAGTTTTGGCCAATCCAAACTTTGTTGTGTTGTCTGATGAGTCCATTGTCATAACTGTATCCCTGGGAATCTGGGCTTGATACTGACAACTTTTGAATGAGTAGTTGTGCTTGTGTATCAGTAGCATAGGAATTCAAGACTTCCTGAATCCATAGTGGCTTGACTGCTGAAACAGTTTGGAGGGCCATGAGGTGAGCTACTCTTGATAATGCATCTGCTGCAGCATTTTCTTTGCCCTTTCTATAAACAATTTTGAATTCTAAGCCCATAAGTCGAGTCATGGCTTTCCTTTGCATGTCAGAATGCAAGTTCTGTTCATTCAGATAAGCCAACGATTTGTGATCTGTTAAGATGATGAATTCTTGTCTTTGCACATAGTGTCTCCATCTTTCAACAGCCATGATGAGTGCTAGAAATTCTTTCTCATAAATGGATAAAGCCTTGTGTTTTGGACCTAGAGCTTTACTCAAATAGGCCACTGGTTGACCTTTCTGCATGAGAACAGCACCAACTCCCTCTTGACAGGCATCAGTTTCAATTGTGAATTGTTCAGAGAAATTGGGCAAGGTGAGTACTGGTGCATTTGTCATAGCCAGCTTGGTTTGCTCAAAAGCAGATTGTGCTGATGGTGTCCAGGTAAACTATTTGTGCTTGAGCAAATTTGTCAAAGGTTTTGTCAAGATGCCATAACTCTTGATGAATCTTCTATAATAGCCTGTGAGGCCCAAGAAAGCTCTCAATTCGGTAATAGATGTAGGAGTAGGCCAGGCCTGCATTGCTTGAATTTTGGATGGGTCAGTGGACACCCCTTGTGCTGAAATAATGTGGCCTAAGTACTCCAAGCTATCTTGTGCAAAAGAGCATTTGCTTTTCTTGAGGTACAACTTGTGTTTCCTGAGTTGTTCAAGTACTTGCTGTAAATGAATAGCATGGTCTTCCAAGCTTGGGCTGTAAATCAGGATGTCATCCAGGAACACTAGTACAAACTGTCTCAAGAAGGGCTGTAAAATATGATTCATCAAGCATTGAAAAGTGGCAGGTGCATTTGTGAGCCCAAATGGCATGACCTTGAACTGGTAGTGCCCATGATGAGTTTTAAATGCTGTTTTCACTTCATCTTCTGGCACCATCCTGACTTGGTGATATCCAGCTTTCATGTCCAACTTTGTAAAATATTTAGCTCCAGCCAATTCATCCAATATTTCTTCAATCACCGGCATTGGAAATCTATTTTTGATTGTGAGAGTATTGCTTTCTGTAGTCAACACAAAAAACGCCAACCGCCATCTTTCTTTTTTGACTAGCGGGCCGAGGGAGATGCAAAAGGACTATGGCTGTGGGTTATCAGTCCAGCTTTCAACAATTCCTGAACTTGGTTCTCAATTTCTGTTTTGTGGTGGGGAGAGTAGTGATATGGTTTGGAGTTAGGTGGGATGGCCCCTGGCAGCAAGGGTATTGCATGGTCATAGGTTCTTTGTGGTGGTAGGCTGGTTGGGTTTTGGAAGACATCTGCATATGTTAGCAGAATGTCAGCAATAGGTGGGCTTTGGCATGTGGGATGGTTGTGGTTGTCTGGTGTATTTGGTAGTGGATCTAAAAGGACATATGCCCATAGGTCATTGCCCTTGGCTGAGTTTTGGATTTTTTGGGCTGAGATAGGTGAAATGCTTGCTGTATGATCTTGAACTCCTTGGATTTTTACTGGGAAGCCTGCTTCCATAAACTGCAGAGTTTTAGTTTGCCAATCACAGTTCATAGGGCTGTGACTGTTGAGCCAGTCAATGCCAAGGATGGCATCATATGGATGCATGTCTAGGACCACCATATCAGTTGTAAGTGTCTGACCTTGGCAATACCACTTCAATTGCTTCACCGATACGTTGGTGAGGATATGTTCACCATTTGCTAATCTCACTTTCTTTGGTGGGATTGGAACGTTGGCGATTTGTTAGTGCTACAAATGCTGAGCTAATGAAACTATGGGAGCTTCCACTGTCCATTAACATGATCATCACCTTGTCTTGTACTTTGGCCTTGATCTTCAGGCAATCATTCTGGTCAGCACTAGACATTGCATTGATGGACAGTGAGCCAAAATCTTGCTGTAAAGCCTCTTGCTGCAGGACATCCTGCTGTAAAGCATCTTCTACAGCTAGGTTGTTAAGGATTTCATCAGATAATTCTTTGTTTGGATCATCCAGATCATTGATTACCAGTGCATTAACTTGTGGTTTGCCCCTTTTTGTGCACACATCCAAATGTCCGGGTACAAATTTTTCTCCACAATTGTAGCATAATCCATTTTGCTTTCTGCAATCTCTGAGTTGTCTGTCTTTCCAAGACACAGAGAATTGAGGTGGCTGTGGTTTAGAATCCCACTTGGGTGCTCCATATGGTTTATCTTTGCAAATAAGATTTGGTATTCCTTTTCTTTGCTCTTTCGAATACCTTCTTGAATCTTGGCAATTGTTGAAGCTCTAGTAACATTAGTTGGCATTTGGGGCTCCACTACAGCTCTAAGCTCCTCTTTGAGGCCCATTACATATTTTTGTGTGAAGAAGAGATCATCATAGCTAGAATTGTGCATAATGATGTTGAACTGTAGGGCATTGAAATGTGTGGTGTATTCATCAACACTACCCGTCTGTTTGTAATCCAGTAACTCATGCATTGCTGATCCGAGATCATCGCACCAAATTCTGTTCTACAAAGATTGCACAACTGTGGCCAACTAACAGTAGGGTGTGTATGTTTATAGGCTTGCCACCACTTGCCTGCATTTTCTCTGAAGTTGATAGTAGCTGCTGTCACCCACATGCCCTCTGGTATGTTGTATAGGGTGAAGTAACCCACACAGTTGTCCTGCCAAACCTTTGGATCTTGGCCTTCAAAAATTGGAAATTGCATCTTTGGTAGTACTTGCTGGTATCTATTTCGATTCTTTGTCCCCATATGGTGGCTGTGAGGTTCGGAGGAGGTCAGCGGAGTCCTTGGTGGTGGCCCGGATGGTTCACCTTTGAATGGGGCTTTGCCTTTGCTATTAGCAAATACATTCTCAAAAACAGGAATTTCCTCGAGACTTCGGATTCGCTGCAGTACTTTTTGCTTCTTCATCAAACCTTGCTTCAGTTCTCATTTGTCTCGGTGTCGGATCTGCTTTCTGACTGTCCCGTTGATCGACTGGGGAAGCTATCAATCTCTGCCGATCAAGCATATGAATCCATGGTGAACCATGAAGGTCCAAGCGAAGTCTTGACTTGCTGCTGCACTACCCCATCTCATGCATCTGTGTGAATAAAAGATCAAAATTTTCCATGACTTTGTCCCAGCGAGCATTGTCGATGTACCGCTTCTCCCCATGGCCTCAAGAATGATCTTTATGCAGTCTTTGAAGGTTGTACCGGCGCCGTGTTGTCGATCTTGGTTCAAGGTAGGTGCTTGATAGTGTGAACACAGTTGGGATCAGGATCACCGTGTGGATACGGAATTTTACGTGAGTACCTGTCTCACAACCCTCTCCACTTGATCAACCGAAAAAAATCGAGCTTGAGCGAGGGGTTACTGCGGCGGATGTGAACAAATCCGAATTGTGAGATCCGGTGGTCGGATTTACGGTAGCTTCAACTAGTGCGTGCGGATTACTCAGACCACGCTGCCTGTTGAAGTAAACCCAACCGGAGCCGTTTGGATTCTCACAAAAAGGATAGTATGGAGCAGCAAAAACCTGACAAGAGTGAAACCCAACGTCGAACACCTAGGGTACGAGAACCCTTTGTCGTGCTGAGCCACGGAAACTTGCGCATCGGAACGAATCGGGTTTAACCTGCGATGGAGGAAGCACACGGTACGATGGGTGGGAAGGGATGGGATCGAGGATCTGTCACCTTGATGATGAAGGCGACGGCAAGACGACGGAACCGGTAAGTAATGGGCGAGCTCGAGCGACTGACGCTCTCCACCCCACGCCGGAGGACGATGGCTCTGGTACCACTTGTCACACCCTTGGCCACGGCGATCGCCGGACGTGAGCGCGAGGCAGCGAGAACCAAGATACCAGGAAGCGGGCAGGGAAACCCCCTCCCGCCTTGGCTTGTTTCTATTCAGCAATTCGATGGTTCGCTCGGAGAGAACAGGTTCAGCACTTATGTGCACGCTTACTGACGCCGGCAACCGCGGGCCCACATGACAAAGCAACTAAAACGTAAACAACAAAGCAACACACTGCGTTAACGATACATGAAGACGCCCTTTGCTCCCGGCGCGCTCTTCTTACTAGCTGATCGTCGGTGTACCGTTCACCGTCCACGACGTTGCGGCATCGGGCGTGACACCGCCGCCGCCGGCAGCTGTCGCCGCCGCTGCTCTAGCTCTCCCCATCCGCGAATCGGGTAAGCCTCCTCTAGCTCTCCTCCCCTATCTCGTGCTCGGCAGCATCTCCTTCTCAGTTCTCCTGGTTCCCCTTCCCCTTAGATCCGGTGTGTTCTTGGCTGTGCGGGAGTCCATGGGCGGCGGCCTCACCTTCGTTTGATCTGTTGAAGGAAGCACCGTGTGGAGCAGCAAGTACAGCTCATCACCCATCCGCACAGGCACAGGTACTGGTCACTCCCTCGACCCTGTCCTCCCTCTTGCATGCCCTTCAATTTCCTGTAATTGAAGGTAACATCTCAAGAAAGTAATTGGTGTTAATACAACTACCTTCACACGTAAAGGTAACATCTCAAGAAAGTATACTTTAATACTTGAGGAAATGTTAAACGGAATTGGATTCTTTCTTGGCAGTATGGTATTACTTGGCAGTATGGTATTACTTGGCCTGACAATGTAGTTTACAATGTGCTGGCTGTGGTCTGTTATTGTGCGAACGCATGGTGGGTGTGGCTTGTTTGGATTCTTACCCCATGGTCAAGAGCTGAGACCCATGGATTGGATGATCTAGTCTCCGTTTTGCCTTGGTTTGTGGGGAACCTTGATTTTCTGTGTGAAATTGATCAGCAATATTCCCTGGAATAATTAGTTGACAGTGAGCACTCCATTAATCAGCAGATCAGGGAACCAATCCAACCTCATAGCCCAGCAGTACAGTCCTGTGTGATTCTCATTGACAAACATGCACGATCCAACTTGCCTGACAGATTCTTCTCTTGTTTGGCGAAAATATTCAGACCATTCGTTCCCTGTGATTCACATTAGGCACTCGAGTTAGTTTCCCTTAAGCTAGCTGCAGTCTGCATTATGGTAGTTCTGCAGTCTACAGCCACTGCCTATTTGACTCAGATTGTGCTTGATGTGGATCAGCATGCTTTATGTATTCAACTCATGTATGCCTTTCATGCAAAAACATAGGTTCTAGTATTGTAAATGTCAAGTTCAGAAATTGAAGTATTATGTCAATTCGGTTGTAGCTAAAGAATTGAAGTATTATAAATGTCAAGTTCAGAAATTCAATTAGAATAGCTTACTGTTAGCTGACATTATCCTTTTGCGCATTTCATGTATGAATTGTTGCTAATTGTTGTTTATGCCTTTTTTGAAACAGATGTCTTCTCATCAGTTAGAGGTCTCTGGTCCTAGTGACAGCACCAACAGCAGTACATCACCATCACCAAACCGAAGGGCACCAGTCTAGGAGTATTATGAGCCAGAATTGGTCGAGTTAGATGGTGTCCTAAAAGCAATATGCAAGTATTGTGGAGCAAAGTTGGCATGCGACCAGGAAATCAGGTACAAATAGCCTTGAACGCACACCGCAGAGTATTGCCAGAAAGTCCCTAGTGATGATAGGAAGAGATTTCTTGCCACATTCAAGAAAAACATGTAGATGGTTCATTCACCTATAATCCGCAGAGAAGTCGCGACCTGATGATTGCATGGGTAGTTGGAGCTGATGTGGCATTCAATAAGTTTGATGATGAAGGATTTGAGCCTTGGATGGAATCATTGCAACCCACATTTAGCGGCATTGGTCGACAAACGGTTCGTAATGAGTGTGTTGCGAAGTTTGAGAGAGCAAAGGCAGAATTACGAAGTGAATTTCAGAGTCATAACTCTCGTATATGCTTCACTTCAGATCTTTGGACTTCAAACCAAAAATTAGGGTACATTTGTGTGACATTTCGCTACATTGGCCCTGATTTTATTTTGAAGAAAAAGATAATTGCATTGAAGACCGTCAAGTATCCACATACGGGTGTGGCTATTGAGGAAGCCCTTACCATCGTTTCTAACAGATTATGGCATCAAAGAGAAGATTTTTACAATCACGCTTGACAATGCAGCAAATAACAAGACAGCCTGTGATCTTCTCCAAGAAAGTGGAAAGCGTGATATGTTATTTGAAGGTGAGCATCTTCTTGTTAGATGTTGTGCTCATATACTCAATATTCTTGTGCAAGATGGTATAGCCATTGCTGATGCTGCAATAGAATTGATAAGAGACCTGGTTAGGCATATTAATTCGTCACCATCACGAATCCAAAGCTTTCAATGAGATTTGTGAAAGGGAATGTCTTCCCTGTGAAGGCCGGTTTAGTGCTTGATGTTCCAAACCGGTGGAACTCAACACATGCCATGATTCTTGAGGCTCTAGAATATAAGGTTGTACTGAAACGATATGCCAGATCACAACAGGAGCCAATTCCAACTGATGATGAATGGAGTAGGGCTAAGTCTATTGCTGAATTCCTTGAAGTTTTTGAAGTAGCTACATTGGCATTCTCGGTGATAGAACTCCTACATCGCATAAATTTCTTGACAATGTGTTGTTAGTACATCAAGCTCTAAGAAGTCACGAACGAGAGAGATGGTAATCAGGTTATAAAAGCCTTAGCTAGAGCAATGGACAGCAAGTTTGATAAGTATTGGGATCGCAATTACAACATGTTGCTTGTCATTGCTACCATTCTTGATCCAAGACAGAAACTTGATTTCCTAGACTTCTTCTATGAGAAGGTGTGTGAGCATTTAATTGATGTTGACTTGAGCAAAGATTTGGCTAGAGAATGCACGTACAAATATTACGTAAAAGTATGAAGAGATCATCGAAGGCGATACAAATGCAACATCTCAACCTAGTGTGTCTAGGAGTGTGGTGAACCGTTCACCGGTGGTGATGCTTGGCAAGAGAAGATTGGAACAAGAATTTGCTCAATTTAGCTCTCACAGGCGAGGGACTCGAATTGGAAGATCAGAACTGGATGCATATTTGGAGGAAGACTTAGTGCGAGAAGATGAAAATTTTGAGATTTTAACATGGTGGAAGACAAATTCAAACAAATACCCTGTGTTGTCAGCCATGGCCCGAGATTTTTTAGCGATTCCATTGAGTACTGTTTCTTCGGAGTCTGCTTTTAGCCTGGGCGGTCGAATCCTTGGTGATAATCGAAGCTCCATGGCACCACAAACTCTTGAAGCTTTGGTTTGCGGCAAAGACTGGTTATACAAATACCCATCCAATCAAGGTAATTTCATTACCTGACATTTAATCAAATATTGCATCTGCACCAACCTGACACAATAATCTTTATCTATGTGCAGTCCAGTAGGTAGTTGGGGAGTTATGAGAAGTTCAAATGTCTACTGAAGGTGTGTCAGTTTTTCTTCTCTGAAACTTTTGCTAGCCATCTCTAAATATTACTTTGATGGCTTGTGGTTGAGTGGTTCAGTGTTATTCTGCTCGTCTTAGATAGGGAACAGTTCATACAGTTATACGTCCCTGTTAGTTCATACAGTTCAATCACCTGTGGAGACCATAAGCTTTACTGTTTTATTTTCAGCTTTTGCTAGAGGCACACTGCAATCACCTGTGGAGACTCAATGATTCTCAAGATCCATGACTTGGCGGTTGATGCTTTGCTCTGTTCAACAGTTCTACAAATCCACCGTGTTGCAGAGCTGATGCTTTCTAGTTTCCAGTCCTTGTGTTGTCATGAGAAAGTTTCAGCAATAACAATACATGTTACCTTATTCACCTAGTACTCTGCTTTGTCTGCTTTCCTACTGAAGGCTGCTGCCGCAGGGCAAATGCATTTGGGTTAAACAAATGACTGTCTCGTCTCGTGTTCTCTGTTGCTGTCGGCATCTGAAAATTTTAGGATACTCTTTCCATGGTGCTCAGACGCCATTGCCAATGTCACCTACTACCTCTATCGTGTTATGGATTCTTACTGTTTGCTGTAAAGATGGTATGGTATAATGATGTGCTAAGTTTTTGTCATACTGTACATATACACTGCAAGCGTGGATATAAAAGTCTCCTGGAATCAGGCACTGTGGAGCGCGATTCCAGCTCTGGTGGTGGCCAAAATATTCCCTGCTGTGGCACTGTGATGCGTAGATAAGCTGCTATGTGTGTTGGTTCTCCAGGATTTAATTATACGTGGGTTTTGTGGGTTTTTGGGTTATTTGGGTTGCCATGGGTTAACCCATACTAATGGGGCGGGTGGGCTAGGGTGATTAACTAAACTTTTGGGGTGGGGTGGGGTGGGGTGATTAGAAGCAAGCTGATTGGGGAGGGGTGGGTGTGGGGCGGGTTAATCCCCATTAGCAGGCCTATCGCGGTAGCTGCTTCATGAGGGTGGAGCACCATGGGTGCTACATCCCGATGAGGTCGAGGAGCAGAAATAGCTGAGCCCATGGTGGCATCGCGTGATCCTCGCTAGAATCAAAATGCCCTCATTGGACTGCCTCTTAGTTTTATGAGGTACTCCCTCCGTCCCAATATGTGTGTCGTTGGATACACATCACCAGTTACCAAGGCAATACACAAATGACCCTGATACCCCTATGGTGTAATGATTTGGCACTGTAGACATTTGGATTGACATGTATAAATGCAATGTCCAATGACCATTCACAAAGTCATGTTTTATTCTGCTGTTGGAAGGCCTAGGTTTGATGATGAAGGGAGATGCTATTTTAATGGGATTGTAGGCCTCTGGCCTTTTGTGCGTGAGGTACTGGTCATTCTCTACATAGTACTTGCAATCCATTTTAAGATATTTTGTTGAATAATCTTTTTAATTGTAGGAACCAGCCAAAAGAAAAAGTGGCAACAGACCGAGGGGCACACCTATCACAAAGGCCATGAAGGTTGATAGACAAACTATGAGATCTTATATGATCACAAAACTAATACCAGCTATACAAGCTTGTTGGCCTACAGAATCGTCTATTAATTAACAACTTTACTCCATAATAAGTCACATGATCAGTGGATCCATCCAACATATTCAAAATCAGCTATTTTGGTTCAGTTATATATACTTGTTATAGTAAGAACTGACTTTCATGTCAACCTACAGTTCCCTCTGTACTAAGAATAAGGCATCACTACTTTAATATACTAGTATATTGCCCGTGCTAACGCAATGGTGGCTTCTAAAAAAAAAAATAAATTATATTGCTAAAATATCATCAAAAAAAGAAAACAATAGATTATAAAACTAAAATAAGTGTAAAGATCTTATGCCACGTTTGGATGTCTGAAATGAGGCCATGGCATCGGTATTGGAAATGAGAAAAGCGAATTCCACGTGTTTGGATGGCCACGGTATTGGAGGCTAGAAACTGGGTCGTTTCCACGCGGCATTCACCTCAACTATCACGACCACGAAGCAATACCGAGCTAACACCCTCTGTATTGGCTGGAATCGCCCTTCTCGGCCCGAAGCAACACGCTCATGCTCTCCAAACTCCAGCACTTGTCGTAAAGTCCGGCACCGAAGCCCTCCACCACCTCGCGTCACCCAGCCCCTCCAACCACTCACCACTCCACGCGTCGGTGCCCCTTTGCCTACTCCGCTGTCGATGAGCCACGCCACCCTCTCCTCCCTCCGCTGGTGACCTGTGCCAGAGCTGTGCCGCCATCGAGAGGAGGTCAGCGCTACCAGGCCATGGCCGCCGTCGAGAAGCCCAGCTCCGTCCTGCCATGGTTTTTGTCCAGATCCGCCCGAGCTGCGCCCAACCATGGTCGTCGTCGAGGGGGGCAGCGCCGCCTAGCCATGCTATCCCTGGGTCCGTTGTGGAGAGTTGGAGAAGAAAGGGTCAATTCCATCTTGCAATTTCATGGGCATTCAAACAATGGTTTTGGTAGTTTAACCCAATACCAATATTGCTCTGATTTGGTATTCAAACCAATTCAATGCCAAGGTCTTCAATATCTACATCCAAACGGAGCCTTACAGACAGGAAAGAAAGATGAAAAGATGAACACTTTTGGAGATTGCAATTGATCTGAGAATTGCATCAATCATCAGTTGATCAACACTTTAGTCACAAAGATATCCGAATCCAGAGCTCTATGGTACTCTTCCTGCATCCATGTCCGATCCTTTTTTGATAGCATTTCCTGGATCAAACATCTTGATGGCCGGTGCCGGCACTTGAGGACTGCGCTGGGGCGCTGGCTGTCCAACCAGACGTCGACGACAGCACATGTTCCGCTTATAGTACCTCCCAAAATTCTTTCCCTGGTCAGCACCAGTGGGGAAGTTACATGAAACTCAAATCACATTTGCTAAATGCACACAATATTGGGCATTTGTAGCTAAAAGCAATCATTAGATGACATCAAACTACCTAATAAGCATTCCAAATTTTGAGAATACGCACCAGTTGCAATATACCATTGTAGTTTCCAGTGACGCAAGTGGATAGCACCTCCAGTGTCACGGCTCTCGACACGATGCTCAAGAACAACATCGCATACAGATTCTGGGCAAGAGTTGAATTTAAATTCAGAATTCCAGAGCTAGCAATCAGATCAAATATCCTAATGTAACTTCTAGCAGATTCATGGTGTAATTTCTTCATCTCGGCAATGTAACTTCGTCATCGAACTAAACATTTAAAAAATGCAGTAAGAAAAAAACCTCTCATGTCCTTTTGACTACTATTATCTGATGGCCTGAGAGGTCAAGATCAATGAAAAGTAAGGTAGGGAAACTCTCCCTCTTGCCATTCAAAAAAAATGAAGTTAAGAAAAATGCAGTAACAGTAGCAGATTCTTAGCATCCTCATGATCTGATATGGTATTACACATGAAGATACCTCACGATTACAACAGTGAAAATTATCTGTAAAAAAAAAAAAAAAAAAAAAAAAAAGATGGGGACCAAAAGTGAGTTGTAGAATTACTAATCTGCGCACCGGCGCCCAGGTCGGTCGTGGTGACTCTCTTGGCGAGCGTCCTTGCCCTGTACAGTGCCCTAGCTGATATATACATTACAAAATCATATTAGATTAAATGAAAGTTGCTCCACATGCACAAATAAGACAGTACTCTGTACCTACGTATTCGGCATCTCCAGCTATACAACAATTAAACTAATCAGCCTTGGCTGCACCGATCAGGCAATCAGAGAAAAGCTAGTCTATACGGAACGTACCTGGAGAGGCGGCCAGCCGCCGACGCCCCGCTCGTCCAGCCCCACCCACCTGTGCGTCAGGACTCCGCCGACGCCCCACTCGCGCAGCCCTAGGGCACCCCAATCCTGGACTCTGTCGTCTCGCGTCCTGGTCAGTCCGGCGCCGTCGCCCTCACCTGGACACCTTGGCCGGGCAACTGCTATTGGACTCGGGGGAGAGTTCGAGGAGTCCGGCTTCGTATTTGCTCTCTCCAGTCAGACACGCTTCGGGGTGAGCGATGAAGATGTAGAAGATCTCACGTGGCTAGGACAGCGCCGGCTCCAAAAGATCTCGTGGAGAAGACATCGAAGAGGATGGAGATGCCGGTGTGACGCGCTCCTTGAGAAGACCACGACGGGGAGGGGAAGGAGTGTGTGAGGCGGCGGCGGCTTGGGTGTGCGCGTGGGAAGGAAGGCAGCGCGATTGAAGGGCACGACGCGTGCGTGATTTGAGGGGAGTGGAGGGAGCGGGCTGTGACACGTGGGTGGGACTTGGGAGTATGGTGGGAGAGCCGCAGAGGGGTGTCCAATACTTTTAATCTGGATCGTTGAATCGTGAGTGAGTAATGAGAGAGAAGGTTGAGAAGAAATCTGAGTGGTTCATTTGAATGGATTTAAATGTGAGACAAGTTGGTGCATTAGCAAGGTAGAAGTAAGGTAGATAGAATCAAATTTCTAGATAACCAGAAGTAGGATGCATGAATGTAACAAAAGGGAAAACAAACCATTCCATTTTACTTTCATGCAGTAAAGAAGGATGTACAGGACTCAGATAACCAAAAAAAAAAAAAGTATGATGCATAAAATGGACAATTCCATCTGTTGCGTCGGATCTCATCAGGGTAAGCAAGGGGAAGAAAAATAACAACGTCCCTTCACACCTCCGTCCGTCCCCTGTCGATTACGCCCGCTAGGCGCTAGTGCCGACAGCCCGCCACCTCCTCCGCTCGCCCAATCGGCGGCCACCGGCCGGGCTTGCCACCCCATCCACTACAGCCGCCGCTTGTGGCCGCCGGGCGCTGTGGTGCTTGCGGATTCGATTGCGCGCACAGAGAGATGACATCCGACGCAACATAGTTCGAAAGTAACCATCCATGGAAGCAAGATGAGGAGCCTTACGAGAAAATGGAAACGGCCGCAGTCCCGGACGGATCTCGAGCCTCGGCGGCGTCGCACCGAGTAGCAATGCGCGCTCCCCGGATCTCTGCTCCCGTGGCCCGGCGCTACATCAAGTTGGCGGAGGGGAGTCGCCGGAGGGCTGCTGCGATGCCAGGCTTGTGGATCCGCGGAAGGGACGGCAGCCGAGGAGGTTGGGATGAGGCCGGCGGCCGGCGTGATTGGGGATGAGGCCGGCGATTTTCTTTCTCCCGTGGTGTTGTGTTTGACGAGGGGAGTACTCGCTCCGCACCTAGCTAGGGTCATCCAGCTCTGAATAATCCCTAAAAAAAAGGGTCGTCCTGCTCTCGTGCCGCCGGCCCCGCACGCTCTCGCACCGCCGGCTTCGTTCGGTGAGGGAGAAGATTTGGGCGCTGGTTTGCAATTTGAAGGAGGATGAGGGTGAGAGAAGGGAATTGCTATATTTCAAAGGAAATAAGTTGGATTTCAACCAACGATCTTAGACGTCCGATGAAGATCCAACGGATGACTTTTTTTCTTTCTCTTTTCCAAACAATCAAAATCAATAACCTAATCAACAATCACAATTTACTTGTACAGAGTCGTTGGTGGCAAACTTTTTGGCTGCCTGAAGTTTTCTCGAGATTTCAGGCACCTGAAATCTAGACAATATGATATAAAAAATATGCAGGATCCACAAAAGCTTAGTAGATAATGTTAAAAGATAGGATTTTTTAGGGGTTTTTTTGTGCTGTACGTGGAGAAGGAATTAGATAGCTACATAACTAACATGACCGGAGCTGCTCTAAAATAGCTTGTCGTTAATGCTCTACCTAAAGTTCCCATAGGCCTCGCATGTCAGCAATATTTTACTCGCCACCTTCCTTTCCCAACAGCCAACTACTTCCTCCATATATAACTGTAGTTTAGAATATGAATTCAACGATATAAATTTATGTCAAATAAACCTTTCATTACTGTAGAATCTCTAGTCAAACACAGAATTTAGACAATCAAATATATTTCTATATCAAATAAACACAGAGGTCACGCCCCCTCTCGACCTCTGGTTCGGCAGGTTGAGATGGCCTAGGTTTAACTTTAGCCGACCTTGTTACCCGCCATGGCGCCGATAACATTATTCAATAATCCAACCACGGGCAAAGATTCAATACGAAGTAATTCGTACGCCTGACTGACCCTAGCGTAAACCTTATCCTGGAGAGAGGGGAGAAAAGTGCACTGACTCAATTAGGGAGAGAAGAAATGCTACTCCTTTTTTTTTTTTTTTTTTTTTTTGCGAAGGGGAAATTCATTAAAAAGCAGCAACAGTACAGTCCCCAGTTACATAACACACCCGAAAGAAAAGAAAATTACAACCAAGTACCCGCAGGACCAAATTGCAAACTTGCATTTCCTCCAGGTTCTTCTCCAAACAACCCGACGCATCGGCTTTTCGCCCGCCGCCGACGCCGGAGATCCCGCCGCCAACCTCGCCGAGGAAGCGAAGCATTTTGAAGTCGCATCGCCCAACTGCCCGGATCCACCAAGCAGCATCCGTATCGTTGAAAGAAAATCGGCGACCTCCACGACAAGAGAAGCAAAGCAGGACGACGCGCCGAGCTCCGCCGACCATGGGTGCAAACTCGCCGACGACGACGACCGAACGCCGCTGCCGGGAAACGAGCTTGACCCATCCACCTAGCTTCCACCTTCCCCACAAAGATCCCTGCGCACCCAAAGAACACAAAGCCGACCACCCCTTCTCACCGAGACGAAGCCGCCGCCGACGGACTCCCCTCGCACAAGGGCCCCACATAGGGAGCACCACCTCCACGAACTCGCCATCGTCGCCGGAGAAGAGCGCCGAAGGGGCGAGGAAGAGTCCGGGAGGACTTATTCCGACACAAAGACCGCCGCCGCCACCACCTCGCCGGCACAGCCTGAAAACTAGAGACCCTAGGACCTACCCTACAGCCAACCCCTCCCGCGGCGAGAAAGCCGCGATCTCCGCCACCTCGCGAAGGCCCGGAGGCCATCGGAGGCGGAGGAGACCACCGTCTCCGCCGGCGGCGACGAAATCGCCTTTCTCCTCTCCTATTAACTGTAGATGGGGAGAGCCTTCGAGAGAAAGGAAGAAGTCGTTCTTCTTCGCTGCAGACTGACTGTTTAGAAATGCTACTCTTTGGGCAAGTAGTTTACAGGTAAGTCTATTATTTTCTATATGAATCACATGTCCATATCTATTTAACAAATGATTTTCAAAAAAGAAGCAAGGATTCGTTTCATCAGATCAGCGAAAAAAAGGTAAGAGGAATAATTCTTTTACTAAATATTCAGTAATGTGTTCTCAAAAAGTTTAACATGATATATATAA
Source organism: Hyparrhenia diplandra (assembly GCA_015847255.1). Classification (NCBI taxonomy): domain Eukaryota; kingdom Viridiplantae; phylum Streptophyta; class Magnoliopsida; order Poales; family Poaceae; genus Hyparrhenia; species Hyparrhenia diplandra. The sequence goes on from JADLZK010004740.1 coordinate 172,382, forward strand.
TCTAAAAAGTTTTGAAGAAAAAAAGATGAGAATAAAACTAAGAAAGGGAGAACAAGCTCTGTCCTTTATCCACACATCATCTCGTTGCAGCACACGCTCGTGGGCCCTGTTTAGATCCCAAAATCCTCCCAAATTCCACTATACAAAAAGAAGATTCCCCATCACATCCGTCGGCCGACAACATGTATGGAGTACGAAATATAGGTAAAAAATTAAAATAATTATACAGTTTAGATGTGCATTCTTGAGACGATTCTTTTTGAGCCTAGTTACGCCATGGTAGGATAATATTTACCACTAACAAACAAAACGTCTTACGATTAATGCGATGTGACACCATCCAAAATTTTGCACCAACTTTGGTGATCTAAACAACCCCGGGTCAAAAAGCAAAAGCTGAGCCTAACTCCACACGGTTTTTATGCGAACCCATTTGCATCGAGCCACGTGCTTGACCTGTACTCCCACGTCAAAAGCCAAAAGTTGACCAGTCCACTCGGTCTTTTATGCCAAAAGTTGACCAGTCCACGTCGATAGTGGAACGCGGCCCAGGCCCCGCCCTGGTGGGCCGCATATCCTGGTCGTCTATGCAGTCTCGGAACATGGGCCTTGCTGGGCCCTCTTTAATATACTATTTTGTTTTATTACTCTCTTTTTCATTTTACTTGTCGTTTTGTTTTACTCATAAGAAATAAGAAGACGTGGGAAAATAGTTGTCAGTTGTAATAGCGATCGAAACCCTGCGTTCCCTTCCTCAACGGAAAAATTGCTAGGCACATCCAAATCAAATTTTAATTTGCAAATCGCCCAAAGGCAACATGCCTGTTTTCCTTTTCCAATCTAACATTGTTTTCAATGGCGGCACACAAATAACAAAAGACAACTGAACGGCCGGACATGGAAGCCATAGCTTCGACCTCCTGTCGATAGATATGTCATTGCCACCATCGGCTCGCACACAGCTGTACAGCTTTATTACTTGGGAGAGCAAATTGCTTGGCCATTTTTAAATGGGATTATTATTAGTACTAGTAGACGCGAAGCAATTTGTGTAATATATAACATCATTTTGCAGCAAGGTTATCACTTATTAGTACCTGAACTATATCCTAGAATCTTAATCAAAATCAATATTACAGCCTTTCAGTCAACCCCAAATTTACCAAAATTCATGAAAGTTGGATGAAATTTTGAACCTTTAGTCCTATGAGAAGCAGGGAAAAAAAAAACAATTCTACCAAGAATCCCAATCCTAACAACCTTGGTTTGCAGTATATGCATTTAGAGAAGTCAGGAGATTATTTCGAAAAACAGGAAAGAAAAACCCCAACTTTTACATTTCATATAGAACTCCAAAGTTTTAAGTCAGAACCCAACATCATTGAACGCCATTTTACACATCAAAATTATAATCCATGGACATTAAAAAGTACCAGGCCACAGATTTGTCTCATTTAGGAAGCGCAAGGCAATATAGATGCACATAACAAGAAGATATATGCAACTAGGTTGATCTGGCATACTAACAGGAAACGGACAGGTAGACTAGGCACCTTGAGTAAGATGCTCAGGTTGCAAGAAACACCATAGCACGGTAAACCAGCTCCAGCAAGATAACAGGAACAACTAATCACTGACTTAAGTTGGCATTACACAGGTAGCACCACCTTGAGCAAGATGCTCAGGTTGCAAGAAACACCATAGCACGGTAAACCAGCTCCAGCAAGATAACAGGAACAACTAATCACTGACTTAAGTTGGCATTACACAGGTAGCACTAGGAAACAATCCTAGACAAAAGGCGGCACGTTTACTCAATTAGCAGTCTAGCAGATAACTGCTTCCCCATATGAAACTTATCTGGCCCAAGTAGATAATATTAAGTTGGTGCAAGTGGAGGAACTAAAAACAATCCTCACCACAGGAAGAAGGCAGCATTCTTAGTGATATCAGTTGTCCATGGCACTTATAGTTTCCTGATGTAACTAAGTGGCAGAAGATCCGTCTTCAGCTTTAAGCTTTCTATCAGGGGAAACTAAAACCTATACAAATCAAAAAGCATAGTAAGTGCCAAGGGGTATCATCTAACAAATGATTGAGAGGTAAAAAAGGTAAGTAAACATGAGATACAAGAAAAGACTAGCACATGAAAATTTCACTTGACTAAACTATAGTTAACTGGAATATCCCAAAGCTGGAGTATCTGGTATAGTAGAAACCTTAATCAATTACTTCCTGCATTCAAGGACATGAGATCTTTAGGACATTGCAAGTCTTGACATGCAACTTTGAATTTCAACTAAATAAGTATCCTTACTATTGTGTTTTTGTCATGCAACTTCAAATTTTACATAAATTCATGGTATATTATTGTGTTTTTTTGACATGCAATTTTGAGTGCCACCTTTTTAAATAAAACTTGTTTGCACATAATTATAAAGTGACTGACCAATTTATACATTATTTTATATATTTATAGATGGAGGCAGAAGATTTCATTAGTTTTGAAGTAACATCTTCACTACAAACACAACAACCATGGAAATCAAGATATTCATTAGGGGCGGATAGTCATTAATTCAGAATCCTAGATGATATGGTGGATAGCAAAGCTGAGTAATTAAAGTGGCTGAATGGAAACAAATTTGTGTATCGCATCATTATCTGTTTGCATCCTTGCATAGGACTGTTCTACTCTCATAACTGTTCAAACAGCACCTGGAGCTTTCTAAGATTGTGCAAGCAGATTCAAAGGGTTCCAAAGTATATGATAATGGTTAACCTAATAATACGAAAATGAAACAATGAGGGAAACAGATAACAATATTCTACTAAGACACTCAAACCATAGTGAGTGTGAGGGAAGGAGGGAGGAGGCAGGCATGCAGGGGGGGGGAGAGATTCCCAAGGAACAAAGACGGGATTTATCAACTGAACTTCTGAAAGTAACAATTAGCACAACTTAGAAATTACATATACTGATATAAAGCAGGAGTTATTAAAAAACTGACATATGGACATATTTGTCTTATGGAACAGAAATAATCAACACATTATAGTGCTGCTCTGCCACAAAAGAAGTAGTGTACGTGTTTTCTTTCTCTCTAGCTAAGTTCACTCACTTACCTAAAGAAGTTAGGAGTTTCATTGTTGCTTTCTCTTTCCCACATACACAAACAATTGTAATATGGAAGCATGGCGAGCCTATATGTACAAACACCCATGTAAAATGGTTCGGATGGTATTTTTCAACTTCCCATCACAAAATGTGGTGCAAGATTTTCATGTCAACAATAACTTGGTATAGCCAAATCACAACTATAGTAACTAGGATAGAGTTTCTTCCCATATGTTAAGCCAAACAAAAGAAACATTAAAAAAATGCGAGAGTGTTGCTAGCGAACTTACTGATGTTAAGTTTGTTCAAGAACTGCAAAACTTTAAGAACTCTTCCATTTCCATCAACAACTGCACAAATTATTCTAACTCTCTTAAGGTGTGATGATATGGTTGGCGGTAGCTCCATTGGATTAAACATTCCTTCCATTGTCACACAAGCTTCAAGTGGCTGCCTCTCGCATTATGATAAAGATTTCACCACGATCAACCAACAATCTACATAAAGTTATACGATGCAACAGTTGCCATATCAGAAATTGTTTACCTTGAGCTCTAGGCGAAGTATGAGGTCCTCTAAAACCGCCGAATGTTCAAGAATACATGCCATTGGGTGCTCATCAGGCACACACCAGTTTTCATTAAGAGTCAACCTCTTCAACTGATTAAAAATAGGGCGAAGTTTCAAATCCCTTCTGAAAATGAACTGTGGACAGATAGCAACCAGATAAGTCAACAAATTTAATATAAACATGATGCTTGAGAAGAGATGAACAGAACACAATTATTTGAGGTCTAAGCATACCGTTTCAGGGTGAGCTTCCAATATCAAACACTTCGCTTCAGATACAGCATGCAAAATGACAGAGGCACTGTCATCCTGGATGCAACCACCGCAGCTCCCATCACCACAGTCCCCACAGATAGAATGGCTACAGCAGTCTTTACAATGCGAGAAGTCTTTATTACAAAGCCAGAAGTCTTTGCGAAACCAGCAGTCTGTACAAAGCCCATAGATTGCAACAGCTGCCTCATCCAACAAGGGCATTTTCTGAAGTACAGGAGTCCTCCCGACAATGCCGGCTAGCTTGAACGAAGAAAGATTTGGGGCAAGAATTCGAGCTCGGGAACTCTGGTTGAATACGCTTGTTCTGATAGTTAGATGCCTTAAGGACTGGGATGAGATCCTTTTCGGCACGCTCCAAGTCGCAGAATAGAATCTTCAGACGTTGCAACTGAGGACATCTCGAGAAGTCAAGGAAATCATTATTCAACACTAGGTTGCTAAGCTCGAGGTGGGTCAGGTGCTCGGAGGCGAGGGGTGGGACCTCCGGCTGAAGCCAAGCAGAAATCCCATGGAACACGAGCCGCAGGAGCTGGACTTTGCACTCCACGGCGTACATGACCCAGCGCCAGACGTGGGGAAGGTCAATAGCGGCTCCGGCGACCCTGAGATCAAATTTCTCCAGACGCGGACGTGAGTCTCCACCAGGCTTGTCTCCACGGTGGAGCAAAGGCCATCCATAAACTCCCGGATCTCCTCAAACAGCACCGGCGCCTTCCCGTCAGTAAACAGCACCGGCGCCTTCCCGTCAGCAAACATCGCTGGCGCCTTCCCGTCAACGCCGACGATGCTCAGGATAGGGGCGGATTTCCAAAGGTGGCGCCAGCGCTGGGCGAGCACGCAGGTCCGCACTACCTGCTGCGCGGGGAGGAAGGAGAGGACTCGATGCAGCATTTCGTCCGGGAGGGCGCTGATGCGGTCGCCGCTGCTCGCCGGAGATGCCTGTGGCGCTTCCTTGGGGGCTTTACCGGCAGGCATTCCGGCGGCTGCGTAGCTCCGCAGGGCAAGAGGCCGGCGACGAGGGTGAGCTGCGAGATTTGGGGACGGGGCGGATTGGGGTTTTGCGGGTGGGCTGTGGGGACTGCGGGGTTGCCGGTTCGTGAACCCTACTACTGTAGCTAGGGTGGAAGCATTCGGCGGCGGCGGCGGAAGCGGAATGGAGATGTCGCCGTGTCGGGGATGGCAGCGGCGGGGAGCCGTAATGGTTGTCGGGACTGTGCTTTACACTCGTAGAGAGCCATCACTAGCTCGGGATGCAATAGATGTTCGTGGGCTGGGCTGGGCTGGGCTGTGCGGAAAATCGGGCTCGCTCACTACGACGATGCGTCAACGGCAGTGGAACGCTGGTGCAGCGTGTGCCTGCTGTTCATGAGAAGCTCACGAATTGTAAACTGGGAAGTTGTACGCGAGCGCATTTTTCTTTCCTTCTAAAAAAAAAGGTAGCTAGATTTTTTTATATAAAATATAAATTTAACTAAAAATATTTTTAAATATTTGTTTTGTTTATTTTGTTACAATTTTCTTTTCTCATTTGTCTACACTTTATCATTAGCCCAAACGTTTTTATTGCTTTTTAGTTTAGATATATTCCTAATTATAATTGAAATGAATATTATTTTTTCATATATGTTTTGCTCAAACTTTTTCCACTACTACAAAATTGATTTTACGTGGTGTTCGATTTTATTTTCCGTGGCGGGCATTTGAGAAACCGCCACGGAAAATAGGTGGCTTTGGCACCCTCTAGGCCAGGGGAAAATCACCGCGGTTAATCTATTAACCGTGGCGGACATTGTAAAATAACCGCCACGGTTAATAGGGATTAACCGTGGACGGACATTATAAAATAACCGCCCGCGGTAAATCATTCAAGTGGCGGTTTTATTAAAAAGCCCGCCATGGTTAATAAGGCCCGGCCAAACCAAGTTCTAGTGTCAAGAATATATATCTAGAGAGCTAGGGTTCACTTGCTTTGGATTCCAACCAGAGGTGCCCTCCTCTCCGAACTCTCCTCGGCGCCCCCCCTCCTCCCTCGAGCGCCCGCCCCGCCCCTCCCCTCCCTTCCACCGGCGACCCTCCCCTCCCCAGGCCACCCTCTCCTCCATGACGGCGCGTATCTCGGCGGGATCCTCGAAGGGCGGCCCCTCCTCCCCATCCGGCGGGCACGGCGGCGGATTCGGCAACACGCATCGGCGGCGGCAAGTGGTATTCGTGGCACCGGCGGTCGGCGGTCGAGCTCGCCGGATCCGGCCCTATCTCGGCGGATCCGCGGTGGAGCTCCTTCCCTGCTTCCCCAACCGCGGCGGCCTCCCTCCCCATCCGGCTGGCGCGGCGGCGGATACGAGGTAACCGCTGCCGGCGCGGCAAGTGATTCGGCTCGGGCACGCGGCGGCGCGGTCGAGCCGCCGGATCCGACCCTCTCCTCGGCGGATTCGCCATCCTCTCGCGGATCCGCGGTCGAAGCCTTCCCCCGCTTCCCCGGCCGGCGGCGTGGAACCCGAAGCCCGGCGGCCGGGCGGTGGAGCTCCTTCCCCTTAGGGTTCTCCATTCGGTGGCGGCGGCAGGTCCGTGGGCGGCGAAGGAGCTTCGATTCGGGTGGAAACCTAACGGGCTCATGCCTAGATCTGGGCCCGTTAGGGTTCCGGATCGGGTTTTTTTTTTTTTTTATTTTTTTAATTTATTTACCATGGCGGGCATTGTAAGATGTCCGCCACGGTTAATCTCTATTTTCCGTGGCGGGCATTGTTAAAAATCCGCCACGGTTAATCGATTTTTGCGTGGCGGACATTTGCGCCCGCCGGTTAATCGCTCGATTAACCGTGATCCTAGCCCGTGGGCGGACCTAATGCCCGCCACGGAAAATCTAAAATGCCCGCCACGGAAGTTCATTTACGTAGTAGTGTTCTTTACTACTAGGTAAGTGTCCATGTGCTGCTCACGGGTTTTAAAATCCACACAAACCTAGGCATTTTCTCACATACACATAAATGAACAAAAAATCTTGTGCATCATGGTTTGATTTGATTATAGGCATAGGTAATCAAAACACTTTTATGGTCGGATTGTCTTGACAGCACACCTTGTAGTGCAGTTCATTTTAGCTAACGCCTCCTTGGAAACTGTTTACATTAAAATTGCACCTAAACTGTTTAGATCGCACCAATTGCAATAGCTTTCAAATCCACATTCTAACGCCTCCTTTGGCTCTAGAACTGAACCATTTCCTTGTATCGAGAAGAACTTCCGGGTTAATAGGGAGGATATTTGATCGGAATAAATATAATTTTTTCTTATTTCTATTTTATGATTGACAAATATAAACATGAACAACTTCAAATTGGACTCATTTCCCCTCAACAAATAAAGGCTTAGGCTAAAAAATCCTACCTAATTGGGAAGTCGTTGGGAAGTCACAGGGACCTCCACTTTTCATTATAAAACCTAAGTAGAGAGATTTATTTTTCTTTTGAGAAATATAGAGTCATTTGCAGGCCGACTAAACTGCTGATAGACAATAAAAATAAAAATCCCATGGGATTCCTCCATTTCTTATTATTTTTAACGCAATGGCGGGAGCTTTGCCTTTCGATTAAGAGGAGAATAGAGGTTTATGTACGGTGGAGGGGCATGCCCTCACAGAGACAAAAAAAAAGTGAAAAGTGAAATTATAGATTTCTTAGTTAATTACCCCTCCAAGTTAAGGCCCTCTTTCTTTGTTCGATATCCTCTTTTTTACTCTTGAAGCCAGTTGCATTGCCGATTGATGCGCATTGTTGAAGATTCTTCTATTCCTCTCCTTCCACAGGTTTGAGAGAGTAAAGATCACCACACCGATGAAACGTTTTTCTTTCCACCTTGGCAATCTTGGTTTCGGCCTACTCCCACCATGACATGGCAATCACAAAATCTTACAGTGAAGAGGCTTCATCTGTCAAAGGTTCTAGTCGCCATGCTTATTTACACTTTTTGGGAACTGGTGGCATCATTCATAAAAGATGCTCCACTGCAAATTAGAAAGTCTGCACTGGAGGCCATGGAACTGTGGGGACTGACCAAGTGTTCCATCAGTGGATTATATTCGATTCTTTTCTCCTCACAACCAATATTTCACTTACAGCTTGCAGCTTTCTCTCTACTTCTGTATGAGCCCTTCTATCAACTTTCACTGGTTAAAAATTATTCAATGGGAGAAAATTGCTCATCTGTTCATGAATCTGGCATAAACCAAAGTGCTGAGTTGATGCCAGATTCAGACAAGGCAGTGCATCTAAGAAATGAACTTTCACACTTAATCGAGTTCCCGACATCTTAACTTCTCAAATCTGATCTGACAGCTCGAGATAGGGTATATAGTGTATTTACTGTATTTAGTGATTTTAAATTCAGTAACAGTTTTTTTTAGCTCGTGTGTTAATGGTCTGTTGGTGTTTTCTTTCACTTGGTTGATGTATTCATTGCCTGCGCATTGTTGCTATCCCACCTGCAGATACTACCATTATCTTCCAGTATCAGGGCAGATGTGCTTCAATATATACAAGAAAAGATCAGTCCGTGCATAGCATTTTCCAGCATATCCCAGTAAAGGCTGCTGCACCTAGTGGGAAGAAAAAGGACACTGTGAGCTAGTGCCTGAAGCAGAAGTTGCTGCAAAAGCTTCGAAGAATGCCATAGCTAGGAGTACTTGTTTTTGCTTCCATACTTGGAATCTCTTTAGCCCATTGGGACTCTGCAAATGGCCTCACTTGCAGGCTTATTGTACGGGATGATGATTAGGCTGTTGCCTTCTTTTTTTGTGCGCACATGGTTTACTACCTTGAGAGACCGTTCATTGTCATACTCAATTGAGTCCTTCACCAAACAATGGTGCAGCCCTCTTCTGCTAGACGAATTTTCTCAGGTAAGATGATCTTCTTTTGGCAAGATATTGGCCCAGCATGTTCAAATTTGTTGCACAGCTCTGATCTCTTTCTAAGGTTTATTTGACCCTTAAAAACTGTTATACAAATAATCAATTGCGCACAAGTATGTCTTTAGTTTTTAGTTTTACTAGTTCACCAACCCGTGCTCTCTCGCACGGGTTAGAATCTTATGATCCACTTACTAAAAATAATTAGTTATATTTAGTATCTTTTTTTCTCTTCCCCAATACTTTAAAACAATAGCTATAGTAGGTACTCTATAGTCTATATTCAAATGTGATAATCTATCAAATATTAAATTGAAGTAAAACAATGGCTGTTGTTCATCAGAAGCTCACGAATTGTAAACTGGGAAGTTGGATGCGAGCGCCTTTTTTTTTTTTTCCCCTTTAAAAAGGTAGCTAGATTTTTTTTATACAAAATATAAATTGAAGTAAAAATATTTTAAAATATTTGTTTTGTTTATTTGGTTACAATTTTCTTTTCTCATTTGTCAACACTTTTATCATTAGCCCAAACGTTTTTATTGTTTTTTAGTTTAGATGTATTCCTAATTATAATTGAAATGAATATTATTTTTTTTCAGGTATGTTTTGCTCAAACTTTTTTCTTTACTACTAGGTAAGTGCGTGTGCGCTGCTACGGGGTTTAAAATCCACACAAACCTAGGCATTTTCTCACATACACACATATATGAAAAAAAAAAAATCTTGTGCATCATGGTTTTGATTTGATTATAAGCATAGGTAATCAAAACACTATTATGGTCAGATCGTCTTGCTAGCACACCTTATACGCCTTCTTGGAAACTGTTAATATTAAAATTGCACCTAAACTGTTTAGATCGCACGAATTGCAATAGCTTTCAAATCCACATTCTAAGATGCATTGCCGTAAACATACACGACACTGAGAACAAAGTTGATGAACCGGTGCTCCTGCCTTCCCAAATCATAAGGTGGTTCAGAAGCCTGACAAGAAAAATAAATAAATAAGTAACAATTGAGGTTACATTGACCCTGTCATAATCAAATCAATTGTTAGAAATCTACAGAGCTGCATAAAGAGATTGGAGACAACACAAGCATGCTATAATACATCGGAGACAGCACAAACCATACTATTGTGCCAAAACTAATAAATGAATCATACATTTAGGTTTGTGCTGACGATCTTGCCGAACAAAATGGCACATTATTTTGACACACAAACAAGTATAGAGATTTGCTAAGAGATTGTACTTTACACATGTTCACCATCGTAGTGGGGACCGGAAGGGAGCCATTTATCATGTATTCTTGTCATTTTTTTTCTCGAACGTGCATTGCACAGATTTCATTAAGATGAAGAGAGTTTTAGGTTACAACGCAAACATAAACACAAACACAAACATCAGTAATCCAAGGATTACTGAACAACGGCCCACAGGCAACAAGAGATTGTGATTACAGGTAAACTAGACGACAGACTAGGTGGAGCTGAGGAAGGCCTCACTGCCCCTCCTCATCCAAGTTGGCCAGATTCAGATTCCAGGCCACTAGGTCGAAGCCATCACCAAAGAGCACCTCCATAGCCTGTTCCTTGGTTGGCGTCAGTGGACCCGAAAAGGCGGCGAAGTACTCTCGAGCGGCATCCAAGTCAGTCGGGTGGTGATGCGTTGCAATGCCCATCTTCTGCATCAGAACTGACTGCGCCTGAAGCTTCGCATTCACCGCACGAGGCTTGGCGGCCAGGCGGGAACTCCGACGGACGAGTGTTGCCGGTGTGCGCGGTCTGCGCAACTTCGGCCCCTCCTTAAGCAGCGGGGAGTCCGCCGGGATGCACACACGCTCTCGAATCTGCTCGGCGATAGTCACGTTCATGGGCCTCGGCGGAGTACCCACCTGTCGTGGCGACCTCATCGACCTCCCTCGCGGCGCCTCAGATCATCCGCGAAGCTGCTGCCGCACCATGCGCGCAGTGAAGGGGGTCCACTAGCTCCATTTGGGCCTCCGGTGATGTAGACGGCGCGTGTCGACGAAAGCAAACTCTCGCTGCCACTAGGTCAGCCCACCGGTCCACCTGTCCCGAAGGTGCGGGTGCCGGAGGGCGGACACGGCTACAAGAACCCCGGTGCATAGCACAAGGCCATGGTCTAATCCAAGATTGGATCCCCCGAGTGGGTGGCTCAAGTGAGCCAAACGAGGCTCGAGCACCAACAGTCGCAATCGTCAAAGCTTGGAGCTGCGATGGTGGCCTTCGACAACTTTGGGTCAATAGAAGCACGCCGGCGACAAGGCTGGCCGCCTTAGAAGGCTTGTGGCGGCACCGGCGGCGACGACGATGGCGGCGCCGATTGGTGGCGCCCACCGTGTGTGCGCCGACGACGGCGAGGGTGCGCCCCCGGGCCTGTGCCGCCGAAGTCGAGGGATCGGACAAAGAATCCCTCCAACCCGGATCGGGGGCGTGCGTGTCGACACGCCGGGGGCCCTTCGGGCCGCCGGTGACCGCCGGCAACACCATGGCGTGGCCGAGAGGTCTCGAGGTGGGAGACAATGGCGATGATGCTTGCAATCCGGCCCGTGCCTCGTGCCAAAGCCCGGGGATGAGGCAGCGGGTGAGGAGGTGCACCGGGCGGCAATGTGGTCGGCTACGACGGTTAAAGCGAGGAGGCGACAGTGAGGGCGGCCGCGGGCGGCGGCGACGGCGGAGGTGCAAAGATGGGGTCGGCGGCGGCCCCGCGACACCTTTGGACAAGCGTGAAGCCATCGGCGTCAAGCCGGTGCGCCACTTGGGGAACGTGGCATCGAAGTCGGAGGACGACGGGGAGGGCGCCGGGTCGAGCCGCGGTGCACGAGCCGCGTGCTCGACCGGGCCGCGGACCAAGTCTCCGAACCGCGGGCACTCGAGCAGCAGGGGGCGTCCCCCGGTCTTGACTCGACGGGCGGCGGCGGCGACGATGTCGCCCGAGGGGATGGCGGCCGGGCTTGAAGCGAGCAGGACTGCGAGGGGGCGCTGCCACTATGGCTCGACGAGCTGCTGCTAGGTACGTCGGCCGGGCAGTGGAGGATGACTCGTCACCGGAGGCATCGCCGTTGTCATCCGCCCATCGCCGATGCTGCCGTGCGTCCCCCGGCGGCTCACAGGGTGGAAGGGCGTGGCATGGGGGGCGGGGGTGGACGACCGGCAGAATGCGAGGGGGTAGACGGACGGACGACCAAGACATCGGGGTCGGAGGCATCGCCCGTCCCGCAACACCGTCGTCGGGACGCCCTCGATCGCAGAGGAGCGAGCCATCCGTGACGCGGAGGCTGCACCCGTCCTGCGGCTCCGCGGCGACAGTCGCCAAGGTCCACCGTGCCGGGCTCGTCGGCCGCCCGCACGCATCCCGAGGCAGCACCACGGCAGCAGACGGATGCAGGACACCGGGAGAGGGCGGGGTCGCGACCTTGGGCTCCGTGGCACTGCGAGGTGTGGGGGGAGGAGGGGGGCTAGGGGCCGCGGATCCACCACCGCAGGCCAAGGATGGGATCTCCGAAGAACGAGCAGGGAAGCCCGCCGTGGCGGCTGAGCCGCATGGCCGCCTCCGGCGGAGACAGCGGTGATGTGGTTCCGGGGTGGGGCGACCTCACCCTCCACGGATTCGGGCACAAGTGACGCGTCGGCGACCACGATCAGGAGAGGGGCCCTCAAGCCGACCGGGCGGCGTCGGTGCCGCCATGGGCTCGTCCACGCCGGGAGAAGGGGGCACACGCGCGAGGATGCGGGGGAGAAGAGGAGGGGGCTGGGGATGGGATGGGAGGGGAGGTGGGAGGCTCGGGAGCGGGGGCGGCGGTGCCGGGCGCCCTGCCCCGGGGCCGGGGGCCGGCGCTCAGAACGGTCATATTCCCCGTCCATGTATTCAGGTCATCGATAACCAAGTACGCGAGGCGTGGAACATGTAGAGATTGGATTACCAACTTGACCATCATGGCTGAATACGTCTACACATCTAGCCTAAGGCCGAGTCTCAATGGGAGTTTCATGAGTGTTTCATGCACATTAAATGCAGCGCCACATCAGCAAAATTTCACTTTTTGCATGAAACTTCTAGGAGAGAGAAGGAAAGAGTTTCACCATGGTGAAACCTTTGGGCAATTGTTTCACATGTGTTGGAAAGCGTGTGAAACCCCCATTGAGACACAAATAGAGTTTCACCATACAACTATACAATTAAACCATGCAATGAGAGAGAGGTTGTGGGACCCTTGAGCCTATGAAGCGTGTGCAATGGCGTGCATTGAGGGAGACGTCTATTTCATGTCAAAGTTTCACATCTTGGAAACCGAGAGGTGAAACTCTCCATTGAGACCGGCCTAAGGCCACGTAAAAAGTCAAACCTCGACAACCAATGAAATATTTAGAAGATACAGATGCCACACTCAGATGCTCAAGAAGAAGAGACATTGCATATATTAACCTTAAAGGTGGGCCACAATTTCAGGTTTGTGTACATTAGTTTTAACCAAATAAAAAAACCAGGAAAATCAGATTATTAAAAAAACTCACAAAGTGATATATTCCTTTGATACTCTGTAACACCCGTGTTTTTGCATCATTTTAAAATTCACTAAAAATTTAAACTTTTTATAATTATCAACTAAAACTTGATTTATTTCTCGCTCAACCAAAAATCCGTTTCGAAAACCTTGCATCAAGATTCACCATATAGAATTATTTAGGACCTATGCTTGAATGCTTGCTTGAGTGTTTGCCTCTCTAGAATATATTTTGGCATCAAATAATATTCCTTGTCACCACTCACCAAATATTTTCACTTCACCCTCTCCTTGATTTATCAACCACCATATACCACCCCTTTGACCTCCCCTTGATTTGTTACCCGCCAAACCCCTTCTCTTGGCCCTCTTGATTTCCAAACCATTTATCCAAATTCCAACTACCGAATTTCAAATCCCCTTTCGAGAACACTTAGTTTATTTATTTTTCTGGGAAAACCACACCTTGTGTATATGCGTACCTAAATATATAGCTATACATATAAATCCATGTCTCTTTTTAGATATGTGAGTATAGCTATATAAATACATATATGTATGAATATATATACACGTATATATGTGTATATGCATATAAAAGAATACATGGGAAAAGAAAAATATAAAAGGAAAATGGAAAATAAAATGAGAAGTGCCGTCGGGCTCCTTCTCCTTTTGGCCCAGCTCAGTCCAGCTAAGGCAGCAGCCAGCCCAACAACACCCATCCTCCTCTCCCTCTCACTTACACATTGGCCCCACCCGCCAGCTCCACCACCCACCTTCAACCCCATCCCTGTTCCCATCAGCCACAGCACAGGAGCGACGCAGACCATGCCGGAAAATATCGTCTCCACCGCGTCGTCTCCGCGTCCGCCACGGCCACGTGCAACACGCCGCTGCCAGCTCAAGGACAGAGCATCCGAGCCGTCCCATCACGCCGGCAAGGACCAGCTGTCCCCTTCCTCGTCGTCATCCGCCGGAATCGATTTGACGCCTCCCTGTACTCGTCGACATTGCCACAGCGGCCTGCAAACTTGCCGGAGTAAAGCCGCCGTCGCGTCCCATCGGTGGAGCTGGAGCTCGCCCCAGCTGGCCGCGCTGCTGTCACGTCGCGCCGCCGCTGCCACTGCTTCCGTCGACCTCATCATAGGAGCGTCACGGACCACTGCCGGAAAATATGCCGGCGACGGCCTCCCTCCACCCGCCTATAAATAGCCCCGCGGCCGTCGATGGGGCTCGCCCCGGAGCTCGGAATCGACGAGTGGAAGAGGCGAAGCTTGCGTCGGAAGGACGATCCTGCTTCCCATCTTTCCTCTCATCCCCGAGCCACGCCACGGCCATCGTCAGGGGAGTGACCTCGGAGACGAAGGGACGGAAGAGACGAGGCTTGCGTCAAGCACGACGATCCTGCTTCGCCCATCCTCTCCCTTCTACTCTCCGTGCCGAGGACGACGCTACCGAGGCAGCCGCTCACCGCCACCCTCGACGCAGACACCGCTGCTGCAGAGCGCTGCTCCAGGGGGCTACACCGCGCCGCCGTGACCGAGAGCTCAGCTCGCCGCACACCACGGCCACGCCGCCACACCGCGCACCAAGGCCACCACCATCCCTTGCTGCTCGCCACGCCATGCCGCTCGCCGCCGCCTCAGCACTCCACGCCACCACCGCCACACAAGTCCGCCACGCCGCCCAGCCTGCTGCACCCGCTGCACTAGAGCCGCCACCGCTCTGCTCGACGCCGGGCAAGCCGCCGCCGGTGACCTCGCTCAGCTCACGCCGGAGCCAAGGAACCGCCGAGCGCCGGGCATGCTCTGCTATTCCTCCCCTTTTCTTCTCTGCTCGCTCGCGTACGGCACGGATGAACGGGATGACGACGGGCATACAATGGGAAATTGGTATTCAGCCTGGGCGGACTGCCGGCGTCTTGCAACTTGCGTGTGCGTACTGTAGCTTCCACATCCTTCCTCCCTCTCGATCTCCTCCAACTTTTGAGATCCCTCCTTCCCTATCTCCCATCGATTGATGGAGGCTTCCTTGATCTATCGATATACCTAGCTCTTTCTATCTGATTCGTCTCCCTGCTGAAGTTCTCGTCGGTCAAAGTTTCGCTTTTCTCCCTGAATATTTGCTTGCTCGCCGCCGGCAAAGCGCTGCACAAGCCACCAGCCACCTGCATCGTAGCTCGGGAAGCTAGCGAGCTGCTGCCGTTCCTCAGGCTCGCCGCTTGACGAGCTGCAGCTTGTGTTTTGGGTTCGCCGGTCTTTGGGCAAGGCTCGACCTGCTCCGTGTGTTCGCAGCTGCTCCATCCTCGTGAGTTGCTCGTCCCTGCTCAGCGCGCGGCTGCTCGCTCCTTGCGTGCTTCTTGCCAGTGCTCCCCGTGCGCCGTCCTCTGACTGGAGCTGCTCCGCACGCGCCGCTTGATCCTCGTGCATCGCTTGCTGCTGCTCTGCGCAAGCCTCCAGCCTCCCGCATCACGAACTGTTTCGCGTCCTGTACTACGGTGTGCCCCCGCCCTTGTTCTGTCACCCGACGACGGCCACAACCATCTCCCTGTCACCGACGCCTCTCTTGTTCGTGATTCCTGTGACCATCTGATGCCATCAGCCGTCCACCCCGGCATGCTTCAACCGCTCCCGCAATCGCCCATGTCGATTTGCGACTCCCAAAAATTCGGTGGCGTCCGTGCCCTTATCACTGAGACACCCCAGCCTACGCTGACTTGCTCAACTACTACCCTGCGTCCTGATCGAATGCCCCCTGATCGATCTCTTGTAACCATGTCTCCTGTTACAACTCGTCCTCCTCAGCAACCCACTTTGTCTAGTGCTTTGCGCAATGCTGATATGCAATCCCCGGCTTCTAATGCTCTGGTTGGCACGATGAGTTTTTTGGCATGGAATTGCCAGGGCGTTGGAGGCAATCTTGACAGTTCTAAAATGTTGTATCTCAGCCGCCTCATTACTTCTACCAAAGCACAGGTAATCTTCATTTCTGAAACTAGGAATTCTAGATTCTCTAAGGCTCAGTTAGTCAATAAATTTCATGTTGATGATGTTCATATTGTCCCAGCTCAAGGTCAATCTGGAGGTCTTTGGTTAATGTCCAAAAATAATGTTAATCTAGAGGTTATTGAGTCCTGCCATCACTTTATTCTTGCTCGTTGTCGTGATGTTGTCAATTCCAAGAATTTTGGTCTCATTTGTGTTTATGGAGATCCCCACCATGTTAAAACATCTATTATTTGGGGTTATATTCGAAACTTTGTTGTTAAACATTCGGACTTGCCCTTGTTATGTATGGGTGATTTTAATGATCTTATGGATTGCAATGAAAAGTTGGGTCCTAGACCAGCAAACTTTTCGTGCTATTTCTAATTTTGCAACTATGTAAAGCAATGTGGTTTCATTGATCTCGGGTTACAATGGTCCTGCCTACACGTGGACTAACAAAAGATTCAGTACCAACCCAACCTTTGAAAGATTGGACAGATTCCTAGGTAATGCAGAGTGGTGCGCTATTTATCCCAATATCGTTGTATATCATTTGCCTATGATTAAGGGGGATCATTGTCCCATTCTTGCTATTACTAATCCAATGAAAAGAAAATGCAGAAAGTTATTCAGGTTTGAGAACTGGTGGACACTAGACAAAAATTTCAATAAGATTGCCAAGGGACGGTTGGAGAAGATCCTCGGGTAAGCCTTTCCATCTTAAAACCGCCTACTTGGCTTATGATCTCTACAGATGGCAAAAAAGGTAAGCCCAATAATGCTAAGCTTCTTGAGTATATTGAAAATAAAATCCTTTAGCTTCAAATGAATCCCTCCTCCTCTAGTGCCAGTAATTATCGAAAAGCTCTTATTACTCGGATGAAACTATTACGGCTAAGGAGAGTGAGTATCATCGGCAAAGATATAAGAAAAATTGGGCAGCTTATGGAGATAGGAATACCACCTTTTTTTTCATCAATCTATTATTAAGAGGAATAGAAAAAACACTATTGCTTATCCGATTAATCCTGATGGTTCTTATTCTACGACTCGCATCAACTTCTTTAAACGGTCACCAATTATTTTAAAGATATTTTTAGATGTGATTACAGGGGTTACTCAACCTTCAATGGATAATCTTGATGTACAACAGTTTTCTCGAGCATTTTGAGAGGACCCTTTCACAAACTCAGTCCCAGATGATAATGAGGTTCGCACTATTGTCAAGAACATGCGCAGCAATGCCTCCCCTGGCCCTGATGGTTTAAATGCTCATTTCTATAAAGCCACTTGGGACTACACGGTAAGGATTTATGTAATTTGGTTAAATCATTTTACAACTCCAACTCTATGATCCCCGATATTAATAAGACCCATATAGTGCTTATCCCAAAGACCAAAAACCCCACTTCTCCCAAGAATTTTAGACCTATTAGCCTTTGCAATATTGCCTATAAAGTCATCTCCAAGTCCATAGCCGACAGGATCAAACACCACATTCCTCATATTATTCATCCCTCTCAGGCTGCTTTTGTTCATGGCGGGCATATAGCTTCAAACATCATTATTGCCCAGGAGATTATCCATAGTTTCAACCTTAAATCCTGGAAACAAAAAGCCTTCATGCTCAAAATTGATTTAGCCAAGGCCTTTGATAGAATTGAATGGAATTTCATTGTTATGGCTCTCAAAAGACAAGGTTTTGATGATCATTTTGTTAACCTTATTTATACCGTATTTCTACCACTACTTGTTTCGGTGCTTATAAATGGTGAGCCCACTCCTTCCTTTCATCCTAAAAGAGGTATTAGACAAGGTTGCCCTCTGTCTCCTATCTTTTTATTATTTTTGTAAATGAACTTTCTATAAAATTACAAGCACAGGCTGATCTGGACAATATCAAGGGAGTCACTCTTGGCCCCTGGATGTCCCAAAATCCACTCCCTTCTTTTTGCGGGGACGACTTAATAATTTGTGGAGAGGCTTCTAAGGAGGAGGCAAGTAAGATCAACACTTTGCTTATGAATTTTTGCAATGCCTCAGTCGGACCCCAAACCTCTCTAAATCTTCCATTGTCTTTAGCAAAAATGTGGACAATCACACCGGAGACATGTGTAAAATCTGTTTTCCCCTGTTTCGACCTTAAACCTAATTCCATCTATCTTGGTCACCCTCGATTTTCAATCACAATGATCGCAATAAAGCTTATGATTTCATTATACAAAAGTTTAAGGGTAAGTTAAACTGTGTCAAAGCAAATAAGTTAAATCATCTTTGGTCGTCTTTATTACATTAATTCTCGTCCTCGGCTATCCCAATATATTACATGGCCACCATCCTGTTCTCAAAACCTTCATTTCCAAAATTACACCAATCATCAGCAACTTTTTGGTGGTCGGGTGTTAGAGAGGACAATTCCTCTTCTTCCTTTCATTTCAGGTCTTGGCGGGATATTTGTAGACCAAAGGAAGAAGGAGGATTAGGTATTCGGAATCTTTTAACAATTAACAGAAGTCTCATTCTCCATGCGTGTTGGAATGTGGCAACAGGTAAAAATCCTTTCCTCTCTGCTATTCTCAAAGCTAAATATCACAGTTCGATGCGGTTTTACGGATTGCTAAGACCTCCAGGTCTAATTCAGCCTTCTGGGCTTCCATAATGAAGGTAAAGGACATCTTGATTCAAAATTGTGCCATTAAAATTGCAAATGGCTCATCTAGCATTTGGTCTACCCCCTGGTGTCCCATTTGGAAAGAAATACATAGCCATATCAATCTTCCTATTTCTGTTCCTAAGCTCCCTGAAAAGATCTCTGATCTTTGGCATTCCATTTCAAATACTTGGAATTTTGATTTCATTAATGAAGTCTTTGATCAAAATGTGAGTATAGCTATCACTAACACAATACAAGTTCAACGGCAAGGTGAGGATACCGGCATTTGGAAGCCCTCTTCCAAAGGAATTTGTTCCACCAAAGAGGCTTTTAAATTCCTCAACAAAAATGATATGGTCCAACTCCTCTCGAATGGACCAAGATCTATTACTCATCGGTGCGGTACATACTCATGAGGGCTTGGAAAAGCAAGACCCTACCACGATGATTAAAACCTTTACATGGAGACTCATCGGGAGAGCCACAAGACGGTGTGAGAGAGCGAGAGGTAAGCTCAGTTCAAAAATAGACAATAATTGTTCTAGATGTTATATTGATGAAAATGACAGCCACCTTTTCTTTAAATGTCACTTTGCTAGAGCATGCGGTTCTCCTTCTCTCCCCCTCTAAAATCCTCCTCCCTCCCCGATGAGCAGGATGGCATACAAAATATTCTCTCTATTCTTATTACGAGATCTATGCCTGATTCTACTTTCAATTCTTTTCTTACTACTCTCTGGTACATTTGGATTGCAAGGAATGACCTAAGATTTAATAACAAACATTGGTCTCCTAAACAAATTCATTATGTTGTTCAATCCTATCTCCAAACTCACATTGCAGGAAACAAAGGCCTTTTAGAAAATACGGATGAGATGGATCCCTCGGTGGAAATGATCGACAAATTGCTTCTCGCAACAATCATCTTTGGAGTTGACTATCTAGTCAACCATATCATAGAAGACACTAATTCTAGTGTCTTCAAGGAAAGAAACTCTGATCCTATTGCAATTGGAGTTACTGATTTTACTGATCACTCAAGGGAATATAAACTCCAATATGGAGAGAGCTGATATTATTTGTTTTTCTCGATGCCTCCCTCCCTCCCCGATAATGACTTGTTTCAACAAAGAAGCTGCAGGCATAGGCATTGTCGTTATTGACGGACCTCTTTGCCTCAAATTTCATTTTATGGTGCAGGTTAATCAATGTTCTTCTGTGCTCCAAGCGAAGCTTTGGCTCTGCTAGTTGGCCTTCTAATCTGCAAAAGATTAGGCTACACAAGAATTTTCTTCAATACAGATAGTGCCGGTCTCATAGAATCGCAACGCAGAGAATGGAACCAAATGCCCGGATGGAGGTTCTGAGACCCTCACCCGGACCTTCAATCCCTTTGCAAAGATCTCAACGCTCAAGTCATCAAGATCCATAGAACACAAAAGCGTGAAGCTCATGATCTAGCGACAATGGCTACCGGACAAAATTCTTCTTCTAGCTATTTTAGTATCTCATGTTTAAGATCCCCTCATAAAAATAAATGTCCTCTATCTCTTTCGAGGGATATTGTAATGCCAAACAATTGTAACATCTTAGCAGCAATTTGCTGCCCTAATAATTAAGTTCGGGCTATGGCCCGTTTCTTTGTCAAAAAATGGGAAATTGGCAACCCAACCTTATCCTCTCCACGGGCCCACATGTCAATGGCCACCCTTCCCTCTTTCCAATATGGACTCGGTCCAGTGGATTTGTAATGGGGAGCTGGTTCATGAGATCGGTGCATGGCACGAGTGACCGATCGGCCCACCTGCACTCTGGACCCTTTGGCGTCGCTTATATAAATGCTACGCGCACCACGGCTAATGTACCGGGAGTTTAAAAGTCCATTTTCCAGTTACGAGAAAAATCCCAAAAAATTCCTAAATAAACTAGGTACACTCTACATCCTACCCAAGCCTATACATTCCAGTTTCCCTATTTCCAAAATTTCAGAAAATATTTCCAAAGTTTAATTCATTTATTGAAATCCTATTAAACTTTGGAAATTCATATCTTTTTCATTCCAACTCCAAATCCCTCCATTCCAGTTCCTAGATTCCTCTAAAATCATGCTCTATTTATTCATACCCTTGTCCTAATATTTGATGCCCATTTAAATTCTAGCTCATGTATGCTTTTAATTTATTTTTCTGCAATTTGTAGAATACGATAAACCCTAGTGCGCCCATACGCCAACCCTCACCATGCATCGTATATTCTTGTATGCGTGTACACTCTCACGCATTACCTAATACTCGAATATCTGTGCACGTAGTCATCCACATGCTAGATATACGCGATAAGTTATGTATGTATTATAAATGTATAAGTGGTATTTTAAAATATCAATAAATATATGTATATACATATCGATTATATCTACGCATGGCTAACCCCGCTAACCTAAAACGTATACTCGTGTATGTGCATTCCATGACACATACTCTGGTACACGTGCCCTCTACACACATGACATATGCCCGACATACGGGTATACGCGTATGTGTGGCTAACCCTAGAATAGGACCCTAACCCTCTTTAACCATAGACGTATGCATGTGCGTATATCGTCGCTAACCGAATCCATCCCCGGATGGAGCTAACCCACGTAGGAACGTCATTTGCTTTTTGATTGTTACGCTTGTGTTTCATGTTTGTCAATACAGGAGACCACCCGACGGACCCAAGAGTACCGCTACACCAAGCCACGGGAGTCAAAAGCACACAGGACAAGAACCTTGGATATACTCGTCGGCGGATAGAGGCAAGTCCTTACCCCTTAACCTGACCTAATTTCTATAATTAATAAGATGTTAAGATAAGTATAACCATGGCAAGCCGTGCGGGAGTACTCATGGGCTATGTGCGTGGGGCTTCGCTAGGCTTTGTCATTAATATAACCTGGTTTAAGAATTTGGCTTAATCAACAAAAAGCGAGTTTGGGGCGATCCATGTGGGATGGATCGTCTCGGCAGGTTTCGCCTAGTGAGGGTTTCCTGTCTTGGAGGGCTCGCTCCCTAAGGACCGGGTCATGGACCTTCTACCTAGTTTGGTTATACGTATAGCCACACGCCGGGATGGGGCGGCTTGATTCCACACCCCGTTGGGTTAAGGTATAATTTCGATCCAAGGTGGCCGGCGTAGGCAACGATCTATCGGGAGCTGACTCGGATGCTGGGTGATCTTCCGAGGTCGGGTTGGCGTGGTTGCTTTGTGATCCTCCACGTAAAACAATTGGCGCATTGTTGATA
Source organism: Hyparrhenia diplandra (assembly GCA_015847255.1). Lineage (NCBI taxonomy): Eukaryota > Viridiplantae > Streptophyta > Magnoliopsida > Poales > Poaceae > Hyparrhenia > Hyparrhenia diplandra. The sequence continues at coordinate 194,709 of JADLZK010004740.1, forward strand.
TCGTATACGAATTTATGAGTTGGCGGATGCTAGGTGATCTTCCGCAATGCTGTGTGCTAATGGGGTGCTAAGTGATCTCCCCATTTTCCAACCCCCGAGAAGTCGTGGTAGGATTATACCAAAACCTAGGGTGACGGCCCAAGCGGGTACGGGATCTCGTTGGACCACCTTTGACCACCGTACATGGGAGGAGATGGCCCATCGTGTGGGGAAAAGTGTACAACCTCTGCAGAGTTACCAAAATCTATTCGAATAGCCACGTCCTTGGAATGGGCAAATGCTAGGCCGGAACATCCGTGATTGGATTCACGATCTGGTATGTACTTGATGACTTGAGCTTGGTTAATAACTAACCGGGAACTAGTGAGAGTAGTTAAACTCTACTAGGGCCCAACTCCTAATGGTAACCTTCCACCCTCTGGTTGGGACTTCTTGAGTACGAAAAGTACTCACCCCTCTATTTCTATTTTTAGAACGCCAGCTGTAGGAGTGTATCCAAGGATCAAGCTATGAAGGACGACATGAGGATAGGACCGGAAAGAGGACATTTGAAGACGGAGACAAACACGAAGGAGTTACATGAGAATGTTGTGACCGAGTTATAGGATCGTGCAATAGGAGTAAGTCAAGGGTTTGTCCGCACTCCAAGCTTGCCTGTAGGAATGGAGCCCTGTTTATAGGTGCTGCGTAGGATCTCGATAGGTTTATAATAGTAGGCCAATGGCGAGTCATATAAACCCAAACCCCTGTATCATATTTTCTCAATAGCAATAAAAGTATAGTATTTGATATCATATCTATACTTAATTAGGCGTATTTGTGCGTGATCGACACAAATACGTGTGATTAGGAACCCTCGAAATGGGGTGTGACATACTCACAAACAAAAACAAAGTAACTTTGCATGAAATAGGAGATTGATAGTGAGTGTGACATGATTGATACCGAACATTCTTAAGAAGAGAATATAGCATATTAAAAAATAAGAACACTAAAAAGAATTGCTAATCAGCAAAGTTTGAAGTGAAATTAGATCTCCCGTTTTCTTTGAGAAATAGAGACAGTCATTGAAGTAAAAGAGATTTCTTGTTCTTTTGAGAAATATAGAGTCATTTGCAGGTGACTAAACTGCTGATAGACAATACAAATAAAATACCATGAGATTCCTCAGTTTTTAATTATTTTTGAACGCATAATGGCAGGACCTATGCCTTTCAATTAAGAGGAGAATAGAGGTTTATGTACAGGTGGAGGGGCATGCCCCCACAGAGGAAAAAAAGTGAAAAGTGAAATTACAGATTTCTTAGCTAATTACCCCATCCAAGTTAAGGCCCTTTTTCTTTGTTCGATATCCTCTTTTACTCTTGAAGCCAGTTTCATTGCCGATTGATGTGCATTGTTGAAGATTCTTCTATTGCTCTCCTTCCATAGGTTCAAGAGAGTAAAGATCCACCACACCGTTGAAACGTTTTCTTTCCACCTTGGCCATCTTGGTTCTGGCCTACTCCCACCATGACATGGCAATCACAAAATCTTACGGTGAAGAGGCTTCATCTGTCAAAGGTTCTAGTCGCCATGCTTATTTGCACTTTTGGGAACTGGTGGCATCATTCATAAAAGATGCTCCACAGCAAATTAGAAAGTCTGCACTGGAGGCCATGGAACTGTGGGGACTGACCAAGTGTTCCATCAGTGGATTATATACGATTCTTTTCTCCTCACAACCAATATTTCACTTACAGCTTGCAGCTTTCTCTCTACTTCTGTCTGAGCCCTTCTATCAACTTTCACTGGTTAAAAACTGTTCAATGGGAGAAAATTGCTTTCCTGTTCAGGAATCTGGCATAAACCAAAGTGCTGAGTTGATGCCAGATTCAGAGAAGGCAGTGCATCTAAGAAATGAACTTTCACACCTAATCGAGTTCCCGACATCTGAACTTCTCAAATCTGATCTGACAGCTCGAGATAGGGTATGTAGTGTATTTACTGTATTTAGTGATTTTAAATTCTAAAGCAGTTTTTCTTTTTTTCGAAACCGGGACTTCACCCAAAGCAGTTTTTCTTAGCTCCTGTGTTAATGGTCTGTTGGTGTTTTCTTTCACTAGGTTGATGTATTCATTGCCTGGGCATTGTTGCTATCCCACCTGAGTATCTTCCAGTATCAGGGCAGATGTGCTTCAATATATACAAGAAAAGATCAGTCCGTGCATACTGGATTGCATTTTCCAGCATATCCCAGTAAAGGCTGCTGCACGTAGTGGGAAGAAAAAGGATACCGAGCTAGTGCCTGAAGCAGAAGCTGCTGCAAAAGCTTCGAAGAATGCCATAGCTACTTGTTTTTTGCTTCCGTACTTGGAATCTCTTTGGCCCATTGGGACTCTGCAAATGGCCTCACTTGCAGGCTCATTGTACGGGATGATGATTAGGCTGCTGCCTTCTTTTGTGCGCACATGGTTTACTACCTTGAGAGACCGTTCATTGTCATACTCAATCGAGTCCTTCACCAAACAATGGTGCAGCCCTCTTCTGACGAATTTTCTCAGGTAAGATGATCTTCTTTTGGCAAGATATTGGCCCAGCATGTTCAAATTTGTTGCACAGCTCTGATCTCTTTCTAAGGTTTATTTGACCCTTACAAACTGTTATACAAATAATCAATTGCGCACAAGTATTTCTTTAGTTTTTAGTTTTATTTTTCTATATTTTGCGGACCACATGTGGTAGTGGCTGAGTGGCTTCATTCTGTACATCTCCTGAAATCAGATAGGTTAGTCCATGTCATCCTCAGGAGCCTTATAATTGTCATTGCACAAACTTTACCTTGTTGCAGGTTAAGGACTTTGTGTACGGCGATGAGAATTTCTCAGTTAGCGTCAACCGATCAGCTTTCGAAATTGTTGCTACATACAAAAAGGAGGAGACAGGAATTGACCTTGTCATAGGCCTTCCAAACTTTTTTTTTGAAAGCACGCCTATGCGTGTATTGCTTTAAGGGAAAAAGGAGTTTGTTACACGACCAGACGCGGACTCAGGCGAGTTGCCTTAGCACACGACTGGTAAACACACAACATAGATCACCGGCTAAACGGTGCAGCAGTGGAGTTGTGGCTAGAAAGGAAACTAATCTTGCGACCGCAGATGGTGCTACAACACTACGGGACGAATGCGAACAGTGGAGCCAGCTTGGAGTAGCTTGCCGCCACCCATTCCTCGCCCTCCACCTTGATGTCGGAAAGGACCTGGGACGTCGTCTACCGTACGTGGTCGAAGGTCCGCTGGTTTCGCTCTTTCCAGATCACCCAACTGACTAGCAGGACGAGGGAGTTGAATGCCTTCCTGAAGGGCGGCGGGACTCCCACACGTGCCGTAGGCCACCATTGGGGGGCGACCACGTCTGGCCCTAGTGTGATATGCTGGAAGCCGACTACCCCTAACACACGCACCAAATCTCTCTGGTGAACACGCAAGCGCCGAGTAGATGCCCTTGCGTCTCATCCTCCTGGTCACAAAGCACGCACGTCGCATCCGGCTGGAGACCGTGCCTGTGCCTGCGATCCGCTGTCCAAAGATGCTCATGAAGAGCGAGCCAGAAGAAGAACTTGACTTTAGGTGGTGCGCACGTCGCCCACACCTCCCATGCGCCAAGAAGTGTAGAGTAGCCGATGTGAAAAGCCGCGTAAGCGGAGGCGGATGAGTATTGCCCGTTGGCTGTCCAACGCCAGACGAAACCGTCCGGCACGCCATCGTCGAGCTGCACGTGGAGCGGGGTGTCGAAGAGGAGCGCATACTCGAGGAGTACAACTACCGTACGTGCGCTAGTGATGTCCCTGATCCAACATCGACCGCGTAACGCGTCTCTGACGGACCGTCTCCTGCGCCTGGTGCCGACCGCCCCGAAGAGGTTGGGCGCGAAAGAGCAGATAGCCCCCTCCGGGAACCAGGTGTCCGTCCAGAACCTTGCCGTGCCGCCGTCGCCAATGTACAACCGAACCGGGGCACGGAACATTGCATCGACCGGCGGCTTTCGGCTGGGCTGGGCGGCAGCGCCCATGGAGCGGAGTCGTCGGTGCGCCTCATCCACTCCCGGTGTAGGCGGAGCGCCGGGCCAAGCACCTCGCCAGGTCCGGGATGCCGAGACCGCCAAGATCTCTTGGCAAGCGGTGATCGGCCAAGAGACCCGACATTGCCGCCGGTGGCATCGGCAGCTCCTATCCACGGAAAGGCCGTCTCACGTCCATCGATCGCCCGACGGCCCAAGGCGACAAGGCGCTGCAAATCGAGACGTGGACCGAGATAGCCGAGAGCACTTGACGAGGGAGGCCCTGCTGATGGTGTTTAGCAGCTGCCCCTTCCAGGTCGGTATCCTGGCGGCCACACTGTCGACGATGGCCTGCTCCGCACGATGGAGCTTGGTGATGGAAAGGAGGGCCCCTAGGTAGGTGGCTGCACGCAAAGACGGGAATACACAGGAGCACTGGGCGACCACCTCCTCGGAGCATTGGATGGGCGTCAGAGAGCACTTGTCAGGTTGGTGTGCGGGCCGAGGCGCCGGCAAAGAGATCGAGCGCCCGCCGCATCCATGCAAAGTCCCGCGCGCACGGAGCCAAGAAGATGAGTAGGTCGTCGGCGTAGAGAGAGGCCCGAAACTTGATGGAGTTGCCGGGTAGCGGAGTGAGCTGGGATTGGGCATCACCCGCGCAGATGAGAGAGTTGAGGACCTCCATGACGATGACGAAAAGCAGCGGTGAGAGCGGGTCACCCTGGCGTAGGCCCCTGGCGTGGTAGATGCGTTTCCCCAGGCAGCCGTTGATGAGGACCCGGGTGGTGGCCGTGGACAGCAGCGCCGAGATCCAATTTTGCCAACGTAGGGGGAAGCCGAGTCGCTCGAGGACCTCCAGCAAGAATGGCCATGACACCGTGTCGAAGGCCTTTGCGAGGTCCACCACCTTTAGTAGGATCATGGGAGTCCGCCTCACGTGTAGCCAATGATAAGCCAGCTGCACCGTCCGGAAGTTGTCGTGAATCCACCGTCCGCGAATGAACGCAGACTGGTTCACCTGGACAAGCTCCGCCATCCTCGGTGCGAGTCGTAGGGCCAGCCCCTTGGCGAAGAACTTGCCAAGGCAATGTACCAGGCTGATCGGCCGGTAGTCCTTCAGTCCCGTCGGCGACTGCGTCTTGTGTAGGAGTACTAGGAGGGCCTCATTGAGGTTGTTGAAGTTCCTGAAGTCGAGGTCCCAAAGCGCCTGGAACATACGCACCACGTCCGGCCGACGATTTTCTGAACTGTTACCCCCTGCGCCACGTCAATGTTGAATGCACAAAAAGTTTGGGTATTAGTGAAGTGAAGTGCGGAAAATGGTTGCTTTCCCTCACATCATTTGTTCGCAACCAGGTAATTACTTAGAGCACAAAATATAAGGCAGTTACTGATGGCTTTGTAACATTGATAATAAAAGGAAGAATGTAGCACTAAGTAACTAAGCTAATCATTTCTCTCTGCAGAATGGCGCGATAGTACAGCATTCTCCACACCAGCAACCACAGCCTTCTGCGGCTGGCGTGCAAGACGTGCAAGCACAAGTTCCATGGCGCCTGCCTCTACAAGTGGTTCTCAACGTCCAACAAATCGACTTGCTCTAGACAGTTTGATGGCACACTTCATGTAAATGGCGTGTATACACAGTGTTCAGCTTTTACAAAGGCTTGGGCCTTTTCTGACTAGGCTCATCCGTTTTGGCTGTTAACTACTCTTGGGACAGTACGAGACCTATATGGAAGAGTTCACATCATAGGAATCAAGTAGATTGATCATTAAAAACTGGGTACAAATTTTGGGGTAGCTCCCAACTTAGAGATTTGCAGCGCCCTATCAACTCAAACATAGCAATGATTTGTGGTTAAAGCAAGCTGCAAAACTTGCTTGCAACTAGTGATCATAAATACTCCCTCTATTCCAAACTGTAAGTCATTTTGACTTTTTTAGCTCATCCATTTTGTTGCAAATACTAGATGCGTGGCAAAATGGATGTATCAAAAAAGTCCAACTCACAATTTAGAACGGAGGGAGTACTATTTATTCCAAATTTCTAGAGCCGCACTGGCAGATGGCACAACTTATAAATGCTATTGACAATCCTAGAAAAGCTATGGACAATCGTGGAATGAAATGAGTCGTGGCGCCCCAATTTGGTACTCCTACCATTTCAAACTATTTAGCTTTTGATATGCATATAAATATGTATTGTCTAAATATATAGTGGTAGTCATCTAAGATATAAATATAAATAATTTGGAATGAAAGGAGTAGTTCTTATTGAACAAACTAATGAGTTCACAATGCAACAATTTCTGAGCCACCCTAAGGCACCATCCATAAAACATCTGTTCAACCAACAACTACCTCAGCCATAGAGTACTTAAAAAAAGGCTTATAAAGCTTGTTTTGATCTGTGGAGTAAACTGCCACTACGCGATGAGTAAAGGGAGCATGGTCAGCATGCAGGCCTCGTAGGTAAAAGTTGCCGACCCTGAGGACGCAGTGTCCTTCTCCTTGAACTTCTCAGTCAGTCCCTGCAAAGTAATCCAAATAAATGACCACAGGTAAGATTCATCATAACCATATTTGCAAGATCAGATGCAAAGAGAAGTCTGAAATGTTTGGGTTTGCACATTGTGCAGGCATTGGTTACCTTAACAGCGAGGCAGCATCTGCAGAGGTAAAGGAAGAAAAAGAAAACACGATTAGAATTTGTGGTACATGACAAATTGAATGCAGATAGGACATTTAAAAAAATATATAGTTTTAGACATCGCAATAGTCTTGATCAGAATACATAGCTGAACTAAGCAGGACAGTTCATTAACAAATCAGTCTAGTTAAATCTTTACCTAGTTAGTTCCTCCGTTTCAAATTGTAAGTCATTTTGACTTTTTTTTTTTGGTACATCCATTTAGCCATGTATCTAGATACAATAATATGTCTAGATACATAGCAAAATGGATGAACCAAAAAAAGTCAAAGCAACTTACAATTTAGAACAAAAGAGTATTAGACAAGCTTACTACTCAGATATCAACCAGTTATGAACATCCATGACAACAACACTGTGAAATACAATAATTTCCTTACTGATAAGGTTCAGAGAACATATTTAAGAAATGAGCAGCAGTTGGATTGAAGGAAGGTTCTTACTCAATGAAGTTATCATATTCAATTGCTTTGCTGTTGTCCCCAGTCTTGTCAAATTTAGACACAAGCAGATCGAGCACGGTTGGAGAGACAGAATATCCCAGACTGAGAAGAGCATCATGCAGTTCTGATGTGTCAATCCTACCATTTCGATCACAATCAAACCACTCAAATATTGCCTGAAAAAGTACAGCAAAACATCAGTTCACTACAATAATTCAAGGTTTAATTTTGCTTACATATAAGCAAAGGGAAAAGGGGAATTTGTAGCTCATCTTACTCTCCAGTTCTGAAGACTGTAAAACACAGAAGTGAATTCCTTGGGTCCTGAAAGGGCAGAAACAAAAAAACAGCATATGTTTATTAAGAAAACTAGACTTTACAGGAGATTGAAGGGAGATACTGAATCTGATATAGGTAGATCATACTATTCAGAAGAAGGGAAAAAAAAAGAAACACAAGTTAGGGACTGATCTTTTAAGTTCACACGAATGAAGAAGCACACATCTCATGGGCTTGAATAAAATGGTATATGAAAATCTTGCACAAATTGTTTTGACTACCAAGATCAAGTTAGGACTTTGAAATTACACAGAATCTGTACCAAACTGGATCCAAACTCCAGCAAACATGATTGACCAAAAGGCATCATTACCAATATACGAAACATAGCCTACTAGCAATACTTCATTGTTCAAACACTAGTTCCATACAGGAACTTCATGTTAATTGCAGCATGTTGAGCACGTGATCGGTACTGCAAAAATAACCCTACAACTACCAAGTCATCTACAGTCTGGACCTCTACATGATCATCTTGGATTTTTGCATTCCTTTTAAAAAAAAACTTGGATTTTGCACATAAAGAAATGGATCTACTTGACCGATTCAATATTGATCACTCAATCAAAGTCTAAAACACAAGTAAACTATCTGATTCTTTAAGAAAGGATCGAATTGCTAGTTTGGCACTAGAGACAAAAGAAGAGTAATTTCTAAGTAAATGCATCTGGAGGCGACTCAGTTAGCGCAATCCAGATTGCCATGCATGCCAGTGTTACAGCAAAAGGCTAGATAGCCTACTAGCAGTACTCAACCGTTGACACACTAGCTAGTAATCAGGAGGAGACTGAGAGGCGTCTGATGAAAAGTAAACTCACCGAGCTTGCGGACGTTGGTGTAATTGGTGAAGACGTGCATGAGGAGGTGAACGGTGCGGAGGCTGAAGCTCTGGTGGTTGTACGACCCTGACGACGACGACAGCGCGGACTGAAGCTCCTTGTCGTCGATCATGCCTTTGCCATCGCGGTCGGCCGCCTTGAAGCAAACCACCACGTTGGGGTTGGTCCCGGGAGGGAACAACCCGGCCATCTTCTCAAACACAGAGTCCAGCCTACAGTGCGCGGCGGGTATTGACACCGGCGTCGTCGGCACACGCTTAATGCGGCGCTTGTACCCACCGTCTGAGAGGGCAGGGTCCGACGTACGGAGCTCGGCGGGTATTGACACCGGCGTCGTCGGCACACGCTTAAAGCGGCGCTTGTACCCATCGTCTGAGAGGGTGGCCATCTCCTGAAACGCAGGGTCCGGCGTACGGAGCTCGCCGGGTATTGACACCGGCGTCGTCGGCACACGCTTGCGGTGGTTGCGATTCATGGCTCGCGGCTGGGTTTACGGGGCGGTGTGGAACAGGAACAGGGAAGTGTTGCTCGCGAGATGAAGGGAGGCCAAGTAAATGAGGGGAAGCGGAGCCTGCATGCACGCAGTGTCCCTCGGGAAGCCAAGGAAGGCCATCAAAGCCCTCCCGGCCGGTTTTCCTGCGGGAGGTCAGTCAGCTCACGCATCACGAGGCCGCCCAGCTCTCCGCATCCTCTCTAGCTCGGCGATATCTTCTCAACGTGATTAACACCCGGTCACATTATTTTGTTCATATATATTAATTAGCTAGTGTGTCGTGTGCATGGTGAGCCGTATATACGTGTGCGTACGTGGTTAGCCGTGTGTAGGTGTGTGTGTGGTGGCCGTGAGCATGCATGTGTTACCAGTTTCACTAAGTCAGTAAAAGCTGCTGATTGATTAAAATCTAAAGCATAATTAAGAAAATTCCTGCCATACAGCAGCACAGAGGGGAGAAGAGTTGATGGTGATGTCTCACGGAAGTGAGGAACTTATACAGTTATACTTGTTTGGAAGATCGATCGGATGGGGGAGGACAGCATCGATGGGGCATACCTATATATAGGGTGTTACACAAGTTTGATGTCTACAATCTTTTCTTGATGAGCTTATGGACACTACTACACAAACGACTTCTCTTCTCGAGCCCAAAAACGTGGTTACTCCCGGTTCGAAATTGAACGGGGAATAAAGGTACTTTTATTCTCGGTTCGAGTCTCCACCCGGGAGTAAAGGCCTGTGGCAGGCCGCCCGCGCGCCAGGAACTTTATTCCCGGTTGGGGACACCAACCGGGAGTAAAAGGTAGACTTTACTCCCCGTTCTTCACGGTTAGGAATAAAGCTTTATTCCCGGTTGGAAACTCCAACCGGGAGTAAAAGTTAAGATTTACTCCCCGTTGGTGTTGCAAACCGGGAATAGAAGTATGGTGGGAAGTGAAAATGCATTCCAAACCGCCAAAGTTTTTGTGGCCCGCCAAAATTTAGCTTTACTCCCGGCTGATAATATGAACCGGGAGTAAAGGTAAAGACCTTTATTCGCGGCTCGTATTAGCACCCGGGAGTAAAGGTCTTTAGTCTCGGGTGGAGTTGGGAGCCGGGAGTAAAAGTTTGTAGTATATTAGGCAGCCCCTTCTCCTACCTCCGTCCGTGGCGCTGCTTCCGGCGACAAATCGCCCATCTTCGATCCCACGCCGCCATCCGCGTCGGCTTCTACGTGTGGCTCCTCCGCTGTGACCCTGCGGCCCCTGAATCCGCGAGGTCCCTCCTGTGTCGCGGCCGACCCGCGGCGCCCCGTCGGGCTTGCTCCCAATCGCCGCTGCCCTCGTCTGTCTGGTGCGGGCGTGCGTGCACACATGCGCCCGCCGCCATGGCGGCAGGCCTTGGCCGGCTTTGGCCGCGCCTCTACGTTGTGTTCTGTGCTGGTCGGCGATTAGAAGGTGAGAATTGAGATCGTCGGTTCTAAAATCCTGTCGTGTGTGTTGTATGCGAAATTAATCAGTAGCACGATTTCTTTTTTATGACTCGCCTCATTTTCCTCCAACAGGGAGCCGCACACGGAGGTTTGCAACACGGCAGTTGCCATTGGAATTAACTTGGTTACGAGCAAAGTGAAGGACAAGATCGGTTCATGTCTCAGTTTTTTTTTTTTTTTTTTTTTTTTTTTTTTGAATTAGCACCGATGACTATAGTTGTGATGCTTGTAAAACAGTCTTCGAAAGCTTGTAATATATATGTTGTGTAATTTCAAACATGTATACTCTAATTATTAGTTAATATATGTTGTGTATTTTCAAAAAAAAAATGCAAGCTTGAGATGACAACTAGAGTGCGTTTGCATATATTATTAGCACCACAAAATGCGTATTGAAAAACCTATTTAAGAAACAAAACAAATCATAAATTGAAATGAAATAAAAAAGAAAAAAAAAAAAAAACACTTTACTCGGTTGGTAATACCAACCGAGTAAAGGTCCCCGAAGGCACGGTGCCTGGTTGGACCTTTACTCCCCGGTTGGTATCTCCAACCGGGAGTAAGGTATACTTCTATTCGGGTAAAGAACCTTTACTCCCCATCTCGTACTCCCGGTTGCATAACCGGGAGTAGAGGGGGTTTCGTGACCGAGGAATAAATGCCCATCCTGCACTAGTGGGATACAGGCTGAAATTAGGGCAAGACATGCGAGCATGTGCCCACAACTTATTCTCTTCTATGTTTTTTTTTTTTTTTGAGTAAAACTTATTCTCTTCTATGTGGCATGGCTTTGTATGTGATCAAGGCGGTACGGAAGGAAACACTGCAAAGCTACAAAATAGTCTTCACTCGGGTGTTCCCAAACAATACGCCCACAGTAGCAGATGCATGCTCTGGAAGATGGCCGAGTTTAATTCTGGGCGCTGTTTGTCACCCATGTTGTTTGTAACTGTGGAAGCGTGCATTCCATGTCGTAACCCACGCTGGATGGAAGCAGCAAATTTCCGGTGGCATTAGGCAACCGGAGGAAGATTTTCCTGTCTGTCACTGCCCCGAAGGAAAAGAGCAGAGAGAAAGATAATGCTATGGCTGGCAAGAAGGAAACCAGCAAGGATAAAGAGAATCCTGCTTTAGCTGGCCAGAAGGAAACGATGAAGGACAAGGAAGGAAATGCTGTCAGCTAGCGGATGCGTCTTGAAAAGATTCTCCTCTTCTTTCTCATGCTCCGGTCGTCATCGTGGACGCAAGGGTATGACCTGGATGCTTCACTGCCGAAAGAACAAGAACTCCCGTACCAGCCGGAACAAGAATACCTTCACTCCAAGTCTCCAAGTGACCAACCACTTCTTTTCAAGTCACTGAAATACTACATTGTGCACCATCAGTTGGGTGAACGAATTAAACTTGGGGTCGTCTCCCATTAAAGAATGCATATATGTAAAAAAAAAAGTTTACGAGAAACCTGTAAATGATTTAAACTCCTGACGACTCTGCGTACGTTGCAGTATGATATCTCTTTTCAACCATAATACTGACACGTAACACACGTACGTCCACGCCTCTATGATCACGTCCGTATATATGTAGACGCCCTATTTCCATAATAACTACTGTAGCTACAGAAGACTCATTAACACAAACATGCATGTCCTTACCTTTATGAACCATGCACTCTTAGTCTGTATCTATAATTAACTTCTGATTCTAAAACAAAACTAATTAACCGTGATTTCAATATTAACAGAACCACCTTTGTCAACAAGACTGGGTCGACAAACAAAAACACCACCAGATATGTTCCATTGTCAAAGGACACGTCACCGACTACTGAAAATCAAAGTCACAATTTCGTTAAAAAAATTGAAGTCACAACAAGTGGCTTTGTTGTTAGTAAAAGACCAGAATAAAATAAATACAATAAAAGCCTTAAACTTGGATAAACATGCATGATTCCACCATAATAAGGTATCCTATGCAAATGAAACTCGAATGAAACCCCCCACTAAGACTGACCTAAGGGCAAGTACATTGGTGTTGTCTTATAACTAGTCTCATATAGTGCAACATAATTTAAGACGACTTAGTAGACTACATGTACAATGGTTGTCTTTCTAAGTTGTCTCTCTAAGTTGTCTCATATTTCCTTAATTTATAGAGAAAGCAAAAATAGGATTGTGAGATGCATGGCGACAACAACTCATACAATGTTAAAATAGTTGTCTCATAGTCCTAAATTCTATCTCATGAGGCTGTTGTTTCTTGAGAAGCAACTGCCTCATTCTCTCTCACCTCTCTCTTTCCTCCACATCATCAAAAATTCTACATGACGATGCATTTGAGACGACGTCACGGAGACCGCTTTACGTGAAGAATGTACCTGCCCTAACAATCTCACTAAGCTATAACCACAGTTCAAATATCAGAATAAATGTATGTGTTTGATTCGACATGGGAACCAGGCCCTGATTATAAACTGGTACGAGAGGCCCTTTTTATTTTAGAGAACTTAGGTGTATTATTTTTACTGCAAGATCTATTTAGCGAGACAGACCTCTTAAAGGAATTGCATGATGAGTTCATGTAATTATTAAGCCTCCCTGCCTAATATTCTAACCTTGGCTCTGGCTATGTAGACTCTTTTAATTTGTAATCCTATTTTTGAACTAATATCGAATCATCCGAGGTCATAGAGAATGCGTCTGCTTGTGTATAATTCAAATTTAAAAATAGAAAAATAAAAAAAAAAAATAAATGATTTTCTATTATTTATAAAATTAAGATCTTCAAGAAAATCTGTAAAGGACAGAGCTCCATGTCTATGTTGACCGTTTTGTTCTTTTCAAGTTTAAATAAATGTTCTGTAAGTATTACTAATAATTTTTAAACCAAGAGTAATTCATGGGGGGACCATGTCCCCACTATGGCCCTCATTGAGCTCTGCCACTAGCGGTAGGTGTCGTCGTGCATGGTCGAATGAGCCGGATGAGAAGCGATTGAATTTTAGTTTGTCCTATGCACAATCGGTCACTTTGCTTTAATTAGCACGTGGACTTCGAGCATTGCTATATAAACCACTTTGATGGATCTAGATATAAAGACCACCTGGTCCATATATATTGTTCATGTCCTTAACCAATGGCCAATGATCGCCTGTTGTAGGTTAGGGCATCCGCAACGGTTACCTATTTAGCTATTTAGATCGACATGGCATTGAAAAAGTATGAGGCAAGTAGTCATTACAATGACGGATAAATAACTAGTCTATTTCATGTAACCCAAAAAACATAAGAGCATGTGAGTCCAAATAGTATAAAGTAGTTTTTTCTCTCACATTAGCAGACTACGTAGGTAAGATATATTTATTACCATCTTGGGACGCCCTTACACCTTGTCCAGACAGGCACTGACGAGTGACGGTGCATTTACCATGCATTGCGTCGTCTCCTAAATAGCGTGGGAACTGCTCTTTGTTCTCTATCAGCCACCAGATGCTTGACTGCCATCACAAGAAAGCATCTGCAGTAGGGATTTACCATGCACATCCACACGCAGTGGCGGACCCAGCAATTGAAACAAGGGTAGTCCACTCCAAAAAAAAAATTTTTGCGCAACGCAACAAAACTCAAAGAAAATGGCTAACCAAAATGCGATTATACAATTCAAAGGTTCAAAACTTACATATTAAGTCCCAGACTTGCTCAAATAGTATACATAAGATAAGATCTTACATAAATATAAGAGATTACATTCTACAACACCTCGCTTTCTCATTGCCATGAAAGTATGAACTATGTCATCCTCGCTTACTGTGGAGAATATATCACGCTCAACAAAGGTAACCAAACAATGAGTAAAATACATATCCGGTCCTTAAACTTTCTAAGTTGTGTCATCCCGGTCCACAAACTATTAAAGTATGTCATTACGATTGCCTAAACTTGATTTGGGTCTCAGATTACCCCAGAACGGGTCTTGCATGCATCAAGCACTTGTGGATATAGCAGATACCCCTCAGCTCTTTATTTTTTAACAAACAGCACACGTTCAATGCTTTCCAATTTGAAACGACATCAAGTAGTCGGGCAATCTAAATCAGATAAAAAAAAAAAGAACAAAGGTTCAGCAATATTTCTCTCATCCTACAGGAATAAATCATCGTCTTGCACTTGTATGCGACATCAGGCAGTCAGGCAACCTCTACACTGAACTGACCCCACCATCACCTACAAAACCTAACCAAAATCAACAAACAACTAGGAACGGTAGAAGCACAACCATGGAGAGATATTGAATGAACATGGTGAGATTAGAGATGGACGGGAGCTCACAGTAAAGGGGCGCAGGTTGTCCTTTGCGTCGTAGAATCGCAGCCATGGAGAACCGCCGTCGCCGCCAACTCGTCAGCGTCTGCTGCCTGATTGTCGGGCGATGACGCGCCCCGCGGTTCAATGCAAGCGATCGCCCGGCCGCCGCCAGATTGCGTCAGGTTGCGAGTGCGGCGTCGGGTGTCTGGCGGCGAGTACGGGCCGTCGCGATCGCCGCGTCGCGTCGGTCGCGAGGAAGTCGAAAGCAGGCGTGCGGCGGCCGTCGGGTGAACTGAACCGACGTGGGGCCTTATTTGCATTACGGATCCAGGTCTTTGGCACTTAACGGGCTGATTAGAGACCCAAATCAAGTTTAGGTACCATGATGACATACTTTAAAAGTTTATGGACCGGGGTGACACACCAAGAAAAGTTTAAGGACCGGATATGTATTTTACTCCCAAACAATCATTCAATAACTTGTCAGTCATACTATTTCTCAACTTATTTTCACTAAATACAAGGCAGAGAATAGTCTAATTTAGGGACTAAGTACACCAAACCATAACATTCATGTTTCTTAGTGTCAACAAGCTTTTTAGAGAGGTCACCTAGGCTGTTCAGTCCTTGAAATCTATCATCCATCTTCAAATCTTCAATATATGTGCCAAGTTGAATTTCAAGTGTCCTCAACTCGGAACTTGAAAAATCTTTGGGATAAAAAGTTGCAAGCTTAAGGATTATATCTTCGTTTAACTTTTTAAAGTTTGACATTATTTTAGATATAAAAGTCGATATTACGAAATAAATATATCATTCCAAATAAAACTTATATCTCATTCCCTCTAAAAAATTATATCTTCAAATTGAGAAAGTTTGACTAGTCTCAGAATTCAGAATATAGAATTGCATGCGCGCATTCACAAAGTAACACAGACAGGAAACAGAGCTCGCATGGCCGGTAGCAACAGGACAACAAGAAGCACCCACGCAACAAGGAAACAGCCTATAATAGATCAACTTCCTGAAAAATCATAGCAAATTTCATTTAATTCTAGGCTCACCTATAATAGATCTACAATCCCCAAGCATTTACAGTCCAAACCAATCTCTAAAATGAAAACCCTAGGCAATTTGGGAGAAAAACTCACCAAGAAGCAACCAAGCAGGAGGGAGGCTGTCGGGGCGCTGGGGTAGGGAGGCCGGCGCCCGGCGGGGAGGCTGGCCGCTGGCGGCCGGCGTGGTGGGGGCAGCGCCGGCGCGGCGGGTGGCTCCTCGCCAGCGTCAGGGGCGGCCGCGTCACCCTGTCTCCCGTCTCCGTCTCTGTGTCCGCGAGGACGAGGCCGAGCGTGAGGGGTCGGCAGAGGAGCCGGACAGAGCACAGAGGAAAGGATGGGTTGCTGGGATCAGATAGAAGTAAATTGGGCCAAGTTTGGTGGGCTGAGAAGAGCAGTAAAAATTTTTTGGGCCAAATTCCAGGGTAGGCCGTGGCCTACCTGGACTACCCTTTAGGCCCGCCAGTGTCCACACGCATGGCCACACGATTTCGACAACCACAGCACACAGGCCACCAGGCTAAAAAATCGATGACCAAGCGAAGGACACCACATGGGCTCTCCTTATGGGGATGCACAATAGCCAATGAAGCAACACAGGTGAGAGTTGCTCACCCGAGGGGAGGCATGGCAAGCCTCTCGTGTGGGTTCAGTGGGTGGTTCAGCGAGGGGCACCGCAACGTCCGCAGATCGACATAGCTCCAGTCCATCGCGGCACAACCAGATAACTACAATCGGCCACAATGGAAAAAAAAAAAAAAAAAAGCATGGAGAGGCTAGGCGCGGAGGAGCGCCGAGGAGTGCAGGAGTAGAGAAGATTGGGGGTGGCGTAGTGGGAGATGAAAAGATAAGGTTGGGCGCGGATTTAAAAAATAATAATGGGTCTACACACATGTTGTGACTTATGAACCCGTCAGCCTTGCGGACCCGAGACAAAACACAACACGCATCTTAAAGCACAACCAACGTTATAGTATTAGACAGATAAACATAACAAAATTTATTCATATAGGTTTCACATTTGTAAACTCTACAACGAAAAAGTTATTGATAATTTATATTCTCAATGTTTGACCCAAACCTACTTGTCCTAAACGTCAAACTTTTTGGATACGAAGAGAGTATATAGCAAAACTCATAAACTTTTATATATAACAAAATTAGTCAAATCAGTTTTCATAGCTCAGAGCTAGAGCAATTGACTACACATCGAACCCGGTTCGGCCCTTTTTATTTTTTCCCACATTCAAAACCTTTAATATTATATATGAAAAACCCGGTTCAATGCTGTCGATCATCAGTGCTTAGGAAGCAGCGTATGGGTTTCAGTCTCTTCGTGGGTTTCTGATCAGGTGTTCGGTTTGTTCTGGTTGGATGTTTGTAAGTTGAATTTGATGTGGGTCGATGTCGTGACCGCTCAGTTTAGGCGGTACGAAAAAAGTTTGGTCAGTTACCTGGGGTGTGAGTTGCACCTAGAAGTTATCAGTTAAGTAAGGTTCTGGTACAGTAGCCAGTTTATCGTTAAGGTCTTTTCTCGGCACTGTCTGCCAAGGTCTTTTGCTACTTCCTGTAAACTCTAAAATGCTTTGTATTTCCGTTCATGCAATAGAAATGGGTAATCCCAGTTGGAAAAAATATATGAAAAATGATTTGTTTTTCTTTTTATTTTTCCCACTTTCAAAACCTTTAATATTATATGTGAAAAATGAAGTGCCTTTTAATTTTTCCAACATTCAAAAACTTTGAAAACCTTTAACTCAACACAGTCCGACTTAGAAAGAAGCAACGAGCAGCTAGGCAGCCATGCCTGCACGGTTCCCCCGACCCCCGACCCAGCATTCATAGCCGCCGCACCATCTCCTCGCCCTCTCGTGTTACGTAGGGCAACGGGCGGCGAGTAGAACGAGATGGCCGGATTAAACTGGATTGCGGGAGTTACGATGGGACCGGATTAAACTCGATCGCGGAGTGCCCGGATTAAACTCGCGGGCGAGTTACGAAGCCGCCACGAGGTCGATGCGGCGCGGAAGGCAGGCGAACGGGTACCGGGCAAGCCGCGGGTTCCTCCTTGGTTCACGCGCACTAACAGCTCACTGGGCCGCCGCGAGGTTAATGCGGCAGCACCGCGCGGAATGGCAGCCGAAGGGCAAGTCCCCTAGCCCCGTGCATGTCGCCCGTTGCGCGGACCAGTGGTTTCTATCGGCGGCCGCCAACGAACGAACGCCAAGAGCCGGAGGGAGGTGGACACTACTGGTTCTTGGACTGCACGCGGAGCCGAGTTACGAGAAAGGGGATTAAACACGCCGCCGGTAAGCTACCAGCCGCGCGTTAATGCGGTGCCAACGGGAGCCACGCACGCAACGGCAGGCCGCGAGCGCGCTCCGAGTTCTTGACCGGCCCGGCCTATATATATATATATACCCTCACACACCCACAGCAGCATACTTCCATCGCCGCTTTCTTCTCCCTGCTAATCTTGCTTATCTAGCATCCTATTTCCCTCTCCCCACCCAAAAAAAGAAAGAAAAGAAAGAAAAGAGATGGCCAACAAGCTCACCGTGCTGTCAGATGCCCCGTTCCGCTGCAATCACTGCTCAGAGTACCTTGACACGCCGGCGTACATGGTAAGCACCACCATCTACGTACCGTCTGATGATCTCTCTGTCCGTCAGTATCTCTAAAATTAAGCTTGACCACATGCAGTGCAAGAGCAACCACCTCACATGCCACTTCTGCTACACAACCGCTAAGAACAAGTGCGGGGAGTGCGACGAGCCCTACAAGTGCCCTCTCCTGGCTGCGACTTCGAGGGTCCCTGCATCTACGATCACCTACACCAGAAGCACTACTCCGGGAGCATCTGCTTCAACGGGTCGGTCACGGTGAAAATGCACTCCAGTGAGAAGCTGGTGGTTCTCCTAGAAGCCACCACGAAGCGCGTAGTTGTGCTCCTCAAGGGCGGCCCTAGTGACGGCGTTCACTGGTTGGATCTGCTCACCATTGGCCCACAACCCGCGGCCGACGGCGCGCTGAACGCCGGCATTGAAGTCCGCATCCCATCGGGCGTTTGGACAAGGCATTCGGCGGGGCCTTTTACCTTGCAGTGGAGGCGCAACTTGGATCAAAAGAGCTTGCAGGAATACATCGAGGAAAGGGGCGACTTCATAATAGGCAACAATTATTGGAACTCGGACCAGACCATCGACGTCACGGTCAGCATCGAGCAGGCCCATCAGGCAGAAGCTGAGAGCACAGCTGCACCATGAACAAGCGTGTCGGCTCCTCGACCTCTGCCTAGACTACTCGGTTGTTTAGTGCATGCATGCCTACCGTCGTCTTTGTTTACCATGTGTTCCTGTCCCTCGTTTCCCCATGTAATTTTCTTTTATCTCCTTGAGTCGGTTTCACCGTCTATGACGGTGTTTGTATCGGTATTTTGGCTTCAAAAGCTTTTTCGTTGTAAGGCTCTGGAGGATGTCCTGGCCGTATATGCCGTCGATTGCATTTACAAGGAGGACGGCTGCACTGAGAGAATCACCTCACCCAGAGGCGCCACCACCAGTACGGGCCCTACAACTGCCACTTCCGGGGTCCCTTCCTCTATGAACACATCCACACAGAGCACATCAACGCCGTCACCACCGTCTGCGTCAACCGGTCGACCACGGTGGAACTGGGCTATAGTGTGGAGTTGCTTGTGCTCCTGGACGTCAACAGCAAGCGCATCATCTTGCTCGCCACAGCGACAGTGACATACCCTCGCACCACGCGCTAGCTGCGGCTGCTCACCATTGGCCCGCCAACGAAGCGGGAGGTCCCCCTGCCGGGGAGGTTCGAGAAAGTTAAATTTACTCTGCAGAGCACATGCTCTCATGCATGCGCCCGTTCGATTGCAGGCCTCAAGATTCGTGCGTCTTTATATCCCTCTCCAATACAGAACATATAAAACGTGAATACCTGTGACATACGTATATACTGTGGGGTCCACGCACATGAGAGGGGCTGCCTTTATCTGCTCTCCCCGACCCATTTGCTTTTTTATTCTTAGAAAATATGCGTGCGTTGCAACGGGTAGCATTATATTATGGTATAATTATCTTTTTGAAAACCCTAGTTCACATCAAAGTATTATATTGTAGGAAATAATTACCTTTTAAAAACCACAGTTCACATTAGATCTAAACATTGTTTGGCTTATAGCGTACTTTGAAGAAAAAAAACTTAACTTTTGAGGTTTATAATAACTATCTTATCTTAATGTAAAAAGACTATCTTTGGAGCAGTTTTCCTATGAAATTTGACACCCCACAAATATGTGCGATTCAAATTTTACTTTGTTCCAATTGACGGATCATTAAACTTTTCTTGTTATATATTCCTAACTTTGATATGAAGACGTAGATTCAGAAGCTTGTGTTTTAGAAGGATATTTCAAAATGAAGTCCAATCAGTTGTTTCTATCCGGTGTTGATATAGGCGGGGATACCCATACAAATTCCAACGAGTTTCCAATGTTTCATGATCTTAGAGTGAATTTGTTTTCACAAGACGGACACGGTGTTGGGTACTTCTTTAAGACATCATAGGAATACATCGTAGTAATGGTCCATGATGGAGCTTTGAACCGCCTCGATCAACAAGCTTTCCCAGGAGCTCTCTTTTACGTCTTTCTTGACCATCGATCCTAAGATTTTGTGATAATTTTGGGCGAAACAACAGCGACACGCTTCGTCTAGGTTCGGGGTGCAGCGGCGGCCGGCTCGCCGACCAACACGAGTGACATCGCCGGGACGTACAACGCCTCGTCGCCTCGCTCGGCGGTGGGGGCGTGGAAGCGGCGGCACGTACTGCGGGCGATGGTGGCGGCCGGTTTGCCATGCGCCTTTGTGATGCTCGACCCGAGAGGTTGCGGTCTCGTGCCACACGCGCCGCCGTGATGCTCGACCGAGGTTGCGATTCGCGGCGAGGCGGCAGCGGCGGCCGGGCAACATCGATCGCCGAGTGGGATGCCGCCTCGGTAGCATAGTGGCGAGTCGGCGACAAGCGGCGGCTGCGTTCGCGGCGCGGGGAGGGAAGCGATGCGGCGGCGCGGCGTGGGAGGCGAATAGTATTTTTATTTGGAGGCGGCGTGATGCGCCGCATGCGTGTCGGTGGAGTCCTAACATGATTTGTAGTAGGAAGCGTATATGCATACATGCGGGAAGGCTCGTATAGGAGTCCAAAACAGGATTTGTGGTTGGAAATTAACGTAGATGACGAACCAAAAATTTTGGTGGACCAAACCAAATTTTTGGTGGACTGAAAGGCCCGGCAGAAAAAGGAAGCCCGGTGAAAAAAGCCGGTGAAAAGCGGTGAAAAAGAGGTGGGGACTGAAATTTTTCTCTTTATTAGTAGGTATAGGTATAGATATAGATTTCCTGTTTCTTCCTCCTCCGCGTTGGTCCCCAAACAGGCCGGCATGGACTCCGTCGCCATTGTCGACGACGCGCGCCGCACGCCTCGGCCGCCTTCAGCTCCGGCCCCGCCCCTCCCTCTCCCACGGAGCACCACGGCGGTGCTGCCCCTCTCAACTCGGCGGCGCTCCTCCCCATCCCCTCCACCTCCCCGGCGGCGGCCCTCTCCAGGCAGCGGTGGTTCCGTGCCAGGTTCCGGCGCTGCTTCCGGAGGCGGCCGGCGACGCAGGCGAGGTATGCTTCCTTCTCCTTCTCCTCCTGCTCCAAGTCCTCATCTTCCTCCTGGATCTCTGTGCTAGGTTTCCGGTGAGCTCCGTTAGTACTCTTGTTGTTTTATAGTAAGCGTTTTCCTGAAGCAGCTTGTCGGATTAGTGAGTAGCAGCTTGTCGTAGCTGTAACTAATACCAAATGGCTTATAGATTGATTAGTGAGTACTGGGAACTACTACAAAAAATGCCTTGTAAAATTGAGTTAAAAAATGTTGCATCTCCCAAAGTTTATAGGTTGCTGGAGTGAAACTAGATTTATAGAATTTTTTTTTTGAACATGTACATTTATAAATTTTAAAAGAAAACAATGTAAATAATGTACCTATGTTGTTAAAGAAAACATTTGTGACTTTTTAGTTAAGTGCTGCACTAATGTACCTAAGATGTAATTATGTTGGTTTGAAGTTTCTTTGTTCATAAATGTTAAAGTGCTGCACTAATGCGCCACTCATTGAATAGTTGGGGCTTGGTTCATCTTCTTAACTGTATGAGCTATGAAATTATGAAAAATTTGGTTCATCTTCTTCATTTTTTCTTATTTCGAAGAATAGAAGTTGGCGTCTAGATGGAAACAAATTGAGCAAATCTCCTATTTATTTTAATTCTATAATTTTTCTACTTCAAAATGTATGAGCTATGAAATTATGAAAAAGCTTGGTTTATCTTCTTCATATTTTTTTTCTTATTTCGAAGAATAGAAGCTGGCGTCCAAATGGAAACAAATTGAGCAAATCTCCTATTTATTTTAATTCTATAATTTTTCTACAAAAATCTATTATTATCTAGACGAGGGTTCATGAATTGTAAATTTCCATGTGTGATTATTAGTAGACTGAACAAAGCATATCTTATACTTTTATGCTTTGATATAGAGGTACAATGTAATTGAATAATTAATGTAGCAAAAAATTAAATTTAATATCTAGCAAGATTGAGATTTAATCCAACTCTACAAGTCAATGATGTAATCCACTCTAAAGCTGTATGTCAATGCTCACCATCTAAAAAGATCATCCTTAACACTAATGTGTCAATGCCCAAGTACTACTAAATCAAATATTTACCATAAGAAAACAGGTGAAAAGGCAAGTAAATCTAAATGCAAATTAAATGAGAGGTGTATAAATGTGCAAATCTGACTAGAAAAATGCAGGTACCAATAATTGGTAATTTTAGGACTTGAAATCCAATGAAAATGAATAGGTGGAAAATTACTGTCATTTATTAAACAATGCCTGATAGTTTATATGGATTTTTGAATTGCTAGTTTTAGTCTTAAAGCATTTACAATGTATCATCTGTATGATTCTATCAACTCAACTTCATCCATACAGAAATAGTAGCTTAGTATACTATAATGCGTTTACTGCATATATCATGCCAGGCATGCCACTGTTATTGTGTGTTTCTGTGAGAAATACTAACTTAGGAAATGTTTAGTGGATGAACCAGTCCGGAAAAGGAAAAGACCAGCTAGGTGGAAATTCATTAGTGGCTGAAATTTCTCTGGTGGATTTAGTTATTGCGCTTATACTCGTTGGTAATTTTTTTTTTTTCTCAATGATAATTTCAAATACAAGCAGCTTGTCGTAGTTATAGGTACTGCTTTTCTAGAGGTGAAGGAGGTGTGCACATTTTTATTACAAAAAAAAATTATAGTTTCAAATAAAAGCATCTTGCGTTACTTAATTCTGGAATGTACCTATTTTGTTTGACATAGTGAAGGAGGTGTGCACATTTTTACTACAAAAAAAATGCCATGTAAATTTGAGTTAAAAAAATGTTGCATCTCCCAAAGTTTATAGGTTGCTGGAGTGATTTATAGATGTTTTTTTTGAACAGGTAGATTTATAAATTTTAAAAGAAAACAATGTAGATAATGTATGCTGTAAAAGAAAACATTTGTGACTTTTTAGTTAAGTGCTGCACTAATGTACCTTTCTTCATAATTGTTGAAGTGTTGCACTAATGCACCATTCATTGAATGGCTGTGGCGTGGTTTAGGGTAATTCATCAAAAAGATTCCACATGCTCACATCCTCACACGTTGGACTTGTGAAGCCAAAGATGTTTTGCCTGAACATTTGAAACCACTTCAGAATAGAAAGACTACACTAAAGCCATCGAGTATCTGGCAAGCGCAGCTAAACGCCACAACACTTCAGGTGGTCACAAAAGGTAACACAGACAGGGAGACAATTGCTGTTGTGATGAAGCACTTGAAAGCGACTACCAAGGAAGTTGATGAGATACTTCTATTGAGATCAAAGCCAACTAGTGAACCCTGCATAGCTGATGGATTACACATTGCTACTGATATCGAGGAGGTTCGGGGCAACAAGTATGGTTAGACATAGCTGATGGATTAGACATTGCTAATTCAGAACAGATATGACTAAAATGTAATGATTATCTTTTCTGTTACTTGGTAGCAATGCAAGGCAATGTATTTATTACAATCGTAGCATGCCTACATTGGTTCATGAGTCATTTTAGTCGATAATGATGTAATCAAAACTGAGCCGGAACTTGTGAAAATGTATAAATTCTTTCATAGCAGTGTACAAACCTGCATATCAGTGGATATTGTTTGTGTTGGAAACTGCATAAACTTCAAAGTACTAGACACACCCAAATTGGCATTTTGAATTTTATCATTCCAAAGTACAGACATTTTGTATTTTGCATTCCATGAGGTACTAAACACACCCTTATAGTTTGAACAAAATCCATTTGTATAACTGTTTTATATTTATCTATATATAGGTATTAAAAAATTAGAAACGATAACAATTTGGCCTAAAACAATAAATCAAATAACCAATTATATTAGAGAGAAATATATATTGCACAGTAATATGAATCGCCTTAAACTATCAACAATTTATTAATAAACAAAACTTTATATTTAAGTTCATTCTATTTAGCCGATGGGTTATATGAATATTGACGGATTCATAGTGTTAGGTATAGTTTGAACAAAATTCATTTATGCAACTAGTTTATTTTTAAAATAATATGTACGAGTAGTCGGACAGTAACTTAATGTACTAAATAGGTATCCTCTTTGTCCCTAAATAATTGTTAACGTTGGTGTGCGTGACATAAATTTGACTCAATTTGCGTGACATTCATGTCTCTCATAAATTTATTAAAAAGATATTCAAATATCTTTGCAATTATACTAATTATGTATTAATATTTTTTAAATATTTGGTCAAAGATGCTTCTCAGGATGCACAAATGTCAGATATTCAGGGGCACATGAAGTACTTATATGTGAAAGTACTTAGATTAACTAGTACAAGTACTAGATAGAGTTGGTCTGGTACCTACTATCAGGAAATAACTATACAACAGGTACAATCGAAATTTTTGAAGTACCAAGGAAATTACTAGAAGCGATGAATTAGACGTGCATGCTAGCTAAATGTTTCATTGCATAAACATTTTGATTACAGATTCAGGTGACTATAACATGGGAAAGTAGGCGTTAAACAACTACATGTATATGATAGTGCGACAGCGCAGTGAAGTGGAGTGGCAGTGCGATGAGGTCGACCAGCGATGTGGATCGGCGACGCGGCGAGGTGGAGCGCGACGGCGGTGGCATTATGTCTTGGGGGAAGAAAAGACAATGAAGAAAAAGTGGAGACATGACAGAGATTGCGGATCTAGGCTTGACGATGAATTAAGAGAGCATCTTTGGCATTTTAGTCGTATGCATGTGGAGCAGGTGATTATAACTTAGCTAGGCAGAAAAAAGAACTATCGGGATCAGACGGAAAAAACAAATTGAGTCATAATTCAGGTGGCAGCGCTGTGAAGTGGAGTGGCGACTCCAGCGAGGTGAATCGGGCGGCGTCGCCAGGTGGAGGAGGCGGCGGTGGCGTCATGTCATGGGAGAAGAAAAGGCAACAAAGAAAAAGTGGAGAAATGACAAAGATTGAAGATCTAGGGTTTATGACGAACTAAGAGAGCACCTTTGGCATTTTGGTTGTTTGTATGTGGAGCAGGTGATTCTAACTTAGCTAGGTAGAAAAAGAAATGCCGTGAATCAAACGGGAAAAACAAACCTGAGTCAACCATAATTCGAATGTTTAATAGACATAGTAAATGTTTAAAAGACCTATATAAAATTTCTTTGTTTTCAAAGCCGAATAATTAGGTCAGCTGCACTATTGATTAAAAGTGAAAGTGTAAACTAAACTAAATGCTAACTGTGATTAAATGTGAAAGGTTTTATAACTGAAAATTGGCAAGAAGTGTAAAGCTTCTGTAACTCTGTAAAATGGCAAGCTAGAGCAAATGCTTTCTTGGAACAGGTTGATCTGTATAGAAAAATAAAAATAAAGATATATAAGTAAGTATGGTTGATCTGTATAACTCTGTATAGAGCAAATGCTTACTTGGAGCAGGTTGATCTATATAACTTTGAAAAGAAGTGTAAAGCTTCTATAACTCATTGTACTACCCCCGTTTTAAAATAGTACATATCGAGCACTTTGAGAACTCAAATAAATCTCAAATTTAACTATACTTGTATAAAACAATATTAACATTGTACCTCCAAAAAGTAATCGTACATGCATACGCGCATACACATTATTCTATCCCAGCCAAGACGTAGGACACATAAAGGTAACATTGACACATAAATGCCTGTCATTCGTACTACTCCATTGGTGAAGCATTTCTAGTAATACCAGTTGCTTCAACACTAAAGTACTAGTAAAGATTATATTAAATTCAGCTCCTCACATGGGCTGATACCAATGAAAATGTGTCAGTTAGACTAATCCATATATATCTCATCTAGCACTAAAAATAAACTACAATTTAGTTCCACACCTACTAACCAGGTTCCACAAATTCAATATCAAACATAAAAAAAAGGTACATAAAACCATTGGTATAGGTAAGTATGGAGTAGGCATAGGTAAAAGTAATAGGTAAATGGTATAGTTTAATCTGTACCACACATCAAAATGACAGATAGGCAAATAAAGGATCTAATTAGTTTAATACAAAACAAGTTTAGTTCAACATGCAAACAATCATGGTACATCTGCGACCAATTCTCCACTTCAGGTATGCTCATATCAACACCTTTAGTGTGGCACTCCGAGGTAACCAATTGATGCACACCTTCATATCTGAAAAATCGTAAAAAGATAATATAGTATAGCTAAGTAAAAGGGAAAATAACCAGAACAAACGACATGAAATTGGAGTTCATAACAGAACTATAACAAAGTGAGGAAAACTGTTTCCGCAAGTGCATAAATCAATTCCAATTCAAATGATACATTTTGAATGTAATTAAAATAACATAAGAAAAACATATTATATAAAATTTGGATTCAAGCCGGAGTGGAAGAAGCAAACCATTGATGTGCCTTATAAGAAAATATACCTGTGTTTCGTGAGTGAGAGCACACGAGCATGTCTGTTCCGCCAAGCTTGCCTCTCCTACCATCGTCTAACCGGAGTGCCGGTCTTGTCGCCACTTGGAGATGGTAGCCAATTATTTTCGCTAAATGAAAATGCAAAAATAAATGGAATCACACGACATAAGGCTGGAAACAAAAAAAGTAGCATTTAGCAGTGATGAGATCCTACCTTCCAAAAACCTCAATCCAGATGTCGGGATAGCTAGTAGAAAGTGCAGTTGTCCATATACTATGCTAGGTCATCTAAAAAATAGAGATTTAACACGAAAACAAATTAGGCAAGAGAAAAGATGTCATATAAGACTATAGGACAATTGAAAGTTGTAGTTGTGTATAGCAAAACAAACATGTAAATATGCCATGAGAGCTCGAACACCAAAAATTTGAGTAGCACAAAATAGATAGTACTAGAGGAAAGATAAAAGTGTTGATTATACATATGTTTACCTATAATGCATACTCAAAATCTTTAGAAATATGACCATCTGTTGCATAGAAAAAGTACCATCCTCATGAAATTGAACATTCAAATGACGATTGCCTGTTAGCACATAGCCAACTAAGTACTCATTATTTAAAAGCTGGATGGACAAAACTATTGTCCAATGGATTACATTTCCAATCAGGACTACCAGGTTATATTGTGCCATCAAAGAACTCGAAAGCAATTTTTTTCGTAAGCTGCAGGAAGAAAGAAGAATCATTTAGTATTTCTCAAAAAACTTTCCTTATCCAATTTAGTTACTTTTTACAATATTGTGTCATCAAATAACCCAAAAGCAATTTTTTTAAAAGCTGCGGGAAGAAGTTGTACCAAAGTCTAAGAAGAAGAATTTAATCTTTTTTTAAAAAATCTACTAAAATGAATTGCATTGCAGTGGCTGAAAGGGAAAACAATTAAAAAGTGTTAAATTTGGGCATGAAACACTTGAAACTATGCATTGTGTTGATTTCAAACAGATGCTAAGATAGGAAAATCAAATCACCTAGCATAAGTATACTCGTTTTGAATACATGGTGGCCTAGTAAAATCAAATAACCTAGCAGGAGTCAGCCCCATAAGTTTAGATAATATAGTGACTAGTAAAGTCTGTACAAAACCTCAGTCCTATATATGAATTGATCATTCTAATAGTATCAAAATGTATTTACAATGAAGTGAAATAGTATAATGAAAGACACCTGTGGCCTAAGTAAAATCAACTAACTTGTATGTCTTAATATACTTACATATGCTAAAATGTGATATGCTCAAATAGTAATGTATCATCATCATCATATTGTTTAATTGGGAGGTGTGAGTTTGGGCTACCTCTCATGGGGCTACCAAAAAGGCAACAGGCTGTTAGACATTGCTTCAATTTAAAAATGCAGACAGACAGTACGTACTAAGAAGCAAAAATATACACTTCTGCATTTCTGAAAAATATAAGATATAAGAGGAGGGTAACGCGTATACCCATATGTAAAACCGAAAATGAATACAGTAAGAGGATTTTTCATGAAGTGCTCACAAACAACTAAATGAGAAACAAATATATTTATCAAATACAAGAACCTAAGAAAGGTTATTAACACTAATGAATCCAGTGCTATCACTTTAGTCTTAAGGACTGATCGGACTACAGATACAAATACCATGGGATCAAATGATACACATTGGCTATCTGAGCTTGTAACAAAACTACACACAAATTCATCAGAACCCAGCTCAACCATTTTTTTGGCATTAGTCATCCAACAATTAACCGTATATTCAGTAATCACTAGTAGTTTAACCAATAAACTGACCGAACCATAATGAAATCTCACTGCATATTTGCAATGAAAAGGAATTAAATTAGAACATGTTCATAACCAATAAATAGTGCTGAAAGTAGTTGAGCTCAACCAATAGATCTATGAGCCTTTAACAAGCAGATAAGCTTACCAATAAATCTCACTACATAGAGGAAGAGCAGAAAGCTTACCTTAGATGACATTACAATTATATGTAGTACTGCATAGTGAGTGGAATGTTTGAGATCTGTAAAAAAAAGAGCAAATAGGAATCGAAGGTAAATAATTGAAATTAAGGTAAATACGTCACGGGTTAGCGAGGTTAATAAACTGAATTTTGAGTGGGTATAGAAGTGAAAGCTGCATGTATGTATTTGAATCCTATCATCTCGTAGTAAAAGGCATCGAAACATGATAGGGAAGGTACAGAATGACAGAACCAAATCCTAGCACACAGATTTTTTTCTTTTGCTCCTACCAGATCTACCATTGGCATACGGAAAACTCAAAAAGAATATCCTACTAATAGGCAAAACTAACAATAGATACGAAAAGAATATCCTACTAGTTAGAGATAACAAAGGACTCGTAGTGACTGCCTATAGCTATAAGTTTACTATTTATAGAAAAAAATTCATAATAGACCTATAACCAAGTACGAAAACTATTTTTGTAAGTCGTAGAATAAAAAGTACTTGTCAAAAAAGTGTTATGTTTATAACTGTCCACTTATGATTCTAGCCACAAACAACAACAAAATGAGAATCAAGTATATTTATGAAAGGTCTAAAGAGACATAAACCTTTTTCAGTTAAGAGTTCCTGCACATGTTTGAAAGAGTATTATTCCTCTGATGAATTCTACACATATATAGTGTGCATTGCCAAGTAGTTCTAGAACTTTAGCCTGCAGGCATACCTTTTAAGTGTTCAACTATTTATCAATTCAGAGTGTCAGTTTCTTAAGTTGAAGGCGTGCTGCAACAATTGCTCTTGTGGACATTACAATTCACAAATATGCTAATCTGAACTTTTTCAGCAATGCCAATCTGTTGCTGTATTTGTTATCTTCCTTACTAGTGAATCCACAAGTTTGGATATGTGATTATTCACAAATGGGTTAATGACAGCTACTTTATTGGTCCACAGATTTTACGTGCATATGAAAACCACTCGCCACGCAAAAAAATGAAAACAGTGCTATCACTTTAGTACTAAGGACTGATTGGACAACTTCGAACAAACATTACAAGTCTAATCAAATCATTTAGACTACATTATAGGTTACAGTTTAGAGAAACAATTAAGTTTCAGTAAGAAAATTGAATGAGAATGGTGAGTTTTTTTTTTTACCTGCGTTCAAGTTTGGATATGTGATTATTCACAAATGGGTTAATGACAGCTACTTTATTGGTCCACAGATTTTACGTGCATATGAAAACCACTCGCCACGCAAAAAAAAATGAAAACAGTGCTATCACTTTAGTACTAAGGACTGATTGGACAACTTCGAACAAACATTGCAAGTCTAATCAAATCATTTAGACTACATTATAGGTTACAGTTTAGAGAAACAATTAAGTTTCAGTAAGAAAATTGAATGAGAATGGTGAGTTTTTTTTTTTTTTTACCTGCGTTCAACCCAATCAGGACACCATCTAAAAAAATTATCATTGACCTAATCTGTCAAAAAGTAAACGGAAATTCCAAGTGTACGAATTGAAAAAAAAAAAAGAATAAATAGCTATGTGATTTCAAGGCGGAAGTTTACCTATTCTTTAGTTAAATGTAATAGCAGCAGATCCAGGGGGCATTGAAAATAAACGAAAGTGGATTAAATGCTTCATCACATCAGTAGATCAATAAAAAGGAGATATATATCTCAGAATCAAAAGGATAAAAATCAAAGAGAAAAAAAATACTAAAAAGTGATGAGGCAGACCTGAAGGTGATGAGGCAGACAAACTCTAGACAGTCTTGTGTGTTACACAACTTTACTAGCACTGCTCCTTTGGAATGCTGCTTTTGCCCTTTAACCTTCTTTACCTTTGAAGAAAATAATATGATGGAATCCTGCATGCTCCAGATGTAAGCAAAGAATCATCTGATACACATTATTTGCCAAAGAAGCAAAGTTGGCTTATCTGGACCGCCATCCATTTTACTGTGCATGCAAGCACACATATTGTATTAGGATCGTCTCTCATCAGGCATCTCCTCTGTCTCACACATACACACTGCAGGAACACATACAAACACCATTTATTTATCCATCTATATCGTGTTTGGCTCAATCTTTTAGGCTGATTGTATTCTGCGAAATCTCCTGCATACTGGACGGCAGTGCCAAATAGATCAAACCGAGGTATGTAACTACTACTTGACTACTCCCTGCTTCGATTGCAAATATATGTCCTTCTATCTATCTGTAATATAGTGTGCATAGACATAGGGACGACATTAATTCCTGCTTTAGGTAGCGCAAAATTTGACTTCATATATGTGTACTTGTGATGGTACTTGCAGGAATAATGTAAATGTGTACTAGCTTCATTCTTGTGATTTTTGACCTGTCCACAGGCACACGAGACACGATGGGTTAGATTTATAATCCAAATAAACAGAAGACACAGCTTGCATGATATTGTGTAGTCGGTATATATATATCATGAATGGCGCTTTCTTGTTCCTGCATCCAAATGAGATGAAGATGGTTTGCATGTCGTTGCTCAAGATCAAGCTAGCTCTAGTACCACAGCAACATATATACAGCTGACAAGTGGACGAGCTTGATTAACTTGTTGGTCGAATTCAATCCAATCCAGTCGATCATGCGTACTGAGGTAATAATAATATTATACTTAAAACAGGGCTGCTCCATTTCCCTTTTTCACGTCCCCTGCTGTGGACTGATTGATATGGATGCTGCTGCAGGTTATCAAAGCGGACAGCATTGATGAGGCTGCCGAGCGGATTCTTGATGAGCTCAAGGAAGACCCTGCTACTACTGCTCGAAGCATCAGCAGCAGAAACAATGTCATCTACTTTGACGGCTGGGACGGGCTGGGTGCATCTGCCGTCCTCCGAGCCGTCGCCCAGCGCCTTACTGCCATGGCTTCTTCGTCTGATGAGGCCCCGGCAGGACTGCAGTTTGATCAGATCATCCACATCGACTGCTCCAAGTGGGAGAGCAGGAGATCGCTTCAGCGGGCGATCGCGGAGCAGATGAAGCTCCCTGCCCAAATGATGGAGATGTTCGAGAGGCAAGATGAGGAGGACGATTTCAATGGGATCCCCGAGGGCGCTCGCACTGAGATACCACAGGTTCTCAGGGCGATGTTCCAACGCATACAGGAGCAGAACCGCAGGTTCCTGGTGATCTTCCACAATGGGAGCACCGAGGAGATGCATCCAACCATATTTGGCTTCCTTCTGTTCGGATACTCAACCAACAAGGTGTTGTGGACATTCCAAGGGAGATTTCGGCTCTACCCCATGACAAAGGTCCAAGGAGCCATGACGAACCCAGGGAACACTGATGTTCTCCTTTCGGCCACCTCCTCACTCCATGGACAAGATGTGCATGAATTCTGGTCCGCCATTCTGCGTGAAGAAGCTGCTGAAGTAGTCGCATCACTGGATAAAGCTGGCTGCATCAGTCATCCTTCACAAGTCATCGATTGCTTCTCGTACATGTCCAAGCTATGCTACATAGGCTATCACTTCAGGGTGGACTATGATTTGGCCACACATTGCTGGAACTACATGATATGTGATGGCATCATGATAAAGCAGGTACAACAGGGAGAAGATGAAGACATCAGCATCAATTTTCTCGACGATGGTAATGATAGACCATGGCAGGCTGCTCAAGTCCTGCAGCGAGAGATGCGATTGGATGCAGACTACTACCGCCAGGACCAGCAATCTTTGCCTTCTCATCTGGTAATCGGTACGACTGGAAGTATGAACAGCATGCCACACTGGACCTCACCACTCTACGGGGTCCTATTGACCTCGTCTGTCGATCCCTTACAAGTTGCTGCCAAACTTGGTGTGCTCAAGCTCTCACGCTGCAACTTCAGCTCATCATCCGCCCCTCCATTTCTCTACTACCCAAACATGAAGTTTCTATGGATCGACCAATGCCACAACATAATAACTAGCAAAGATGGTGCACTGAAGGAGGACATCCGTCAGTGTTTCCAAAGGCTGTGGGTGCTCGACATACGGCACACATCCTGTGATCAGATCTTATCTGCCGAGGTGGTGGGTCTTATGACTCAGCTCAGGGAGCTATATGTGGTGGGAGCCCAGGAGTGGGACATCTGCCAGCTGCAGGGGCGGCTGCCTAACATCCGCAAGCTCCGAGTGACAAAGTCAACAGTCCGCTGCAGTGGCCACTCAGAACAAGACTTGTTCCAAGGGATGAACAAGATGGAGCTCCTTGACTTCTCAGGAAACCACAACATGAAAGGTGTTACAGAATTTTCTGAAATAAGCACTAGCAACAACTGCCTTGAGACTGTGATAATTGTTGATGGGTGTGTTGGGATACAAAAGTTCTCCTTTAGGGGATGTGCTAAACTGAAGAATCTGTTGTTGAGTGGATTGTTTAAGGATCTCCACATCCTAGACTTGTCAGGCACAGCTATCAAAACAGTTGATCTCAGTGCCATGACCGCTCTCACTCTTGATGAGCTCTTCCTGCATGACTGCCACAAGCTCTGTGCAATCCTTTGGCCACCAGAAGACAAAAGGAAAAAATACTTAAAGAAGCTGTACATGGACACCACGTGGTCAGCTGCATCAGGGACACCCACGAAAGACAACTCCACAGAGGGTAGCAGCACTACCGCCGACATCACAACATCATCATTATCTGCGGTTCATGGTGGTAGAGCACCCTCAGAATTTAATTGGTGTATCAGGGTAAGAGATGCAAGGCTCCTCAGGTCACTTGTGCCCTTCGAAGAGTATTTCAAGGGCAATATACTTGCACATGTGGAGATTTACTCTCCTGCCGCTGCTTTGTCTTCAGGCAATGACAATAAAGCTGCCAGTAGCAAGAGCAGTATCAAGCAGCAGCATGTTCCTCTAGTAAAGGTGGATAAACCTACAGATAGTTTTGTGTATGCAGATGTTGAGGTCACCTTGAAAGACCATCCACTTCTGCAGCCAAGCGAAAGTGATGCTCCAATGCTCACCCAAATATGGCCATGCCCGAGTATTCCTACTCACGGAGCCCTGAGCTGCTACACCCACATACAAGATCACAAGCTGAGTACCAAATCATTGTCGGGGGGTGAACAGACTATGACTAGTATTATTATACCAGATATGATATGTCACAATGCTTATATCATGCATGTGCATGATAGCTTGTTCATCACCAGTATTCCAGGCCCTGCTCCTGCACTGGGTTCAACATGGTACTATCTAGAGTGGTGCCGAATCGAGCGGTGCCCAAACTTGGAACATGTCTTCACTGCTCCTCAATTACAAGCAAGCGGTGATGTGGTCGTCTTTAATTGGCTGAAGACATTTTGGGCGTCAGAGCTCCCTAAAGCACGTTACATATGGAATTGGGCCCCGCCATCAGTGTTCCAGTTTCGGGAGAGTTCATTTGTGAGTTTTACATTATTGCACATGGACTTGTGTCCGAGAGTGATACATGTACTGCCCTTGGCCCTTGTAATGGTCAACAACTACAGTCTATGCAATCTCGAGACACTCGAGATCATGTGGTGTGGTGATCTGAAGGAGGTCTTCCCCTTGTACACCAAGGATGCCAAAAATGAGCAACAACAGCAACAATCAGCAACAACTACCGTGCGCTTCCAACATCTGAAGCGCATCCATCTGCATGAGCTGCCCAAGCTGCAGGGCATCTGCGGGCGTTGGAGGATTTCCGCGCCTGAGCTCGAGACTGTCAAAATCAGGGGCTGTTGGAGCCTCAAGCGTCTGCCGGCCGTCAGCAACAACATAAGCAAGAAGGTGGAGTGTGATTGTGAGAAGGAATGGTGGGACAAGTTGGAGTGGGACGGGTTGGGCGCCAATCACCACCCTTCCCTGTACAAGGAGACCCACTCGCGGTACTACAAGAAGACCCAGCTCAAGGGCTCCGTGCTCAGATAGATGACTTGAGGTATGTATGTGTATTCACGTCGGTGGGTGATCTCTCTCTGTAGCCTACACTTTAGTTTCTGCTTGATCTGTGTGTTTAAATGAAGTTACCTACACACTGCTTGATTCCTTGCTCTTTTCTCAACGCAGGTGTGTGGATGGATGGTGTCAAGGTGATACTCTGCTTCTGTTTCATCCCCTGCTTTCGGTTCTTTGGTTTGTGCACCCATGGTGGCATGGTGTAAGTACGTACATGCACGTGCGTCTTCTGGCGCCAGTTGGCTTATTTGCTTGTTTGGTTTGAGAGTGAGTGTGGTGATCATGCTATCTTATTGTCAGAGAGATAATAAGATGGTGTGACACAGATGGATGGATCTCTACTCTGAGCAGTAGAGAAATGAATAAGGGACACCAAGAGGCCGGCTAGCGCTGCTGGTTGCTGTGCTCCAGTCTCTGTCTTGCAGCTTGCGGTGTCATGATGTGGTGTGTGATTCTCTTGTCAGGTTGATTGAGTTTGTTCTCATGCTTTTTAATACTTCTATTGTACTTTATTAACTAGACATGGATGGATGAATAAAATGCTGATGCTTGTTGAGTGCATGGTTTGTTTGTAAGAGCAATGCGTGTGATTCCATCTTTTGCATGGGGCTACAATACTACTGCCCCTCCTCAAAGTTTGGAACTATCCGGACTGTGATATACTATGAGAAATGTAGACATGCACCCCATATTTAGTCGATGGACTGGAAATTCAAATATGCAATTTGTTATTAATCTGCTTCTCACTAATTTGTGCTGGTTATATGCAGCAAACAAGGACCAAGTCGTTTTCGCTGAAACTCCAAAGTTTTTTTTTTTGTTTCTTGTGCGTGTGTTGAGTGTGTTGCGTCTACATATTTTGCATAGTGGTCCGGTGCTCCTCCCCTAAAAATTTGCACCCATCTCAAATCAAGGTAATTAGTGTTTCTCTTAATTACTTGCTGCCTGGGCCACGTTTGGAGCCAGCCCCGAGGGTGTGTTTGGTTGAGCTTTTGGCTGTGGCTTTTGCCCCAAAGCCAAAAGCTAACAAAGGGCTTGGGTGCCACCCAAAGCCAAAGCCAAAAGCAGCTTTCATCCTAGTGTAAATGTAAAAGCACCTCTTACCCTGCTTTTCTGGCTTTTGGATGGGCAAGTTGGAGAAAATTACCCCACCGCCACCTGGTTATGAAGGGCAAATAACGTTTCGTCGGTCTTTTTTTCCCCATCCCGTCGCCCCTTCCCCTGCCGCCTCCCCCGTCGGCGCAATGGCACGCCAAGGCCGGAGCTCGGCCGGAGCTGCCCGTCCCTGCCAAGGCCGGCCCCGACGCTACTGTTCATCCCTACCAAGTCGCCGACGGGCTTGAGGTCCACCGCCCCGGTCTCCCTACGTCGTGGCTGCGTCCCTACCTTGTCCCCTTCGGATCCGCGGCGGCAGCGGCGGCTTCGCCCGTAGCAAAGCGAAGCAGGTCGCGAAGCCACCACCCGCCGGCAAGTAGCGGCAGGTCGCGGAGCAAAGAACCCCTTCCTCGGTCGCCCTCCACCCTTCACTTGCAAAGTGATGAGGAGAATGATGAGGACATGAACATCATTGGTACTAGGATAGCTTATGCTTTGATTAGTGGAATGGTCGAATAGTTATGTTGAGAGATGGCATTATTGTATGGACCATTAATGATTTTGTTATATTTATGTGGACCATATCACTTTGAGTGAAGAAAAAAATTATAATTTTTACATTCCAAATTTGCCATTTCAATAGAAAATATAGAACAGATTGGATTTTTATGAGTAATTTGCATATAAATAATGCCATAGGTCATTAGGGGCATTACGGTATTTACTCTACACCCTACGAACTTCATAGCACCTCTAACCAAACGACCTTCAGCTTTTCCTACAGCTGCTTTCCAACAACTTCTTTTCCGGACTCACAGCTCACATCAGCTTTTCCAAAACCACAGCTCAACCAAACACACCCCTGAGTCCAGCCCTTGCCCCCAAAGTAACGTCACCGTCAGGCGTCAGCTCTTCGTGTCTGACAAAGGAACGTCTGTTCCAGAGCAATGCAACCGGCGGACGGTGCTGGACGCCTCGCTTCCTATGATCCTATCCTACTCTGAAACACTAGATATGCTCCGGACATGCCACAGCTGTTACTGAAACACAGGTTTACTTGACATCATGCCGTTGGAACAACCGTTCGGGGTGTGCCTAGACATTGATTTTTAGGGGTTGTAGAGACGGTTGACCTAAAACAAACTGCCCTTAAAAATGGATGTATTCTTCACGGACAAATAAATTTATGGCTGCCGGTGTTTATTAATTATTTTTACAAAACAATACCTACCGGTGTTTATTAATTATTTTTACAAAATACGAAGGCACCTTTCATGATCGAATTTGTCTGATATTGATAGTTCGGTGGACAAAAATCTATAGTTAAAAACAACTTGCGTGATGAAAAACAAGCTTGGGTGGCACAAATGGACTTCTTCCTAAGAATTACGACATTTATTACTGGCACACCCCGAAGGCTGAGGCAGCTGTTGGAAAACTTCGACAGCCTTGTGAGTTACTACAACGACTTTACTTGCAGCTAGCGAGCTTTGATGCCTGCTTCCGCTCTTTAACCTTTGGCTTTGGAAAAAATGATACGACTATGCTCTGGAATCATGCATGCTACGGCTGCAAGCAAAGAATCATCTGATAGATGTATATGGATGAACACAAAAGTACGTAAAGGCGCCCTCCACTCCACCGCATGCATATATATGATATTTGCCAAATATACAGCAAGGACCACTCGCCCTTTATTGTGCAAGCACGCATCTTGTATTCTTGTATCAGGATTCTCACTCAAGCATATATCACCCCTCTCTCCCTCTCACACACAAATAGACAGCCAGACACACATTCATCCTTCATCGGTTCAGTCTGTTAGGCCGATTATTTATTAATATCGTCTTGCAAATTAATTCTTGTACCGGCCGCTAGTGTCAATATTCAACACAATCTACCTGAGGTATGCCACTTGACTAAATGTATATCCACACTGCATGCATATATATGGAAATCAATTATCTGGGTTTTTATGCATATATAGTGTGATGGTACTGTCAAGAATACTTGTAAATTATTAGCTAGTTGCATGCTTAAGTGTTTGATGATCTATTATGTGATCACTGATCAGGCACAAGACGAAGCCATGGGTTGTTAGATCTTTCTATTGTGTCGAAACAACATAGCTCAGCTGCTGCCGCCCTGACCACAGATCCAAATGAAATGGATGGTTCGGAGTTTGTTGTAGCTACTGAATCCTGACAAGTCAATGGACCTGCTGCTGCTGGTTAATCAAATCCAGTTCATCTCCATCATGCGTACTGAGTTAAAAAACAGTTAAGACAATGTCATCTACTTTGACCGCTGGCTCGGACTGGGGGCGTCTTGCCATCCTCCGAGCCGTGGGACAGCACCTCGCCGAGGCATATATTCACTTTTTTCTTATTAATTAAGGGTATGTTTGATATCATGGGTTAATTGTTAGCTAGCCAATTTTAGCTTAAATTAGCTAGTGTGTCCAAATAAGAGAGCTAATAGGTGTGCTAATTTAATTTTAGCCAAGTTATAACTAATTGTTAGCAAAACAGCAAGCTAACCATAACTAATTTAGGCTAATTTTAGTCTAACTAGTAACTAGCTAGGTGTATGAAAAATGCCGAAAACTTGTTGCTTTGTGAGGCACCCAAATAAAACAGAGACTACTACTAATGCCGCTGTTTAACCTTTACCTTTGGAAAATAATTAATTAAAGATGATACACGTAGGATGGAATCTATCATGCTAGGGTCGGGAGGCAAAGTTGGTTCATGCATATGATCTGGACCACCGGCCGGCTAGCTGTTTATACTTGGCTTCATTCCTTCCTGCCTGCGTGTATTAGGATTCTAGCTCACTCAGGCTATCTATTGTCGCCTCTCTCCGCCCCACACGCAAATCACACACACCCCACATTCATCCATCTCCATTCAGTCCATCGTTGTGCTGTGGACGACGACGCTAGTGCGTACGTGTCAATAATTCGACTCCATCAAAAACCGATCGAGGTACGTACGTCACATAGATCGCAAAGCTACTTCCTTTTTCCTTCGAATGCAAAATATATATAAGGGCAGGCATCTGTGATATGTGTATATACATACATAGAGTCACAGAACATTTATGTTCAGAATATAATATATACTTGCATGGAAATTAATTAACTCTCGATCTTTCAGTAGCCACAGCTACATATATCATCTCTTTCACCTAATAAAAAGAACTGATTTCATGCTTGTGTATTGTTGACCTGTCCAGGCACGAGATTGATTAACTAAGCGCGCGCGCGCGCGATGGGTTATTTTTGTGATCCAGACGGAACCCATATCTTCTGCTGCCCCCTGCTGGCGGCCCGGCCAGATACCTGCAGTACTAGTGTTCAAGTATTGTCGCTCAAGAATCAAGATCTATACATAAACTTGGTAATTCAACGGAGCTGCTAATCCAAGCCATTCCATCATGCGTACTGAGGTAATTAATTAATAAACCAGTTAGCATGCATGCATGCCCCTAGCTACTTTCTTTTCACCAGAATTTTTATGCAAGTGTCATCACATTTCATGGCTCATCTGTGTCATTTTTGGTAGATCAGGGCTGTTGCGTTCTTACCCATGTTTCCAAGCCCTATGTATTGTAATTTTACCCTATATATATATATTTTTTTAACTTTGCGATTTTGCCACTGCTTTTTTCAAAACATAGGCAGAGTTTACTCTTATTTTTATTTTTTTAGACCAAAGGCATGCAGAGTTTACTCTTATTCTGTTTAAAGGATTAAACGGTGTCGGTTCGACTAAACAAGACAGTTTTTTTCTTTCATGCGAACTAGGTGAATACCCCGGCGTTGATTACAAATAATTTTAAAAAAAGAAATTAGACTATTTTTATCTATAGATATATGAATGAAACTATCTTAAATTAATTTTGGTGACACATCATTGTGGA
The DNA here is from genome assembly GCA_015847255.1 of Hyparrhenia diplandra. NCBI lineage: Eukaryota > Viridiplantae > Streptophyta > Magnoliopsida > Poales > Poaceae > Hyparrhenia > Hyparrhenia diplandra. The sequence goes on from JADLZK010004740.1 coordinate 234,545, forward strand.
CAACTAAATGCATGTTAGTGGATGAAGAAACTATCAAAATTACATATGCTAGTTGGCTATAATTGCAACATCTAGTGGATTGTTAAGTGGATATTGTTGATCGGATAGCTTGCACGTTGAGAGAAATACCTTAGTGGGTTTATCTTTATAGTAGTAATAGATTTGCCCATACGTTTTTAATACTCTACGATTTCAACCTCTATTCTGACATCAAATACTTGAATAGCATTTTGAACAAAAAAAATACATCAAGACTTCGGAATATATCTAATCTAAGCAAAGATTCACATATATAGCTGCACATGTTAAATCAACCATTGGAAAAAAAAAATGGGACAGTTAGGACAAGTCACGGATATATAGTATCATCTTTTTAAAACTTTTTAATATTAATTTTCATCTTTTTACAAATTTATATGCATGGTCCAATAATCACTACAACAGATAGGATTCTAGAAGACAGCCCTCCTAAATAATAAAGGTACGTATTTTTAGGAATCACATCTATAAGATGACCATCTCAGAAAATGACTATTCATAGAGGTCAGCGTTCTAAGAGTCCGCCTCTAAAAAATCGATTAATGTGGGACACTCTTAAGAAGCTAAGCCTGTATCTAAGAATAGTGGTATTCAAAGTATTTGTAACTATTCCATATGAATGAGGATTATGAAAAATGTTATACCAAAACTATAGATCTCAATGCAATCTACAACATGTTAGTTAATATTTTTTTTTTTTAATTTAGGACCGTTTAAAGTCCCAAAAGTTTGTTTTAGGGACATTGTCTAAACCAAATGTGTACTTCCTCCATCCCATAAAAAATGTCATTATATCTTCTCGAGAGTCAAACATTTTGATCTTTGACCAAATATATATAAAAGAATATTAACATTTATGATGCATAATTAGCATCATTAGATGAATCACTGAATATATTATTATAATAAATTATTCTCAAAAATTAGAGATAGAAATATTTATCATATTTTCTATAAACCTGATCAAAGTTAAGAAAGTTTTTTTTTTTCTCAAATACGGAAAAGATTTGCGCATCTTTGTATTTAAGAAGGAGAGTTTTTACATCGCGCACGGGCGCCGCTTTGGGAGGGTAAGATTTACAATAGGCACTGCCTCCCTTGTCGTTTTACACGTGGCAATTACCGCTTGCTAATTCACCTAGGTGGCGCGCCCCGCTTCTATCCTGTGTCGGCAATCCGCTTGATCTTGGCGAGGAATTGCGCGCTAGTGGCCGCTTCGTTCAGGAAAAGAATCTCGCGTTTCTCTCTTTCCAAAGCTCCCATGCCACCAGGCGAAGAGGGGTGTCTGCGCCCTTCCTCTTCTCTCCGTGCCATCTCCGCCTCCATCGCTCCCACCAGTCGAGGATGGATCCCCCACCCACTGGGGGCGTCAACCCCCCGGCGTTGCACGGATGGTCCACTAGATGTGTGCGGAGAAGGAGGGAGGAGGTGATGATGTGGTCGATGGTCTCGGGTCTTGATCACAAAGGTAACACTCGTTGCGCCGGGCGACCCCGTGGCGGTGCCTCCTGTCCGCGGTCCAGTGTCTCCTCCAGAGAGCCAGCCACAGGACAATCCTGATGCGTAACGGCGCCCAGGTGCTCCAGAACCTAATGCACCCCAGGATCGGGTGGGAAGGCAGGTGTAGGCCCTGTTGCCGATCTGGAGGAGTAGGTCCCCTGCTGGGTCCATTTCCACACCAAGTGGTCGGCATTGCCGTTCGGGACTTCGGCTTGACCAAGTCCCGAGACGCCGATATTCTTTGTGTAGCGGGGGAGAGATGCCTCCGGTAATCTATCGTACCCATGCGCGTCCCGTGAGCCTTGTGCCACGTTATGTTCGGCGGATGTCCCTACGGCTAATGAAGTTTAGCAAGCTTGGTGCAATGTGCTTGACTGCCCTTCCCCGGATCCATCGACCCGGCCCGGAAGAAGGTGGACCGACCGTCTCCGAGGACCGTGTGCGTGGATGCCTCGAAGAAGCTTTGAACCTCTCATGGCATGGAGAGCGGCAACTTCGGCCCAGGCTCAGTTCTTGTCCGTGTGCTATAGCCAAAGCCATCTTGCTTGCGGCGTGATGGAGGAAAGACATAGATCAAGGATCTTTGAGGCCCCTTAGGTGCGGTGGACGGCAAACGCTGGGCCATGCGACCATGCACTTCCCCCGATGGTGCCTTCCTTGCCGGTCCACAGGAATCTTCTACGAATTGCATTGATTTCCTCGATCGCCCACCGAGGCAGGCCGTCGGTGATGATGGTGTAGATCGGGGACTGCGCACAATACCAACTTGATCCGGATGAGCCTTCTACTTTTATTCATGAGGGGTCCATGGCAAGCGGGCATACATCCGCGGCGGCATCCACTGCGGATTGGATCTTGGCCTTAGGCACCTTCTTCACGCTCAGAGGGAGGCCCGGGTATGTGATGGGGAAGTCCGTGACTTGGCATCCCAGGATGCCCTGATGCTGCTCTGTGTTGTCTTCCGGTACGTGGATCGGCATGATGGAGCATTTTCCTAGATTTGTCCTTAGACCGAAGGCATCACCGAAGATTTGGAGAATCGCTCTTATTGCATTCGCCTCACCCGCTTCGGGTGCATGAAGAGGATCATGTCGTCGGCGTAGATGCTGCGGTGGTGCCGGATCGGGGCTGCCCCCATGGAACCGGGCGGTCCATAGCCGCCCGAGTCCACCAATCGCGCGAATGCTTCCATGACAATGATGAAGAGCATCGGCGATAGCGAGTCTCCCCGACACACCCCTCTCCTATCTTTGGATAGGCTGCCCCGGTCTACCATTGAGGAGGATCCTTAAGGAGGCCGATGCTAGCAGCATGGCTATCCAACGTCGCTAGTGTTCCCCGAATCCGAAGGCCCTAAGGCTGTCCTGCAGGAATGGCCATGACATGGTGTCGAACACCTTGGAGATGTCAAGCTTAAGCGGGGCCTTGGGGATTTTCTTCTTCCCGAGTAGTACGGCCGCCCACTTGGACAAACTTGAAGTTGTTGTGAATCATTGTCCCCTTGATGAAGGCATTCTACTTCGGTGAAATTAACTCATGTAACCTTGGGGCCAGGTTAGCCATGAGCTTGGAAGCCATCTTTCCGAAGGCTGTGGATCATTGTGATGGGGTGAAAGTCTATGGCGCACCTAGCCCCGGTTTCTTGGGCGGGGAGCATGATGAGGGAGTTGTTTAGCTTATCGAATGCTCATCGCCACCGAAGAAGAGGCGTTGATGGCGCCGTGATGTCGCCCTTGATGACCGCCATGCGGTGTTGTAGAAGGCCCCGGTGAAACCGTCGGGACCCGGGGCTTTGTCGGGGGCATCTCGCGCCACGACCACCTCGACCTCCTCCACCGTGAAGGGCTGGTCCAAAGGCGAGAGAGGTCCAATGGCCGGATGCCGGTTGCCGAAATCGAGCTCGAATCCGGCCGCCGGTGACCAAACACCGCTTGAAGTGGTTGTAGAGGGCCATCTCTATGTCTTCGTGAGTGGAGTGGATATTGCCCCCTTCTTCCAACCTTGTGATGGTGTTTCTCCGCTTCGCCATGAGCCGGGAGGTGGAAGTACTTGGTGTTCGTGTTGCCGTTGGCAAGGTATCTAACCCTAGATCTCTACCGTGCTATGGTCCGTTCGAGGGAGGATAGGCCAAGGCATTTATATTTGAGGTCCTTGCGTAGCTCAAACTCGGCATCGTTCAGGGGCCGACGGTCGGTGGCTTGGTCAAGCTTGAGGATGATATCTCGGGCCATGAGTAGCTTTTGCTCCCAGGACATTCTCGATGCTGCTAGCGGACCACCTCTAGAGCTCTTTTTAAGGTTGCGTAGCATCAAGTCTAGGCGCCGGAGGGGGTCGAATCGTGTTCCGAGCAAGTCCATCCTCCGCCACCGCCTCCCGGGTAGCTCCTCCGACTTGGGCCGAAGGCCTCGAAGTGGAAATGGGGCTTGGTGTGTATGGCCATCCGTAATGCTCAAGGAGCAAAGGCGTGGTCTGAGGCGTCGGAGGAGAGGGCCTAAAGATGACAATCCGGGTGCATGCCCTCCCAGTCGAGGGAGACGAGGGCGCGGTCGAGTCAGACCAGAGTGGGCGAGTGCCGCTCGTTGCTCCAGGTGTAACGTCGACCATGCAGGTGAAGGTCGAGGAGCTCCAAGTCGGCTACCGTCCGGCAAAAGCCGACATCATGCGTCTATTGATGTTGTCATTGTTCTTGTCCGCCGCATCAAGAATGAGGTTGAAGTCACCTAGGACCGCCCATTGTCTAGGGTAAGCGTCTCTAACGGCTTCTAGCTCCTTGAGGAAGAGCCCCTTCACATTCTCCTCCTACGGCCCGTAGACGATCGTGAGCCACCACGGGTTTTGTGCCTGGCTGCCCGGATGGACCGAGATGGTGACGGAGAAGCAACTGACGTGGACGACGGAGAGGTGTATGTCTAGCTCCCTAGCTGCAATAATGATCCCGCCACAAGTGCCCACCGCTGGGAGGTACGTGTAATCAACATAATTCATTCCCAGAAGAGAAGAAACATCCATCGAGGTTACAATGTTCAGTTTGGATTCTACAATACAAGCGATGTGCGGCCACTCCTCCCGCACCAACGTGTGAACATTGTCCCGCTGGGCTCCCGCGTTGAGCCCCATGCGTTCCAACATAGAATGGTCGTACTATCCATGGATGTCATCTCCGTTCGGCTCTGACACGGCTGAGCGTCCGCCACTGCATGAGCGCCGAGGCCGTGCACCATCCAGGAAGGGCTCCCTCAAAGCGTCAGAGCTGGTGTCTGGTGGGTCATCCCCGAACATGGACCTGTAGTCCTCCCTAGCCTCCTCGACTGTCATCCCCCGATTGCGGGCCAGTCGCTGGATGACTAGCGTCTCACCGCGTTTGGCGACCGGGACATTAGCGAGTGGCTGTGCCGTGATCCTGGTGCTTCTGATGGGCATCTTCGACGATGAGTCATAGACCCTAGTCTTCAGCAAGGGGGAGGTCGCTTCTTTTATGACGCTACCGCGCGAATTGCTTCATCGCGGCCAGGCAAGTGAAGGGGCGATCCATCAACCCCCATCGTGGAGGCTCCCTGGGGGCGCGGAGGACCCAGCCCTCGACGCCCTAGGCGGCGGCGCGGCGCGGTGGAGACCGTGGTGGAGAAAAGCGGAGGACCCCGTCCCCGATGCCATCGCCCACGGCCCGTGAAGGCGGTCAACAAGTCGGTGGTGGCGCTCTTTGTCCCTCAGCGCAGGTTGCCCTTCCTCCAAGGAGCTTGGGCGGAGCGTAGGTCACCCTGTGGTCGCCCGAGGACGACCCTTGTCCTAGTGTCGACCAGTAGGCGAGACGACTCACGTTTGGGGTGCAACACCACCCGGCGCCGCCCTCTAGCCCCGCGGCCGCACCCAAAGTTTTCTCCGGCGACTATGGTGGGTGCAGTGCCGCACCCCACGTCCAGGAGTCTCAAGCTAGGGCGGCCAAGGTGAGGTGGTCCCCGCATCCATGTCCGGCGGGGGTGTGGTGGTCGCGGCCGCCTCGAGGTCATGCCGCTGCGCAAGGTGGTCGCATGGTCCCCCGGCGGGTGAGCGGGCGGCCGGAGGTAGCCGTGGGTCGTCATCGTGTGTGGTGAACCCTAGGGTGGCCAGCGGTGGGGTGGTGTGATGGAGGACCTCGTCCCTCAACACCCACCCCGTCGGCATGGGTAGCCGGGAGGTCGCTGGTCATCGTGGAAAGTGGTCGTCGAAGGAGATGGGGGTGCCAAGAAAGTTGCGGCGGTCAAATCCGACCAGCGCACCTCCGGTGACTAGGTGGGGAACTCGTCATGAGGAGCCCCTGGTCGCCGCCGCATGAGCATCCTGGGTGTCCTCCTCCGTCTGCGCGTGCCGCCCCAAAGGCAGCCGTCGGTCATCGTCTCCTGAGGGATCCGGGAGCGGTGCAATCATCATAGGGGTGGCGGAGGACCCGTCCTCAACATCCCCCTCGACCGTGCACGTGGCTCGGAGAAGGCGGCGGCCGGCGTGCCGTCGTGAGTGGTATCCCCCCCGCGCGGTAGCGCAGCGTAGGAAGGCGGAGGACCTCATCCCCGACGCCCTCCTCCTCCGGCTCGCACGTGGCGTTCCAAGAAGGGCCGTAGGTCGTGGTCAGGGGGCTCCCCGAAGGTGGCCGGCGCAATCATAGGGGAGGCAGGAGGGTCCCATCCTCGGCGACCCCTCCCGATTGCGCTACACGCGGCTCCAGGTCATCGTCATGAGTGGGCGTCCCCCCGCGTGGTGGTCGCGGGCGTAGGAAGGCGGAGGACCTCGGTCCCGACACCCTCTCCATCCTCCGCGTGGCGTGGCCAAGCGAGGCCACGGCCCGTGGCCCGAGGGGTGCCTCCCGGGGTGGCGGCGCAATCATAGGGAGGTGGAGGGTCCGTCCCCGACGCCCCCTCCGATCGCGCGACGTGGCTCCGGTCATCGCCGTGAGTGTGGTGTCCCCTTCCTTGCGCGGTGCTCGCAAGCGTAGGAAGGCGGAGGGCCTCACCCTCGACACCCCCTCCGTTTGCGCATGGCGCCTGGGCGAGGCCGTGGCCCGTGGTCTCAGTGGTGCCTCCACAGGTGTGGCCGACGCAACCATAGGGAGGTGGAGGGTCCCATTCTCGACACCATCCTCACCGCATGAGCGGCGGTGGGGTCCGTTGACCGCCCGCCACTCCTATCATCGTGGTGCCGGCCGCCGCCCACGCCGGGCGCTGAGGTCCGGGCGGTGGTGTTCGCGGCTATGCCGGCGGCGCCAGCGTGCTACGGTGCCCGCCTGTCCCTCCAACTGGCCTCGTCTCCACGGGTGAGTGCGGCGCCTCGGCGCGCCGAGGCGTGGGCCACCTCGCCTCCCCGACGGCGGCATTCCCCGGAACCGCCGGGGCCTAGAGTGTCCGCCAATCTCCGGTGGGGCCGTGCGGCCTGGCGTTGTAGAGGTCGGCGTCTGGGATCTCGCGGTCGCAGGGAAAGGGAGTGCAGGCAAAGACCAATGAGCAAAGGGGTCGCCCTCGACCGCTCCCCGGCGTCGTCACTCGGCGGTGGCGGCGCCCCACCGGCCCCAATGAAGTCGCCCACTTGCCCGGACGTGGATCAGCACCTCGTATCCCAGGGTCTTGATCTCGCGATGGTACCGGGGGACCGGGGGGGGTGGGTCACCGTCGCCGTCGCCCATGCCTAACCAACAAATCTATGGGATGAGGGAGGGGTGGGCGGTCCACGCTGTGACCTTGAATGAGGAGCGGTCGTCGCCGCTTGCCGTGCCCGTGTCCACACTCTGGACCCAGCACAAAGAGGATAGGATCTTGGAGGTCGTGTCCTCGCGCCAAGCGTGCGAGGGGATGCCCTTCAGCTATAGGGTGATGTGGAAGTAGAGCGGCGCCTCCAGGGCAGGGTGGCTCCCGTCGAAGCTCGCTGCTCGAGGCTCCCGCCACTAGAGCGAGGGAAGGTGGACTCCGACATCTCGCTTGAGGTCGTTGGCGCTTGTAGGCCATGCGACGGTGAGTGCCGAGAAGTCCGGCGGAGAAGGTCCCACCTCCTCATCGCCGTCGAGCAGCTGGAGAGTTCGTCCTCATCCCACCGCCGCGCGCCTTTGAGCGGCCGGAGGAGGTGAGGTAGAAGGGGGCTGTTGGAGAGAGGGATGCACCGGGAGTGGGGGAGAGGCAGGAGGCGGGAGCCGGAGCTTGGGCGGCGGCCGCCCAGCCTACATGGCGGCGCCGGCGTGGAGGAGGCGCCGGCCAGGCTTCACCGCGGGAGGACCGGGAGGGTGGCGCCTGAGCTCGCAGACCGAGGCTGGGCGTCGGACTGGCGAGACGGGCGCCGGGCGCATGGCGGCCGGGCGCCGGAGGAGGCCGCGCCCGAAGAGGAGCGGCGGCGGGAGTAGGGCCCTGGGGGATGCAGCCCGTCCCCCGCGGGGGCGCGCGGGCGAGGCGACCCTTGAGCCGACGACCGCGAGGGGATTCCGATCTGCTGCTGGCGGCGGGGGCGAGCTATCGGGCGGGGAGGGCGGCCGCGGCGCGGCGACGGGCGGCGGGTGACGGAATCGCCCTCATCGGGCAACGGTTCACACTCGGTCTCGGAGCTTTTTCCTCCAGCTATTTCTTTGGACCAAGTTAAGAAAGTTTGAATGACACGAATCTGTAATGTCAATCTTTTTACACGGAGGGAGTACTTCTCAATAGAATGCTCAACTTTTTAGTTGGCAAAATTTCTATTTGAAGTTGTTTAGAGTCCCAAATATATGTTTTAATTCTTTAGAAATTTAATATTTGGAATTTCCAAAGGACCTTGAATGTTCACATGGTTAATAACAAAGTTGTAATGGTGGATCCAATGTACAAATTTGTAGTTGATAATTTTTATTAGAAGTTATTTATATTCATAAATATTTGTTTTTAAATTCTCATTCTGAGAGTGAATCCTTTGAAAGTTTCAAACAATATTGGATGGGGGCATGCCCTATACCAGAATTGCAGTGTTTAACAAGCTTTAAAACTTCGTAGTTGAATTTTGAGATCACTTAGTATCTAAAATACACATACAAGATTATGAAAAAAAAAATAGCATCTTGTGCATAGTCATAAACAAGTGTGTGTAGTTGTAGTGGTAGAGAAATGTTGTTTGAGCTGAATGTCAAGGTTACAGGGAGTACATACGAATATGTATGGCCCCACAAAGCATTACCTTATCTGGATTAGTAGATCAGACGTGTGATTAATTTCAAAGTACACGTACATTTTCCAAGATGCCCCTTCCCGTGTGCATGTAGAGCAGGGTGCGGGGTGGCTCTCAACCGGTTGAGTGAAGGCGGTCGAGTCGCCAGTATGGGCTGGCTCCTCCGTCTGACGAGATGCTAAGGCAGATGGATTCATTAGGAACTTGAATTGCAGGGTGCCATGGATTGGGCGGTGTCCATGGGAGGCGGCGGCTCCCTGTGCGGACGGAACCCCGCAGGGCAGAGTGTGTCGACGGGGTGGCACAGGGCACCGTGGTGAGCCGGCCGGCTCCCTGTGCGGACGAGACGACACCATGGGGCGCGCAAGTGGCGGGGGCGGCGAGCCCGTGTGAACTAGATGCCAGCCAGGGAGAGTGGCGGTGGCGATCGAAGTCTATTCAGATCAGTCACTTAGTGGAACTTTATCTTTCATGGGAAGTAAACGTGTAGGAGTAAAAATTCTTAGTGGAAGAACAAGGAAAGTATCAACTGGTGGCTCCATGTTCTTCCCATGACTAGACCGGGCTCCCTTATCTTTCATGCATCGTTTATTCAGATCAGTCACTTAGGCCGATCGATCGACTCTATCTACGAATGCGACCATCAAGTTCAGGTATGCGCATACGGTCGGAGAATGTTCGGAATCCCTTGATAGTTACTAGTTAGCGCAAAAATTTGATGCATACTAGTTAATTGTTCTTAACTAGTTTCATGCTTCTTGCCTCGATTCATCGATCTAAAAATAAAAGTAGCCAGTTTAATTTCATCATTAATGCAGGTTATCAAAGCTGACGCGATCGACGCCGCGGCTGAAGGAATTCTCAATGAGCTCAAATACGGCACAAGTAGAGAGAATGTGATCTACTTCGACGGCTGGGATGGGCTCGGGGGCATCCGCCGTCCTCCGAGTTGTCGCCCAGCGCCTTGCCGTGGCTTCGTCTGAGGCCCCAGCCGGGATGAAGTTTGATCAGATCATCCACATCGACTGCTCCAAGTGGGAGAGCAGGAGAGCAGTGCAGAGGGCCATAGTGGAGCAACTTAAGCTCCCTGTTTCCGTAATGGACATTCTCAACAGGCAAGATGAGGAGGATGACTTGAATGGGCTGGCCCAAGGTTCACGCGCCGAGATACAACAGGTCGTCACAGAGATCTACCGACACACACAAAACCAGAGGTTTGTGGTAATTTTTCACCATGGAAGCAGAGAGGACATTGATCTGACCAAGCTTGGCTTACCACTGTTTGGATACGCCGGCAACAAGATGTTGTGGACATTTCGAGGGAGATTCCGGCTGAACCTCTGGGTGGAAGTGGACAAGGCAGTGGAGAGCATAGGAGTACCGACTGATGTATTCCTCAGGGCCTCGCACCATGAGCAGGATCCTCACAAGCTCTGGTCCTTGCTTGCGCATCAAGAGGCTGCAGAAGTTGCACGCATGGTTATAGATACTAGCGGCATCGTCTGTCAACCTGCGCAAGTTGAAGAATGCCTCCTGTACATGTTAAAGATATGTGCCATGACAGGCGGCCAGCACTTCATCAACTATGATTTGGCCACCCATAGCAGCAACTACTGGATATGTGATGGCATCATAAAGCATCAGGGAGATGATGATGGTGGTAATGATGAAGCCTGGCGAGCTGCTGATGCTTTGCAGAACGAGATGCAACTGGGTGTGGACTGTAACAACCAATATCTGTCCGCACACTTGTCAAGGGGCGTTGAGAGTACGCCATACTGGGCTTCACCAGGTTATGGGGTTCTGCTGATCCCAGCCAATGGAGATATTTTCAAACAGTTCAATAGACTTGGTGTGCTGAAGCTGTCACACTGTACCTTTCGCTTCTCATCGCCACCATACCTCTACTGCCAGAGTCTTAGATTTCTATGGCTTGATCACTGTCAAGACCAAGTTATCAGCACAAATGTTGTAGGGGAAATGGTAAATCAGGACATCCACCAGTGCTTCCAGCGGCTGTGGGTGCTTGACGTGCGCTACACAAGCTGTGATTGGATCTTATCCGCAAGCTTGATGGATGCCATGACTCACCTCAGGGAGCTAAATGTGGAGGGAGCGCAGGATTGGGACATCGGCCAGCTGCAGGGCCGGCTGCCTAACATCCGCAAGCTCCGAGTGAAAAGTCAACAGTCCACTGCAGTGGCCACTCAGAACAAGACTTGTTCCAAGGGATGAACAAGATGGAGCTCCTTGACTTATCAGGAAACCACACCATGCAAGGGGTTACAAAATTTTCTGAAATAAGCACTAGCAACAACTGCCTTGAGACTATGATCATTATTGATGGGTCTGGTGGGCTACAAAAGTTCTCCTTGAAGGGATGTGCTAAACTGAAGAATCTGTTGTTGAGTGGATTGTTTGAGGATCTCCGCATCCTAGACTTGTCAGGCACAGCTGTCAAAACACTGGATCTTAGTGCCATGACAGCTTCGAGCCTGGATGAGCTCTTCCTGCATGACTGCCAGAAGCTTTGTGCAATTCTATGGCCACCAGAAGACAAAAGGAAAAGAAACTTGCAGAAGCTGCACATCGACACCACGTGTTCAGCTGCAGCACTCATACCCATGAATGAGAAGTCCACAGAGGATATCACTGCCGCCAACATCATGACATTATCGTCAGCATCATTATCAGTGGTCCATGGCGGTAAAGCAATCTCAGAATTTAATTGGTGTATCGGGGTTAGAGATGCAAGGCTCCTCAGGTCACTTGAGCCCTTCAAACAGTATTTCATGGGCAATATAGTTGCACATGTGGAGATTTACTCTCCTGCCGCTGCTTTTTCTTCCAGCAATGACAATAAAGCTGCTAGTAGCAATAGCAGTATCAAGCAGCAGCATGTTCCTCTAGTAAAAGTGGATAAACCTACAAATAGTTTTCTGTATGCAGATGTTGAGGTCACCTTGAAAGACCATCCACTTCTTCAGCCAAGTGAAGGTGATGCTCCAATGCTCACCCAAATATGGCCATGCCCGAGTATTCATTCTTACAACGACCTGACATGCTACACCCACATACAAGATCACCAGCTAAGTACCAAATCATTGACGGAGGGTGAACAACAGACTATGAATAGTATTATTATACCAGATATGTTATGTCACAATGCTTCTATCCTGCATGTGCATGATAGCTTGTCCATCACCAATATTCTAGGCCCTGCTCCTGCACTGGGTTCAACATGGTACTATCTAACGTGGTGTCGAGTCGAGCGGTGCCCAAAGTTGGAACATGCATTCACCGCTCCTCAATTACAAGCAAGTGGTGATGTGGTCGTCTTTAAATGGCTAAAGACATTTTGGGCGTCAGAGCTCGCTAAAGCACGTTACATATGGAATTGGGCCCCGCCATCGTTGTTCCAGTTAAAGCAGCAATCATTTGAGGATTTCAAATTATTGCACATGGACTTGTGTCCGAGAGTGATACATGTACTGCCCTTGGCCCTTCAAATGGTCAGCATAAGTCTAGGCAATCTCGAGACACTCGAGATTGTGTGGTGTGGTGATCTGAGGGAGGTCTTCCCCTTGTACACCAGGGACACCAAAAACGAGCAACAATCAGCAACAACTGTCGTGCGCTTCCAACATCTGAAGCGCATCCATCTACATGAGCTGCCCAAGCTGCAGGGCATCTGCGGGCGTTGGAGGATATCCGCGCCTGAGCTCGAGACTATCAAAATCAGGGGTTGCTGGAGCCTCAAGCGCCTGCCGGCCATCGGCAACAACACAAGCAAGAAGGTGGAGTGTGATTGCGAGAAGGAATGGTGGGACAAGTTGGAGTGGGACGGGTTGGGCGCCAGTCATCACCCTTCCCTGTACAATGTGACCCACTCGCGGTACTACAAGAAGAACCAGCTCAAGGGCTCCGTGCTCAGATAGATGATGACTGAGGTACACATGTATTCACGTCGGTGGGTGATCTCTCCTGGTAGCCTACCCTTTAGTTTCTGCTTAATTTGTGTAATTAAATGAAGGTACCTACACACTGGTTGATTCCTTCCTCTTTTCTCAACGCAGGTGTGTGGTTGGATGGTGTCATGGTGATACTCTATTGTTTCATCCCCTGCTTTCGGTTCTCTGGTTTCTGCACCCATGGATGCGTGACTCTGCTTGTCTTGGTGGCATGGTGTAAGTACATACATGCATCTGCGTCTTCTGGTGCCAGTTCGCTTATTTGCTTGTTTGGTTTGAGAGTGAGTGTTGTGATCATGCAGTCATGCTATCTTATTGTCAGAGATATAAGATGCATGGTGCGACACAGATCAATGGATCTCTGCTGTGAGGAGTAGAGAAATGAATAAGGGACACCGAGAGGCCGGCTAGTTGTTTCTGTTTGTTGTGCCCCAATCTCGTGTGTTGTAGCTTGCGGTGTCATGTGGTGTGTGATTCTCTTGTCAGGTTGATTGATGAGTCGTTTGTTCTCATGGCTGTTAGTATTTTTGTTGTACTTTAACTAAACATGGATGGATGAATAAAATGTTGACGCTTGAGTGCTTGGTTTGTATGTAACTGCAACGCATGTGATTCCATCTTTTGCATGGGGGTCAGGGGCTACAATACTACTGCCCCTCCTCAAGATTACTTTGAAATTTGAATTCAAGTGTTCTAGCCAGTTTGAAACTACCAAACTGTGATACTATGAGAAACGGAGACGCGCACCCCATATCTATAGTCGATGGACAGGAAATTAAAATATGCAATTTGTTATTAATCCGCTGGTTATATGCAGCAAAGACAGTAAAGGGCCAAGTCTTTTTAGCTGAAAAAAACTTGAAAGTTTTTTTTATTATCAATCCCCTAAAAATTTACACACATCTCAATGCACCCAATCAAGGTAATTAATGTTTCTCTTAATTAGTTTCTGCCTAGGCCATGTTTGGACCCGGCCCGTCCAACCGTCCAACCCACACCTGAGTCCATCCCTTTGACATGCTCGAGACATGCCACAACTGTTACTGAAACATCTTTGTCAAAAAACAAAAAAACCGTTACTGAAACACAGGTTTTAACTGTATCAAGTAATCAACGAATTGGCCCATTGACATCAAGCCGTTGGAACAGCTAGCAGCTGGCGGTGGATTTCCATCAGGATGAGGCGCAGACCGATGTCCCATGTGCAGACAATGAACAAAGGCACCCCCGAGGACAGGCGGATTCACGCGTGGGGCTGCCCGGGCTGCAGCCCCTTGGTGAGGTTAATTCGAGTCTCACTGTAGCTTAGTCTTTATTTTACCATTAAATCTCTTGATTTTTGCTAACTCTCCACTATTTAGCCCCCCCCCCATGGAGGCTCATCCTGGCTCCGCCCTGCTCGAGGACCGGACAGGACGTTGTTGATGGAGCTAGGCGCGAGCCACCTCTCGAGCCAAGTCGAACGGCGCCACCAGCCTTCGTGCTAGGCGACTGGAACATGCTGAAACTGGATCCAAGGAAGAGGGATGAAGGCGCTGGCGCATCGCTCAATCCGTCGTTTGTCACTCAGTCGCTAATCCGGAATGGTCAAGGCAGCCAGGAAATGAATGGTTGATGCCTGCTTTGGGAGCAAGCCGGCAAGAGCTGGACTTAGGGTTGGGTTGGATGGGTTGAGTCCGCACGTGGCCCAGATACAGAAAGTATATGAAATTTTTAAGAGCAAAATGCACCACATGTCCAATACCTTTTTGCTATATGTCGTCTAGGTCCATCACCTTTAAAAGTGCATTTCGGGTCCATTACTTTTGTTTGGGTTCACCGGGGTCCAAATCTACCTAAAAGCAGGTTGTCAACCTGTCGACCGCACCTACCCCTTTTTCTGTTTTTTTCTGTTTTTTTCCAAATTACTCACAATTTTATATGGAAACTTAAAAAACTTGCAACATGTAAGTTGCTCAAAATTAAATCCCTATATATTTTATTTTTGGACCAAAGTCAAATTCAAATTATTTTAGAAAGTTAGTTTTTTCAAATTTCAATTGTCATTTTATAATTCAACCATGATCCAATCAATAAAATACTTGTTGCTCAAGTTTTATTCATAAAATTTGTTTTCATACATATATAAAATTGAATTTTAAATTAGAATTCCAATACTCATCCAAAATGACTAAGTACAAGAATGCAATTTCAAAGTCAAATTTGGAGTCTATTTTTATTATTTCTCAAGAATATTTCATAAATTAATTTGGGAATTCAAATTAAAAATTTGAAAAAATTATCTTTCTAAAATATTTGGAATTTGACTTTGGTCCAAATATGAAATTTATAGAGTAGCGCCACTTGCAGTTTCGCACGAAAAAAGTTGTCGTCTCACATTCCGGGCAGCAGACAAGAGAGACAATAGATTTTTTGAACAGTAAAAAACTGCAAAAAAAAAAAAAGAGATGGCTCGTCTCTCCCCTGTCTCCCCGCTCTTGACACGCTCCACCGACAACCACCCCTCCAACAACACAAATCTCACCGCCCGACGCGACTCTCTCCGCCAACACGAATCTCGTCTCCACCAACAGGAATCTCACCGCGGAGGTTCGGCGCCGCCCGATCGACTCTACGCATCAGCTCCAATCCTTCCCACCTATGGGGATTGTGAAGCAGATCTCATGGGGATCCGCGGGGAGTTCATCGGGAGCGGGTGCGGAATCGGTATCCCGGGTAAATCTTTCAATCCCCTCCCAGTTGTTCCCGATTCGAGAGCCGTTAATCTGCCCCTTCCTAGGGTTCTTGATATCTCTGATGATTTGGTGTTTCTGGATGAGGATTCTTGAATTCGACTCTCTGCTTTCCGCCCCAAATGTTGTGTCGGATTCATTCAAAGTGGATGACCTGAGTATTGGTCATGGTGTCAAAGACAACAAACAATTGGATCCTGGAATGATGGCTAGTATTCCATCATCAACCAGAGGTGGCATTCATTCTAAGGATGAATCAAGAAACCTTTTAAAATTGAGGTCACATTCGCTGTTAAACAAGAACAAGAACAAATTTGATCATCTGTTCAATACTAATGATCGGTTCTTCAAGTATACCAAAGAAAGGATGGATTTCCCATTCGAGAAATTATCTAGACATGACATGAAAATCAAGAACCTCCCTCTTGAACTCCATTGGGACAGCAAAGGGGAAAAAGATGTTGTCAATCATTTGGAGGGAAATCTTTCATATTCTGTTACAGAGTCTCGAGGGCAATTTAGGAAAGAAAAATGGTTCCGTCCACCTCCCAAGGTGCAAATAGTGCCTGGGATTCTGGGTGCACATCCAGTTGGATGGGTATGTGGTAAGCAATATGTGCACGATGACCAAACAAAGATTCTACCGCAGGTTAGTGCACCCCAGCTGCCAAAGAGGTCAGATCTAGAAAAAATCCCCAATCCAGATCTCCAGTGTCGCTCTCCACAGCCCGAAGCAAACCCTTCTCAAACCCTACACAGATTCGTCAAGCATCTGTGGAGGGAATCTCGCTCCTTTGCGGCTGTTGTCCGCTTTGAGGCCGCCCCTACGGTCGCTGTGATGCATCCGCGGGGTGGAGGTGGTGGTCGTGGTGGCTACCAGGGCCATGGTGGTTCGAGCTACAATCAAGGTGGTTATGGGGGTGGAAAACCCAATCGTGGGAGAGGAGCCTATGGCCCCAACAACTCATGGAGGCGTAAAGAAGAGGAAGGTGATGGCGGGGACAAGGGGTCCAAAGGCTCCAATCCCTCTGCAGAACAAATTGAAGCAAGATGGGAAGGCAAGACAACAGAAGAAGGTACACAAGAAAAGTGCGAAAAGAAAGAAGTTGAAGCATCGGTGAATACAAATGGCAAGAAGGTTGAGGGCACCAGTGGTTCAGGTACTCTTAATCCTATCACCAAGTCTCGAGTCTGGGACTCAAGTAAAAACTATTCCATGTGAGATCTGTGGTTTGTCTAATCATAGTACTAAGGATTGTCGTAGGGCTAAATGCATGTTGTGTCATGAAAAACATCTTGTATATGACTGCAAACGGCTACTTGCCTGGAATATGGGTCCTGAGTTCTGTGCCACTCAAGTAGAAGATCAAAGCTTCTGTTTCATAGATGAGTGTATTGATCCAAATGTGTCTAAAGAGAAAGCTAGCACTAATATGATTCATGTCACCGATGGAGTGGTAAGTGCTCATGAAATTGAGATGGAGTTCAAAAATCTTGTTGGTGTTGACACATGGCAATGGAGGGCAAGGCAAGTTGACAATGACAGATTCTTACTGAAAGGTCCTAATGGCTAGAGGGGTGGGGGTGAATAGCCTATTAAAAATTCTTGCAACAACACTAGACAAGGCGGTTAGTAAAAAGATGGCAAAGCAAACTTAACGGTGCTACAGAACTAGCTATGCAAGCCACAAGTCAATTCTATTATCTCTAATCACAAGCAATGGCTAGGTTGCTAATTTACTCCTAGGTGAACAAGATATGCTAACTAATTCAAACACTAGGAGCTAAACAATTCTAGCAAGCTATACCAAACTACACAAGCTACACAATATGACTAGTGAAAGTAATGCAAGTGGACTAGGATACAATACCACTGTTGTAGTGTTGAGGTTGTCGCCAATCACCGTGTACAATGTGAAATCTCCAACGAGCACAAGACAAGAGACACGGTGATTTTTCACCGAGGTTCACGTGCTTGCCGACACGCTACTCCCTGTTGTGGCGATACACCCACTAGATGTTCCACAAGCTTAATGGCCGGTGCCAAATCCCCGGTGGGAGCTCAATGAAACAATCACTAGAGGGGATCCACAAGCCACGAGCAATCCACTAGTGCTCCTTTCGTGAATCTCCCGCGGGGTAAGGAACGACCCCTCACAAGTCCACCGGTCTGGCCTCGAACAAGCTCCAATCGAGCTCAACACCGCCTCAACCTCAAAGCCGCTAGGGAACCAAGCAAATTCCCAAGAGAAACGAAATCCCGTAGCTCCTCCAAGGATGAAGTGCCTCTAGATGCAATCAACAATGCAATGCACTTCTATCACTCTCAATCTCACCAAAGATTCAAAGTTTGGATGAAGAGATGAGTGGAGTGGAGTATCTCAAGCTCACAAGCAAGTAGGAGTGTTCAAAATGTGCAAGAGAGAGCTCTAGAAACCGGCCATCCAAGTATATATAGAGCCCACTCAAAAACATAGCCGTTGGTGCCAAACATGCACTTTTTTTCAGCGTTGGACGGGATGCACCGGCCCGGACTCACCAATGGTCCGGTCCAGCGTCCCGCCCCACAACCGACAACCATCTTCACGCGTCCGGTCCATGCTTCCGTGATGACCGTACTCTCCATCCATGCATCCGGTCGATGCCTCAAATGCAGCCCGAAAAACATGCTCTCTATGATCGACCGGACTCGCTCGACCGACCGTCCGGTCAAATGGCCAGCGTCCGGTCCAGCGTCCGGTCGGCCTTTTCTGCGAATTTCAGCATGTTGTTGTCGCCTTTGCTTCAACCTTGCTTCGCCTCTTGCCATGAGTTGCCAACACGTCGAAGATGACCTCAATATCATGTATGTTAGCATGTCGCGATCGATTAGGCAAGAACGAAGTTAGTGCTCTCAATCCTAAATGCAATATGCAAGTCAAATGGACCTAGAAGCACTTCACCAAAGGATTAGTCGCGGCATCCCCTCTTGATAGTCGGCCATCTATCCTAAATGTGATCACACTCTCTATAGTGTCTTGATCACCGAAAGAAAAACCCTATCAAGTTATACCTTTGCCTTGATCTCCGGGTTCCTTTCCAAACCGACAACCGAGCTTGACGATCCATCATGTCCATCATCATCGTCCATGTTCATGATCATCATGCTCCACGTCATCCATGCAATCCTATCTCTTAATTCATACTTAGAGCAATAGGATTAGCATAACAAGGTGTCATCAATTTCCAAAACCAAACATGAGATTTCAATCTCCCCCTTTTTGGTAATTGATGACAACCAATTCACAAAGATATGAAATAAATTCAATTTGAACTTGAATTGCTTGTCCATAGCATTTTGGTCATGAATCAAAGTTTGGACAAACATTTCAAGGTTCGGTTTTGGTAATAGGAGCTCCCCCTACATATGTGCTTCCATGTGTTTGGATCAATTTGGCACATATGTATGGATAGAAAATGTGGGAGAGACAATATTACCAAAGAGATGCTAAGGTTTAGAAATTCGGACCTTTGAAGCGTGAAACTAATCGGAGTCCTTGGCATCTTTGTAACTAGACATTCATCAAAACTCAACATACCCCATGAGATCAACATTATAGGCATACATGTGAGCAATGTCTAGATACATCCTATGCATGCTAGTTGGTCAATACACCAATCAATTTTCAAAAAAAACTAGCATACACCAAGCAATCATGTATATTGAATTTAGATTGCACAATGCATTATTTCATCATGATCATGCATATACAAATGCACAAATAGTCTATGAGCTTGCTCCCCCTATTTGTGTGATCCCTTGTCAACATCTTTGTGACTTATTTCTCCCCCTTTGTCAACAATCACCAAAAAGGTGTAAATGAGAGAAATCAAGTCAATCAAAGGATCAAATGTGGTCTCATCTAGATCACTTGCCTTAACATGTATTTAAGTTTGAACCAAGGACAAGCTTTTTCACACCTCATGAAAATAAGGGTTATCTTGTACCATGTTAAAATACACATCATGAGCTCATTTTCTAGAATCAACACTAGGATTGCAAGCCCACAAACATGTCATATGCCACCACTAGATCATATAAACATAGAAAGCTAAAGTGGTGCCATACATACATTGAAATCATTTAATTTTCCATGAATGAGCCTATGTCATGAGTTGTGTCTAGATGCACTAAACAAGTCCTTAGCATTGTATGAATGCCATGTCAAACAACTTTCACCTTGTGTTTGTCGAAGGAGAGGCATGTCATATATGTGGGGTGCATCAACTCAAGTTGGAGAAGTCAATAATGTTCAATTCTCCCTTTAGCATACAAAATCTCTTCTCATCAAGTGGCTTGGTGAATATGTTGGCTAGTTGATCTTCGGTGCCAATGCCCATGATACAAATGTCACCCTTTTGTTGATGATCTCTAATGAAGTGATGTCTTATGTCAATGTGCTTTGTTCTTGGATGTTGAACCGGATTTTGTGTCATCTTCCTTGCACTTTCATTGTCACAAAACAATGGTACTTTGTCAAATTTGAATCCAAAATCCCTCAATGTAGACCTCATCCAAAGCAATTGAGTGCAACAACTTCCCGCACTAATGTATTCGGCTTCGGCGGTAGAGAGAGCAACACTATTCTCGCTTCTTTGAAGACCATGATACTAGTGACGTCCCAAGGAATTGACATGTGCCACTTGTGCTCATTCTATTGATCTTGCATCCTCCATAATCGGAATCTGAATATCCAATTAGCTCAAGTTTGAATCCCTTTGGATACCAAAGTCCAACATCTTGTGTGCCCTTTAAGTACCTCAAAATTCTCTTAGTTGCCTTGAGGTGTCAATTTGGTTGGCGGTCACTATCATACAAATTATACCGCCAACTTAGTCATATGACATAACAAATAAATGTACTTTTGCCACATGAACCTTTGCTATTAATCTAGTTCCACTTGTATTCGAAGAAAATATGTTTTGCGAGGCATAAACATGGAAATGTGTAAAAGTACGTTAAAAGGTAGAGGAAAGCGCACATCGAACTACGCTTTGGACAAGAGGAATGCCACCAGGCCAAAACCAACACGAATCGGACCAAAGCACCCGGGGGGACACAACATATGATGGGCCACCAGCCCACCTGCGGAAGACGGGCGTGAGGCGGGCCAAACCTGGGCCGGCCGCCGCACCCGCCGGCGCCCGCCGTGGCTTTGGCCCCGATCCCGCCGCGCTTTTGCCTTGACCCGCGTCCGAGGAGGAGAGGAGGCGGTTGCATGCGGTGCTTTTCGGGATGGCGCCAAGAAATCCCACCAAAACATTTCACATTGACGGTGGCATGCGTGGAAGAATACGTTCCCGCCAAGAATCCTTGGTTGCATGCGAGGGGAATTAATTTGGCGCCAAGATGTGTGCGGTTGCATTGCTTGGAAGGCTTGCATGAAGGTTCTTTTGGTATGGCGCCAAGAAGGAGGCGGTTGCATGCCCAGGAGTTCGAATTTTAGGATAGAAACATAGAGAGCCCTCCATTCTCTCCCTCTTTTCCCTATATAAAGAGGCCCTTGCCTCTCTTTGTAAGACACCAATTCACCATTCACATCATTCAATAAAGGGTGACATTTTCCATCATACACTTCACCATGTGATCCATCATTCGCCCCACATTCCTTCGGGAATTACACCCCACATCTCACACATAGGGTGGTTTAGAGAGTGCCAAGACACTCAGAAGGGAGTGAGAGAGTGAAAGGTAGAGAGAGGGAGAGGTGTAGCGACCCCGCGGTCTTGTGCGGCGTAAGGATTTGCGACGCCCATCCGGCTGTCCAAGTGCCGGACCTGTCGGCTCCCGCCTCCATACCTTGAACCTCTGCGGGTAATCTTTCAGCTTGGTGAAAGATATTCGTGTCTTACCTTCAGTTACCATTCTTAAGTTCCACGCTATCATTTATTATGTCAAGAATTACGGGATCGTTTTTTACCTTCTGGTAAATGCTCTAGTAGAGGGCCCCTGATGAAGACGGGATACCCTGATCGACGCTAGAGTAGTGACAAGTAACGTAGACGTGGTGTCTAAGTTATGAATCACCCTCGTTTGCTCCGCAATCCACGGTAGTGAGGTAGGGGATAGGTGGTGACAGCCCTATTCGCCCATCGTATTCCTCCACGTCCGGTTGCGTAGTAGAGCCGTAGACCGGCATCGCTTGGCAGACCAAGTGCACTCCGGTGCCCGAAGTAATTCTCACTTAATAGAAAGAGTAGCCTGACTTAGTCTAAGTGCTGAAGGAACACATCACTTCCACGATCACCTCCTATGCTTGACCCTTGATAGTTAGGAAGAACAAACTTAGCGCCCGTTCCCTGTGGAAATTCGATACCTGGAATACTTCTAGGTGAAGTGCTACAATGGTACTTTCCGTGCGCTTGCGGACTTTGTTCCACGATCACCTCCTATGCTTGACCCTTGATAGTTAGGAAGAACAAACTTAGCGCCCGTTCCCTGTGGAAATTCGATACCTGGAATACTTCTAGGTGAAGTGCTACAACGGTACTTTCCGTGCGCTTGCGGACTTTGCTGCTTTCGCTAAGAAATACCAACAGTGACTCTCTCTAGGAGATGATTGATATCTTGCACACATGCCCACACTAAATGCTATATCCGGTCTTGAAGCGGTTGCATAGAGTAAGCTTCCAATCATTGATCGATATTGCTTTTGTTCAACCATATTGCCACTAGGGTCGGGGTCTAGGCTTCCATTGGTTCCTATTGGTGTAGACATTGACTTAGCATCTTGTAGATCAAACTTCTTGATCATATCCTTGATGTACTTGCCTTGACTAACAAATGTGCCATTCTTCAATTGCTTGATTTGAAGTCCAAGAAAGAAAGTGAGCTCTCCAAGCATTGACATTTCAAACTCATTGGCCATCATCTTTGCAAACTCTTCACAAAATTCTTGATTGGTTGACCCAAAGATAATGTCATCAACATAGATTTGCAACACAAACAAGTCTTGTCCTATCTTCTTGGTGAAGAGAGTGGTGTCCACCTTGCCCATCTTGAACCCTTTAGAGATGAGAAAATCTCTCAACCTCTCATACCATGCTCTAGGTGCTTGTTTCAATCCATACAAAGCCTTCTTCAACTTGTAGACATGGTTGGGATACTTGTCATCTTCAAAGCCCGGTGGTTGTTCAACATATACCAACTCATTGATGAAGCCATTTAAGAATGCACTCTTCACATCCATTTGATATAATTTGATATCATGAGCACATGCATAAGCTAGCAAGATTCTAATTGCTTCTAATCTAGCAACCGGTGCATAGGTTTCTCTAAAGTCAAGACCCTCTACTTGTGTGTACCCTTGTGCCACTAGTCTTGCCTTGTTTCTAACCACTATTTGTTGACACATGTTAACGTATACTTTTAATTGTCAACTAAACATGAAAAAGGACTAAAATATAATTAGATAACCTTATTAGGGGTTTCTACTAATGATTTCCATGAGTTTTGGTAAAGTTGTGATTTGCAGGGACTTAACAGAAAAACAAAGAATTGATGTGTCATAACGCAACGCAATCCAACTTCGAAACAAGTCTAGAAGGCTCCGGAATACACCCGACGTGAACGAAACTTGACACCGAAGAAAACATCATCTAGAAGACTCCAGAAGCCACGACGCATCGCGGGGCCCAGAGTGGAGCCCACCCTGGGCCGATCGGCCCAATAAACAGGCCGATCGGCCTGCCTTGGCTGCCAAGCAAGCCCCGTTTCCAGAAGCTTCTCCAACCGCCTCCGAGATGCAATCTAATCCGGTCGTTTGATGTCGGTTTGATCCGAGGGTGTCGGTTAAGCATGAAGATTAGTACCACATTGCCTGCTGAAGCTGAAGAGACATAAGAAGACCCCTATATAAGCAAGCCCCCAGGCCCCTGGCTTCAATCATCTCAGATCATCTTTCCATTAGCTATCGACAGAGCAAAATCTAGGGTTTCATATTAGAAGAGAGAGAGGTCCCTCTAGTTGTCTAGTTCGTCTAGTTCTAGTTCTAGATCTAGTTCTTCTAGTTCATCTAGTTGTAAGATCAAGGAGAGAGGAGCGGAGAAAGCTGGAGATCCGGACCTGTCGGATCTTCATCAACATTGTACATCTACAAAGAACTAGTTCGTCTTCAAAGCAATCTCCGAGGTTCTTCATTTATTAATTCTATTTATTCTATTCAATTAATTTCAGTTCCTACTTTACAATATTTCTTTGGATCTCTGCTCGTATTGAGTGCTCTAGTTTTAACGTGAAATTAGAGTAGTAATTAATAGTGTAGGCGTGGTGTCTAGACTAGAGATTACCCGAGTTTGCGCCCAATCCCACGGTTAGTTGTGGTAGCCCGGGGGTGGTGACCTGTCGGTCTTTTGTATTCCACCACGTTCGGGTTGGTGATTCGTAGAGCTTTTTGGCGGCCTTTCTCCCGATCACCCCTTCCCGTCTTTTTCGAGGATCGGGACGGTACCGTTGTTCGACGTAAGTAAAGTAAAGTAAGCCTTTGATTATTTAGATCAACTTAGAATACTTAGAAAATTCTAAACTCTCTCCCCACATCATTATTCTTTTCTTCGGACGTTCCTACCCTTTCTAGTACACTTCACGTTCCCCATGGAAAATCGATACTACGGAATACTCGGGTGAAAGCTACATCGGTATCCGTGCGCTTGCGGATTTCTCTGTTCGCGTTAATTTTTACCAACAAGCTGCGGCGGCCGTTGTTCGGGAACGGTAGCTGCCCTAGTTAGAACCACGTTCGTCCGTTTACCTTTTATCTTTCTACCCTTTTACCCCTACCTTTAAAATATGGATTCCACTCCTATCTACAAATATTACGCACCAAAGGGCGAATTGTTAGAGCCACCAAAATCATCAAAGCCAATCACAGCTTCCGGCTATGAAATTGCCCCGGCTTTATAGCCATGGTTCGGGACCAACCCTTCTCTCGGGCATGAAGACTAAAAACCCCTATACTCACCTTTCGAATTTGAGCAACTATGTTCATGCCTTCACTTAGATGGCATGACACATGAGACCACCAAATGGATTTTATTTCCGTTTTCCCTTTTAGGTAGAGCGAAACAATGGTATGCTCATTCCATTGGCGGAGTTAATGGGAATTGGGATGAACTTCGGGACAAATTTTGTCTAGCCTTCTTCCCTCTTTCCAAAGTTTATGCCCTTCGTATAGAAGTTTTAACATTCAAACAAAAAAGAGAAGGAAACTCTAGGAGCAAAGCATGGGCGGATTCACAAACCTCATAAATACCGGCCCAAATCTTTCTTTGCCCGACCAAGTTCTTTTATATCATTTTCATTATGGTCTTACCAAAGAAGATGCTCTCCACCTTGACCTTTCTTCCGCGGCTCATTCACACACATGACCATTACTGAGGGAAAAGCTATCCTTGAGAAAATCCTTGAAAACACCCCTACACCGGGCGTTTATGATGAGTTTCCTGAAGAAGAGGAAGTAGAGCCGAGCCCCGAACAACAAGAGGAGACACACGCAACCGAATCGGAAATTCCTATAAACCCTTCTAATGATGGTTGCCATAGAACCTCCTACTTTGGGAACACATCACACTCTAGACACCACTCTAGAGAGTGACAAACCCCATCCTAGCACATTCCTCTCGGAAATCGAGGTAAATCTTTTGAAGATTTTGGGAATGCCTCGAATTTTCCTATTCAGCAAAGCCCTCGGTGCACTCGGCACCATTTGAGGATGGTCCACACGATGATCCATTCTTAATGGAGTACATTAAAGGACTCTCGACCATTATGAGCCATGAGTGGTTGGCGAAGCGGAGCTATCCACCGAGGTAACCCGAATCCTTTGCTCCCTCAAAAGCTCTATTCGGCAAGATTAAAGGAAAGACCATAAAAGCTCGTTATAGCCCTACCGTTGGGATGAATCTTATTTCAAAATCTCTAGTGAAGAACTTTGTCCCGACGAGTCCATGATCCCATCTCATAAACTCTTAAGACTTCCTTCTCGAGTCACTCTTGAGAGTTATGGGGTCATAAGGTCAATTCCTTTGCGCATAAGAGGCTCTGATTATCGTCTAGATTTTCACGTCTATGACATTTCAGACACGTTCCTCTTGATTGGTGTACCTTTCGGAACACTCTTTCAAGAGCGACCAAACAAAAGTCTCTTGAATTTAAAGCTGGGAAATTCTCCTATCAATGTTTCTCTTGCTCGCTCACATAATGCGATAGTAGAACCCAAGCCCAAACAAGATCCTCTTGAGGAAGTCCTAATGGCTTCTCTAGAAGAAATGGCTGAACCAGTCTTTGATGTTGAACACTTCGTAGAAGAAGAGGAAGAACTGGCAGAGCCTATCAAACTAGATACAACGGAGGTGCCACCACGACCCTCAATTGAGTTGAAACCACTTCCCGCTGGCTCGAAATATGTCTTTCTCAATAATAATCGAGAAAACTCAGCCATTATCGGTGATAAGCTTTCCCAAGAAGAAACTCATAAGCTTGTCACCTGTCCTAGAAAGACATAGACCAGCCATAGGCTACTCACTCGAAGACCTCATCGGGATTAGTCCCGCTCTCTGCACTCATCGTATTCCTATCGATCCTGATGCATCACCATCGAGGGAACCACAACGGAGGCTTAACAATGCTATGCGAGATGTTGTTAAGAAAGAGGTCCTCAAGCTTTTACACGCCGGGATTATCTATCCTGTACCACATAGCGAGTGGGTTAGTCTGTCCAAGTAGTGCCAAAGAAAGGAGGAATGACGGTTGTTAGAAATGAGAAAAAATGAACTCATTCCTCGGCAAGATCGCCACCGGGTGGCGTATGTGCATTGACTAAGGAAACTTAACAAGGCCACAAAGAAAGATCACTTTCCGTTACCCTTCATCGATGAGATCTTTGGAACGGCTTGCAAATCACTCTTT
The DNA here is from genome assembly GCA_015847255.1 of Hyparrhenia diplandra. Lineage (NCBI taxonomy): Eukaryota > Viridiplantae > Streptophyta > Magnoliopsida > Poales > Poaceae > Hyparrhenia > Hyparrhenia diplandra. The sequence goes on from JADLZK010004740.1 coordinate 260,881, forward strand.
CTATTGTTTCCTTGATGGGTATTCTGGATATCATCAAACCCGATCCACCCCGATGACCAAAATAAGACAACTTTCACATGCCCGTATGGAACTTATGCATACCGATGAATGTCGTTCGGGTTGTGCAACGCTCCGACTTCTTTTCAACGATTGCATGATGTCTATCTTCTCCGAAATGATTGAAAAGATCATGGAGGTGTTCATGGACGATTTTACTTGTCTATGGCAAAACCTTCGACGATTGCTTGGAGAATTTGGACAAAGTCTTACAAAGATGTGAAGAAAAGCACTTAGTCCCGAATCGGGAAAAATGCCACTTTATGGTTCGGGAAGGAATAGTGCTAGGACACAAGGTGTCCGAACGTGGGATAGAAGTGGATAAAGCGAAAATAGAAGTCATTGAACAACTTCCACCTCCCACAAATGTGAAAGAAATCCGAAGCTTTCTAGGCCACGCAGGGTTCTATAGGCGCTTCATTAAAAACTTTTCCCAGATCGCTAGGCCCCTGACTAGCCTCTTAGCTAAAGATGCACCTTTCGTCTTCGACAATGAGTGCTATGAATCCTTCCAAATCCTCAAGAATGCACTCATCTCAGCTCCAATCATTCAACCACCCGATTGGACGCTACCTTTTGAAATCATGTGTGATGCTAGCGACTTTGCTGTTGGAGCAGTTCTTGGGCAGACAAAGGATAAAAAGCATTATGCTATATCCTATGCTAGCAAAACCTTGTCTGGACCACAGCTCAACTATGCTACCACTGAAAAAGAAATGTTGGCTGTCGTCTTTGCTATAGACAAGTTTAGATCTTACTTAGTGGGGGCAAAGGTTATTATTTATACAGACCATGCTGCCCTTAAATACCTCCTCACTAAGAAAGATGCTAAGCCACGGTTAATCCGATGGATTCTTTTACTCCAAGAATTTGACATAGAAATAAGAGATAAGAAAGGAGTAGAGAACTTCGGTAGCCGACCACTTGTCTAGGCTTCAATTATAAGGAACCACACGAGTTACCTATAAATGACTATTTGAGGGATGACACGCTCCTCAAGGTCACACACTCCGACCCTTGGTACGCGGATATTGTGAATTACATGGTTGCGGGTTATGTAGCACCGGGGGCGGACAAGAGGAAGCTCAAATATGATGCTCGCTATCACTTATGGGATGATCCATATCTCTATCGAGTATGTTCTCGATGGATTGCTACGAAGATGTGTCCCAATAGAAGAAGGCTTGAAGATAATAGGCGGATGTCATGCATCACCTTATGGAGGACACTACGGAGCATTCCGTACACATGCTAAGATCCGCAAAGCGGATTCTATTGGCCAACAATGTATCAAGATACAAAAGACTATGTGAGAAGATGCGCTAGATGCCAGAGGCATGGGAACATTAATACTCGAGATGCAATGCCCCTTCAAAACAACCTTCAAGTGGAGTTGTTTGATGTCTCGGGGATTGATTACATGGGACCATTCCCAAGATCTGGTGATCTTGAATACATCCCGGGTGGCTGTCGACTATGTGTCCAAGTGGGTAGAAGCACTACCATGCCGTGCCAATGATTCAAAGCATGCCAAGAAGATGTTCCAAGAAGTGATATTCCCAAGATTTGGCACACCTCGGATGGTCATAAGTGACGGAGGATCACACTTCATTGACAAATCCTTTCGGACGGTTTCTAGCAAAGACATGGAGTCAAACACAACATAGCAACTCCCTACCATCCTCAAACAAGCGGTCAAGCTGAGACATCAAATAAGCAGATCAAGAACATTCTACAGAAGACCGTGGATGAGATGGGAAAGAAATGGAAACACAAGCTCCATGATGCACTATGGGCATATCGAACCGCTTACAAGACACCCATAGGCATGTCACCTTATCGGCCGTATATGGAAAAACATGCCACTTGCCCGTGGAATTGGAATTTAGAGCTCACTGGGCAATCAAGAAATGGAATATGGATCTCCATCTAGCCTGGCAAGAACCGACGGATGCAACTATCGAGCTAGAGGAATGGAGAGAAAAAGCTTATCACAATTCCAAGATCTACAAAGAGAGAACAAAAGGTGGCATGACAAGAGGATCAAGCATAAGGAGTTCAAGCCTGGAGATAAAGTCCTCTTTGTTCAACTCAAGAGTGAAGCTCTTCGGTCATGGAAAACTTCGAAGCAAGTGGGAAGGGCCATTCAAAGTAATTGAGGTCGCACCACATGGCGCCGTTACACTTCAAGATGATACAGGTAACACATTTAAGGTAAATGGCCATCGTTTGAAAATTTTTCTAGAACCACGAGAACTTAGAAGAAATTGATTTGATTGAATTCTTGCAATTCAATGATCCACTCTAATAGAAAAAAAAAAAAAAAAACTAGGCAACAAAGGCTTATGGCCAACCGCTAACGCTTAACCAGTTCCACAAGTTTTGTTGTCTATTTGAGTTGAGCAGATTTGAAGGACCAGCGAGGAGTAAGATACGACAGAGTAAAGACGTGTTAGAACTTGACAAAAGAACTATCTTCATCGGTGCGCCATCAAGTAAGGCAACATCACTACTACTTGTCTACCTCACTTTACCATCACCAAGCGACTATGTCAATGTCCAGCTTGGGGAGGGCATCCCCCATCTATCCGGTAAGTATTCTTTCCTTTTTGTCTTATTAGCTAGTTATATATATATTTGCTTTGCTAAATATAATGAGTCTTAATTAGAGTCTTAGTTTGTGAGAGTCTAAATAAATGCTAGAGTCTCGCTAGTTGGCTTTTCTCTTTAAATATTGATCTTGATGATATATGCTAAGGAAATGATGAATAGTTGCTCCGCCATAGTTCCTCTTAAAAGTACTTACACTTCAGACTTAGATTCTCCCAAAGCTTTAAATGCTTAATTTGCTCTAAACCCAACACCCTGTGGGAAGCACATGCTTAATCCGAGTCCTAGCATTAAAGATAAAGATACATGAAGAGTTGAGCTACTGTTTATCATATTCCTAGAGATACTTGATTCCTGGTTTTTATCTTTGAAAATTATAAAACATTACATGATGAGTTCCTTAGCTATGACCCTTAAGAGTTTATCATTCGCATCAAGATCATTCCACTCCACTAAATGTTGGCTTCTAACCCGGAAGTACGCCTCCCCATATTCCATCAAGCCGATAGCCATAATTATAAAAATAAACTCTTGCAATTTTTGGATATGTCTCTCTCTCAGTGTTTATGCTAAATAGAGGCTGGGCTATATTCGAAAAAAAAAAAAGAAAAGAAAGAAAAAAAAAAAAAAAAGAAAAATAAATATTTAGAGAGAAAAGTGAGACAAGAGAGGGAGAGTAACGGACAAAAAGTCATACTAGGCGAGAAGGGCCTACCTCCCTAAATATATTTAGAGATGAATAATGGACACGTGTCCGAGGATGAGTAGGGCCCACATCTCTAAGGAGAGAGAAAAATGGACACAAGTCCGGGGCAAAGCCCACCTCTCCAAGAATTAATAGCCCAGGTCTTAGCAATTTTTAGAAAGAGAGATATAGTCCAAGATGCTTGAGAAAAAAAAAAATAATACTAGAAAAGGCTAAAGGCTATTTACTACCTTTCATCCTCATCCACTTCACCACTATCATCCCACTATGTATGTCCTACCACATGTGTGACACCACAACATACCATCTACTTAAGAGGGTCATACATAGGATCTCTCGAGTTTCTTTTGAAAAATATTGCAAAACCCCGGGATGATAGTTGATCAAAGAACTCGAGACATGGTACTTAACTTGATTGTTTTATCTTGCTTATGATTCATGAAAAGGCTACGCCCCATGGTAAACAGGTATGAGAGAGCAACGGTTAAGAGGAGAATTTATTTCGATAAACACAAGTACTTACGAGGTATGAAAGCGTAGTAGCAACTCCCCGATCCTATTATAGCATATAGCTTTGCTAGGGACCAAACAAAGGGTAAGCTTGGGGGAGTTTGTTGACACATGTTAACGTATACTTTTAATTGTCAACTAAACATGAAAAAGGACTAAAATATAATTAGATAACCTTATTAGGGGTTTCTACTAATGATTTCCATGAGTTTTGGTAAAGTTGTGATTTGCGGGGACTTTAATGTAAAAAAAGCGAGAATTGATGTGTCATAACGCAACGCAATCCAACCCGAAACAAGTCTAGAAGGCTCCGAATACACCCGACGTGAACGAAACTTGACACCGAAGAAAACATCATCTAGAAGACTCCGGAAGCCACGACGCATCGCGGCCCCCCAGTGGAGCCACCCCCGGGCCGATCGGCCCAATAAACAGCCGATCGGCCTGCCTTTGGCCGCCAAGCAAGCCCCGTTTCGAAGCTTCTCCAACCGCCTCCGAGATGCAATCTAATCCGGTCGTTTGATGTCGGTTTGATCCGAGGGTGTCGGTTAAGCATGAAGATTAGTACCACATTGCCTGCTGAAGCCGAAGAGACATAAGAAGACCCCTATATAAGCAAGCCCCCGGCCCCCGGCTTCAATCATCTCGGATCATCTTTCCATTAGCTATCGATGAGAGCAAAATCTAGGGTTTCATATTAGAAGAGAGAGAGGTCCCTCTAGTTGTCTAGTTCGTCTAGTTCTAGTTCTAGATCTAGTTCTTCTAGTTGTAAGATCAAGGAGAGAGGAGCGGAGAAAGCCGGAGATCCGGACTGTCGGATCTTCATCAACATTGTACATCTACAAAGACAACTAGTTCGTCTTCGGCAATCTCCGGGTTCTTCATTTATTAATTCTATTTATTCTATTCAATTAATTTCAGTTCCTACTTTACAATATTTCTTGGATCTCTCGCTCGTATTGAGTGCTCTAGTTTTAACGTGAAATTAGAGTAGTAATTAATAGTGTAGGCGTGGTGTCTAGACTAGAGATTACCCGAGTTTGCGCCCAATCCCACGGTTAGTTGTGGTAGCCCTGGGGGTGACAGCCCCTGTCAGTCTTTGTATTCCACCACGTTCGGGTTGGTGATTCGTAGAGCTTTTTGGCGGCCTTTCTCCCGATCACCCCTTCCCGGTCTTTTTCGAGGATCGGGGACGGTACCGTTGCTCGACGTAAGTAAAGTAAAGTAAGCCTTTGATTATTTAGATCAACTTAGAATACTTAGAAAATTCTAAACTCTCTCCCCACATCATTATTCTTTTCTTCGGACGTTCCTACCCTTTCTAGTACACTTCGCGTTCCCCGTGGAAAATCGATACTCTGGAATACTCCCGGGTGAAAGCTACATCGGTATCCGTGCGCTTGCGGATTTCTCTGTTCGCGTTAATTTTTACCAACACTATTCCATCTTGATCTTGCTTGTTCTTGAAGACCCACTTGGTTCCAATCACATTGTAGTCCTTTGGTCTTTCCAAAGCAATTCCCAAACATCATTCCTCTTGAAGTTGTTGAGCTCTTCATGCATAGCATTGATCCAATCTTCCTTCTCTAATGCCTTCTCAATATTCTTTGGCTCTTCTTGAGATACAAAGGCATGGTGAGCACAAAATGAAGCCAATCTTCCTCTTGTAATCACTCCACTATTAATGTCACCAACAATTTGATCTATGGATGATCTCTTGCAATGTTTGAAGGTTGCATCACTTGCACTTGATGACTAGGATGAGATGGTGTACTAGCTTGTTGATCTTGATCTTCATTTTGAGAACCACTAGTGCTTGCTTCATTTGCTTCAATCTCAACCGTAGTGGTAGGCAATGGAGCATTATCATCATCTTCAACTTGTCTTGGTCTAATATCTCCAATGTCCATGTTTCTCATTGCATTCTCCAATTTGGAACCACCAACATCATCATGATTTTCAACTTCTCTTTGAGAGCCTTGGGTTTCATCAAATTCAACATCATGAACCTCTTCAAGTTGACCACTACCCAAGTTCCATACTCTATATGCTTTGCTTGTGGTTGAATATCCAACTAAGAAACCCTCATCACATTTCTTGTCAAACTTACCCAATCTTGTGCCTTTCTTGAGAATGTAGCATTTGCATCCAAAGACTCTAAAGTAACCAATGTTGGGCTTCCTTCCATTCAACAACTCATATGGTGTCTTCCTAAGCATTCCATGGCAATAGAGATGGTTGCTACAATAGCAAGCCGTGTTGATAGCTTCGGCCCAAAAGGAATGGCTAACATTGTATTCACTAAGCATTGATCTTGCCATTTCAATCAAGGTTTTATTTTTCCTCTCAGCTACACCATTGGATTGAGGAGTGTAGGTTGGTGAGAATTGATGTCCAATTCCAAGCTCATCACACAACTCTTCAATTCTTGTATTCTTGAATTCACTCCCATTGTCACTTCTAATCTTCTTGATGGATGTTTCAAATTCATTTTGGCATCTCTTGACAAAGGTCTTGAATAGCTCAAATACATCACTCTTGTCATGAAGAAAGAACACCCAAGTGTATCTAGTGTAGTCATCAACTATGACAAAACCATACTTGTTGTCACCAATGCTAGTGTCTGTTGTTGGCCCAAACAAGTCCATGTGCAACAACTCAAATGCTTTGCTTGTACTCATTGTGCTCTTGGATGGATGTGCATTGCCATGTTGTTTGTCGGCTTGACATGCTCCACAAGATTTGTCCTTCTCAAATTTGACATCACTGAAGCCTCTAACCAAGTCATGCTTCACTAACTTGTTCAATTGCTTCATCCCAATATGACCAAGTCTTCTATGCCACAACCAACCCTTGCTAGCCTTTGAGAGTAAACATGTTGTTAACTTGGCTTCCTTTGATTTGAAGTCCACAAGATAGAGATCACCATATCTAAATCCCTTGAAGATCATGTTTGTACCATCACCACAAACCACTTCAACTTCTTGACTTGTGAATATGCATTTGTAGCCAAGATCACAAAGTTGAGAGACCGACAATAGGTTGTAATCAAGATTGTCAACTAGCAACACTTTGGATAAGCTCTTCTATTGTGTAATTGCAATCTTTCCTAGCCCCAAGACATTTCCCTTCTTATCATTGCCAAATGTGATAGACTCATATTCATTAATGCCCTTGATGCTAATAGACTTGAACATATGAGAATCCCCGGTCATGTGTTGAGTGCACCCACTATCCATTATCCAATGTTCTCCTCCGACATGGTAATTGACCTACAAAAAGAGATCAATTCTTCTTAGGTACCCAAACTTGCTTGGGTCCTTCAAGGTTAGTCACCAAGGCCTTTGGTACCCAAATGGCTTTCTTCCTTGAGCCCATCCATGGTGCACCAATGAACCTAGCATGAACACCATTGTTTTTCTTCACAAGCATATAAGAATTATCAAGCTTGGTGGAAGAAACATTGGTTCTCTTGTTCATGCACTTTTGCTCTACATAACCAACTTGCTTGCAAGCTTTGCAATAGCTACCATTGTTCTTCACAAAACGTGTCTTGTGAGTAACAAGGGCGGCCTTGCCTTTCGTGGGGATATAGCCCAATCCCTCTTTGTAGAGAGATGCTCTTTGGCTACCCAAGCACATAAGCAAGCGGTCCTCACCACCATAAGCCTTAGCTAAGGTGTGATTGAGCTCCTTCACTTCCCTCTTTAAACAAGCATTTTCATGAATAAGCATGGAATTGCATGAATCTTCACTAGTGATAGATGTGCTAGTGGAGGCCACACATGTGGGGTTTGGTTGATCAACAAGAATATCACAAGTAATGCTAGCATTGCAAGTTTCTACCTTGTCCTCAACCAAAGACAACTCATGCTCTTTGAGTAGAGAGGAATGAGCTTTCTCAAGCTTGGAGTGAGACTTCTCAAACATCTTATGGTCTACCTTTAGACTCTCATAAGATGCCCGAAGCTCATCAAGTTCTTGCTTAAGGCTTTTCTTTTCCTTATTCAAGCCCTTGCATTCCTTCCTATTTTCCTTGTACATTTCAATACAATCATCAAGCATAATTTTTAACTCCTCCACGGTGTGAGTTGGTTCCTCATCATCACTATCACTATCACTATCAACATTATCAACCTTAGTGGGAGATTCTACCTTAGTGGCTTTAGCCATGAAGCATGAAGAAGGTGTGTCGAAGAGTGAAATCTTGTCATGCATGGCCACGTGAGCTTGACCCTTTTTCTTGTTCTTCTTCTCTTCTTCTTCATCACTTGAGGAGGATGAGCCATCACTATCCCATGTAGCCACATGAGACTCATTCTTCTTCTTTGGCTTATCTTTCTTCTCATTCTTCTTGTCATTCTTCTTCCTTGCCTTCTTGATGCCCTTCTCTTCCTTGCCTTCTTGATGCCCTTCTCATATGGGCATTCAGCAATTAGATGGCAATCATCATGGCATCTAAAACACTTCATGTTGCCTTCATTCTTGCCACCCCTCTTCTTGGGTGTGTGCTTCTTCTTCTTCTTAGAGATGTAGCTCTTCTTGACATATTTGCCCAATTTCTTCACAAAGAGAGCCATGTGTTCATCAATTTCACTTCCACTACTAGAAGTGCTCTCCTCTTCATCACTTGACTCTTCTTTCTTGCTCTTGCCCTTGGATGATGAACTAGCCTTGAGTGCCAAGCTCTTCTTGTCATCTTTCTTGTCATCATCCTTGTTCTTCTTGTTGGCCATGTTGATGAGCTCTTCCTTCTTCTTGTCATCTCTATATGAGTCATCGGTCATGACCTCATCAAGCAATTGGTTGGGAGTCAAGTCCTTCAAATTTGTCCTCACAAGCACGGTGATGAACATCCCAAACCTCTCCGGTAAGCATCTCAAGAACTTCATGTTGAAGGTCTTGTCCTTGATGTCTTCTCCAAGTGCATTGAGATCATTCACCAATACTTGCATTCGGTGAAACATTTCCGGCACACTTTCATCTTCCTCCATCTTGAAGCTATTGAATTGTTCAAGCCTTATGTATGCCTTTGCTTGCTTGACGCCTTCGGTGCCCTCATAGCACTCCTCTAGCTTCTTCCATATATCATGAGCAATCTCAATTGACTTAACTTGCTCAAACACCTTGTCATTGAATGCCTCATGAAAAGCACTCACAGCAATATCATTTGCTTGCAACTTCTTTTCTTCGAGAGGTGTAGGTTGCTCTTGGTTTGCCACCTCAAACTTGTTCTCTGTAACTTTCCACACTTCTCTATTGATTGACTTGAGATGTGCGGTCATCTTCACCTTCCAATAGGCAAAGTTGGTGCCATCGAAAGGAGGCGCCTTCTTGGTGTTGTTGATATGCAAACTTAACGCCATTTTGTCACCGTAGGTTGTTAAGCCCTCTAAAAATGGTGCCTCGGCTCCGATACCACTTGAAATGTCCTAATGGCTAGAGGAGGGGTGAATAGCCTATTAAAAATTCTTGCAACAACACTAGACAAAGCGGTTAGTAAAAAGATAGCGAAGCAAACTTAGCGGTGCTACGAACTAGCTATGCAAGCCACAAGTCAATTCTATTATCTCTAAACACAAGCAATGACTAGGTTGCTAATTTACTCCTAGGTGAACAAGATATGCTAACTAATTCAAACACTAGGATCTAAACAATTCTAGCAAGCTATACCAAACTACACAAGCTACACAATATGACTAGTGAAAGTAATGCAAGTGGACTAGGATACAATACCCTTTGTTGTAGTGTTGAGGTTGTCGCCAATCACCCGTGTACAATGTGAAATCTCCAACGAGCACAAGACAAGAGACACGATGATTTTTCACCGAGGTTCACGTGCTTTTGCCAAGACGCTACTCCCCTGTTGTGGCGATACACCCACTAGATGTTCCACAAGCTTAATGGCCGGTGCCAAATCCCCGGTGGGAGCTCAATGAAACAATCACTAGAGGGGATCCACAAGCCACGAGCAATCCACTAGTGCTCCTTTCGTGAATCTCCCGCGGGGTAAGGAACGACCCCTCACAAGTCCACCGGGTCGGCCTCGAACAAGCTCCAATCGAGCTCAACACCGCCTCAACCTCCAAGCCGCTAGGGGGAACCAAGCAAATTCCCAAGAGAAACGAAATCCCGTAGCTCCTCCAAGGATGAAGTGCCTCTAGATGCAATCAACAATGCAATGCACTTCTATCACTCTCAATCTCACCAAAGATTCGAAGTTTGGATGAAGAGATGAGTGGAGTGGAGTATCTCAAGCGCACAAGCAAGTAGGAGTGTTCAAAATGTGCAAGAGAGAGCTCTAGAAATCGGCCATCCAAGTATATATAGAGCCCACTCAAAAACTAGCCGTTGGTGCCAAACATGCACTTTCGCTGCGTTGATCGGACGCACCGACCGGACTCACTAGCGGGTCCGGTCTAGCGCCCGGCCGCTCCTCGACCGATCGTCCGGTCACAACAGATAAGGCTGCGGCCCCACGGTGACAACCATCTTCACGCGTCCGTCCATGGTCCTTCCGGTGATGACCGGACTCTCCATCCATGCGTTCGGTCGATGCCTCAAATGCAGCCCGAAAAACATGCTCTGTGATCGACCGGACTCGCTCGCCGGACCGTCGGTCAAATGGCGCCCGTCCGGTCCGCCGGTCGGCCTTTTCATGCGATTTTAGCATGTTGTTGTCGCCTTTGCTTCAACCTTGCTTCGCCTCTTGCCATGAGTTGCCAACACGTCGAAGATGACCTCAATATCATGTATGTTAGCATGTCGCGATCGATTAGGCAAGAACAAAGTTAGAGCTCTCAATCCTAAATGCAATATGCAAGTCAAATGGACCTAGAAGCACTTCACCAAAGGATTAGTCATGGCATCCCCTCTTGATAGTCGGCCATCTATCCTAAATGTGATCACACTCTCTATAGTGTCTTGATCACCGAAAGAAAAACCCTATCAAGTTATACCTTTGCCTTGATCTCCGGGTTCCTTTCCAAATCGACAACCAAGCTTGACGATCCATCATGTCCATCATCATCGTCCATGTTCATGATCATCATGCTCCAGGTCATCCATGCAATCCTATCTCTTAATTCATACTTAGAGCAATAGGATTAGCATAACAAGGTGTCATCAATTTTCAAAACCAAACATGAGATTTCACTTACTGAGATTCCCTATAGCCAAAATGGACTCCCAGTGGTGTAATCTCAAGAATTTGACAATGAGAAATGAAGCCAAGCTCGAATTGAACCATGGGTTCCTATTGCTGGTGTTCAAGGATCCCTCCAGACTGCATGGTTCAGGGTTAGCAACATCCCAGCTGACCAGAGATCACTTATGACTCTAGCAAAGGTTGGTGGATTGGTGGGAAAGGTATTTGACTGTGATGAAGGGTCAAGGTATAGATATGACTATGTGAGGTTGTGGATAGCCTATACCTAAAATAGCTGAAGCCTTTCTAGGGTTACAAAGAATTGTCTTTGGATTTGAGAGAGAAGTGGAAGAGGTAGAAGGCTCCAAGATTTTAAAAAGTGGTATAAAAGTTGGAGATGATTAGCGTCCAATCAAAAAAAATTCAAAGGTGATGTTAGGGATAGACTGGACAATGGGAAATCAAAGAATACTAAGGAAAGAACCGAGAGTGGCAAGTCCATTGATAACTCAGGAAAGCAGAATGCTAACACATCCAGTGGAGTACAACAACAAGGCTCCTATTGGTCTGCTCCTACTAAAATCAACTTCAGAAGAAAGAGTGAAGCCAAACTTATGTCCGATGCCCAAAAGGAATATGAAAATACCCCGAGATAATGAGAAGGTTCAAATTCCAGACAAGTTTGATGACTTAGACACTGATGATTCTAAAGATTCCTTCCCTAACAAGGTCAGGAAACTGACTGGTCAATCTACTGGCCAATCCAGTAAGAGACAGGCTGATGAATCCCCTAATAATGACGGTGAAGATGATCCATAAGTGCTCCATATGATGAATAGAGAAGATAACAACACACAAAAACAGCTTCATGTTAAGTAAATTGATGTCCGAAAGCAAGAAAAGTGGCTCCAAGGAAGCTGACAAGACAACAATTCCCCTGCAATGATTCTCATATCAACTCTCCTGAAATTTTCTTATCTGATGATAGCATCATAAATACTCAAGGAAGTGATGATTTGAATAATCTGTCTCGTCTCCATACAAGAGCTCTGTCATGAAAAGTAAGGAAGCCCTTATCAATGAAGAACTGAATAATGATATTGGAGGAATCACTGAAAGCAAGAAAGTTGAAGCTCATTCAAAGAAGCAAGTGGGTGAAGAGAGGAGGGGGAGCGAAAAGGCGAAGGGGGAACCAATGTTTCCACCCAAGACAAGGTGGAAAGAATGTCTAAGAAGAGGCATCGGAAGGTAACTTGACAAAAGCTACCAAGTCTTCTAATTCTTTTTCTGTTCTTTATAAATCTGAATTAGTTCAAAATGTTGCTATTATGGGTATTGTTATTAACAATAATGATTTTTAAACTTTTGATCTGCTTAGACACTTAGAAATAGCTAGAAATGACTTATATGATAAGCAAAACAAAAAGAATTTAGAGGGTATTATTGAATGTGAAGAACCTCCTATTAATGATAATTCTATACTTCAATTAGAATGGATGCATGAGGAATCTTCGATTCTAAAGACTTTATTTTGGTTGAATCTAAAAAAAAAAAAAAAGGTATTGCTCTTGTATCAGCAATGAAAGGGTCAAAGAAAGGCCGGGAAAGCCAGCACCTTCAAAAAAAAAAGAGGGAGACCTTGTAAAGTCTCTTCTCGACCCCTGTTACCAAAACCAAAAAGAAAAGTTAATGATAGGACTCATTTGGAATTGCAGAGGCCACGAAAAAATCTGGTGTGGCTACTTATCTCAAAAACCTTATTAGCCAATATGCCTTTCACTTTATTGGCCTTCAAGAAACTATGATTCAGCATTGTGATGAAAAGATTCTAAGAAATATTGATTATGCAAAGGATTATTTGTGGATGAGCAATCCTTCAATTGGTAAACTGGTGGTATCTTGGTTGGTATTAGATTAAAATTTATGATGTGGGATCTTTTGAGCAAGGAGAATTTATGTTGCAACTGAATTTATGGGATAAAATAAATAGAACAAAATGGAATTTGTTGGTGCTATATGGGGCTGCTCAAGAAGAAAATAAAACTAGATTTTCGACTGAGTTATCATCCTTTTGCTCCCATAGTATGGAGCCTCTAATCATTGGTGGTGATTCCAATATTATTAGATTCATTTATGAAAGGAATAAAATGAATGGTCTTCATAGACATTTTGATATGTTTAATATCCGATTGAATTCCATGAACTAAGAGAAATAATAATGACGGGGGTCTTTTTACTTGGACTAACAATTAGGATGACCCAACCCTAGAAAAACTAGATAGAATTCTAGTCACAAAAAGTTGGGAAGATATCATTCTATTTGTTATGGTTAAGAAACTCCCAAGGGAGATTTCTAACCATAATCCTTTGGTAATTTGTATTAATGATAGCCCTCCTACGAAAAGGATCCATTCAGATTTGAACTAAGCTAGTTGGATAACCCCGATTTCATTCCCGCTATTAAAAAATATGGGATAGGCCTTGTAGAGCCATATCTTCACTAGACAAAATTCAACAAAAGTTGAAACTCTTTAAACAATATTTTAAGGGGTGGGGTTTCAACCTACAAGGTAAAATCAGGAAAAAAAAAAGATTTGATTAGGAAAGAACTGATGGAACTTGAGCTTAGAGAAGAAAGCGATGGCTTGGATGCTAATCAGATTATTAACAAACACCAATTACTTGGTGATAATTTTAAACTTCTTGATCGGGGAAGAAACATACTATAAAAGCAGATCCCATGAACAATGGCTGCTCAAAGGTGATAATAACACTAAATATTTTCATAAAATTGCAAATGGAAAAAGAGAAAAGGCACTATTGTATCTTTTGATAATAATGGTGTCAATATTGAAGGAGATAAGAATTTATTAGAACATGCAACTCAAGATTATGCCCGCTTATTTGGCCCAGATTCGCGAGAACTTCCTCATCTGGAGCAAAATATTTGGAGTGATGCTCCAAAAGTCTCGAGAGGAAGACAATTTGGCTCTATGCCAACCTTTTACTGAAAAAAAAGAAATTAAAAATGCCTTGTTCCAAATGGAAAGAAACAAAGGCTGCGAGGACCGATAAAATTCCTATAGAATTTTATCAAAGTTGTTGGGATTTTATCAAAACCGATATTATCTAGTTATTCTCGACTTCTATTGTGGCAAGGTGAATGTTAGTAGGATTAGCTATGGCATTATTACCTGTTACCTAAAAAAAAAGAAGATGCTACCACCTTTCAAAGCAATACATGCCCATATGTTTGTTGAATTGTTTATACAAGCCGATAAGAAAAACTCTCACATTAAGATTAGAAAAGGTGGCGAGATAGTATAATTCATCAAAACCGGACAACCTGTATGAAAGGCAGGAACATTATGAGTGGAGTAATGATTCTACATGAAATATTGCATGAAACAACAATTAGGAAAAAAAACCAGAATTATTCTTAAACTAGATTTTGAAAAAGCTTATGATAAGGTCAAATGAAAATTTCTATTTGATCGCCTCGGTGCTAGAGGTTTCGTCCCTCTCTGGTGTAGTTGGATTGAACAAGTTGTATCGGGTGGCACAGTTTAGTGTCAAGATAAATGATAGTGTGGGGCCATATATAAAAAGTTTAAAGGGGTAAGACAAGGTGACCCACTATCTCCTATTCTTTTTAACTTCATAGCGATGGGCTAACTATGATTCATAAAGCCAAAGCTAATAACCTTTGCATTGGGCCGATTGATCATATAGTTGACAAAGGTGTTGCAGTCCTACAATATGTTGATGACACCATCATTTGTCTTGAACATAATTTGGAAAGAGCAAGAAATCTTAAGTTTACGTTATACCTCTATGAGTTGATGGCTGGATTAAAAATAAATTTTAATAAGAGTGAAGTAATCACTATTAATGATGAGGACAACCTAGCAATAGAGTATGCGGGACGTATTCAATTGCCAAGTAGATGTCTTTCCCATTAAATACTTAGGTGTTCCAGTTAGTCCAAGTAGATTACACATTGCTGATTGGATCCCTTTATATGAAAAAAGAGTGCAAAAAAGCTGGACATCCGGAAGGGGGCACTATGTTGATTGCTACCAGAAAAATTCTTATTGATTCTAGCTTGAGCAATGCTCCTATGTATCATATGTCTATGTACCTTTTTTCCAAAAACTATACTAAATAAAATGGACAAGCTCGAAGAAGAGCTTTCTTTCCGGCAGGGAGGAGGTACTAAGAGAAAATACCACTTGGTAAAGTGGATTAAGATTTATAGAAATAAAAAAATAGGGTGGTTTGGGTATAAAGGATATTAGGAAAATTAATATTAGCCTCCTCGTAAGTGGTTCCGAAACTTGAAAAAAAGAGTCTGGTCTAAGGCAGGATATTATCAAATATAAATACTTGAAAAGGGACTCAATTAGTTCATCAAACACAAGGGACGATTCTCCTATGTGGCATGACCTATTAAGAGTTAAAGACAATTACCTATATGGTAGAAAATTTATAATTGGTAATGATAGAAGCATTAATTTTTGGTTGGATTCTTGGCTGGGTGATCAACCCCTTTATTTGGCATATCATGATTTATTTAAGATGGCTAATCAAAAAGATATCTCTTTTCTTGATGTGAGAACCGATATTTCTAGTATTTCTTTCTCTAGATGGCTTGTTGATAGATGGAAACTGCAATGGGATGACATTTGCAAAGTGAGTTGTTAAAAATTCAGCTCAATCAACATGATGATCTTTGTCACTTGGAAATTTGGGAAGAAAAAAACATTCACTTTGTCAAATCGTCTATAGAGCTTTAACTTCTAGTGATAATGGTTTCTATCACGTAAATATTTGGAAAAGCAAAATTCCTAATAAAATCAAAATCTTTTTGTGGTTAGTAATGAACAATGCCATTTTAACTAAAGATAATATGATTAAGAGGAGGTGGCAAGGAAACCCAGATTGCTACTTGTGTCAGTTTAATGAAAGCATTCTTCACTTGTTCTTTGAATGTAGTATTGCAAAAATAGTATGGACTACCTTTGATGTTTGTTTTGGTGCTTCTAATATCCCTTGTAATATGATTCAAGCATGGAATTGGTGTGAATCTTGGCTACCTCTGAGTTCTAAATATCATACATTGGGTATAGCTGCTATTTGCTGGTCCATTTGAAAGGCCAAAAATAGTGTATGCTTTGAAAAACAAAAAAATCCAAAATCTGTATCTATAGTATGCCATGCTTGTGCCCTAATAAGTTCTGGGCAGGTTTGTACTCAAAAGGAGGAAGAAGAAGCAATCAAGGCTGGCATCTCCATTGCTCTTGAAATTTCCGTCACACCGCTATCCAAGAAGACCGGGACCAACAACAAGCATCCCCAACTCGGACGACAACAATGGCGCACAAGGCAGTAAAAGGACCGGAGCCGTTTGTTTGTTTGTGTTGATGCCGGACGCCGTTATGCGTGTCGATACTTTGTCTCTTCGATGATACCTGATACTACTCCTGCATGGTCTTTAGCCCTCTACCGTTGGGTATGGCATGTATGCTGGCTGGGCACCTCTGGCTTCGCTTGATACTTTGTTTGATCCCGGTTTGTCTAGAGTCTGTTGGTTTCGTATCCTAGAGATTTTAGGCCGCCGTTTTTTTTTTCCCGATCTATGTTGAACGTTTGTTAGTTCAAAATTCTGTTTGTATTTCCGTTGCTTAATGGAAATGGGGTTTTTCCTCGGTTCAAAAAAAAAGGAAATTTATAGAGATTTTAATTTTGACTAACTTTCATGTTGCAAGTTCTTGAAGTTTCCATATGAAATTGTGAGTATAGTTGAAAAAGAAAAAAAAAAAAGGGGCAGGTGCCGTCGACAAGGTTGTCAACCTGCTTCTAGGTCAATTTGGACCCCGGTGAACCCTAAACAAAGATAATGGACCCAGACATGCACTTTTAAAGGTGATGGACCTAGATGACACCAAGCAAAAAGGTAATGGACCTGTGGTGCATTTTTCTCAGTTTTTAATTACCTTAATTGGCTGCTTTGAAATTCGTGCAAATTCTTAGAAGAGTACCGAAGGTAAAACCCAGCATCTAGGTCTTGAGGAACTGTCGCCGTTGCACAAATGATTTTAACAAACATGTTTCTTTCTTTAGGGGCGGATGATATAATAACCCACAACTATAAATGTTGTACTGCACTTTAGCTTACAAACGGTGCCTAGAAATTGATTTTTAGGGTAAAAACTATACCAATAATATTGCTAGATAGGTTTTGAAGACGGTTGACATAAAACAAACTGCCCCTAAAAATGGATGTATTTTTATAGGGGTTAGCATAAACAAACGTCCCGAAAATAATTTTTTGGGACAATCGACTAAGAAAATAGCTATAAATGTCCATGCATCCCGAGGCATGGTGGCACGACACGAAGCCTGGTTTTTTAGCCCGACACGAGCACATCCCAGCCCGATGATGTACGGGCCTGCTGGCCCGCTCGGGTTGCACAGGCCGTGCTTGGGGCTGACCCGCTAGCGTGCGGCCAAAGACGACATCGCCCAACATTTAGCAAAGCAGCACGATGTTGGTCCGATTACTTTGGCGGTGTGGTAAAAGTTCCCTGCACCCCATCCAGTGACTTTTACTGCCCTCTGTCCCCAACCCCTGCGCCACACACCGCTCTCCCAGTCTCCTTCCCCGTGCCACACTCGTCGAGTCCCGTCGCTAGCGTAGAGCCAGAGGCGCGGATGCTCTTAGTGCTTTGCGTCGTGACTCGTCGCGTCGACTTCGCGCCTCCCTTCGCCCCCGCAAAGACCGACCACCTGTCGACTCCTCGGCTCCTCCACGATAGCACCACCGACGACATCCACCTCCTCCCCGCCCTTCCCGGGCCGCACGACGAGAAGAGCCGCCACCGAACC
This sequence comes from Hyparrhenia diplandra, assembly GCA_015847255.1. Classification (NCBI taxonomy): domain Eukaryota; kingdom Viridiplantae; phylum Streptophyta; class Magnoliopsida; order Poales; family Poaceae; genus Hyparrhenia; species Hyparrhenia diplandra. The sequence continues at coordinate 278,799 of JADLZK010004740.1, forward strand.
ACCGGCCTCGAGCGTGGCGGCGACCCCCACCTCATCCACGCCCTCGTGTCATCCCCACTTCCGCCAGCTACTTCGCTTGATCCACGGCATGAAGCGCCCTAGAGATCTCACTGGCATCGCTATGACCTAGCCACCTTGCCTTCGTGAGCGCTAACATGGACTATAGGCAACGACACTGACTTCGCCTGATTCCCCCCTAGCCGGCCTGGCTCTAGCTAGCTTTAGCCTGACTCTTATGCTACAACTCTTGTGTTTGATTGTAATGTTTCTATTGAGTCAAGCTGACTTGAGATTTTGTTTGATATGAGTTACAAATGTATTGGATCACCTTGCATCTAGGAAAAGGTAGTGTTACCCTCCTATGTATCTCCTTGGCATTCCATAGAACACTTTGAAGGCGCCGCCCAGCACCACCACGCGAGCACGCAGAGCGAGGGCGTGAGGTGGAGGATGTTGGTATATCTTATAGCATAAAATATAGAGGCTTTTAAAAACTGAAATAAGGGCTTAAAATGAATATTAACATAGTATAGGGGCGACTAACATAATTCCATGAGTTTTGGTGATTTATATATTTTTCAGGGATTAAATAGGAATATGCCCAAGAGTTTGCAAGCCCTACGACATAAAGACGTATCCGTGACGTAATCCAACTTGGAACCCACGCAAGAATATTCTAGAAGACACCAGACGAGGGTCGGGGCCCACTGCGGGCAGGGCACGGCACGGCCGCCCGGTGGGGCCCCCGTCGCCCTCTCGCTTCAAGGTCGGTTCACAACCGCCTATGAGGAGCAATCTAGTCCAACCATCAAGGTCGGTTTGATCCAAGGGCTATGGTGCATCCTCCGGGGCTATATAACTAGACCCCCTGACCCCTGGGTGAAACCCTAAGTCATTCTACTCCATACCAAGTCCGTCATCAAGACCCCAAGTCAAGATCCCAAGCCCTAGTTCCACCATAATTAGAGCAATAGCTATCTAGGCTAGTTCTAGAGGAAGTCAAGTATTGTCTTGGATTCCTGATCGTCAAGAAGTAGCGGGAGCCGAGCTTCTCGTGGCTTCTCTCTTGTATCTAATTTGTAAGTATTTGGTTAGAATACAATTGCTATGACTTTATTCTATTTAATGATTATATTCTTAGTTATATGCTTCTATGCTTATTATGATTATATATTTAGTTTAGTGTGTTTGTCTTTATATTCAAGCATGGAGTCGTATAGCGCCCCCTTAGATGCGCACTTTGTGGGTGGTCGACAATGTGTAAACGTGGTGTTTATACAACGTTTGCCTCGCGACATCACCCTATATTATGAGAAGTGTGGTAGATCATGGATGTGATATTGCCATTGAGTCCTTTGTAATCCACCCCGAATGTAGGGCTAGTTGAGCTTTATTACTATGGTAGACTTGCTTTGTTCCTGATCTTCCTTAGTAATGTTCAACATGTGTAGATATATTGCTTTCATACCATGATGACTAGATGTATTGCACTAATTGTAGTATGCATTGACATATAAGTAGGTGTAACTTAGGAATATTCTATCTGCTCTACCTATACCATGTTGTTTAGCCTATTATGACACTTTCTAGTGGCATACCATGATCTTTGACTTGGCAGTTATCATTATTATCATTTATCTTATTATCTTTATTATGTGACTTACCTAGTTTGAGTTTAGTATGATGCATATGGTTTACTCTACATTACACCACTGCAAGTGAATCAACTTAAATCATCAACCTACCCATAGCCTACCCCTTCCCTGTGGTAAAATATAAATACGATACCTGGATAGACTCCTGGTGAAGTGCTACAATTGGGTAATTCTATCTGTGCGCTTGCAGATACAATAACTATTATCATTGCAAGAGATTCAAGTGTCATATTAAGAATATCCGTTCACGTATTTCTTAGCATTGTAAGCTAGGGTGACAGACTAGTTTCGTAGGCAATGCTAGAATGTGTGGTACAGCTTTTGTGCCTATCTTGGTGAGATTAACTCCACCATAGATAATGTTGCAGAGTCATACACCATAACTAACTCCGTCTAACTATATTAACTCTCCGCTCTAACTTTTACTGGAATGTGAGATTAACTCCACATCCAGACTAACTTATTAGATAGATACCATTATACATTTCTGGCGCCGTCCTGAGAGTGGGTCTTAAATCCATTCTTTTGTGATTGCGTTAAGAAATGTCAACAGAGGAGCAAGTCCCCACCGGTACCGGTGCTAGGCAGTGGGAGTGCAGTGCGGAGGAGGTGGAGCAGCAAGATGTGCGGGCGGGCGATGGTGTCGACGAGGCGGTTGCCGAGCTGCCGCCACGCCAGTGTGTTCGATGCCTTGAGCACCTGGTTCTCGAGTGTCGAGTCGAAGTAGAGCTCTACAATGTAGGACAACCTAGTCGTGAAGGAGGACAACTCGAGGGCGAAGGTGGCGGCAACGACTCGGTTGTGGATGCTATTTAAACTGCTCACAATAAAGATAATATATATCCGCAAGCGCACAAATAGAAATATGTTGTAGCACTTCACCAAAAGATAAACTCCCGATTTAATATCGAACCCAAAGGAACAGTAGGTGAATATAACTAAGATCTAGCTTAACTCAAACTTCACAATCAAGGTACTTAAGAAACTAGCAGATAAAGAAGATTCCTCAAGTAAATCTAATTAAACCACTCATAAGCGTTGCTTCATACTGTTCTATCTAGGACGCTAATTCTCAATAGAGCAAGGAAAAATTACCCTACTAAGAACAGACTAATGTCTATCATTCGCCTATTTATGAGGTGGGCTACAGAGGATTCAATGAAGCTATAAAAGAAACCTTCATGATACTACCACCGATTCCGGGACAATAGGGGGCATTCACAAATAACCCTAGTCTAAGCACCATGCTTACACTAGAAATTACTCCCTTAATCAAGTAATGACCAAGATTAAAGTACTCAAAAGAGAGTTGCAAACAAGAAGAACAATATAAACCAATGCTTACTTTAATAAGAAGTTGACTCACTAGAGAATCTCAGGAGCAAGTTCTTCTCGCGAAGAACTTGATCCCGCAGAATACACCAAAGAAGATCCAACAAGCCGGAGCTCCTCTAATCTACTCATTACTAGATCTAATCTATTTCTACTCATCAAAGAATTAGTCTAATCTTGATTTCTAATCATATCCGTAGTAGCTAATTGGAATTGCTCTCTGGCTCGACATGAGGATAATGAATTAGGGTTTCGTGGGGAGCCCTGCCCCTTTATTTATAGCCCCATAGGATGAATCTCAGCCCTTGGATCAAACCGACTTGATTGGGCGACCAAGATCCACTCCTTAGGTCAGTTGTGGGAAGGTTCTAGAAGCAAGACATGTGGCGTGGGGGTGCCGTGCGGCCCCCACACGCAGTGCCGCCCGGCCCCACCTATCAGCCCGTGGGTCCCGGCTTTTCGTGAGCTTCTTTGTTTATTCATTTAGGTCCTTGGAATTTATATTAATGCCCCTGGATTTGGTCTTTTTCTTCCGGGTTTCTCTATTTCCTCTCTTTTCACCTCTTGTTTCACTGCTTTTTTTGAGTCCACCTACAAAACCGAGTGTGCACCAAAACTCATGGAAATCATTCGTATAAACTCTATCTTCTATTGTTCTTGTTCTCATATGATCTATTTTTTCATGCTAAAAAGTTGACGATATCTACCGTCAACATACGCGGAGGCCCGGGGCTTGCCCGGAGTGGTCGTGGAAACGATGTGGGCTGATGATTTGCGGAAGCGGTCATCGTACATAGGCGGCTTCTCCAGTGAGGCTCTCCATCTCCGTCGGCGTCAGGTCCCTTGGACGGAATCGATCCCGCCCGATCTCCTAGCCGGAATTGGGCTCTCCATCTCCACGGGTGGCTCAGGTTGGCAGCTGGCGACAGCACTACCTCGTCTCCCGCCCCGTGCCTCCCCGCAAGTGCTTGGCGACATGGTGGCGAGCACGAATGATGTGCGGACGGAGGGGAGTGCGGCTGCGGGAGGTGAAACTTGCAAACGGTCGGAAGGTCACCCATCCACCACGGAAGAAGGCCACCGACCGCCACCGAAGGCCGATGAGACTCTACCGTGGGAAATAGAGCACCGTTGTTGCAGGGAACAAAGACGCTCCTCTTTCGATTCGATGGGCAGTGGCGAAGCTAGGCCATGAAAAGAGGAGGGGCGGCCAATATGATATGAAGTGTAAAGAGAGGGGGCAGATTAGTGCTTCATCACCACTAAAAAATGTCAAACTAAGACTTCCATAAAGGATATTACTAGCTTAGTGAAAACCATGGCCCAGTATGGTCCTCACTAAACTCCACTACTCAAAAAAAAAAAAAAATGGCGGTGGGTGTTGATGTACACTGTCGAAGGGATTGAATTTTAGTTTGTCCTAGGCACAATCGATCTTGATGTACACTGTCGAAGGGATTGAATTTTAGTTTGTCCTAGGCACAATCGATCACTTAGCTTTAATTAAGACGTGGACTTGGAGCATTGCTCTATAGACTACTTTGATGGATCTAGATAATATAAAGACCACCTGGTCCATATACGTTGCTCATGTCCTTACCCAATGGTCACCCTCGTCAAGCGTCATAGTTTACACCCTGTCCAGACAATGGCACTGACGGTGCATTTACCAAGCACTAGTCATTTGCGCGCGCCATGCGTGGGCACCGCCACACTTACATTGTGCAGTGGAACGGTATTGACAAAGAACATATATGGTAAGCAATGGTTTGTCCTAAATCAGTTGCAAGATGTGTCCTTAAATAGTTGTGAGATGTCTAACCAACACATCTACATTACACAAGACATAACATTAAAACAGTACTTTAGTCGTACATAGGATTGGCCATAGGTATACATAAATATCATCTAAAGTTTAAATGATCCAACCTTTGCAATTGTGTGACAAACAAAATAAAGTTAAGATCTGATAGAATGAATTTGACCAATAGACTCAAAACCTAATATTAGTTGACGGCACATTGTTTTGATCTAATAGGTCAATATGAAGTAACATGTTACAGGAGACATTGTTCTCAATACATAATGATATATGATAGCAGCACCATAAACTCTCAATTTTAGCATCTCAAGATCAATAACCAGATTATGGCAACAGATAGATGTCAAGCAAGTTGCGAGGATACAAAATCTTGATGAAATAAAAAACACGCCTACATGGTTCACAATAATACCCCAAAGACGTGCTATGAGTCATCTACTTGCTGAAAGGCAAAGCAGCCCATGTGCACCGATCTCTCTAGGAGCAGGTTACAAAAAGAGAGGACATAGCTAGCTAGACGGGGGCAACAAAAGGACATCGCAAATCAGCACTATTTAACAGCGCAGGGGCAAGGGTTGCTCCATTGATAGAGATCTCAGCCTAACGGGAAGCGTAGCATCGCCAGACATCGAAGCCTCCAAAAGAGACAACAATTCAAGACGCACGTTCAAAGAAGGATTTCAATGGAGAACAAATGTTTATTTCTTGGGCATGCCTTCTTTTGAGCTAGAAACCTGGAAGCAAAATAAGTAATGGATCGAGCAAAAAGAAGATGCATACTTGGCGGTGCATCTTTCCAATTACTCTACAATTATATATGGACACCAGGAAATTAAGCGAAGCAAAAAGCAACTTCAAAATGCAATTACTACTTTCAAAGTGGACCTAATTTAAGGTTTAGTCCTGCACAACAAAAGGTAGTCATAGAGCAATCAAATAAGAAGGACAACAAGTAATTGTTTTTTTTTTCATCTAGGATGAGAAACGTTTTGGTAATCTTCACATTCATTTGTAAAGCATCATCGGTCTATTCTTATCAGTGCACAAGGCACAAAGCCACCTTTCACAATCTATTCTTGAGTTAATTAAATATACTAACCAAGATGCACAAGACAAACTTACAATGCCACTGGATAGAACCATTCAACTTTCATTTAGGTTTTTCATCGCACCATTGGGAAACACCCAACTATCATCTTGGTTTTCAAAGGACATAACCCGAATTCTTTAGCTTCCAAAGAACAAAAGAAATGATAAATCAACAAATTAATTGCAACACAGGAATAGAAACACCGTGGTGTAGCTACAAAATATCTCCCATACATGTAGTGGCGGCATCCCGAATAGATAGATGAAACAATCAATTGAGATTTCGATCACGTAGTTCACTCATATTGTCGGGCTAGAAATTTGTTTGAGCTTCCACCAAACATCAATCAGTGGCAGGGCAAAATGTAAATGACATATCATAATAAAAATTTGTAGAGTAATTGTTGCTTTTAGGTTATTAGCTATAGAGAAGCAACAAAAAGAAGAAAAGAGGAATGTTATTTTCCAGTAACTGTTGTCTTCGGGTACGTAAGCCCTACTCATTTTTTTCTCTGTATAGAGCAGCCAATGTAAATTAAATCTAAAACAAATTATGGATAGCTTACAATAGCTCATTTAATTGGAAGTTGCATACCATAGAAGGGGCTTACCGGGCACTATATAAAAACCTAGCGTAGAGATTTACATACTGTAGCTCTAGCTCATAATAGCCAAAAGCTTGGTCAATCGAGGCAATGGCAAATGAGAATGGTAAATTGGAAACGGTACCTCAGTATAGTAGGGCTTTAAAAACTTGGCAGCTCAAATAAGCAAGCATAGGAGTCAAAAAAAACAAAAAATGCAATTTTTGAAATTACTCGAACCCCTCACCTTTGTTCAGTGGCTCTTATTCAGCGGCATTGCCATTTTATTTTGCATTTTGGAATACATGATTTCCTAATGCTGACTCTCGCCTACAGCAGGAGGAAAAGATCCATCTAGCTCTAGTGCTCTATATTGGGTACTGCTCTTATTGAGCAGCAATGCCCTTTTTATTTTGCATTTTGGATAGGAAAAGATCTATCTCCACCATTGGCTGAAGTGCAGAGCCAACCATGCAAAAGAGTTTAAGCGCACATTGCAGTTGAAGAAACCCAAAAAGAGCATAGCACACTAATGTCTTAAAAGATTTGTGCACACAGGTATATGTATGTATATAGGTAGAGTAAATGTGTGAATACCTTGCATGCACCGAGAGGCTGTCTTCCATAGCAGGTGCCCAGTCTGAAAATAGATACAACTGGTAAGAAATCAAACATGTGCAAATTAGTAATTACTCCCAAAAGCATCATCAACACAAACCATCCAGTCCAAGAAGCCTGGCACCCAGCTTGTAGCCAACATTTGCAGGCAAAACCTTAGCCTTGGCATCATGGCAAAGAAGCCCACGCCGGGTACTGTAACATCCCAGATGTTAATATACAATTAAAATATTGATCATGTCATCATTAAGCATAAACATTAAGCATCATGACATATATGCATTTTATATTTTATTCATAGCATTTATATGTTGCATATGTTGATTAAATTATTTTCTGTGTTGTTAAATGGCGCTTCCTGTTTTGATGTTTGAATGGTGATTTATTCACTATTTAAATATCAAGTTTGTTAATTGATTATTTTATAGGCTTTAATTTGATTTTTTTATAAATTGAAATTCCTATTTTCAAATCTATTGAGAATTTGGTGATGGTTCCAAAAGCAAAAAGTGTAGTTCTCGTTATTTTGAGCAAGTTTTATTTTGAAAGTTTTTCAAGTTTCAATTTAGATTTGGGAGATATTGAAAGAAGAAGAGAGGAAGATGCATCAGTACACAGAGAAACAGCCGTAGCTACACGTACGTGCTTGCCTGCTTGTTTGCCGTCGACGTGATCGAATTGGCCAGCTCTGGCGTCCTCGCATCTGGCCACGTCTTTGTCCGCGTGGCCGAGTTCACGAAGGTGCTGGCCACCTCTTCATCCCTTCCATCAGACTCGCTCGCTCCTCCAGCTCTCTCGCGCTCGACCTCTCGTTCTTCTGTAGCCATGGCAGCCAGCACAGCAGCACCTGCCGCCCCATCTCTTGCTCGCCGTCGCGTTCCCGTCGGTCGAGCTCAACCACCGCTGCTCCTCCTTGTTTCCTCCAACCGGTGTCGACGCCGTGGGGCGCTTGCCGGTGGGCGGGCAGCCGCATTGCCGCTGCCGGCGGCGTCGCCGTTCGGGGACGCCTCCACCGGTCGTGGCACTGGTCGGGGAGCACGCGAGTTCAGCCAGCCGCGGCGCCTTCTCAACCGCCGGTCAAGCTGACCCGGCCCGGTCGAGAGCCGCCGAGCTGGGGAGAGGTGGGCGCATCGCCCTCGTGTTTACCGCCGCCGGGAGCATGCCCACGCAGGGAGCGCTGCATCGCCGCCGCCGCCGGGCCGCCGCGACAACCGCGCTCGAGCGCCGCGATTGCCGCCGCCGCCGCTGCGGGCTCGGGCGCGGGCGCGAGCCCACGCGGTCGCCGGCCACGCCGCCGCCAGCGCCGCCGCGCCGGAGGGTCGCCGCGCCCGCGCCGCTCCGCGCCGCCGCCCAGCCGCGCCGGCCGCGCAGGGAGGAGGAGGACGGCCGCCATCGGCGCCGCGGCGGCCGCCGCCGCCACGGACGCCCGGCCGCCGCGCCGCGATTGGGGAGAGGAGAGGCGGCTGTGGAGGATAGGGTTAGGGTTTGAGGCTGGAGCCATTATATATTGGCGTGAGGAGGTAGGAGAACCGTTGATCTTCAGATCGGACGGGCCAAAAAAATTCGCCGACGTGCTACCTTCTGGTGGCTTCTTGGCCACAACAAATTTACTCTTTATTAATTAAATTGGGTGTCGACGATTTTCTCGTCACGTCTTATAGCTAGCGTGCTTGGACCCCTGACCCCGGCAACAATTGGCAGCCCAACAATCCATTGAGTGGCCCACATCGTCCGCAGATAGGCAGCAGGCCATATGTTGCCTCTGCAGCCTGGACTGGTCACGTTTCATCTAACCGCAACGCTTCCCTTAAAAAAAAAAAAAAAAAATCTAACCGCAACGCAAATCTAATCTCCTTCCGCCGTCGCCTCTAGCGCCGCCACCCGCTCGTGCTCTGATCTCAAGTTGTCTGGCGTCCCTTGGCATCTCTTTCCTCCGTTTCAAATTATAGTTCACTTTGGTTTTTCTCGATACATTGATTTTTGCCATGTATATAGTTATACATTATGTCAGATACATAGTAAAAGAAATGAATCTAGAAAAGCCATAGTAACTACAATTTGAACGGAGGGAGTAATTCGAATTTCTCAAACATGTGTTATTTCGCTTGTTTTGTTTGTTAAAAACTTGGTGCCTTGCGTCGCACCCAAATAAAGCACAAGCACCCAAATAAACTTGAAGGCGATGAAACTCTAGACAGTCTTGTGTGTTACAACAACTTTACTAGCACTGCTCCTTTGGAATGCTGCTTTTTCCCTTTAACCTTCTTTACCTTTGAAAAAAAATAATATGATGGAATCCTGCATGCTCAAGATGTAAGCAAAGAATCATCTCATGATAGACATTATTTGCCAAAGAAGCAATGTTGGCTTATCTGGACCGCCATCCATTTTACTGTGCATGCAAGCACACATATTGTATTAGGATCGTCTTTCATCAGGCATCTCCTCTCTCTCACACATACACACTGCAGAAACACATACAAACACCATTTATTTATCCATCTATATCGTGTTTGGCTCAATCTTTTAGGCAGATTGTATTCTGCGAAATCTCCTGCATACTGGACGGCAGTGCCGAATAGATCAAACCGAGGTATGTAACTACTTGACCACTCCCTGCTTCGATTGCAAATATATGTCCTTCTATCTATCTGTAATATAGTGTGCATACACATAGGGTCAGAACATGTTCAGTAGCATGGACATTAATTCCTACATTAGCTTGCGCAAAATTTTGATTTCATATATGTGTACTTGTGATAGTACTTGTAGGAATAATGTAAATGTGTACTAGCTTCATTCTTGTGATTTTTGACCTGTCCACAGGCACGCGATGGGTTACATTTGTAATCCAAATAAACAGAAGTTACAGCTGCAGCAGCCTGGCATGATGTTATGCAGTCATATCATAAATGGCGCTTTCTTTTTCCTGCATCCAAATGAGATGAAGATGGTTGCATGTCGTTGCTCAAGATCAAGCTAGCTCTAGTACCATAGCAACATATATACAGCTGACAAGTGGACGAGCTTGATTACTGCTTGGTCCAATTCAATCCAATCCAATCCAGTAGATCATGCGTACTGAGGTAATAATAATATAATTAAAACAGGGCTGCTCCATTTCCCTTTTTCACGTCCCCTACTGTGGACTGATTGATATGGATGCTGCTGCAGGTTATCAAAGCGGACAGCATTGATGAGGCTGCCAAGCGGATTCTTGATGAGCTCAAGGAAGACCCTGCTACTACTGCTCGAAGCATCAGCAGCAGAAACAATGTCATCTACTTTGACGGCTGGGACGGGCTGGGTGCATCTGCTGTCCTCCGAGCCGTCGCCCAGCGCCTTACTGCCATGGCTTCGTCTGATGAGGCCCCGGCAGGACTGCAGTTTGATCAGATCATCCACATCGACTGCTCCAAGTGGGAGAGCAGGAGATCGCTTCAGCGGGCAATCGCGGAGCAGATGAAGCTCCCTGCCCAGATGATGGAGATGTTCGAGAGGCAAGATGAGGAGGACGATTTCAATGGGATCCTTGAGGGCTCTCGCACTGAGATACCACAGGTTCTCAGGGCGATGCTTCAACGCACACAGGAGCTGAGTCACAGGTTCCTGGTGATCTTCCACAATGGGAGCACGGAGGATATCGATCTGGGCATATTTGGCTTCCTTTTGTCGGGATACTACTCAACCGCCAAGGTGCTGTGGACATTCAAGGGAGATTCCGGCTGTACCCCAGGATGAAAGTTGACAGGGCCTTGAACAAGAGCAGCACAGAAACAGGAGCTGCCACTGATGTTTTCCTCTCAGCGGTCACAGGAAAGGAGCGACATCCACATGTGTACTGGTCCTACCTTGTGCAACAAGAGGCTGCTGAGCTAGTAGCTGCAGCACGCAAGAGCAACACTGGTCTTGGCCTTGTCCCTGGCGACATCATCTTCCAGCCACAACAACAAGTGCTGCAGGGTGACATGCTGGTCAGTGATGCTGATGACGACGATGGACCATGGCGAGCTGCTGATGCTCTTCAGAGTGAGATGCTACTAGATGTGGAGCACTGGCACCATAACCTGGAATCTTTGCCCCCTCACCTGGTAAGGTCTGCAGACAGCATGGCTTGCATGCCGTATTGGACCTCAGCACCCTACGAGGCTCTCCTTTCTCCGGTCAGGGACATGTTCCAACAATTCGGCCAACTTGGCGTGCTGAAGCTCTCACACTGCACCTTCAGCTTCTCATCACCTCCATTCCTCTCAAGCAACAACCTGAGGATTTTATGGCTTGACCACTGCATAGACGACCAAGTAACCAACAAGGATAGAGATCCAGAGAAGGAGGACGACATCCGCCGATTCTTCAAGAGGTTATGGGTGCTGGACGTGTGCTACTCATGCTGTGACCGAATCTTGTCTGCTCGGATGATTGGTCTGATGACTCAGCTCAGGGAGCTTAATGTGGTGGGAGCCCATGATTGGGACATTGGCCAGCTCCAGCGGAGTTTGCCTAGCATCTGCAAGCTCCGGAGTGACAAAGTCAACAGTCGGCTGCACTAGTTGCCCCGAAAATGACTTGTTCTTGAGGGCGAACAAGATGGAGCTGCTTCTTGACTTTTCAGGAAGCCGTACCATGCAAGCGGGAGGTGGAGCAGCAAACTTATTTGGGATAAGCACCAGCAGCGACCAGCTTGAGACTGTGAAGATTATCGATGGGTGTGTTGGGATTGAAAAGTTCTGTTTCAGGGGATGTGCGAAGCTGAAGAATGTGTTGTTGAGTGGATTGTTTGAGGATCTCCGCATACTAGACTTGTCAGGCACAGCAGTCAAAACAGTAGATCTCAGTGCCATGACCGCTCCAAGACTTGATGAGCTCTTCCTGAATGACTGCCACAAGCTTTGTGCAATCCATTGGCCACCAAAAGACAAAAGGAAAAGTTACTTAAAGAAGCTGCACATGGACACCACGTGGTCAGCTGCATCATTGACACCCACGAAAGAGAACTCCACAGAGGGTAGCAGCACTACCGCTGGCATCTCAACATCAGCATCATTATCTGTGGTCCATGGTGGTAGAGCACCCTCAGAATTTGATTGGTGCATCAGGGTAAGAGATGCAAGGCTCCTCAGGTCACTTGAACCCTTCAAACAATATTTTAACAGCAAAGTTCTGGTACATGTGGAGATTTACTCTCCTGCCGCTGCTTTTTCTTCTGGCAACGGCAATAAAGATGCCAGTAGCAATAGCAGTATCAAGCAGCAGCATGTTCCTCTAGTAAAAGTGGATAAACCTACAGATAGTATTCTGTATGCAGATGTTGAGGTCACCTTGAAAGACCATCCACTTCTTCAGCCAAGCGAAGGTGATGCTCCAATGCTCACCCAAATATGGCCATGCCCGAGTACTCCTTCTTATAGCTCCCTGACATGCTACACCCACATACAAGATCACCAGCTGAGTACCAAATCATTGACGGAGGGTGAACAACAGACTATGAATAGTATTATTATACCGGATATGATATGTCGCAATGCTTCTATCCTGCATGTGCATAATAGCTTCTCCATCACCAATATCCCAGGCCCTGCTCCTGCAGTGGGTTCAACATGGTACTATCTAAGGTGGTGTCGAGTCGAGCGGTGCCCGAAGTTGGAACATGTGTTCACCGCTCCTCAGTTACAATCAAGTGATGATGTGGTCGTCTTTGATAGGCTAAATACATTTTGGGCGTCGGAGCTCCCTAAAGCACGTTACATATGGAACTGGACCTCGGCATCGGTGTTCCAGTTTGAGCAGAAATCATTTGAGGGATTGAAATTATTGCACATGGACTTGTGTCCGAGAGTGATACATGTACTGCCCTTGGCCCTTCAAATGGTCTACAACAGTCTAGGCCATCTCGAGACAGTCGAGATCACGTGGTGTGGTGATCTTAGGGAGGTCTTCCCCTTATACACCAAGGATGCCAAAAACGAGCAACAGCAGCAACAATCAGCAACAACTACCGTGCACTTCCAACGTCTGAAGCACATCCATCTGCATGAGCTGCCCAAGCTGCAGGGCATCTGCGGGCGTTGGAGGATGTCCGCGCCTGAGCTCGAGACTGTCAAAATCAGGGGCTGCTGGAGCCTCAAGCGCCTGCCGGCCGTCGGCAACAACACAAGCAAGAAGGTGGAGTGTGATTGCGAGAAGGAATGGTGGGACAAGTTGGAGTGGGATGGGCTGGATGCCAATCACCACCCTTCCCTGTACAATGCGACCCACTCGCGGTACTACAAGAAGACCCAACTCAAGGGCTCCGTGCTCAGATAGATAACTGAGGTATGTATGTATTCACGTCAGTGGGTGATCTCTCTCGGTAGCCTAACCTTTTGTTTCTGCTTATTTTGTGTGTTTAAATGAAGGTACCTACACACTGCTTGATTCTTCCTCTTTTTTCAACGCAGGTGTGTGGTTGGATGGTGTCATGGTGATACTCTATTGTTTCACCCCCTGCTTTCGGTTCTCTGGTTTCTGCACCCATGGATGCGTGACTCTGCTTGTCTTGGTGGCATGATGTAAGTACGTACATGCATGCGTCTTCTGGTGCCAGTTCGCTTATTTGCTTGTTTGGTTTGAGAGTGAGTGTGATGATCATGCTATCTTATTGTCAGAGATATAAGATGCATGGTGCGACACAGATCAATGGATCTCTGCTCTGAGCAGTAGAGAAATAAATAAGGGACACCGAGAGGCCAGCTAGATATTGCTGTTTGCTGTGCCCCAGTCTCGTGTGTTGCAGCTTGTGGTGTCATGTGGTGTGTGATTCTCTTGTCAGGTTGATTGAGTCGTTTTGTTCTCATGGCTTTTAGTATTTTTGTTGTACTTTAACTAAACATGGATGGATGAATAAAATGTTGATGCTTGAGTGCTTGGTTTGTATGTAACTGCAACGCATGTGATTCCATCTTTTGCATGGGGGGCAGGAATACGCCACGAGGGGCTACAATACTACTGCCCCTCCTCAAGATTACTTTGAAATTTGAATTGAAGTGTTCTAGCCAGTTTGAAACTACCAAACTGTGATACTATGAGAAACGGAGACGCGCACCCCATAGATCCATAGTCGATGGACAGGAAATTAAAATATGCAATTTGTTATTAATCCGCTGGTTATATGCAGCAAAAGACAGTAAAGGGCCAAGTCTTTTTTAGCTGAAAAAACTTGAAAGTTCTTTTTTATTATCAATCCCCTAAAAATTTACACACGTCTCAAAGCACCCAATCAAGGTAATTAATGTTTCTCTCCTAGGCCACGTTTGGACCCAGCCCGTCCAACCCACACCTGAGTCCATCCCTTTGACATGCTCGAGACATGCCACAACTGTTACTGAAACATCTTTGTCAAAAAAAAAAAAAAACCGTTACTGAAACACAGGTTTTAACTGTATATGAAGTAATCAACGAATTGGCCCATTGACATCGAGCCGTTGGAACAGCTAGCAGCTGGCGGCGGATTTCCATCAGGATGAGGCGCAGACCGATGTCGTGCTCATGTGCAGACAATGAACAAAGGCACCCCCAAGGACAGGGGTGGATCCACGCGTGGGGCTGCCCGGGCTGCAGCCCCCTTGGTGAGGTTAATTCAAGTCTCACTGTAGCTTAGTCTTTATTTTACCATTAAATCTCTTGATTTTTGCTAACTCTCCACTATTTTGCCCCCTCCCCCCGGAGGCTCATCCTAGCTCCGCCCCTGCTCGAGGACCCAGACAGGACGTTGTTGATGGAACTAGGCGCAAGCCACCCTCGAGCCCAAGTCGAAGCGGCGCCACCAGCCTTCCGTGCTAGGCGACTGGAACATGCTGAAACCGGATCCAAGGAAGAGGGATGAAGGCGCTGGCGCTGCCGCTCAATCCGTCGTTTGTCACCGCCGCTGCTCGGAATGGTCAAGGCGCCGGCCAGGAAATGAATGGTTGATGCCGCTTTGGGGAGCAAGCCGGCAAGAGCTGGCCTCGGGGTTGGGTTGGATGGGTTGAGTCTACACGTGGCCCGCACAGAAAGTATATGAAATTTTTAAGAGCAAAATGCACCACATATCCAATACCTTTTGCAATAATGTGTCATAAAGTCCATCACCTTTAAAAGTGCATTTTGGGCCCATTACTTTTTTGTTTGGGTTCACCGGGTCCAAATCTACCTAAAAGCAGGTTGACAACCGGTCGACCATACCTACCTTTTTTCGGTTTTTCTTTTTTTTCCCAAATTACTCACAATTTTATATGGAAGCTTAAAAAACTTGCAACATGTAAGTTGCTCAAAATTAAAATCCCTACATATTTTATTTTTGGACCAAAGTCAAATTCAAATTATTTTAGAAAGTTAGTTTTTTCAAATTTCAATTGTCATTTTATAATTCAACCATGATCCAATCAATAAAATACTTGTTGCTCAAGTTTTATTCATAAAATTTGTTTTCATACATTTATAAAATTGAATTTTAAATTAGAATTCCAATACTCATCCAAAATTTGGAGTATATTTTTATTATTTCTCAAGAATATTTCATAAATTAATTTGAGAATAGAAATTAAAAATTTGAAAAAAAACTATCTTTCTAAAATATTTGGAATTTGACTTTGGTCCAAATATGAAATTTATAGAAATATTAATTTTGAGTAACTTTCATGTTGCAAGTTTTTGAAGTTTCAATATAAAATTGATAGTAATGTTGAAAAGAAAAAACGTAGAAAAGGGGGGCATGTGCGGTCGACAAGGTTGTCAACCCGCTTCTAAGTCAATTTGGACCCCGGTGAACCCCAAACAAAGGTAATGGACCCAGACATGCACTTTTTAAAGTTGATGGACTTAGATGACACTGAAAAAAAGGTAATGGACCTGTGGTGCATTTTTCTCAGTTTTTAGTTACCTTAATTGGCTGCTTTGAAATTCGTGCATATTCTTAGTAGAGTACCGAAGGTAAAACCCAGCATCTGGGTCTTGAGCAACTGTCGCCGTTGCCCAAATGATTTTAACAAACGTGTTTCTTTCTTTAGGGGCGGATGATATAATAAGCCACAACTATAAATGTTGTGCTGCACTTTAGCTTACAAACGGTGCCTAGAAATTGATTTTTAGGGTAAAAACTAATACCAATAATATTGCTGGATAGAGTTTTAAAGACGGTTGACCTAAAACAAACTGCCCCTAAAAATGGATGTATTTTTATAGGGGTTAACATAAACAAACGTCCTGGAATATATATATATTTTTTGGACAATCGACTAAGAAAATAGCTATAAATGTCCGTGCATCCCGAGGCACGGTGGCACGACATGAAGCCCGGTTTTTTAGCCCGACACGAGCACGGCCCAGCCCGATGATGTGCGGGCCCAAGCTAGCCCGCCTGGTTGCACAAGTCGTGCTTGGCTGACCCGTGAGCGCGGCGGGCCAACACGACACTGCCCAACATTTAGTAGCAGGCACGATGTCGGTCCAGTGACTTTGGGCGGTCTGGTAAAAGTTCCCTGCACAACATCCAGTAACTTTTACTGCCCTCTGTCCCCAACCCCTACACCACACACCGCTCTCCCAATCTCCTTCCCCGCGCCGCACTCGTCGTGTCTAGTCGCTAGCGTAGAGCCACGGAGGCGCGGATGCTCTCAATGCTTTTACGTCGTGACTTCGTGTGTCATACTCGCACCTCCTTCGCCCCCCGCGGCACCACCCCGGGTCGACTCCACCACGATAGCACCACCGACGACATCCACCTCCTCCTCGCCCTTCCCTGCGCCACATGAGACAAGAGCCGCCACCCGAACCACCGGCCTCAAGCGTGACGGTGGACCCCCGCCTCATCCACGCCCTTGTGTCATCCCCTTTTCCGCCCGGCTTCGCCCTGATCCACGGCTTGAAGCGCCCTAGAGATCTCATCGGCATCGCTGTGAGCTAGCCACCTTGCCTTCGTGAGCGCCGACACAGACTATAGGCACCGACACTGACTTCGCCTGATTTCCCCCCTAGTCGGACTGGCTCTAGCTAGCTTTAGCCTGACTCTTATGCTACAACTCTTGTGTTTGATTGTCATGTTTCTATTGAGTCAAGCTGACTTGAGATTGTGTTTGATGAGTTACAAATGTATTGGATCACCTTGCATCTAGGAAAAGGTAGTGTTACCCTCCTATGTATCTCCTTGGCATTCAATAGAACACTTTGAAGGCGCCACCCAGCACCACCACGCGCACCCATTGAGCTCTCGCGTCGGCTGATGCTGAGCACGGAGAGCGCGAGTGGGAGAAGGTTGAGGCGCGATGCGAGCACGTAGAGCTAGGGTGTGTGGTGGAGGAGCAGGTCCCCACCGCCCCCGTGCCAGCGGCGGAGCGCTAAAGGCGGAGGAGGTGGAGCAGCAAGATGTGCGGGCGGGCGATGGTGTCGACGAGGTGGTTGCCGAGCTACCGCCACGCCAAGCGCGTTCGGCGCCTTGAGCACCTGGTTCTTGAGTGTCGAGTCGAAGTAGAGCTCCACAACATAGGACAACCCAAATCGTGAAGGAGGACAACTCGAGGGCAAAGGTGGCGGCAACGACTCGGTTGTGGATGCTATTGGTATTTTTAAACTGCTCACAATAAAGATAATATATATCCGCAAGCGCACAAATAGAAATACATTGTATCACTTCACCAAAAGATAAACTCCCAGTTTTAATATCGAACCCAAAGGAACAGATGAGGTGAATATAACAAAGATCTAGCTTAGCCCAAACTTCACAATCAAGGTACTTAAGAAACTAGTAGATAAAGAAAATTCCTCAAGTAAATCTAATTGAAACACTCATAAGTGTTGCTTCATACTGTTTCTATCTAGGACGCTAATTCTTAATAGTGTAAGGCAAAATTACCCTACTAAGAACGGACTAATGTCTATCGTTCGCCTATTGACGAGAGGTGGGCTACAGGGGATTCAATGAAGCTATAAAAGAAACCTTCACGATACTACCACCGATTTAGGGCCAATAGGGGGCATTCACAAATAACCCTAGTCTAGTCACCATGCTTACACTAGAATTACTCCCTTAATCAAGTAATGATCAAGATTAAAGTACTCAAAAGAGAGTTGCAAACAAGAAGAACAATATAAACCAATAACTTACTTTAATAAGAAGTTGACTCACTAGAGAATCTCAGGAGCAAGTTCTTCTCGCGAAGAACTTGATCCCGAGAATACACCAAAGAAGATCCGACAAGCTTGGGAGCACCTCTAATCTACTCATCACTAGATCTAATCTATTTCTAATTATATACTAATTATAAGAATTAGTCTAATCTTGATTGCTAATCATATCCGTAGTAGCTAATTGGAATTGCTCTCCGGATCGACATGAGGATAATGAATTAGGGTTTCAAGGGGAGCCCCCCCTCTTTATTTATAGCCCCATAGGATGAATCTCATCCCTTGGATCAAACCGACTTGATTGGACGACCAAGATCTACTCCTTAGGTCGGTTGTGGGAAGGTTCTAGAAGCAAGACACGTGGCGTGCCGTGGGGTGCCGCGCTGCCCCACACGGTGGTGCCGCTGCGCGTGTGGGTGCCGCGTGACCCCACACGGGATGCCGCTTGGCCCCACCTGTCAACCCGTGAGTCCTAGCTTTCATGAGCTTCTTTGTTTATTCATTTATGTCCTTGAAATTTATATTAATGCCCCGGATTTGGTCCTTTTCTTCCGTTTCTCTGTTTCCTCTCTTTTTCGACTTTGTTTTCGGCCTTTTATCGGAGTTCACCTCGCAAAACCGAGTGTGCACCAAAACTCATTGAAATCATTAGTACAAACCCTATCTTTTATTGTTCTTGTTCTCATATGATCTATTATTTCGTGTTAAAAAGTTGATGATATCTACCGTCAACAGACGCGGAGGCCCGGGGCTTGCCCGGAGTGGTCGTGGAAACGTTATGGGCCAATGATTGGCGGACACGGTCATCGTACGTAGGCGGCTTCTCCAGCGAGGCTCTCCATCTCTACCGGCGTCAGGTCCCTTGGCCGGAATCGATCCGGCGCCCGATCTCCTCGGCGGAATTGGGCTCTTCATCTCCACGGGTGGCTCGGCTTGGTACCGGGCGACTACACTATCTCGTCTCCCACCTTGGTGCCTCCTGCAGCAGTAGCGACATGGTGGCGAGCACAAATGATGTGTGGACGGAGCGGAGTGCAGCTATGGGAGGTGAAACATGCAAACAGTTGGAAGGTCACTCCATCCACCGCGTGAGCTCTTCGCCATCCAAGCTGTGAAGAAATGAAGTGTAGTTGCGTTGCCCGCGAGCCATAAGAGAGAGGGATTTTTGCATCGCTGCAGCCTGGCTCACGAGTGGGCTCTGTAAATCAAACACCGAGGGTTGCCGCTGGGGGGCGCGGCCAGGGAATTTTGGACCGTATCGGACACACCCTAGAAAGGGTCGTGCTTTTACGGGCCAGCACAGCCCTCGAAAATCGGCCTGTCGGGCATGAGGCCTGCTTGGGCACGACCCGGAAGGCCCACGTGCCTTGTCGATCCGATACCCTTCGGGGTCGTGCTCGGCATGGCATGGGCCCGTGACATATTGGGATCTGGCGGGCCGTTGGCCACCTTTAAAAATAGCGATCTAACAGTTAAATTCAAAACTTTTTCAATGATGCCAGATGAAGACAAACTTTATTAAAATTGAATAGCTTAACCATGTACTTAGTGGCTTCTTTATATCTTTAACGGGCCCAAGTATATTTTGACCAATGCCAAATTCTCATCACAAAATGCCTGTGCCCAACTTCTTGGACTTCCA
The DNA here is from genome assembly GCA_015847255.1 of Hyparrhenia diplandra. NCBI lineage: Eukaryota > Viridiplantae > Streptophyta > Magnoliopsida > Poales > Poaceae > Hyparrhenia > Hyparrhenia diplandra. The sequence goes on from JADLZK010004740.1 coordinate 298,677, forward strand.
ATGCTCATCCAATCTTTAAGTTGATCTGGAAATGTTCTTGCTAGCCCAATCATAAGGTGTTCTTTTGGCTCCTCATTCAAGATCGGCTTAGCACTCGAAAACATCTTAAGAAGGAAAAACATGCATATCCCTTCCTATTGTTGTGTCCTCTAATATGAATTTGGAGGAGACACTAGATCACCTGTTCTTAGAATGTCCATTCGCTAGAGACTGTTGGGCACTTATTGGATTGACTATTATTAGCTCTTCAAACCCCTACCAGAGATTTGAAAGCCTCAAGCAGCAAATCAATGCAAAGTTTTTTTTTGGAAAGCATTATTGTTATGTGGTGGAGTATCTGGTCGATAAGAGATGATGCTATTTTCAGAGGGATTCCAGCAAACAGTCTGCGTGCCTTGGATTGCTTCAGAAGCTGTTTTGGAGAACTCCTACGGAGGGCCAAGAAAAAAATATTTCCCAGATGTAGAATCATGGTTACAACACTCTGTATATTTGAGTTAATTTTCTTTGTTAGCTTTTTTGCATCTTCAGGTTCCCTTGTCGCTATTCTTCATTTCTTTTTTAGCTTTTGAAACCCTGCTATAATATATATTTTCAATAGGGGCTTTTCTGCCCCTCCTATTCTCTAAAAACAATCCATCGAGAGCTTGATTGAGGAGTGGAAAGCAAAAGGGAAGCTCGGTAGAAGGGGATGCCGGAGGTGGTCCAAGGCTGGCGCCACGAGAGAGGGGAGGAGGTGGTATTTGAAGAAGTGGAGCACGGCCACCACAGAAGAAGGCCACCGACCGCCACCGAAGGCCGATGAGACCTCTACCGTGGGAAATAGAGCACCGTTGTTGCAGGGAACAAAGGCGCTCCTCTTTTTCGATTCGATGGGCAGTGGCAAAGCTAGGCCATGAAAAGAGGAGGGGCGGCCAATATGATATGAAGTGTAAAGAGAAGGGGCAGATTAGTGTTTCATGACCACTAAAAATTGTCAAACTAAGACTTTCATAAAGGATATTACTAGCTTAGTGAAAACCATGGCCCAGTATGGTCCTCACTAAACTCCACTACTCAAAAAAAAAAAAAATGGCGGCGGGTGTTGATGTACACTGTCGAAGGGATTGAATTTTAGTTTGTCCTAGGCACAATCGATCACTTAGCTTTAATTAACACGTGGACTTGGAGCATTGATCTATAGACTACTTTGATGGATCTAGATAATATAAAGACCACCTGGTCCATATACGTTGCTCATGTCCTTACCCAATGGTCACCCTCGTCAAGCGTCTGTCCAGAGCATTGGGTGACGGTGCATTTACCAAGCATTGGGTGTCGACGATTTTCTCGTCACGTCTTATAGCTAGCGTGCTTTGACCCCTGGGCAACAATTGGCAGCCCAACAATCCATTGAGTGGCCCACATCGCCCGCAGATAGGCCGCAGGCCATACGTTGCCTCAGCAGCTTGGACGGGGGTGTTAGGCTACCGACCGGGCAAGCCCACCTAGCGGCCCACGAAGGCCCGCCTCGGCATCGTAGTCATCGTCAACCTCTCGCCCGCCACGCTGCCTCTCCGCCCCGCCGCCGGCGCCCTAGGGCTTGGCCTAGGGCGCCCGGCGCATCTCCCCCCTCCCCCTTTCTTCTTCTCCCACGAAAACCCTAACCCGCCATTTTATTTGCCGCCTCGAGCTTCAACCCCGCCGCCATGGACAACCGCCGCTCCCCCGCCGCCTACCCATACCCAGCCGAATGGGTCTTGCCTTGGCCCGACTCGGCGGCGCCCCCCACCGCCTCACTCACCCGCCGTGTCGGCGTGGCTAGGCCGGCCGAGGGCGCATTCTACGGCCGGGGAGGAGGAAGAGGGAGGGGGGGGGGGAGGACGCCGGAACCCTAACTTTCCCGGACTCGGGGCGTCATCGTCGCGGCGGCGTCGTCGCGAGCTTCCCGGCGGCGGCGTCTTCGTCCCGAGCGTGCCTTGGGCCATGGGCCGTGGGCCGTGGCCTACCAAGCCACGGTCGGCGCGACCTTCGGCGCCAACCCGGTCGGCGCCCGAAGATTTCCCGCCTGGACTGGTCACGTTTCATCTAACCGCAACGCATAAATCTAATCTCCTTCCGCCGTTGCCTATAGCGCCGGCCGCCCGCTCGTGCTCTGATCTCAAGTTGTTTGGCGTCCCTGGGCATCTAATTCTGAATTTCTCAAACATGTGTTATTTCGCTTGTTTTGTTTGTTAAAAACTTGGTGCCTTGCGTCGGACCCAAATAAAGCACAAGCACCCAAATAAACTTGAAGGCGATGAAACTCTAGACAGTCTTGTGTGTTATAACAACTTTACTAGCACTGCTCCTTTGGAATGCTGCTTTTGCCCTTTAACCTTCTTTAGCTTTGGAAAAAAAAATATATGATGGAATCCTGCATGCTCCAGATGTAAGCAAAGAATCATCTGATAGACATTATTTGCCAAAGAAGCAAAGTTGGCTTATCTGGACCGCCATCCATTTTACTGTGCATGCAAGCACACATATTGTATTAGGATCGTCTCTCATCAGGCATCTCCTTTCTCTCACACATATACACTGCAGGAACACATACAAACACCATTTCTTTATCCATCTATCGTTTGGCTCAATCTTTTAGGCTGATTGTACTGCGAAATCTCGCATACTGGAAGACGGTGTCAAATAGATCAAACCGAGGTATGTAACTACTTGACTACTCCCTGCTTTGATTGCAAATATGTCCTTCTATCTTCTGTAATATAGTGTGCATACACATAGGGTCAGAACATGTTCAGTACCATGGACATTAATTCCTACATTAGCTAGTGCAAAATTTTGACTTCATATATGTGTGCTTGTGATGGTACTTGTAGGAATAATGTAAATGTGTACTAGCTTCATTCTTGTGATTTTTGACCTGTCCACAGGCACGCGATGGGTTAGATTTGTATTCCAAATAAAGAGAAGTTACAGCTGCAGCAGCCTGGCATGATGTTATGCAGTCATATCATAAGTGGACGAGCTTGATTAACTTGTTGGTCGAATTCAATCCAATCCAATCCAGTCGATCATGCGTACTGAGGTAATAAAAATATAATTAAAACAGGGGCTGCTCCATTTCCCTTTTTCACGTCCACATATATACAGCATTGATGAGGCTGCCGAGCGGATTCTTGATGAGCTCAAGGAAGACCCTGCTGCTCGAAGCATCAGCAGCAGAAACAATGTCATCTACTTCGACGGTTGGGACGGGTTGGGTGCATCCGCCGTCCTCCGAGCCGTGGCCCAGCGCCTTACTGCCATGGCTTCGTCTGACGAGGCCCCGCCAGGACTGCAGTTTGATCAGATCATCCACATCGACTGCTCCAAGTGGGAGAGCAGGAGATCACTTCAGCGGGCAATCGCGGAGCAGATGAAGCTCCCTGCACAGATGATGGAGATGTTCGAGAGGCAAGACGAGGAGGATGATTTCATTGGGATCGCCAAGGGCTCCCGTACTGAGATACCACAGGTTCTCAGGGCGATGCTTCAACGCACACAGGAGCTGAGTCACAGGTTCCTGGTGATCTTCCACAATGGGAGCACCGAGGAAATTGATCTGGGCATATTTGGCTTCCTTTTGTCCGGATACTACTCAACCGCCAAGGTGCTGTGGACATTCCAAGGGAGATTCCGGCTGTACCCCAGGATGAAAGTTGACAGGGCCTTGAACAAGAGCAGCACACAAACAGGAGCTACCACTGATGTTTTCCTCTCAGCGGTCACAGGAGAGGAGCGACATCCACAGGTGTACTGGTCCTACCTTTGTGCAACAAGAGGCTGCCGACCTAGTAGCTGCAGCACGCAAGAGCAATACTCGCGACGTCATCTTCCAGCCACAACAACAAGTGCTGCAGGGTGCCATGCTGGTCAGTGATGCTGATGACGACGACGGACCATGGCGAGCTGCTGATGCTCTTCACAGTGAGATGCTACTAGATGTGGAGCACTGGCACCATAACCTGGAATCTTTGCCCCTCACCTGGTAAGGTCTGCAGACAGCATGGCTTGCATGCCGTATTGGACCTCAGCACCCTACGAGGCTCTCCTTTCTCCGGTCAGGGACATGTTCCAACAATTCGGCCAACTTGGCGTGCTGAAGCTCTCACACTGCACCTTCAGCTTCTCATCACCTCCATTCCTCTCCAGCAACAACCTGAGGATTTTATGGCTCGACCACTGTATAGACGACCAAGTAACCAACAAGGATAGAGATCCAGAGAAGGAGGACGACATCCACCGATTCTTCAAGAGGTTATGGGTGCTGGACGTGTGCTACTCATGCTGTGACCGAATCTTGTCTTCTCGGATGATTGGTCTGATGACTCAGCTCAGGGAGCTTAATGTGGTGGGAGCCCATGATTGGGACATTGGCCAGCTCCAACGGAGTTTGCCTAGCATCTGCAAGCTCCGAGTGACAAAGTCAACAGTCGGCTGCACTAGTTGCCCTGAAAATGACTTGTTCTTGAGGACGAACAAGATGGAGCTGCTTCTTAACTTTTCAGGAAGTCATACCATGCAAGCGGGAGGTGGAGCAGCAAACTTATTTGGGATAAGCACCAGCAGCAACCAGCTTGAGACTGTGAAGATTACCGATGGGTGTGCTGGGATTGAAAAGTTCTGTTTCAGGGGATGTGCGAAGCTGAAGAATGTGTTGTTGAGTGGATTGTTTAAGGATCTCCGCATACTAGACTTGTCGGGCACAGCTGTCAAAACACTGGATCTTAGTGCCATGACAGCTACGAGTTTGGATGAGCTCTTCCTCAATGACTGCCAAAAGCTTTGTGCAATTCTATGGCCACCAGAAGACAAAAGGAAACTAAACTTGCAGAAGCTGCACATTGACACCATGTGGTCAGCTGCATCATCGACACCCACGAAAGAGGACTCCACAGAGGGTACCGGCACTACCGCCGGCATCACAACATCATCATCATCATTATCTGTGGTCCATGGTGGTAGAGTACCCTCAGAATTTGATTGGTGCATCAGGGTAAGAGATGCAAGGCTCCTCAGGTCACTTGAGCCCTTCGAACAATATTTCAGGAGCTATAAACTTGCACATGTGGAGATTTACTCTCCTGCCTCCACTGCTTTTTCTTCCGGCAACGACAATAAAGCTACCAGTAGCAATAGCAGTATCAAGCAGCAGCATGTTCCTCTAGTAAACCTGGATAAACCTACAGACAGTTTTGTGTATGCAAATGTTGAGGTCACCTTGAAAGACCATCCACTTCTTCAGCCAAGCGAAGGTGATGCTCCAATGCTCACCCAAATATGGCCATGCCCGAGTATTCCTTCTTACAACGCCCTGACATGCTACACCCACATACAAGGTCACCAACTGAGTACCAAATCATTGACGGAGGATAGTATTATTATACCGGATATGATATGTCGCAATGCTTGTATCCTGCATGTGCATGATAGCTTGTCCATCACCAGTATTCCAGGCCCTGCTCCAACAGTGGGTTCAATTTGGTGCTATCTACAGTGGTGTCGAATCGAGCGGTGCCCAAAGTTAGAACATGCCTTCACAGCTCCTCAATTACCTACAAGCGGTGACGTTGACATCTTTTATTGGTTGCAGACATTTTGGGCGTCAGAGCTCTCTAAGGCACGTTACATATGGAATTGGAATCCACCATCGGTGTTCTTGTTTCAGCAGCAACCATTTGGGAGGTTGGAATTATTGCACATGGACTTGTGTCCGAGAGTGATACATGTACTGCCCTTGGCCCTTCGAATGGTCAACTACTCGAGTCTAGCCAATCTTAAGACACTCGAGATCATGTGGTGTGGTGATCTGAGGGAGATCTTCCCCTTGTACACCGAGGATGCCAAAAATGAGCAACAACAGCACCAATCAGAAACAACTACCGTGCACTTCCAATGTCTGAAGCACATCCATCTGCATGAGTTGCCCAAGCTGCAGGGCATCTGCGGGCGTTGGAGGATATCTACACCTGAGCTCGAGACCATCAAAATCAGGGGCTGCTGGAGCCTCAAGCGCCTGCCGGCCGTCAACAACAACACAAGCAAGAAGGTGGAGTGTGATTGCGAGAAGGAATGGTGGGACAAGTTGGAGTGGGACGGGTTGGGCGCCAATCACCACCCTTCCCTGTACAAGGCGACCCACTCGCGGTACTACAAGAAGACCCAGCTCAAGGGCTCCGTGCTCAGATAGATAACTGAGGTATGTATGTATTCACGTCAGTGGGTGATCTCTCTCGGTAGCCTACATTTTAGTATCTACTTAATTTGTGTGTTTAACTGACGGTACCTACACATTGCTTGATTGCTTCCTCTTTTCTCAACGCAGGTGTGTGGATGGATGGTGTCATGGTGATACTCTGCTTTTGTTTCATCCCCTGCTTTCGGTTCTTTGGTTTGTGCACCCATGGTGGCATGGTGTAAGTACGTACATGCACGTGCGTCTTCTGGTGCCAGTTGGCTTATTTGCTTGTTTGGTTTGAGAGTGAGTGTGGTGATCATGCTATCTTATTGTGAGAGAGATAATAAGATGGTGTGACACAGATGGATGGATCTCTACTCTGAGCAGTAGAGAAATGAATAAGGGACACCGAGAGGCCTGCTGGTTGTCATGCTCCAGTGTGTGTGATTCTCTTGTGAGGTTGATTGAGTTTGTTCTCATGCTTTTTTAATACTTGTATTGTACTTTATTAACTAGACATGGATGGGTGAATAAAATGTTGATGCTTGTTGAGTGCATGGTTTGTTTGTAAGAGCAATGCGTGTGATTCCATCTTTTGCATGGGGCAAGAATACTACTGCCCCTCCTCAAGATTACTTTGAAATTTGAAGTAAGTGTTGTAGCTAGTTTGAAACTATCCGGACTGTGATACTATGAGAAATGGAGACATGCACCCCATATTTAGTCGATGGACTGGAAATTCAAATATGCAATTTGTTGTTAATCTGCTTCTCACTAATTCGTGCTGGTTATATGCAGCAAACAAGGACCAAGTCGTTTTCGCTGAAACTCCGAAGTGTTTTTTTTTTTCCTATGTGTTGCGCCTACATATTTGGCATAGTAGTCCGGTGCTCCTCCCCTAAAAATTTGCACCCATCTCAAATCAAGGTAATTAATGTTTCTCTTAATTACTTTCTGCCTGGGCCACCTTTGGAGCCAGCCCCTGACTCCAGCCCTTGCCCCCAAAGGAACGTCTGTTGCAGAGCAATGCAACCGGCGGACGGTGCTGGACGCCTCGCTTCCTATGATCCTATCCTACTCTGAAACACAGATATGCTCGGGACATGCCACAACTGTTACTGCAACACAGGTTTACTTGACATCATGCCGTTGGAACAGGACGTTGGTGGAGCCACCTCTGAGGCCAGGTCGAACGGCGCCGCCAGCCTTGGTGCTAGTCCGGTGGGTCTTGAGGAACTGTCACCGTTGCACAATTGATTTTAACAAACGTGTTCTCTTCTGTCTTTAGGGGCAGTTGATATAATAAGCCACAACTATAAATGTTGTCCTGCACTTTAGCTTACGAAATTGATTTTTAGGGGTTTTAGAGACGGTTGACCTAAAACAAACTGCCCTTAAAAATAGATGTGTTTTTCACGGACAAATAAATTTATGGCTGCCGGTGTTTATTAATTATTTTTGCAAAACAATACCTACCGGTGTTTATTAATTATTTTTACAAAATACGAAGGCACCTTTCATGCTCGAATTTGTCTGATACTGATAGTTCGGTGGACGAAAATTTATAGTTAAAAAATCTTGCGTGATGAAAAACAAGCTTGACAAATGGACTTCTTCCTAAGAAGAATTACATTTATTTATTACTGGCACACCCCGAAGGCTGAGGCTTGTGAGTTACTACAACGACTTTACTTGCAGATAGTGGAAAAGATGATACGACTGTGCTCAGCGACGGAGCCAGCACCCGGCTACCGGGCTCAAGCCCCACCTACGCATGCCGGACATGTGGAGCTCCTCTAAACTCTCCCTTAAATTTTATGTCTAATTATAGTAACTAGGAAAAGTGCCCGTGCGTTGCAACGGGAAAGAAATTAATCTTTTGTTCATTAGAATTATACTGAAGATAATAAAATCATTTGCTTGTGTAATTATGATTGTATAATTTATTCGTTCAATTTATAATTAACAATGAAATTGAGGATTTCTATGTAAAATTACCTAACACAATAAAATTTTATATGAAATAAAACAAAGTTCAGTTCTACACATAGCAACGATCGCCACACGGACGCATTGCTTCATCCCATGACCATCTGCCATGCTCCGCGCGCAATGGCGCTGGTGCTACGATTCTTTTTCATGGCTCATCAATCACAGACCCGGGACCTGCACTGCACCACACCACTGGCAGCAGCAGCATCCAGTAGTAGTACTTCGAAGGTTTTGTGCAGAGCCCAAGATAGAATTGGGTAAAAGATACATACGCATGGTGTGTGTATGTACGTGGCTTGACGGATGGAGGGGCGAGGGATCCGATCGACGGTCAGGATGCGATGGATGAGAAGTGCTGGTTGGCATGCAGTAGGCATCCACCATGATCGATCCATGCATGCATGCCAATCAAAAAGCTATGCTAGCTGCGATCGAGCGATGGAGTCTAGATGGATGATGGATCGAATAGGGCCACGGGTACCTGCTGCTGGAGCGCGAAGGTCGACCCAGTCGCAGACGGCGTCGCGAAGCCGAGCCTGGGCCTCGTAGCAGATGGGCTGGAGCCGGAAGGAGGCGTGGAGCGTGGGCCGCGGAGCGTGGGCTTTATCCTTTGATCGGTGTCGTACATGGCTAGGGAGCCTGGAGGGGAGCGTATCTGTATTCGAGACGTATTGGAGACCGGCGGAAGGCAGAAAACGGTGACAGAAAAAAAAAAAGTGAAAAAGGAGGTGGGACTGAAATTTTTTCTTTTTATTAGTAGGTATAGATATAGATTAGGAGGTACTAAGCTTAATTAAGAAGGGCTAAGCCCCACCTAAATTTTTTTCTGGCTTCGTCCCTGCATGGATGCTAACTGGTTTATTAATAATTACCTCAGTACGCATGATGGAATGGCTTGGATTAGCAGCTCCGTTGAATTACCAAGTTTATTTATATATAGATCTTGATTCTTGAGCGACAATACTTGAACACACTAGTACTGCATGTATCTGGCCGGGCCGCCAGCAGCGGCAGCAGAAGATATGGGTTCCGTCTCGACCACAAAACTAACCCATATATAGCGCGCGCTTAGTTAATCAATCTCGTGCCTGGACAGGTCAACAACACACAAGCACGAAACCATTTCTTTTTATTAGGTGAAAGAGAGGATATATATTCTGAACATATATGTTCTTTTTACCTCAGTACGCATGATGGAGATGAACGTACTGGGTTTGATTAACCACCAGAAGCAGGTCGATCGACTTGTCAGGATTCAGTAGCTGCAACAAACTCCGAACCGATCCATTTCATATGGATCTCTGGCCGGGCAGGGCCGCAGCAGCTGAGTTATGTTGTTTGGACAATGGAAACATCTAACCCATGGCTTCCTCTTGTGCCTGATCAGTGATCACATAATAGATCATCAAACACTTAAGCATGCATCTAGTAGCTAATAATTTACAGCAAGTATTCTTGATCACACTATATATATCTGCATAAAAATTCCAGATAATTCATTTCCATATGCATGCAGTACGTGTGGACATATATTTAGTCAAGTGGCATACCTCAGGTAGATTGTATTGAATATTGACACTAGCCGCCGGTAGAAGAATTAATTTGCAATACGATATAATAAACAGTGGACTGAACCTATGAAGGATGAATGTGTGTCTGGTTGTCGATTCCGGCTAGATTAGGCCGGAATTGACACCTGATCGCTGATCGACGGTGATCTTGACGGCGATGAAGGTGACGTAGGCGATGGTGATGACGACGATTGGCGGCGAGGTGACGTAGATTGATGACGATGGCGAGGTAGTAGAGAGAGGAAGGAAGGGGCGGCGTGGCTGGTGGAGGCGGCGGCTGCCGCTGCCGAGGAGGGCGGCGCAAGGCGCCGGCGCGCGGGGGGCGCGCGTGGGGCGCCAGGCGGCGGTGGCGGTGGACTGGCGGCGCGACGCGGCGCGGGTGGAAGGAGAGAGAGCCTAGAGCTGGAGAGCTGTTGGGAGTTACCCCTTTAATTTATTTCTTCTTAAGATTCAATTGGCTACATGCCCCTTGTATTTATAGTCCGAGGGGAGACATGCATGCTAAGAAAGATCTAGAGGTTTCCTTATAGATTGGAATTCCTCTTTTACAAGCAATCTATTTATTCCTTATTTTATTCCTATTTTTATTCCTTAAATATTCCTTACTTAATTGCGGAAGAGGCTGACGCGGGCGCGTTCACGGCGGGCGGCGGCGGCGCCCAGCCTTCCCCTTGGCCAAGGGCGGGCCTTGGCCCCCGGGCGGCGCTATGCGTTCCTCCTTGTTGGGCTCTATTCCGCGATCTCTTTTTGGTTCATGACATCTCTCCCCTTTACGCTGACAGCGCGTCCCCTCGCTTGTGGTTCTCGCCTTTGGTGACATGTCCGATCTTTATTTGGGCAAGGATGGAGATGCTGATGTTGAAGCTGAATGGATGTCGCACTAGTGGCCTGGTCGTGGGGGGCTTATCGGTCTCCTCGAGTGGCCACCAAGCTGGTGCCATCATCTTTATGAGTCCGGCGAGGCCATGGAGCTTGTGGTCCGTTGAAGGAGCAAGTTGAGGTGGAATGGAAGCCTCGGGGTTGTGACGAGGTTGGCGATGTAGGGGGTTGATATGGGTGGTATGTACCTCTTGTCGCCGTCGGTAAAGGCCCCAAGTCGAGACTTGCCGATGATGGAAGCGTCGAAGTCTTGAGCGAGGTGGATCGCCGTTTTTCTCGTGTAGGGTGCCCCCTGGTGTATTGCAGCCCACGGCTTGTTGGCGTAGTCGCATTGGGCGTAGATGTCGTTGAGGAACAAGGGAGCCAAGCGGTATGGCTCGGAGTCGTCCGTCTTTGTCAAAGTCGCGTAGTCGACGCCGTGATGGTTGTGGGTGTCGCCGTTGAAGGACGTCTCAAAACCGAGAGTGGGGCACCATGGTATGTTGTCTCCGTTCTCCCATGGCGCCTTGGTGATGCAGAGGAGCCAAAGAAGGAGGAGTGCCGTTGTCGTCGGTTTGGCGCCTATGTACCGATGTTACGCTTGCGTGGTACTGATGATGTCGCCTTTCTTTGGAGCTGCAACTTGATTGATGGTGTTCTCCACCATTGTTGATGTCGGCCGAATGTCTAGCAGGTGTCGTAGATCGTTGGTGAAGGTCGGCGAGTGAACGACCTTCGCGCTACGGTAAAAATTCTTAAGAAAATGAAGGTATATTTTTTAAAATGAAGGAAAATTTGAACTACAAGTGATTAAAATTTTGAAAAAAAAATAGTAAAAAATTTATATTCCTATTATTCAACACAAAGTAAGGCCCTACATATAAAAAATAAAACCAAATCTGGAACATCTTTTTTACGAAAAACACAAACATTAAGCCGTGCTCGAGTGGTTTTAAAATTCTAGAAAATCAACCGAAGTCCAAAAAATCATGAAATTTGATAATATGTCATGATATCTTATGCCGAGGCTACGGTAAAAATTTGAGAAGGTTTCCCACAAGTTGGCACAAACGATGTTCACAAACTCCAACATCTATGTAGAAAGTTTCATGTTTGTTGAGAATGATCCGGTGTTATTTGATGTGGGTGTGGCGAACAAGTTGTGGTTTGACTATGAAACTTTTTCTATATGCAATAGACATTATGTGTCATGTGAATTTTTGGTTATTTTCTAGATCATTTTGATAATTATTATAATTTTATGTTCAAATTAAGTAAGTGTTGTAGCTAGTTTTTAAACTATCCGGACTGTGATACTATGAGAAATGGAGACATGCACCCCATATTTAGTGGAACGGCCTTGGTGCTAGTCCGCTGGGAACTGTCACCGTTGCACAAATGATTTTAACAAACGTGTTTCTTTCTTTTAGGGGCGGTTGATATAATAGGCCACAACTATAAATGTTGTGCTGCACTTTATCTTACAAACCGTGCCTAGAAATTGATTTTTAGGGGTTTTAGAGACACGGTTGACCTAAAACAAACTGCCCTAAAAAATGGATGTATTTTTCACGGACAAATAAATTTATGGCTGCCAGTGTTTATTAATTATTTTTACAAAACAATACCTACCGGTGTTTATTAATTATTTTTACAAAACACGAAGGCACCTTTCATGCTCGAATTTGTCTGATATTGATAGTTCGGTGGACAAAAATCTATAGTTAAAAAAAACTTGCTTGATGAAAAACAAGCTTGGGTGGCACAAATGGAGTTCTTCCTAAGAATTACATTTATTTATTACTGGCAAACCCCGAAGGCTAAGTCTTGTGAGTTTTTTTTTTTGGTGACAAGGAGTCTTGTGAGTTACTACAACGACTTTACTTGCAGCTAGCGAGCTTTGATGCCTGCTTCCGCTCTTTAACCTTTGGCTTTGGATAAAAATGATACGACTGTGCTTTGGAATCATGCATGCTATGGCTGCAAGCAAAGAATCATCTGATAGATATATGGATGAACACAGAAGTACGTAAAGGCGCCCTCCACCGCATGCATATATATGATATTTGCCAAATAAACAGCAAGGACCACTCGCCCTTTATTGTGCAAGCACACATCTTGTATTCTTGTATCAGGATTCTCACTCAGGCATATATCACCCCTCTCACACACAAATAGACAGCCAGACACACATTCATCCTTCATAGGTTCAGTCCACTATTTATTATATCGTACTGCAAATTAATTCTTCTACCGGCGGCTAGTGTCAATATTCAATACAATCTACCTGAGGTATGCCACTTGACTAAATATATGTCCACACGTACTGCATGCATATGGAAATGAATTATCTGGAATTTTTTATGCACATATATATAGTGTGATCAAGAATACTTGCTGTAAATTATTAGCTACTAGATGCATGCTTAAGTGTTTGATGATGTATTATGTGATCACTGATCAGGCACAAGAGGAAGCCATGGGTTAGATGCATGTTTCCATTGTCCAAACAACATAACTCAGCTGCTGCGGCCCTGCCCGGCCAGAGATCCATATGAAATGGATCGGTTCGGAGTTTGTTGTAGCTACTGAATCCTGACAAGTCGATCGACCTGCTTCTGGTGGTTAATCAAATCCAGTACGTTCATCCCCATGCGTACTGAGGTACATATATCCTCTCGATCTTTCAGTAGCAGCTACATATATCCATCCTCTCTTTCACCTAATAAAAAGAACTGGTTTCGTGCTTGTGTGTTGTTGACCTGTCCAGGCACAAGATTGATTAACCAAGCGCGCGCGATGGGTTAGTTTTGTGGTCGAGACGGAACCCATATCTTCTGCGCTGCCGCTGCTGGCGGCCCGGCCAGATACCTGCAGTACTAGTGTGTTCAAGTATTGTCGCTCAAGAATCAAGATCTATATATAAATAAACTTGGTAATTCAACGGAGCTGCTAATCCAAGCCATTCCATCATGCGTACTGAGGTAATTATTAATAAACCAGTTAGCATCCATGCATGCCCCTAGCTATTTTTTTTTTTTTTCACCACAACTTTTATGCCAGTGTCATCACATTTCATGGCTCATCCGTCTCAATTGTGGTAGATCAGGGCTGTTGTGTTCTTACCCATGTTTCCAAGCCCTATATATTGTAATTTTACCCTATATACATTTTTTTTTTTCTTTCATGCGAATTTGCCCATACGTTTTTAGTACTCTACCATTTCAACCTCTACTCTGAAATCAAATACTTGAATATCATTTCAAATAAAACAATACATCAAGATTTCCGAATGTATCTAATCTAAGTAAAGATTCACATAGCTGCACATTTTAAATCAACCATCAGAAAAAAAATGGACAGTTAGGATAAGTCACGGATAGTATATCCACGACGGGGTGGTGAGGACTGGCCATGACCTACCCACGGTATCCCGACCGACCTAAATGGTGGGCGGCTGGCCTCTATCGCCCGATTGCCGAAAGCGGGTAGTCAGATAGGGAGACCGACAATTTACGGCAGAATGGGCACGTGGACCATTTTTTTTTGATGGATCGGGAGGCATGTGAATCCACGATGGGGTGGCGAGGACTGGCCATGGCCTACTCACGGTATCTGAGCGGCCTAAATGGTGGGCGGCAAGCCTGAATCCACCGAGGTACAAGTTCGGGAGACACCGACAAGTCCTACACTTCCCCGCTCTCACCCCTTACATCTCTCCTCCACCGATCTCTCTACTACCTATTTAGGGACTAGGCTCATTGGAGTGAGGCTCAAGAGTAGAGGGAAGAGCTCTCATTTTTAAAACTTTTTAATATTATTTTTCAACTTTTTTCATGTTTATATGGTCCAATCACTACAACAGGATTCTAGAAGGCAGCCCACCTAAATAATAAAGGTACGTATTTTTAGGAGTCACATCTATATGATGATCATCTCGGAAAATGACTATTCATAGAGGTGAGCGTTCTAAGGGTCTGCCTCTAAAAATCAATTAATGCGGGACACTCTTAAGAAGCTAAGCCTGTATCTAAGAATAGTGGTATTAAAAGTATTTTGTAACTATTCCATATGAATGAGGATTATGAAAAATGTTGTGTTGTATAACTATGTATTGGTGATCCAGTTCGGCGAGAACAAAACACTAAATACAAAGGAGCCAAATATGTGGAGACTTCTGATTTTCTATTGCAATAATCAACTGGTAATTACAAAGAGGGTCTCCCTATCTATATATATACTAGGGAACCCCACCCGCGCGTTCAAGGCGGGAATTAAGAAAAATGCAATGATTATAGAAATTTTTATGATATCATGTATATGCCTCGATAGGGATATATGAGCTTATTACATATATAGTTTAAATAACAGTGTATTGAGTCTACACAATTATTTTTAAGACCAAAGTGCGAAGTTATTTAACTTGCTATATCTGTACACGAGTATAACCCAAAAAATTATTAAGACACAATGTATGGTACTGCATTTTTAAAGAAGGGCTCATAATTATTAATTTGAGTGAGTCCTTGGCATCGACATAATTCCTGCAATGGTTAAATGTATTAGTAGCGACTACAGTATAGATATCAAATCCCATCCTAACTCATTTTTGTCAAAATAAAAATCTATTACAGATGTAGCATTACTATATGAGTGAAATACCTTTCGTGGGTACATGAACTTGCAACGTTGTGTCAAATAGGTCCATGGACTTATAAAACCGGTCATCTAGCCTCACGAACTTGCGAACCCGTTCACCCCAGGACCAATCCGGTTTTGCGGGGTGGTTTTGCATGGGTACTTGTAGCAATGCCGGCGTCAACGATGACGTCAACACTCCTTTTTAATTTGCGAAATTGATATCTTTTTATTTAGAGTTCCAAATATAGCAAATAATATATCAATTTTGATCGTTTCGACGAGCTCTTTGCAATGGTGTACTCCGTTTTGTTATTTGAGATAATTTTATTTTATGTAAAATTAAATATTTCTATAAAACGAGTGGAATATTATTTGCTATATTTAATTTTATATAAAACGAGTGAAATATAAAACGACGAGGTCGATAGATGCATTCGTTCTACTTGTAAAATATAGAAATTCCTCCTACTGCGTAGTGCGGCGTCGTATTCACATGCAAAATATAATTACACCCCTCTCAGTCTCTCACCTCGTGTGTGTGTATATATATCGCGGTGCAGGGTCGGAGCTGAGCTCGAACACCCAGAGCACCGGCGCGGCAGCCATGGAGGCAAAGCACCACTCAACTGCTGCGCTGCTGTCCGGCAGCCAGGAGGGCCCCGACGAGCTCTATGCTAGTTGCAAAAATATCACTCGTTTAAATTTTTAATTTTATATAAAATAAAATTATCTCAAATAACAAAATAGAGTACACCATTGCAAAGAGCTCGTCGAGACGATCAAAATTGATATATTATTTGCTATATTTGGAGCTCTAAAAAAAAAAATATCAATTCGCCAAATTAAAAAGGAGTCTTGGCGTCATCGCCGACGTCGGCATTGCTACAGTACCCATGCAAAACCACCCTGCAAAACCGGATTGGGCCTGGGGTGAACGGGTTCGCAAGTTCGAGGGGCTAGATGGCTGGTTTGTAAGTCCATGAACCTATTTGACACAGCGTTGCAAGTTCAGGTACCCACGGTGCATTTCACTCTTACTAGATTATAAACCACTCATTTTTTTTTTAGAAAAAGAAGGAGATTACAATCCCATCCTAACTCAATTTATCATCAGCCATCTCACTTTTTATTGTTAAAAAAGGAGGAGACTACAATCACATCCTAACTTAATTTATCATCAACCATCAATCACACGCTGACCGGAGATTGAAAGGGGATGCGGTTCGGGCTGCTAATGCTAGAAGATGGCCTCCAATTGAATAATAATAAAAAAGAAACAGTTGATGGACTGCATACATGCGATTGGCAAATTGAACTAAAAGTAGATAGATCATTCCGGTGATTCCTGGCCACTCTTTTCTCTTCCTAGAAATGAATGAGAGATAAAAAAAATAAAAGAAATACTCAGCATTATCCGCTCCCCTCTCTCTCTCTCGATGGTTCCCGTAGCCACCCGTACTCAACAGACCCGAACTTCACGGGACAGAGAGTCAGCGCTTGGCGGCGGCGGGGATGTCCGCACGACGGGCGAGCACGGCAGCCTGCGGGGGCAAGAGTCGGCGGCCGGCGGTGGTGTCCTCACGACGGGCGAAGCGGCAGCCAGCGAGGGGCAGGGGCGCGACGGACATGCAAACGCGGCTGCCCTTACGCGGCAGTCCATCCTCCTATGCGCCCGTCGGAGGAGACCGTGGCCTGGGGGCGGCGGGGCATCCTCCGGGCGCCTTCGAGGCAGACCGGCAAGGTCGCATTAGGGCGCAGGCGGCGCTGCGGGTCGTGGTGCCCGGCCGGCAGCCATTGCCGTGGAGCCGAGGGCGAGGTCGCCGCGGAAGTCCGACGCTGGCGCCGCCAAGGACGCTGCCGCTGTCATGGGTCCCGCCACCAAGGGCGCGCGAATTTTTTTTCCACCAGGCACGGTCGCGGCATCCTTCCCCTTGCGAATGGCGTGTGGCTCCTCCACCAGGTGCGGCATCCTCACCTTCGCTGGGTCACGGTCGGACCTTTTATGGATGCGAGGAGGCGAGGGGCGGTGACAGATTTGAAGGCGCAATGGGAAGGCGAGGGGCGGCGCCGACTTGAAGGCGCGATGGGAAGGCAAGGGGCGGCGCCAACCTGAAGGCGCGGGAAGGCAAGGGGGCGGTGGATGGGACGGCGCGGGTCGGAACTCGAACATCGGGAACAGGCCAACGGGACGAAAAACAGTCCGAACCAACGGGGAAAAGACCGAGCCCGGACGCGCTGGAAGGCCACTTTGCTATGATTCGATTACCACCGGCATGGACCAATCGAGGCCCGAGAACTCTCTAAGGATTGCTAGTGGAGAGCTCCAATATAGGAGTTTTAGATATGAGGAAGTTCCTAGTCCGATTCCATGTTTGGTAAACTTGCCCACATACGAACTAGGACTCTATCTTCTAGATATATTGCCGCATCCAGTTTTGAAGGAGTAAAACTAAGTGTAAATTATATGTGCGCTAGGATCAATTTACACACATATAACGACTTCATTGGTCCAAAAACAACGTTAGTAATAAGCAAAGAGTATAACATACTTTATTACATCACAAATCTTAGAGTTTAGCGGAAATAAACAAATAAGGTTCAATTGTTTCTAAGCAAAATGACGACGACGACTCTCATCACGCTACAGGATGGCTGACGGCAGCACCACGTAGCTAACATCCAGGCATTTTTCTGGGTAATCATCATCATTCGACTATCCTTTAATGTGATTGTAGCAAGGGTGAGTCCATGTCGAACTCAATAAGCATAGGTAGAGAAGTAATGACATGCAAGGCTTAAAACGAGATAAAGCTGACACGGTGTATTGCATGTAGCTCTTTTAATCTTGATTCATTTTAAAGAACAACCTGTTACTAATAATTGGTTGAAAAGCCCAAACCCTTAATTATGGTTCAAGTAATCATTAAGTTATTTTCAAAAAAAATACTTAACATCTTTTATAACACTTGAGATCCACCTCAAGCAACACGAGAACTCCATCCCGCCCGAACACGAGGTTCCAACCTCGCCAACATCACCATCATTTCCAAAATAGAGTAGGTTCTAATCATGTGAGAGCTCTAGGCCGCTCATGACCATGAGCACGGCTAGTATACCGTTTGATCAAACTGCAGAGGTGTACACTTTCACCCAGTGTCGTGATTCCCATATGCCCGGGTTTGTAAATCCCAAAACTCTACCAAGGAGAGCAGGCATGGTTTCACTACGAGACCTTTCAAAGAATTCAAAGGAGGGGATTCACTCGCTAGGCGAAACCCAGACGCATGGCAGGCGTCCCTGATCAAAACACGGATCTACCGGCCCACCCATATTAGATCTAAATGCAATCTACAACGTGTTAGTCAATATTTTTTAATTTAGGACTATATAGAGTCCAAAAAGTTTGTTTTAGGGACATTTTCTACACCGAAGGTCTACTTCATCCCATAAAAAATGACATTCTATCATCTCGAGAGACAAACATTTCAAACTTTGGACAAATATATATAAAAGAAGATTAATATTTATGATGCATAATTAGCATCATTAGATGAATCACTCAACATATTTTTTATAATAAAATTATTTAGAGATAGAAATATTTATAATATTTTCTATAAACCTGATCAAAGTTAAGAAAGTTTAAATGACACGAATCTTGTAATGTCATTCTTTTTTTTGCATGGAGGGAGTACTTCTCAATAGAATGCACAACTTTTTAGTTGGCAAAATTTCTATTTGAAGTTGTTTAGAGTCCCAAATATATGTTTTAATTCTTTAGAATTTCCAAAGGACCTTGAATGTTCACATGGTTAATAACAAAGTTGTAATGGTGGGTCCAATGTACAAGTTTGTAGTTGATAAATTTTTATTAGAAGTTATTTATAGTCATAAATATTTGTTTTAAATACTCATTCAAAGAGTGAATTGTTTGAAAGTTTTTCAAACAATATTGGATGGAGACATGCCCTATACCAAAATTGTAGTGTTTAATAAAATTTAAAACTTTGTAGTTGATTTTTTTCATTTTGAGATAACTTAGTGTCTAAAATACACATACAAGATTAAAAAAAAAAATATAGCATCTTGTGCATAGTCATAAACAATGTTGTTTGAGCTGAATGTCATGGTTGCAACCTTGAAGAAAGAAACCAAGGTGGGCATCTTAGACGACCACCTATATAAATGTGTCCTATAAACAAAGGCAATTAGTTTGGCAAAAAAAAAAAAAAATAGTAGTAGTGAATAACTTTGGATTCAAAAACCAAAGGATAAAGTTGTAACAAGAAAAAAACAAGGATAAGACCATAATCGGCCTTCAAAAGAGGAGCAAGAATGTCAACCTTCCTAAACAATTATAGTACCTGACCAAACAATAACGTTCTTTTTTAGTTAGGACCACCAGTAATTAATTTGGATTGAACATTCAGTCTAATCAAACCGAGCAGTTTCGTTTTCTCGGTTTATGCAAAGTTTGGTTAATTACCTACAAACCAAACCCTTCGGTCTTGGATTCAATTTTGTTTTGTTCATCAAAAGATGAACCGGTGTCAAATAATCATGAATAGTCACAGAATTGAAGAAACCACTACAACTTGGAATTCCATGGCTATATATATTGAAGAATGGTATTTGGCCTATATTATGAAAATAATGAATAAAATTGCATGGACCCGGGGGCTCCAATTTTTCTCACACATGGACACAAAGACTAGATGGATGGACGACACATCATATCATGCGGTCAACAATAATATGAATTACGTACAAACGAATATGTATGGTCCCTCAAAGGATTACCTTATCTGGATTAGTAGATCAGACGTGTGATTAATTTCAAAAGTACACATTTCGCAAGATTCCCCTTCCCGTGTGCATGGGTGCGGGGTGGCTCTCAACCGGTTGAGTGAAGGCGATCGAGTCGCCGGTTTGGGCTGGCTCCTCCGTGCGACGAGATGCTAAGGCAGATGGAGGCAGCGGCTCCCCTGTGCCCCGCAGGGCAGAGTGTGTACGTCGACGGGGTGGCACAGGGCACGGTGCCGGTGGTGAGCCGGCCGGTTCCCGAGAGTGGCGATGGCGATCCAAGTCTATTCAGATCAGTCACTTAGCGGAATCAGCCGGAATATTTTGGCTTGTTTTTGGTTTATTTTCTCTCACACGATACTATTAAATCAGCCGAACAGACTGTTTATCTTTCATGGGAAGTAAACGTGTAGGAGTAAAACATTTGATCAAAAGAGAAGACTAGTTTAATTTCATCATTAATGCAGGTCATCAAAGCTGACGCGATCGATGCCGCGGCTGAAGGAATTCTCAATGAGCTCAAATACGGCACAAGTAGAGAGAATGTGATCTACTTCGACGGCTGGGATGGGCTCGGGGCATCCGCTGTCCTCCGACTTGTCGCCCAGCGCCTTGCCGTGGCTTCATCCGAGGCCCCGGCCGGGATGAAGTTTGATCAGATCATCCATATCGACTGCTCCAGATGGGAGAGCAGGAGAGCAGTGCAGAGGGCCATAGTGGAGCAGCTTAAGCTCCCTGCTTCCGTAATGGACATGCTCGACAGGCAAGATGAGGAGGATGACTTCAATGGGCTGGCCCAAGATTCACGCGCCGAGATACAACAGGTTGTCACAGAGATCTACCGACGCACACAAAACCAGAGGTTTGTGGTAATTTTTCACCATGGAAGCAGAGAGGACATTGATCTGACCAAGCTTGGTTTACCACTGTTTGGATATGCCGGCAACAAGATGCTGTGGACATTTCGGGGGAGATTCCGGCTGAACCTCTGGGTGGAAGTGGACAAGGCCGTGGAGAGCATAGGAGTACCCACTGATGTTTTCCTCAGGGCTTCGCACCATGAGCAGGATCCTCACAAGCTCTGGTCGTTGCTTGCGCGTCAAGAGGCTGCAGAAGTTGCACGCATGCTTATAGATACTAGCGGCATCGTCTGTCAGCCTGCGCAAGTTGAAGAATGCCTCCTGTACATGCTAAAGATATGTGGCATGACAGGCGGCCACCACTTCATCAACTTTGATCTGGCCACCCAAAGCAGCAACTACTGGATATGTGATGGCATCACAAAGCAACAGCAGCAGGGAGATGATGATGATGGTGATGATGAAGCCTGGCGAGCTGCTGATGCTCTGCAGCAAGAGATGCGATTGGGTGTGGACTGTAACAACCAATATCTGTCCACTCACTTGTTAAGAGGCGTTGAGAGCATGCCATACTGGGCTTCACCGGGTTATGGGTTTCTACTGATCCCAGCCAAAGCAGACTTTTTCCAACAGTTCGATAGACTTGGTGTGCTGAAGCTCTCACACTTCACCTTTAGCTTCTCATCTCCACCATACCTCTACTGCCAGGGTCTTCGATTTCTCTGGGTTGATCACTGTCAAGACCAAGTAATCAGCACAAATGTTGTAGTGGAAATGGTAAATCAGGACATACGCCATTGCTTCCAGCGGCTGTGGGTGCTTGAAGTGCGCTACACAAGCTGTGATTGGATCTTATCTGCAAGATTGATGGATGCCATGACTCACCTCAGGGAGCTAAATGTGGAGGGAGCACAGGATTGGGACATCAGCCAGCTGCAGGGCCGGCTACCTAACATCCGCAAGCTCCGAGTGAAAAAGTCAACAGTCCACAGTGGCCACTCAGAACAAGACTTGTTCCAAGGGATGAACAAGATGGAGCTCCTTGACTTCTCAGGAAACCATACCGTGCAAGGTGTTACAAAATTTTCTGATATAAGCACTAGCAACAGCTGCCTTGAGACTGTGGTGATTGTTGATGGGTGTGTTGGGATACAGAAGTTCTCCTTCAGGAGATGTGCTAAACTGAAGAATCTGTTGTTGAGTGGATTGTTTGAAGATCTCCACATCCTAGACTTGTCGGGCACAGCTGTCAAAACACTGGATCTTAGTGCCATGACAGCTCCAAGCCTGGATGAGCTCTTCCTCAATGACTGCCAGAAGCTTTGTGCAATTCTATGGCCACCAGAAGACAAAAGGAAAAGAAACTTGCAGAAGCTGCACATCGACACCACACACTCAGCATCAACTTCCAGAAGTGGGGAAGAGAAACTGAAGGCTAGTACCACTACTGCTACAGGATCATCATCATCATGGCCCACGGTATTGGTGAATGATGCTCAACCACCCTCTGAATTTAATCGGTATATTTCTATTAAGGACATAAGGATCCTCAGGTCATTTGTGCCCACTTTTCAAAATTACTTTGGAAACCCTAGGGTACACCTGGAGATTTCCTCTCCAAGTTATTGTGCTGAAGTCAACATTGATGGTAGCAAAAATGAAGGGATCAAGAACGAAACTGGAGAAGAGCCACAACTAGTGCTATCAAACAGGCAGTGGCAGCAGCCCCAATATTATAATAATAATGCATCGATGTATTATGCTGATGTTGCTACCATCATTGTTGAGGAACACCTACTTCAAGGAGGGGAAGGCAATGGTAATGATGCCCCAACCATAGCAAGGACAAGGCCTTGCCCCCCCCTCCTGAACGTCTAGACTCCGCTGCCTGTTACCTGTACACACAAGACCTGCATACGAAGGCAAAAGCAGTGATGGACGGTGGTGCTATTGTTACTATACCAAGTATTATATGTGATCGTGCTTACATCCTGCACGTGCATGACAGCCTGTACAACACAAGTATCCCAGGCTCTTCACAATGGGATCATCTACATTGGTGCCGGGTGGAGCGGTGCCCCAGGATGGACTTCATCTTCACCGCTCCCCAGTTAGTAGGAGGTGCAAGCACGGTACGCACGTGGTTTTACCTAAGAACATTCTGGGCATCCCAACTCCCAAGGACACGCTTCATGTGGGATACAAGAAAATTGCTGTTCAGCCGGATTGAAGGTCGTTCATTTGAGGACCTGAAATTGTTGCACCTTGACTTCTGCCCCAGGCTCATACATGTACTCCCCTTCTCGTCATCTGTATACGACCGACGCTACCTGGAGACCCTTGAGATCGTGTGGTGTGGCGATCTAAGGGTGGTCTTCCCTTTATTAGACACCAACGTCACCGAGAGCCATCAAGAGAAGCAGCAGAAGCCACCAGGAGCAATAATAACAATGATGGATTTCCCAAGTCTGAAGCATATCCACCTGCATGAGCTACCCAAGCTGGAAAGCATCTGTGGGCTTGGGAGGATGTATGCACCCGAACTTAAGACCATCAAAATCAGGGGCTGCTGGAGCCTCAAGCACCTGCCAGCCGTCCGTAGCAATAGAAGCAATAAGGTGGAGTGCGACTGCGAGAAGGAATGGTGGGACAGGTTGGAGTGGGACGGGTTGGACGGCAAGCACCATCCTTCCCTCTACAGGCCAGTCCACTCGCCGTATTACAAGAAGAAATTGCTCAGAGGCTCCGTGCTCATATGAATCAGGTATGTAGTAATGCTTGTACGTCATGGTCTCAAGTTGTATGAATAGAATGAATGAATTAATAAACTGCATCTATCTTCTTGTCTTTCTTGCAGCTCCCTCCAAAATGTAAGCAACACCTACTACGTACTATGTTTGCTTCGGTTGATTGGTTTGTGCGCAACGGATGGGTGTCTCTTGTGAGCTCAGCTTGTCTTTGCAGCCTGCATCTTTGTCGACCTGCATTGCAAGGGTTTTCCAATTTTATCTGCTTATTTGCGCCTTTGGTTAGTTAATGGGTGCTCTACTATCATCATGGCATCTTATTGTCTAAAATATAAGATGTCGTGATAGTCATACAGATGGACTCTACTCTGAGCAGTAGAGAAACATATAAATAAGGGTGAGCGAGGAGTTGGCTATGTTGTCGCTTGTGCTCCTGTCTCGTCTGTGTGGTGTGGTGTGGTGTGGTGTGTTGTGGCGTGCAATCCACTTGTCAAGCTGTTTGAGTTTGCTTCTCTCATGCTTGTTACTTTTGCTGTACTTCCAACTACAGAATGGACGAAAGAATAAATGGTGTTGTTGCTTGTGTGGAAAATCATGTTTGCATGTGTATGGATCCATAGGTCACAATTTCAGTACTCAAGAGGCATTTGTAACATGGGCAACAACTATAATACCACTGCCATTCCCAAGACTAGCTTCAATGTTTTAATAAGGTGTTCTAGCTATTTAACTGTGACATGGGCAACAACTATAATACCACTGCCATTCCCAAGACTAACTTCAATGTTTTAATTAGGTGTTCTAGCTATTTAACTGTGACATGGGCAACAACTATAATACCACTGCCGTTCCCAAGACTAGCTTCAATGTTTTAATAAGGTGTTCTAGCTATTTAACTCATCTAGCATGTGCATGAAAACAGAGCCACACACCCATATCCTTGCCAATTCGATAATGTGCTGTAAGATTCAACCAAATGATGCTCTACTGAAACAGGGAACTTATTGTAGTGTCTCTACCAGAAAAAAATAAAAATATCCATGCTTCAAATGCAACTTTTTAATCTGCTGCTCTATATTGATTTGTGTTGGCTACATTGCAAAGACAGAAAAAGGGCCAAGCTTTTTTGAGGTGATACTATTTTTATGCCAGCTCTACATTGTGTAGTTAGAAGCATAGCAAATGAGGAGGAAAGTTGCTACAGGTCAGGACATAACGGTTTTAGCACAACACAAAATTAACATTATCAGGCACAAGAAGATTTGGTACCAGCAAAATAACATTTTGGTCGTCTTGAAGAGTTTTCTGTTGCACAGACCCTACAGCCTGCTGAAACATGCAGCTCCACCCTTTTGAGGCACAACATGGCATTTCTAGAATAGATCAGCAATGGAAAGAATCAAGAAAACAACAGCCAAGTGCAGAATCTTCAGTTTCTCAAATCCTACAGAACGAACAATAGATTCTGCATTGGGTATGTACGACCTGTTAGTTTCTGTCGATGATGGCCACCACCCACCGGTATCCCTTCATCCTGCTCTACTGCAGCGAGTAGAAAAGGTGAGAGAAAACAGATTATCCACACCTGCAATACAAGAGAAATGCTCTAGGACTGATTTGACCGGGAAGAGGTAAAGCATAACAAGGAATATTATACACAAGTTCGACTCCAATTGTCAGTCTGTCACTGTTGAAGTTCTGAAACCCTGAAATAATAACTTATTTACACTAGCAGCTGAAAAGTTTGGAACACAGCAACAAAATAGATAATTCCAATTCTATTCCTTTCACGTACTACATTGACATCATGATAGCTGCCATTGTGTTACTCATGGATGCATAAGATACACCTAATTGATAATCCTACTAATAAGATACAAACATGGAAAATATACTACAAACAGTTCCACACACATGCTATCCCATGGAAAAAAAGACAGATATAGCAGAGAAGATGCTACCTCTTAGGTAACAGATTCCAGACAGATACAATTTCGTTCAGTAAAATGAATTGCCCAAAAAATTGAAATATGGATTTCTAGAAATGAACCTGAAATGGAAAATGCATATATTACAATTAAGAGAAATATGAGAACCACAATATCTAACCTGCAGCCAAGAATTGCAACATGCCCAAAGCAAAAAGAAATTCTTGATTTTCATACAATCAGGTTGATGTCTACAAATGATTAGAATTGAATGACAGCACTGAGATGCGCAAATTAAAAAATGCTCTCAGAGCACAAGTACACAGCAACTCCTTGGAAAGAACGAATTCCATGTGTTCGGTTCTTAACAAGCAACTATTATATCGGGCTAATAGCGCGACGCCCGCGCCCCGCCCCACGCGGCGGCTCGGAAACCCCGCGCGCCGAAGCTCCTCCCCTCCATCCTCCCGCCGCCGCCGCCGAGCGGGCCGCCGGCAAGGCCGCGGCCCGCCCGGATGGTGGCGGCGGGGCTCCCTCCCTTCCCCCCGGCAGTGGCGCGGGCGCGCAGCGGCGAGGCGGCGCGCGCGCAGCGCGTGGGGGCTCGGCGAGGCCGCCCGCCTCCGCCCGGCAGCGCCGGCAGTGGCGCGGCGGAGCTGGGCGGCGGGCGGCGGTCCTTCTCCCTCCGTCGACCCCCGTCTTCCTCGCTGGGTGGCATCGCCGGCCCGCCGGCCCCCCTCGAGCCCGGGCCCCGGACGGGGCCCGGTGCCCGGATTTGGCGCCCCATGTTGGGAGGGCCCCGGTGGTGCCCGGCCATGGTGGGGGCGGCAGCCTCGCCGCGTGACTCGGTTCCCGCCGGATCCTGGCTTGGGGCGCTTCCTCGGTGGTGGGCGCGCGCGGACCGACGGCGGCCGGTCGACGGCGGCGGTTGCGTGTGCAGCCGGGCGGCGAGGACCTTCTTGGACTTCGGCGCGGCGGCAGTTGGACACGCCAAGAAGGCAAAGATAAGTGCTCGGTTTCTGGCCCGACCGGAGGGGGTGGCGGTCGACGCAGCTTCGCGGGCCGCCGCGGCGGTACCGGCGCCGCCGATGCCCTCCCGGATGGGGTCCCGGGACGACGGAGCGGGCGGCGCGACTACGACAAAGAACATAGCCTCGGGTCCTGGCCGGACTTTGTACTCGGGGGATTCCTTTGGGCGAAAGCCTTGCGACGGCGGCGCCGTGGGCGTCGCTTCCCTCGTTGAGGGCGTCGTGTTCCCCCCATCCCCCTGGGCGAAAGCCCCGTCCATCTTGACGAGCGGCGGTGGCGTTCCCACGCCATCTCCTTCCCGGCGGCGCCGCTCGCCCGTGCCACGACGCCGTCTTCGGGTTTGGTGCTCTTCGGCGTCCGATGTGCGGGTGGAGGGGAGTTCGTGGCGCGAAGTCGGAGCTGCCAACGTTGGAGGGGACGTGGCTCAAGAACGATGACGCAAGGCTTAACCCCCCTTTCTTCGCCGACCGGTTTGCGCCGGAAGTCGGGCTTGAACAGGGGATTGGTGCTCTTCTTCTTCGGGCGACCGGCGCGGGTGGAGGGGAGTTCGTGGGCGCGAAGTCGGAGCCGCTGCGGCGGGGACGCGGGCTCGCAACGATGACGCAAGGCGCCCCCCCTTTTCTTCGCCGACCGGTCCGCTTCGGAAGTCGGGCAAGAACCGGGAGGGGCCGTGGGTTCGGGGATTGGAAGTCGGAGTCGCTTCTTCTTCTCGAAGCTAGGCAACGATGACCGTTTCCGCCATCGCCATCGCGATTGTGTCCGCTTGTCTTTCGTTAGGTTCCATCCCCCGGGTCCGCCATGGGAAGTCGGAGCCGCGGGTTGCTTTGCAATCTTGCTTGGCAACGATGACTCATGGCGGTTGGGTGCTCTTCCGCGTCGTGTGGGTGGGCTGGCCCTTCGGGTGCGCTTTTTTGCACCTTGTTTGGGTACCCTTCTTGTAAATACTTTTCTACCGTCTTAATTGAGCGGCAGAGCTCCTGCCTTTTGTCTCAAAAAAAAAAAAAAATGTGTTCAGTTCAGTGGGGAAAACTTCCACCATAATGTAGTGTAGTTTGGGTTTGACACTTTTACACTAGCCTTCACTTTTACAGTTTCACCTCATCACAGGACACAAGCATAATGTCACTACAGATTCTAACTGAGAAAAAGGATAATTTTCAAATAGAGGTCATGATTCATAAAGTTGAAGTGGCTATGCTTGACGGTAAGCCAGATTTGTCAAGATTCAGATTAACCAGTCAATGAATGCAAATGGGCTCGAGTAAACAGGTATATACTAGTTGAAAAGTAATATTTATTTTCCCATCCGCATCAATATCATTGAAGATTTGCAAAACAACTAAAATAATGAGCCAAAAATAAATAAATGTTTTGTATACTTACTCGAGGATCTAAATCGACCATGCCATCTAGTGGCCCTCCGGACAAGCACCAGCTGCAGACGTAGACGAATCCGTGACAAGACGTCCAGGGGCACTAGCTGCCGGCGAGGGTGGCGTGTTCATAGACGAGGGACGCGCCAATCACCGACCTGTCGTTTTCTTACTACTTTTGTAAAGCAGTGGGTCACTTGCCATGGCAATCGACTATTCCACGTGCGCAATTGCGCCCCGACTAACTAGGCACCGAAACGAAATCAGAATCACATAGTAATAAAAAAACCACAATACATGGATACAGTAAGTTCCCCATCTTGCTATCCCCCTGTATGATTGCCCTCTTCCTTTGCTCATTGTGCTACTCATGCATGCATAAGATACACCTAATTGACAATCTTACTAAGATACAGACATGGAAAATATACTACAAACAGTTCCACACACATGCTAGCATCCGAGCTAATCCATTAAGCTTCAAACACAACAGAAGCTAGAAGAAACAGAATAATGGATGCATTAGTATAAAGTGGAACAGGATCCCTCGTCAATTTTCGTTGGACCTGTGATGAGGTTAACGTGAAAAAAAGACAGTTATAGCAGAGAAGATGCTACCTCTTAGCTAACAGAGTCCACATTGAAAAACAGATACAATTTCCTTAAGTTAAATGAACCCCCCAAAAAAAAAAAAAAAAAAAAAAAAAGAAATATGGATTTTCAGAAATGAATCTGAAATGGAAAATGAAGATATTACAAAAGAAATATGAAAACCACAATATGTAACCTGCAGCCAAGAATTGTGACATGCCCAAAGCAAAAAAATTTCACATTTTCATACAATATAGTTCTTGTTTGCAAATGATTAAAATTAAGAGACAACACTGATATGCACAAATTCAAAACTGTTCTCTAAGCACAAGTACACAAAAACTCCATGGAAAGAATGAATTCCATGTGTTTGGTTCAGTGGGGGAAAAACTTCCACCGTAATATAGTGTAATTTGGGTTTGACACTTTTGCACTAGCCACAAGACATGTTTAGTTCACTTTTACCTCATCACAGAAAAAAAAAGCAAACAACAAGCATAATGTCACTACAGATCCTAGTTGAGAAAAAGGATAATTTTCAGACAGCTCATGATTGATAAAGTAGGAGTTGTTAAGTTATGCTTCATGTTGAGCCAGGTTTGACAAGTAATTTTCAGATTTAGCTGTCATCGAATGCAAGTGGGTTCAAAGTAAACAGAGATCTACTAGTTGAAAGTACGTATTATTTATTTTCCCATCCACATCAATATGACAACCACAGTATCTAACCTGCAGTCAAGAATTGCAACATACCCAAAGCAATGAAATTCCACATTTTCATAAAATCAGGTTGGTGTCTGCAAATGATTAGAATTGAATGACAGCACTGAGATGCACAAATTTAAAAAAATCTCTCCGAGCAGAAGTACACAACAACTCCTTGGAAAGAATGAATTCCGTGTGTTTGCTTCAGTGTGGGGGTGGGGGTGGGGGGGTGGGGGAGGTGACTTCCACCGTAATCTAGTGTAATTTGGGTTTGGCACTTTTACACTAGCCACAAAAGCACGTTCAATTCACGTTTACAGTTTTACCTCATCACAGGAAACAAGCATAATGTCCCTACAGATTCTAACTGAGAAAAAGGATCATTTTCAGATAGAGCTCATGATTCATAAAGTTGAAGTGGCTATGCTTGACGGTGAGTCAAGTTTCAGATTAACCAGTCAATGAATGCAAATGGGCTCAAGTAAACAGGGATATACTAGTTCAAAAGTAATATTTATTTTCCCATCCACATCAATATCATTGAAGCTTTGCAAAACAATTAAAACTGTGAGCCAAAAATCAAAAAAAACATGTTTTGTATACTTACTCGAGGATCTAAGTCGACCATGCCATCTAGTGGCCTTCTGGACAAGCACCAGCTGCAGATGTAGACGAATCCGCGACAAGACGTCCAGGGGCACCAGCTGCCGACGAGGGTGGCATGTGTCCATAGACGAGGAGACGCCAATCGCCACCCTGCCGTTTTCTTACTGCGTTTGTAAAGCAGTGGGTCACTTGCCATGGCAGTGGACGATTCCACACGCGCAAATCGCGCAGCCGCTCACTGCCTGGGCGGCCGCTGGCGATCTGTTCGACGGAATGCCTCCCCGGACCGTGCTCCCCTAGTATACCGTCGTGGTGATCACAGAAGCACCAGGCGAGGAGCTGCGAGTGGAGACGAGGAGGAAGGACGCTGACAGTTAGCGCGCCGAAGACAGCACACGAGCCGACATGGTTGGCGGTTGGCGGAGGCAGCGGCAGCGGCAAAATCTTGAAGAAGCATACGCTGTCTTGCATTGGGTGAGCGCGTGCATTGACAGCAAATTCGCAGCGCAAGGGGGCGGATGAGGAAGCGGGGAATCGGGGTGGCCGGCGACAGCAAAGCCGAAGGGGATGCGGTGGCCGGTGGGAGCTAGCGGCGCGGACGGTTACCTCTGGACGAGACGGCCGCTGGACGGCAATGGCAACAGGCCACAACAGGGCAGCAATGGATATTGGGCTGTATTGGACCTCCAGGCCCAACTTAAGCAAGCTGGGTTTTCAATTGGACTTTGGGCTTTTTCAAAAAAAAAAAAAAAAGGACTGGTCTGCCTAGACTAGAGTGGGTGACATGCCGTTGACCTTGTTCCAGTCCTTCACTCCTTCCCCAAAACAATCCGGCAGCCAATCCTCCACCGAGCAAGCCAATCCTCCACAAATCCCACCACTCCGGCGGCCGGCCACCATGGATTTGGTGGTGGGTGCCTCGGAGTCCACCGTGAAGTCTCTCCTAGTCAAGCTAGGAAGCCTCCTCGCGCAGGAGTACACTCTCATCAGGGGTGTCGGCCGCGACCTGCAGTTCATCACCGATGAGCTCCGCACCATGCAGTCGTTCCTCCTCGACCTTGGAGACGGCGAGCAGGACCACCGGATGAAGGACTGGATGAAGCAGATCCGCGACATGACCTACGATGTCGAAGACTGCGTCGACGATTCGGGGCACCGCATCCACAATCCCCGCTGGCTCCGCAGCAACATCTGCTGCTACTTCCTGCTCAGCAGCGTCTACGAGGTGCTGACGTGGGGCCCCCGCCGCGACGTCGCCAGCAAGATCTCCGACCTCAAGATGCGGGCGCAGGAGATCAGCGAGCGGCGACTGAGGTATGGCGTTGAGAACCCCAAATCCAGTCAGAGCACCACAGGAGGAGGAGGATCTGGTGCTACTAGTGGATTTAATGCTGCTGACAACCAGGACCGAAGCTTGAAGCTTGTCGCCACGGACCCTGTGAGAGTGCACACAAACATGGAGACCCTATACAGTCGGATGGAGATGGAAAACAAGATGGACAAGAGGAGCGTCGTGGTAGCAATTGTCGGTTTCGGAGGGGTGGGGAAGACCATCATGGCCACTGAACTGTACAGGAAGTTCGAGGATCAGTTTGACTGCCGTGCCATGGTAACTGTGTCTCAGGGCTCCGACCTCGAGGCTATCCTGACCAGCATAAAGAATCAAGTCATGCCACAGAGTGATGACCAGAAGCAGCAAGGCAGCTCGCCGGAGAAGAGGAGCCTCGGATCTGCCTTGGGACGCATCGTGAATCATGTCTTCAAGTGCAGGTGCTGCATCAGTGGCGTCTCTGACAGCAACAATGATCAGGCAAAGTTGGAGTCTGACTCCGGCCACAAGGAGCAGGACACATCGGAGCATTACTCTGAGGAGGAGGAGGAGGAGGGTAGCTTGGCGGGGAAGAAAAGCCTCACAGTAGCAGTCCGAGACACTCTGGGACAAGTCACAAGATGCATGTTGGCTCTCATGGACAAGTGCAGCGTCAGCAGCACCTCACAGAAAATACAAGACAATGCCAGATTAATACAACTCAAAGAAGATTTATAAGTTGTCTTGACCCAAAATAGGTACGCCACACCCAATCTTTCAACATTGTGTTTTATTTTTTTAGAGGAAACAGGAGGGCTTCTACTGAACATTTATTAAAAACTTGAAACAAACAAAGTATTACATAGTAGGTTCAAGAAACAAAGAAAGTCAAAAAGAAAATAGCCAAGATTACACAAAGAACATGAATCTATGCATGGGTGAAGAGAAATCTTTGCTCTAAAAATGACAAGATCAAATTCTTTCTTCAAGACAGAGCAACATCTTTGAACAGAATGCATCAAATTGCTGAAAATGATGTCATTTCTCATGATCAAAATAGCCCAACACATTGTTACTATGATCTCCAGGAAGAATGACTGGCTTAGCTGCTGTTTGATACTGTCCAAAATGTCCAGAATATAATCACTGTTTGGTAGAAAAACATTTAAACTGAACCAACAAGCTGGAGAGAACGGGCAATGAAAGAAAATATGAAGATCTTCCTCAACATTGAGCAAACAGAAAACAAATTATAATCCTAGATATGCATATTGCGCTGTCGTAATAAGGATCTAGGGCTCAGCCGATTCTTCAAGCCAAAAAACGAATTTCCTTTTGTTCTGACAAGCAGATCTCCATAGCCAACTGTAAACTTTAGGTACATGATGATGACCCAAAAGATGTTTATAAGCCTTCTTGGATGAATAAGTAGAGGATCTCCAAATACAAGTCCAATTGTCAGTAGATTGTTGCAAATGCAATTTGTGAATAGTTTGTGAGAGTTCCTGAAACTGAGCGTATGCTTCCCCAGAGAGCCGCAAATGGTACAAATTCTGAATGAGAGGTGTGGATGCTGCCACCTTCAGACAAATCTGCTAATTCGAAAAAGTTCGGGATAGGTTTGAGAGCAAACAGTTTCTTCCCAAAGATCACGCCAGAGGAAGCATGTGATCCATCTTTCACAGAAACCATTGCCATACCTTTGTAATCATCCTTTAGTCTGAGAATACCTCACCACCAAAAAGAACCTCTAATCCTTCTACCTTGATATGGTAACCTGCCTTGAGAGTAATAATATCCCACAAACTGGTCACACATAACAGATTCTGGACGGCTGATTGGCTTGCCACATCTGGTGCAGTGCCCTCTGTGATCAGGAGTATGAAACCATTAACCATTTGCTGGTGTTCTTGTGTCTTCACTCGGCTGTTCTGGTTTCACTTTCTCCAGCAATTGGGCTCCAGCAATTCTGTCCACAGCCTTCTGACCTATCCTTTGACTTGTGGTGGGAAGTCTCAAGCAATGCTACTGATGGGTTTACAAGGAAAGGTTTCAACTCTGGCGATCTTAGGAGCGTAGACCTTATGGAATCACCACAATAGATGTGTCTTTGACGGAGCTACTCCCAGTTTGGGGGGTGGTGCCTTGGGTTTTTTTTTTTGTAGGAGGGTTGGCTGTGGGCCCTGTAGTTTATGTTGGTGCTTTTGTCGCCTCCTTAATGTCCTAGGTGTGAATGTAATCTTTTTTTAGAGTTGTAGTGTGTGTGTGTGTTGTACTTGGGGACTTTTCCCCTTTTTTCTTCTTAATATAATGAAGCACAATTCTGCATTTTTGAGAAAAAAACATAATGTCCCCAAACCAACTGTACCCATGGAATGTCCACCTTATTATAAAACTTATGTAGATGCTTAAGGAGCAGGCTTTCATTTTGTACTGTCATATTAATAAGTCCCAAGCCACCATCCGGCTTCGGTACACAGACCAAGGGCCAAGCTGGTTTTGATGGTTTTTTGCTGCTCAAGTGAGAACCATGCCATAACAATATTTTCTAAATTTATCAATTTGTTTGATCACGGTTTCTGGTAGAAGAAAGGTGCACATTGCAAAGGTTGGAAGAGTTGTAAGAACCGCATTAGTGAGCTGTAACCTGCCTGCATCACTTAGAAAGGACAAAAAAAGCCACCAATCTTCTCTCACATTTTGAAACCAAAGGCCAGAAATCTGCCAAGGTCTGGCTAAGCTTAAAGGAAGGCCCACATAGGTGAAGGGTAAAGATTGTTTAGAGAAATCCAGAGTACTAGCTAAAATATCAAACTTCTCTTCAGTCACATTAAAAGGAACCGTAAAGGAATTAACCAAGTTTACCCCTATGGATTCTGCAAATTCAGATAACAAATCCTTCAGATGATTCAACTGGGTGACATCCCCTTGCATAAAAATGAGTGTATCATCTACATACTGTAGGATAGGGAAATCTTCATAACCAAGCAAAGGTATTAAAAGATCCAAGAGTTGATTCCTTCTAGCATTGTTAAGATCTGTCTGTAGCAGATCAGCAGCTTGTGTGCACATTGTAGGCCCTTGGGGAGCTCGAAAACACATGAATGAAACCAATTTTGATAAGAATGAATGTAAGAACGTGTAGATGGTTTAACTCATATATACAACAATTTTATTTCTAAGAGAGTCCCGCAGCAACGCGTGGAGTATCCTTCTAGTTTCATAAGTTTTTCTAGCAGATAGCTCCACCACTGAGGACGTATGCGAAAAATTCAGGTGAGATGCGCTTCTAAATCTTTCGATGGCAAGCATTCCGATAAACTCATAAAAGAATACCCTTGGACATGCCAAGACAATGGACCATCCATTTGGGTTCTTAACGTCCATGTCTACAAAGTTCCTCTTGAAAGGCAATCAAAGTATCCTCACCATAATAGTGTCAGCTGTACCACCTTTGTAGTCACCATTGATGATGATGGGGTCATTGGGATCTCCTTGAGCAGCTGGTTGCATTGGCCCTCGTCCATGAGAGGAATCTTGCATTGCTGATAGTGTTGGCTGTGGTGCTTGCACAGCCATTGCTACTGACAAGACAGCGTGGCAGTGGACAGTGGTGGTGTTGAATTGAGTCCTTGTTGGATGCGGATGAATAGTGGATAGCTATGCTTTTGTTAGACTATAGTGGATGAAAGGCGAAGAGGGATGAATAGTGGATAGCTATGCTTTTGTTAGACTATAGTGGATGAAAGGCGAAGAGGGACGTGTGAAAATAATTGCAGATAGTATCACTGACACTTGTCTTTTGGAGCCGTCTAGGTCTCTTACTATAAGGCCTTACTACTGACAGCTTGCAATGTCAGGGTGCCATGATCTTTATTTCAGATAGCTCCATTTGGAGAACCACATGAGCAAAAATATCCCTTGCAGTTTGCAAGTAACATATAACATAATATGTCAAATATCTGTGTTTTTAGTAAGTATGTCTTGTGTGTTGCTATAATTTTTATTTCACTTACACCATCTTTTGTTTGTTGCCATGCAGTTACTTGTTGTTAATTGATGATGTGTGGTCTACATCAACGTTGGACCAGATCAGAAGTTCACTACCTCCAAGTAATAAATACAGAAGGATAATAGTCACTACAAGATTTCAAGCTGTTGCCTCAACATGTACAACAGATGAGAAAATTCAGAACATCAAAGCCCTTGGTCCCGAAGAATCTAAAAACTTGTTTAAGCAAGCAGTCTTAGAATCCGGAATGAAAGAGGACGAATACAGAAATATAGAGGATGTCACAAAGAAAGTCGTGAACATATGCGGGGGGCTTCCTTTGGCTTTAGTTAGCATGGCTGGTTATGTAGGCTGCAACAAAAAGCCTGCCGAATTGTTAAAGCATTGTCAATATCTGTGTCCGAGTCAACCAAAAATCATCGGGAAGGTCTCAACCAGGAAGAAGAGTCAACTAAAGATCATCGGGAAGGTCTCAGCCGGGAAGAAGAGTCAACCAAAGATCATCGGGAAGGTCTCAACCAGGAAGAAGCGGGTAGAATCATCAGTTACTGTTACAATGACATGCCTGCTGAAATCAAGACTTGCTCACTATACCTGAGCATATTTCCTAAAGGCAGCAGGATTAGTAGGAAGCGTTTGACAAGGCGATGGATAGCTGAAGGTTTTGTCAGTGAGAGGCAGGGGATGAGCATGGAGGATGTTGCTGATGCATATTTCAGTCACCTTGTGAGGAGAAAAATCATAAGGCCAGTAGAGCACAGCAGCAATGGGAAGGTGAAGAGCTGTGTTGTTCATGACATGATTCTTGAGCACATTGTAGTAAAGGCAAGCGATGAGAATTTTATCGCTGTGGTTGGTGGCCATTGGCTCATGCAGCCACCTAGCAGCAAAGTCCGACGGCTGTCCCTTCAAAGCAGTGACTCCAAGCGTACAAATGATACAGATAAGATGAACTTGTCTCATGTCCGGTCACTGACCATGTTTGGTAGTTTAAGCCAGCTTCCTCTCCATTGCTTCAAGTTTAAAATTATACAGGTCCTAGATCTTGAAGGCTGCGTGGATTTCAGACAGCATCATACAAAAGAGATATGCAAAATGATTTTTCTCAAGTATCTGAGCCTTCGAAGAACTAACATGAAAATGCTTCCTAAAGCAATAAAAAGCTTGAGAAACTAGAAACTCTGGACATAAGGGAGACGGATATCTTTGAGCTTCCTAACACAATATGCAATCTTGGACGGCTGGTTAACATACTTGGTGGAAACAAAAGAACAAGCAAGGCACTGAGACTTCCTAAAGAGCTGACCATTAAGAAGAAGATGACAACACTACGTATACTTTCAGGGATCGAGATTGTTGAGGCATCAGCAGACTTACACCATTTGACTGAGTTGAGGAAGCTTTCCATTTATAAGCTTCAGATAAAGAAGCGGGGTAAGGCTTTTAAAGATTTACGCTCTTCTATTGAGTATCTCAGTGGGCTTCTCTCTCCACACCCTTATCATTTGTGATGATTCATCTCGGTTTCTCCAATATTTTGATACTCTTGCCAATCCTCCAAACTCCTTCGTTTCACTCAAAACCTGCGGCAAGATGGTCAAGCTCCCTAGTTGGACAAAAGGACTTGATCATCTTAACAAGTTAACCCTTCCGATGACATTTTTGTGGGAAGCTAACTTGAAAGAACTTAGCAATTTGAGAGCATTATTTTCTCTCACCTTCACAAGTTCTGCAGCTCAACAGATCAAGAAATGGTGACCATTATTGAGAAAAACAGGTCAGGCCCCAACGGAGAAATTATTGTTCCTGCTGGCGGATTTTCCAATCTTAAGCTTCTTCGATTAACTGCTCCTCGCATGCCATTACTGTATTTTGCTAAAACTGCTATGCCATGCCTAGAAAGGCTTGAGCTGAATTTCAGCATGTTGAAGGCCTTCTGGACACGGAAAACCTTCAGTGTCTTAAAGAGTTGCATCTAAGAATCAAAATGAAAAAGAAGAAAGAAGACCAGAATGGCATAGATGTTCAACAACTAAAGGATATACTAGGATTCTCTACAAAAAAGCTCGAGAATCTCAAAATAATCTATGGTCAGTACTATGAGTGACTATGAGCTGATGCAACCACCTGGACATAAAGATAAAAAAAATGCTGCTGCTAGAGGAGCAATATTCTTGATTTATTTTGTTCTCACTATAATGCCCTTGGTTATTTTGTTGTCTTTGTTTCAGTTTAATTTGTGATGCTGCTCAGGTCATGGTAGCTTTTATTTCCGGGTCGTAGTGGTCCTCTAAATTTATATGACGGTTGTTTTCCTTTTATTTAAGAAAGATGAATAGATTGAATGATGCCAAAGCATTGTGTTTTCTGTATCGTTTCAAAACACAAGGCTTTAAGCCTTGTCATCACATTGTAGAACTTTTGTACCCAAAACTATGAGAATTTATCTCCAGTTATCTACCTTGGTTACATATTTATCTTAGTTCTTAGCTATGTATCTTAGTTCCACTGAGAATCTATCGAATTTACAATGACTATATCTGTGGCAGTAATGTGTAAATGCAGTAATGTGTAAATGCAGTTTGTACTGCAATATGTGAACGTGTTTGTCTGTTTCTACTGCATGTGAAAACTGCTATATTTATCATGTCTGAATAAGAAAACTCAATGTGAATGTGTGAATGGTGCACTGGCCCTGTTTAGAGCCTCAAATTCCACTATCGCAAAAAAGCAAGATTCTCCATCACATCAAAATCTTTCGACACAAGATCGAAAGATCTTAAATGTAGGTAAAAAATAAACTAATTGCCCGTTTAGATGTGCGTTCATGAGATAATTCTTTTAAGTCTAGTTACGTCATGGTAGGATAATATTTACCACTAACAAACGAAACGTCTACGGTCTTGAGATGTGACATGCTATAGGAATTTTGCACCAAATTTTGGTGATCTAAACACACCCATATTTTTTGTGCGAATGCAGCGCTTCAATGGCAGTTTCACATTCTAGTGTGAATGATGCTCTATATATTATATGTATAGTTCATCAAATTAAATTTATTTGGTGTGATATGCGTGTGTGTATATGTGTGTGTTTTGTTTGATTCAGCCGGCCCTACAGTATATTTGAACACAAGCGGCTACAAAGTCATCTATCGTATATGATCACAACAAAAATTAAAGAATTAGTTGCTACGACTAATAATCTATGAAATAGTGAAATGAAATTACCCCCATTGAGAGAGGTGTTTCATTCACAGTTACCAATGTTACTGTGTCTTAGAAACGGTAGTATAAAATATTCCATTGAGATTGGTCTTTAGGTAGTGTTGTAAAACTGCCTCAACTACCATGTATCAAAGAGGGCAACGCCAACTGGATCACTAGAAACACCCTGCACTCGCATGCAAAGCTAAACTTGCGCGTATATATGCAAAATGAATCTCACCTTCCTCTCAGAATATTGCTCACTATTTTTGCTCGATGGTCGATTCCACCTCTTAAATCGTTTTTTGGGATTTGATTTTCATATTGTCTCCTTACCCGCTTCTGATGGAAAACATTACTATGGTTTCGGGCCATACTTGAAACCTTGCGTTCTAAAACTGATATATGATGGAAGCCAAGAACCTGGTAGCCGGCCGGGAGCCTGAAAGCATCACGGACCTCTATCATCTTCAGTTTGAAACAAGGCTTTCTCCCATTCTTTCATTTGAACCTGCTATAATATGTTTCTGTTCATTTTCAGGAAGACCGTGAATCTGACATATGCACTCTGTTCCTTTCTCTATCATTTTCATCAGGCTATATATATATACTGTGACATATATGTCGTGTGCAGTGTTTTTACTTTTTTAATCTTACTACTAAAAAGGCCCAAGGGTATCGTCACATTACAACTAATCAACGCTTCACCCCGTAATAACACCGCCCGCTAAGGGCGTCCCATGAATTAATGGTAGAAGACTTAGCTACGTAGTCGGCCGACGTGGAGGTGGCAGACAACAACAAAGACTATTTTATATTGGTGGGACCCACACGCTTCTCTCTCATATGTTCTTGGGCTACATGAAATAGTCAAAGCTATTTGCATGTAGTAGTGACTATTCTCTCTCCTACTTTTCCACGCCACGTCACATCCAGATAGCGAAATAAATGACCATTGGCATGACGGCCTAAACACGTCCCGCTCCTTATCTCCGTAAATATACACAACCGCTCCGCTCCTCTTCCACACGATCCCCGAAAGGAAACCGGCGGCACTCCCTCTGGCTCTCCCGCAAGGTCCACGAGGAAACCAGTCGATCGCCCAGTCCGCCCCGTCTCCGCGCCACGTCCCGTCGCCGAGCGCGGAACCACCGCCCCGTCGCTTGGCGGACGCCGACGCCTCCCGGTCCGCTTCGACGACGAGCACCACGTCCGCCCCGCCGGGCGCGGTCGCCGACGGTCATTGTCTGCCCCATCTTCGCGGAACCGCCGCCCCATCGCCAAACGTGGTTGCCGACGCCGCCCCGTCCGCTCCGACTCCGAGCGCCGGGTCCGCCCCGTCGCCGACGCCGCCCCTGCTCTTGATCTGCCCAGCGTAAGCCTCACTCCCCTTCTAATCAGTCGAGAACATGGATTCTATGGGAACTGTGTGTGCCTATGCACGATTCAATTGCATTTTAATTTGTTTTCTTGTTCTTGTTCCGAGTGTTAATGGCTGCACGCTAAGTGTTTGATTAAATAGCTATATGAGATTTTCCATGGGGTATGACCGTATGGGGAATTACTGAAAGTCCATTGTATTTGATGACGAATCGAACAATGATCGGGAGAAGAAGCAGACAAATGTTGGAACCGTCTTATCCCCAACATCTGAAAAGAATTAGTCGGTGTCTCTGGATAAAAATAAAATATAAACATGAAACAAGCAATCTTTTAGCAGCTAGCAGGCAATTGAGTAGCTGCAATTGCGCTGTCATTATTTTATCTTTTTAGCAGTCCAACTGCTAATAACTGTAATGCTGTCAAAATAATGATATACTTGCTGGTATGAGAGCTACCAAGAATGCCTTGGTTCTGTAATGCTGTCAAAGTTGCAGGATAGTGGGCATCTTCATGTTTGAACACGTAATGATCCAAAGCCAGATTGGTGTGTTAACTGAGAACCGTGTTGTGTCTTCTAGGTTTGGTAAAACAATAGATTTGGTTTGTTATTGTATCGATAAAATAAACTGAATGTCTTACAAGGACATACCACAACAGATGCATGTACTATTTTTTTTCTCTCATGTATGAGACAATAGATATCAAAGCTGGGTGCATTTTAGAAACAAAGTATATGCCTTAATGTGACATTTGGTCAAGTGATGCATCCCATCTATCTGTTCTATTTTAAAAGTAGGCAACATAATAATCTTTGACCATTTTGTTTGATCCTATTAGTTAGTGCCTGCAACCTTGTGGTGTTATTCTGCTACTTTATAATTCAGGTGCTAATTATAATTCTTCTACTGAAATTTTATTTCATGCCTTTGCAGATTTTTTTTCTCAGCTTGGACGGCATATTCAGAGGACCTCTTGCACTCAGGGGCAGGTTCTTCATCAACCTCAGGTTCTTTCTGTCGTCCTATCCAGTAGCTTCTACTCTATGTTTATTCCCTGCCTTTGCAGATTTCTTTTCCTCGGCTTGGGACGTCGTCGTTAGAAAGAAGTGCAGCCCCACTGACATGCTATACTAATCCTTACTACTACTTGATATTTAATAGAGGAAGCCGGAAAGATATGGTGACACTATGGTGCCTGCAACCTAGCGAGGATGGTCGTTATAAAGATTTCTTTTCCTCGGCTTGTTATATATTGAATGTATATAATATATCCATGTTATTGTAACATATTGGTTGTAATTTTTCTAAAATGTTTCACATTCAAATATTTTTAGGCTTACACATATATTATCATGATATTATTATGTGTTCCCGCTGCAGAACGCACGGGCATTTAACTAGTATATGATGATTGGGTTCCATGTGAGCTCGAAAGTATTCATCAGTCTGGTATGCGTTTCGTACACTATTTTGACTAATCTGTTGATAAAGCATGTACAATTAATTCCTCTTGCATAATTCGCCTCATATACAATTAAATAAAATTCCTGTGACAAGAAGCATGGCATTCACCTAGTTCTTAATATTGATAAAGCATGTATTAACGAAGGTAACATGCACAAGCATTTAAAAAAATCACAAATTAATACTACTGAGGGAGGATGGCTAACAGTGCCATATATACCTAGTTATTATTGGGAACATCACAAATGGACAAACCCAGAGGAACATCACAAATTAAAACAGAGGAAGGATGGCTAACAGTGCCATATGTATAACTAGTGATTCTCGGGAATCTCAGTAATCTCTGACTCGGAAGAAGACGGGTCCAAGCGTGGCTGGCGGGCAGCATCTTGGGATGTGCTTGCCCTGTCCTGAGCCTGATTACCTCCAACAACAAGGCTCCGCTCCTCCTGTGAACCTGAAGCTTGGCTGGGACCAGTGATGCTCGTGAGCAATTCATGACTCTCTAGAAACGGGAGCTTGGCGAGTTGTTGCTGCGTTTCCTCCGGTAATGGATTCAGCTTTGGGCAGCCTGAGATGTCGAGGACACGTAGCATATTTACCTCGCCTATCCCTTGTTGCCTCTCTAGCTTGAAGCACATGGAGAGGTCAAGTGTATGCAGCTTTCTGAGAGCACCCATATTCTTCGGTAGATGGCCAAGGAATTTGCTGTGGGACAAGTCTA
The DNA here is from genome assembly GCA_015847255.1 of Hyparrhenia diplandra. Lineage (NCBI taxonomy): Eukaryota > Viridiplantae > Streptophyta > Magnoliopsida > Poales > Poaceae > Hyparrhenia > Hyparrhenia diplandra. The sequence continues at coordinate 340,671 of JADLZK010004740.1, forward strand.
GATGCTCTATGTTGACAAGGCTGGCGATGCAGTCCACGTATTTGCGGCTTTCCTCATCTGGCATGGCGTAGCAGATTGGGTCCAGGCACGAAGATATGCCCAGGAACCGGAGTTCCTTGAGTGTGGGCAGAACATCATGTAGACCCTTGAGATGGAACCAGTCTTCAACAGAATGCCCGCATCGATGTGACAAGTTCAAGTATCTGAGATCTGTGCAGACACTCAGAGCTTCCGTGATCCCTTCAAGGCAAGAGCATCCCGACAGGTCCAGGTGCCGCAGATTACTGCTAGAACCGCCCGTCCGGACTGACTTGGGAAGTGTTTTTAGCCCGGTGCAGCCTGACAGGTCCAGGTGCAGCAAAGACCGCCAGCAGCCTCCGAATGATTTCGGTAGTGATTTTAGCCCCGAACAACCGGACAGGTCTAGGTGCTCCAAATATACCATACTGCCGAATGCTTCAGTTAAGTCCGAGAGTTGACGAGAGCAACGCAGGCTGAGGTACCTTAGGCATCTGGAGAGCCCGTTGATGATCGACAAGGGAAGCACTCGGTCTTGAATTGCTGGAGCGTTAAGATACCTCAAATGCTTCAGCTCACCAATAGATTCCGGCAGCTTCCCCAAGGAGTGTTTGGTTAGTGGTGGCGTCCTGCTGTCTGGCCAGTAGGCATTGTCGAGGAAGTCGTTATCTAAACAGCCCCTTAGATCCAGGAGTCGAAGCTTCTTGGCCGATGAAAACGCACCGTCACTGATCTTCATATTGCTGCAGCCAACAAAGCGGAGCGATAACATCCTGTGTGCACCTGGCAATATACTTGAGAGATTCTCTAGCGTGGCGTTCAAATTGCTGACAAACGCGAACAAGCCACTCCTGCTGCTGTTCATATACGACGACGACAACGTCGCCATATTTCTACCATCCACAACAACCAGCCTCTCGCCTAAAACATATCTTGCAAGATCGTTAACCACATTGTTCATTGTCAACGGCCTCTTTTCCTCGCGAATGTGCATTCCACCCAATGACCTTGTGCCAACCTGAAACGAGAATATATGAACAAATGCCGTATATAAGAGAATATCAAATACACTATCCATTCTCTAATCACGATAAAAAGGGGGGAAAGGCACGCCAGCTGATTAATAAAAACTGCAACTTGAATACACTAGTGCTAAACTTTCCGCTATATATATAGTAGTACATGGGTTTACTACTAATCAAAGGCTTGATATATAATCCTGTTGAGACAGACTAAACAGAGATGGAAATTTTGATAAACAAAAATATATGTTCATCAATTCGTTACACTCTTGGTGGTTGAGCTGTGGTTTTCTTATAACTTTTAGTAGTTGCCACCATCTAGACGGCTTGAACCAGTAGTGATCAATGAGGGGGAGTATCCGTGATTGTTCTCCGCCTCTGATCATGTTTGCAAAGGATACTCTAATTGAATCTGTGTGGTTAGTTGGGGTCCTTGTGTTCGATTCATGCAGCATCTAAGTTGTGGGTCTAGCCTCAGTAGGTTAGGGCGTGAATCATCACATTAAGACTTGCCAACTAGCTTGTCGCCAAGCAACCGAACCACGGAAATTTTTAATCATTGTGTTCATCGCTTTCACTACTACATGAACTTCAATCAAGAAGGGCAAAACCGATTAATCGAGACAACATCCTCTCTGTGGTGTAAGCGCACTCATAATGCAGACTCTATCATAGAGTCTACGCTTATTAATTAGCTTCATATTTATTGTACTTTGCTAATGTGGCAGTATATTTATGGAAGAGAGAAGAAGAAAAATCAAGACTTCAAGTCTTATTTGGACTCCAAATCCACAATACCCAAGATAATAAATACTTTTAGACTCTATGGTAGACTCTGCATTGTGAGTGCTCTAATAGTCTCCCTCTTTAGTCTCTCCTTATACTATGTAACCTGGTGTCTTTATGGCCTTGTAAACTCTTTGGGCTCTGCGCCCCAGCCATCCACCGGCTCACGCCGGCATCTGTGGCTTGAATATATCAGGTGGGGGTCGTTTAACCCCCCCTCCCCTCTCCCTCAAAAATAGAAGTACTATTTTACTAACTACTTTACTTTAGTGTTTGTACAACTTTAGTGTTTGTAGTCTTTGTAGAGAATTTTTTATAGGCTATTCACACAACTATCCATCTACATCCTTTTACTAGAGCATCTGGTTAACATATGGATTGTAAGAATCGCAAATATGGAATGTTGTCGGCTGTTGGTTAGCCAATAGGGACCCTATCGACAATTGGAGGGCCGAGAAGACCCTATCGACAGCCCAGTAGCTGACTGGATCCCCAACCAGGCGTGGCAATAAGCATGTTGGGCTGTAGAGAGACGATAGTGTTCTACAGGCTGGCTGTGAGCCGACATGCCTCATAATATCCAATATGACCTTTCTTGTTCCCTCGGACTCCTCTCTCTCTCTCTCTCTCTCTCTCTCTCTCTCTCTCTGTTGGGGAGGGCGACCCTCGCCAGCCCCGGCAGCCCCGCAGGCCTCACTACAGGGGGCCAAGAACATTTCTCCCTTAAATGGATCACGATGAAGTCTTGCAGGTCCGGCAAGCGGAGGCCCCTCCGCGAAGGTACGAACGACGAAGGCTTCGCCCATCACCAACAAGTCGATCTTCGAGATCGCCGTTCGAGTCGGGAACAAGAGCAAGTCCTGGGCGGCGGGAAAAACCAGCGAAGGAGACCCTCGGGGGGGAACCCCCCTCCACAAGCACATGCGATCGGGCGGCCGGCGTGAGGAAACCCTACGCTTCCCGGCCCGGAGAGAGTCGAATGTGTTATTCCTGTACTAACCTTGTATGAATAGTTACTAGCCTACCCCCGTGGGGGCCCACCTGTAAGCGTGTGTTCCCCTACCTACCGTGTACCAAATTGTAAATCAGCTCCTCGACCCTCAGTATTCCTATAAATACCCGGGTACGGGCATGAGGAAAGGGGATCGGTTGGTGGCGAGTTTAATTGCCATTTACTCGTTTTTTACTTTAGTCCTCGTTTCGCCACTTGTATCGCTTGCTTCTCTTCAGAGGCCCGGACGCCCCGACCGTTCCGACCTTCGGCAACTCCAGCGAAGGTCGGGCCGATCGAAGGTCGCCCCGCGCCCGCTCGCACTCCAGTCCGACCCTGTGGAAGCCCTCGCCCCCTCTCCCGACTCCTCCGGAGGCGAAGGCTAAGGGGCAGGTGTGATCCCCACTCTCTCTCTCTCTCTCTCTCTCTCTCTCTCTTTCCGTCATCCGTCGTCGTTCACCCTACTATTGCACGGTCAGGGACTCGTGGTGCCCTCGTTGGCGGCCGCCAGATCCAGTGGAGGGCATACCCTGCCGCTCCACAACCCCACGGGGGGCTGCACCTAGGCCGGCGCCGCACCTCGCCGGCAAAGATCGGAAGTATGGTCTTTTGTAGGGGGTGTGGGGGGATAAACTCCTATCCCCTCACAGGCCACTTCGGGCTAGGCCTTTCGGGCCGGCCCAGCACGACGGACTCAAGCCCTTGGCGTCAGAAGACGGCGATCATCGGGGATCACGACGTAGACGTGGTCGCTAAGTTAGTTTCCTTGTATAGCTCTATTGTAATCACTACAAACTTTCCTATTGTAACCGATCAGGATAGATCTTGTTGGCTTGGATCCGACCTGTAACCCTGCTCCCCGGACTATATAAGGTGAGCGAGGGATCCCCGAGGGACATCCGATTCTCAATCAATCAATACAATCTAAGCGGGGACGTAGGTTTTACGCCATCAAGGCGGCGTAACATGGGTAAAACCCGTGTGTTTTGTCCCGTCGCTCGTCTCGCTTAACATCCCGTTAGTCGCCTAGCGCACCTCTACCGCTCAATCTACTAGCTGGGCATACCCTTACTAGACTATCGTCAATAAACCGACGACAAGGGGTTCCCAAGCCGTCTATTCAAATAGATTGTAAGGACGATTTAGCCGTCCCTATGAATCCATTTCAAAGAATCCACATTGCGCCACAAAATAGCAAAAAAAAGAAAAAGAAAAATAATGAGTGAAGCCCCAAAGGCCAGCCCACGGCAGTCACACATTTTTTCTAAAAAAAAATGTTTCCTGGCCTAACCACTCTACACAATTCCCGAGACTTTCGGAGTCTTTTTACTTTCATGTTGCCTGAACTTTTTTCTTTATTCTCGTTTTGTTTGCCTGATATGTGAGCAAGTGCGATAGGCGCTTTGTGTCTTGTAAAGCTGGTGATCCCAGCAAAACTTGGTTCGATGGCTTTCAATATAAGTCGGGGTAAGCTCTTTGGTCTAAAAAAAAAAACCACTCTACACAACACTGGTTTGTATCTATATGAATGAGATATACTTTCTACTCATATTATGTTGAACCAAACTAGAAATGAGTGTTTGCGACTTTAAACAAATTTAAATGAAAACGTTTACAACTACAAAGTTGGTATTGGAAAATTTGAGTTTAAAATGTTAAAAAATTTAGACGTTATTATCCTCAACTAGGAGAATTCAAATAAAAAGTTGTCACCTAAATTGTAAAACTTTTTTAAGATTTTCAACTTTCATTTTTATTGTTTCTCCATTCGAGATCATTTAAAAAATTGAATTTCAAATGTGAGAATTGAAACATAGATTTTCTTCACAAGATGATTTAAAATGAAAAGGTTGTTAACTACAAAGTTGTATAACTTTTTTTTTGGATCTACAACCTTTGTTTTGGTTCTTTTCCATTTGAAAAATTCAAAATTCAAAATTGAGAAATTCAAACTATGACACATGCTTTCAAATGAAAAGTTGGAAACTACCGAGTTTTATAACTTTTGAGATCAACTTTTATTTGGTTATTTATCCATCCGAGGTCATTTGAAGAAAAGTTTAAATATGAATATGTAATTTTTACTATTCATATTAGTATGGGTGACTATAAATCTGTCGGGAGCGGCTAGATATAAACCACCTCTACAAATAGGGTCATTTATAAGGGAAAATGATAATTTGGCCATTACAAAATTTAATAATGGCAAACGGGCAAATACCAATTATGGAGTGACAAAAGAGTGAAACCCACTGTATATAATGGCATTATTGCCATTGTCTCTTTGCAGGAGCGGCTTGTTTAGGGCTAAAAAAACTAGCAGATTGATATGATGTACATTTTAACTCACCTTGGCTAAGTTAGCATCATGAAGGAATGAAATATCCGAAAGCCTCCGGATTATAGATTCACCGTCTTCTTTCGTAACACCCACCAGCGCAATCCAACTGTAGATGATATCATCCTTGGCCATATTGTGCCGATCCCGTAAAGTGGCCAAGTAAGCAAAGCATAACCTTTCAATCGGCGGCATAAGCTTGTAGCTTAGACTTACGGATGAAAAAAATCTGTTGTCCCTTTCTGAAAAGTCATCACCAAAATATGCGTCAAATAAATCATCAGTGCTTCTTACTCTTGACCATCCTTCGATACCCCTGCCCGTCAGCTTGTGCCCAAGTGCTTGAGCTATTAATGGTAGCCCCCACACTTGGTTGCAATCTCAGGCCCTATCTTATCCAACTCTTGTCTGTCAACTCTAGCTTCAAAGCGACTTGTTTGCTTGATTATTTGCCAGCACAGATCATCACTCAAGGGATGCAACTTGTATGGCTCGACATTGGTGGTACAAATTGCCCGGGCGATGCTTTCATCGCGTGTTGTTACTAGCACGTGCACTTCGCTTCCATGTTCTGTGAACAGGTTCCCCAACTTACATAACTCATATTGGTTGTTCTCCCATATGTCATCCAGAACGATGAGCACCCTCGTACGATGAGAAAGTAGCTCATCAAGGCATTGCAGTACCGTCTGTAAGCAGTTTCGAACATCAGCATGATATCTTCCTTGTTGTAATCCCTGAATGATAGATTTCCCAATTCTCACCAGGTTAAAGTCCGGTGACACATAGACCCACACCTTTGCATCGTAATGGCATTGGGCAATGTTGTGATTGTAGACCAATTGTGCTAAAGCTGTCTTGCCAACTCCTGCAAGGCCAAAGATTGGAAGAATGACAGCCTCCCTCACGTCCCGTGAATCCAATAGTATATTAAGTATCTTATGTGTTTCCTCATCCCTTCGTACAATCAAATCCATGTTGACAAGAGAACTTGTTTCATGCAGACCCAAGGACGATGGTTGCTCCTTGCCAGAACACCAAAAAAGCCTAAACTTACCGTCTATCTTCCTCAGCCTTTCGACTACCTTGTTAATCTTGGTCGCCCTAGGTGCAACCACAGAGCAATGGAGCACCGTGGCCGTCTGCAAGGATTTGGTCAATATATCAGTCATGATTGTTAATACGAGTGGAAGATTATGTACTCAACTCAATAACCAGAACATTAGTGGATGATGTATTAGATCAGATGCACGACGGACATATAAATACCTGTGCTGCACCGTTGTAGTTGTTCTGGATTTCAGCCATCAGATCCCAAATGTCGTAAGCAACATTCAGAAGCCTCTTTTGCCACAACCGCACCAACTCCTCCATCATCGACAATCTCTTCATGTGTTCCAGACCCGCCGCTAAACTCTCCATTATATCCTTCATCTGCTCTAGGGCGGGCACCAATTTCCCATTTCTTATTGTAAGCGCAACAACTCCCAGGACACTCGCCAACATGTCACGGGCCACCTTGACAACGGCAGAGGCAAGCTCCCCCTCGAGTTCGGGGATGGCAATCTTCCTGCTCGGATCCTCTTCAGCGCTAGTGTTATGACGGACCTTGGCCCGAACTTCATTTACTTGTTCAAGATAGTCTTTGTGTTCCACAGCATCATAGCAGGGGTGTGACAAGTTGAGATTCCGGAGATTGGTCAGACCATACAGGGCCGTAGGGAGCTCTCTAAGACAAGAGCAGAATGATAAATCCAAATATTCCAATTTATTGAGCTTGGAGAATGATTTCGGAAGGTCATCTAGTCCGTGGCAGCCTGACAAATTGATGTGCACCAAATTTGTTAGATTCCCAAATGATTTTGGTAGATTTTTTAGCCCAGAGCACCCTGAAAGATTCAGATATCCTAGCAGCACCAGCTGACAAATAGAACCCGGCACTTCCTGCATCGAAGGATCCTTCAATTCCAATACCCGGAGGTACTTGGCAAATAAAAATGAGTCGTCGTTGAGCTTGATTTTGCTACAGCCCAGCAAACTGAGAGACCGTAACTCAGCTGGCAATATACGAGAAAGCTTCGATGATGCTAAGCCACAATTGGAGAAAACTGCACAACGACAATTTCTTGCCCTCTTCAGATCTCTTTCGTTTTCAATAACCAAAATTGAGCTCATTACAGATCTTGCGAATGAATGAATTAGGCCGTGCATAGTGACCAAAATCACAGGTTGTTCATCACCATTTTCTCCACTAGTCTGTAATATATATACATTAAAACAGAGGAATACATTATGTCAGTAATAATCGTTTTGCATACTTATTTGTGTTATAAAGAGAATATATATTCTTGGAAATATTTGGCACCAATAAATGTCACACATTTCATTTATTTTTTGTAAGGTGCACACATGCACTCCCAAATCCGATGTTTTAATGTTCAACACATAATTGGCTTAAGGGTTTTATAGTTTACATCTCATAAACTTATTGCCATATTGGATTAATATTTGAAAGTACTTTCAATAATTGTGAATTTTGTTGCCATCAACAATGTGTAATGATGTCACTTCATGTTGTTTTGCCAAGGTTTTTGCAAAATTAGAATAAAATAGAATAGCGGGTGTAGCACAAAAAAAACTACATAGCCTACACAACCGCCATTCATATTAGGCAAACAAATAATGGAAAGGTGTTATTATTCTCCATGTAACCTTACATGAATTGCATAGGAAACAATTCAAGGAAAATTATGTTCTTAGCTATTTTGTGAAGAACAAATATGATAGAGTTAAATGCTTTTTTCAAGAACAATCTTTGTGAATGATAGGATTATCGCAAAATGGGTATTTATCTTTGATACCTCGCATATAATAGTTTGTTACCTATATATGGAGATTGAAGGTGCCTAATATAGCAAGGAGTCAAAAATGTTATGTGTAATGTGATGAGACAATTCAACTCTCTTCTAACATGGGTCATATGTGATATGGTGGTTGATTGACAACATGATATATACTGCCACCACCCTAAAATAATTGTTGTCCTCGCTTCCCGATAAATAACTTTGATTACATATATATTAAAATATATTAATATTTATGTTACATGATTAGGATCTGTCGATTCCGGCTAGATTGGGCCGGAATTGACACCGATTGCTGATCGTCGGTGACGAAGGTGGTGGTGATGACGGCGATTGGCGGCGAGGTGACGTAGATTGATGACGATGGCGAGTAGTAGAGAGAGAGGAAGGAAGAGGCGGCGTGGCTGGAGGAGAAGGCGGCGTGGGGGCGGCGCCGCCGCCCCTTGACGGCGACGCGTCGGCGGGGAGGGCCGCCCGCAGCGGCGCGGGCGGGCTGTGGCAGCGGCGTGCGGCGGTGGTGGAGGCGGCGCGCATGCGCAGGAGAAGGAGAGAGAGAGAGAGAAAGCCACGAGCCTGGAGAGCTGTTGGGAGTTACCCCTTTAATTTATTTCTTCTTAAGATTCAACTGGCTACATGCCCCTTGTATTTATAGTCCGAGGGAGACTTGCACGCTAAGCAATCTCTAGGAGGTTTCCTTATAGATTGGAATACCTCTCTCACAAGCAACCTATTTAATCCCTATTTTATTCCTATTTTTATTCATTAAATATTCCTTACTTTATTGCGGCTACCGACGTGGCGCGATTACGGGCGGGGCGGCGGCGGCCGGAGGAGGTGCAAGTGCTGCGCTAGGGCCTTGGGCCCTAGGCGGCGGCGGTTCCCCTTTGGGCCCTATTCCGGCGATCTCTTTTTGGTTCATGACATTTCTCCCCCCTTTTATTTGACATGCGCCGTCGCGTATTTGTCGCTTTTGCAATGTTGTCGTTGTTGATATGCCGGGCGAAGATGGAGACGCTGACCTTTGCCGGGCCGCAGACCACCTTGTAGTACCTTTAATAAGGCCGGACGTAGTGGCGATGTTTGTCGAGGAAGACGATCTCCATTCCGGGCGCCCAAGCTGTTGCTCCTGGTTGAAGCGTGATGGTATCAGCGATGCGAAGTAGGTTGTCGCCAATTTGTGTTGCCATTTGATGAAGGATGGGAGCCTCCGAGGTAGTGACGAAGCCGTCGAGGTAGGAGGTTGATGTGGGTGGTATGTACCTCTTTGTCGTCGTCGCTGAAGCTCACAAGTCTAGGCTTCTTTGAAGATGGAAGTGTCGAACTCCTTGACAAGTTGGTTCGTAGTGCTCCCTATGTAGGGCGTCTCCTAGTGCAGTGCAGCCCACGGTATGTTGGCGTAGTCGTACTGGGCATAAATGTCGTTGAGGAACATGGGAGCCAACTGATATGGCTCGAGTCGCCCCGCTATTTGCCCGAGTCGCGTAGTTGACGTCACGATGGTTGTTGGTGTCGCCGTTGAAGGACGTCCCAAAACCGAGAGTGTGGCACCATGGTATGTTGTCTCCGTTCGTCGTGGTGCCTTGGGAATGCGGAGGAGCCAAAGAAGGAGGAGTGTCGTTGTTGTCGGTTTGGCGGTATTTGTGTACTGATGTTACGCTTGCGTGGTAATGCGATGATGTCGCCTTTTTTGGAGCTGCAGCTTGAGAGATGATGTTCTCTGTCATTGTTGATGTAAATTTGAATGTCCAGCGGGTGTAGTAGATCGTCGGCGAAGGTCGGCGAGTGAACCACCGCTTCCATGGCGGCGCGGGGGCGTCGGTGTTCTCATCGGCCGTGGCACCTATGTGTGGAACGTTGTGGTTGCCAATGTCGAGGTTGGCCGCTAGGATGTCGTCGTGGTTGATGCCCTTGTAGTTGTTGTCGATGGTAGGCATGGTGAAGGCGTAGTCGACATCGGGGAACGTCATTGGCATTGGCATCCTTGAGGATGTCGTTGCCGTTCATGGCGCCCATGGTGGCGTCCTTGTCATTGTCGGCGTCGTCGATGCCGCAAGCATTGTGGTTAGCGGCGTTAATGGCGATGTCGGGGATGTCGTTGGCGCTTCGTGGTGGTGTCGTTGTTCTCATTGATGATGCGTGGTCGAAGGCGTCTTGGTTGACGACGTCGGCGACATCGTTGGAGCATGGGGAATAGTGGTAGAAGCTCCTTGTTGAATGGGATGGACTTGCCCGGTGATTTGTGGAGCGTGTGATGTCTGGTCGGCGAAGTTGTAGGCGTTGTTGTTCATGTTGCCATTGTTGTCCGGGATGTCATGGACGTCGGGGTTGAGATTGGCGATGTTGTCTTGGACGTCGGGTGGCGTCGTTGAGTCGTCCTTGTTGGCACTCCGGTTGTTCCCAATGTCAAGGATGATGTTGGTAGTGACCGGGAACTTATACGTGACATTGTAGTAGCCGTGAGACATTGACCTAGTTGGGTAGGCTTTTCGTCAACACCGGTGGACGTCGATGGTAGCCTCCGGTTACGATCGATCCGGAGAACAACGGCGGGGGGCGCCCATGGGGTAGGCGTGCTCGGTGCTTGCGGCGTTGATGATCATGGAGGGGCGGCGTGGCGGCGCCCGATGGGAGCGTCGTCACCGCCGGGCGGCGCCCATGGCGTGGGGACGTCGTCGGTGGTGGGCGAGATGACGTCGAGGGCGCGCGACGTCGGATAGCAAGGCCGCATGCTACGGTGTTCTTCTTTGTCTTGGCCACCGGGTCGTCGTAGATGAACGGAGCGCCGCCAAAAGATCGAACTCAAGAGTGTCGCCGTAGATGAAGGGCGTCGCCAAAAGATCGAAGTCGGCGAAGGAGCCCCCATGTGCAGCTCGGCGTACTGCGGTTGCCCATCGGATCTTGGTGCTGTTGGTGGTCGGAAGCCGTCGGTGGTGGGAATCGCCTGGTCTCCGGATACCGGTTTGCCGATTCGGCTAGATTGGGCCGGAATTGACACCCGATTGCCGATCGTCGGTGACGAAGGTGGTGGTGATGACGGCGATTGGCGTAGGTGGCGTGAGATTGATGACGATGGCGAGTAGTAGAGAGAGAGGAAGGAAGGGCGGCATGGCTGGAGGAGAAGGCGGCGTGGGGGCGGCGGCGCTGCCGCGCCTTTGACGGCAGCGTCGGCGTGGTATGGCCGCCACGGGCGCGCTGGGCGGCTGTGGCGGCGGCGGCGGCGGTGGTGGAGGCGGCGCGTCTTGCGCAGGAGAAGGGAGAGAGAGAGAGCCTGGAGCTGGAGAGCTGTTGGGAGTTACCCCTTTAATTTATTTCTTCATAAGATTCAATCGGCTACATGCCCCCTTGTATTTATAGTCCGAGGGAGACTTGCACGCTAAGCAATCTCTAGGAGGTTTCCTTATAGATTGGAATACCTCTCTCACAAGCAACCTATTTAATCCCTATTTTATTCCTATTTTTATTCCTTAAATATTCCTTACTTTATTGCGAAGCAACCGACGTGGCGCGGTTCTGGGCGGCGGCGGCGGCCGCCAGGAGGTGCGCGGCCAGGCCTTGGGCCCTAGGCGGCGGCGGTTCCCCCTTCTTTGGGCCCTATTCCGGCGATCTCTTTTGGTTCATGACAAAGTATCTATCTTTGAATCTAGTTTTCTAATAAATTTATTTGAACATACAAATATTGCACATATTTTCTAAAAATCGAGTCCAATTTGCGGCACAAAAACCCAAAAACGACTAATTTGGGACAAAGGCAATATGTGCTATTATATTCTTATTTTGACACTAAATATTTTGTTGGGACACGCCTGCGTACTCCTTATTCTTTCCATGTCCTTCCATGTTTGGATTGGCGGATCCATACGCGTGCGGATATTTCCGCGCTATTGGATTGTTTCTCCCAAGTGACAAAAGATGAAAAGTTGAGATAGGATGTTATTGGAGAGTAGTTTTTTTAATCTTGCCCAAAAGATCTAGATTGGGAGTGGGTTTTGAAAACTCTTATAGATGCTCTAATGTGCACCATATAGTTTAATCGTGTTAGTTAAAGTGATCTTTTCCATGCACGTAAATTGTATTTTTAATTTAGCATGTAACATGACTAGTGTACAACATGGACATGACTGAAAAATTAGCTTAGTTAATAATAAACAGTTCAGTGCTTGATGTATCCAACATAAATAAAACTATACATCAATAATTCAGTTCATAGTTTGTCAAAAAATAATTCAGTTCATACAATTATTTACCAAAAATAAATTGAAATATATAAATTTAAAATTACTTTACGCACGAACGGATAGGAAGTGTGCACTAGGAAGACCATGAGGATCTTGGCAAGGCTCATTTCAAGCTTGAAAAAGCTCACTCCTTGCTACTTGAGCAACATGATAAGAAGTGATTGTATCATGTGATATTGGGATAATTTGTGATATAATTGATGATTAGGGGCGTAGGGCTGTCTAATGCAGGTGCAGCAAGTAGTAGGCTAAGCTACGCTATTGGTTAGGGGCGCAACGCGCAAGTAGGGATGAAAGTGGTACGGATAATCCTCCGCACCGATCCGTTCGGATCCGAATTTTAAGGATATGGAGAAGTGTTTTTAATATCCGTGCGGATACGGATAATCGAATCCGACTATATGCGGATGCGGTGTAGGATATGGTATTGGCAAAATCCGGCGGATATGGATTATCCGATAATTAAACACGGATTATCCGATGCTTATAATAGGATAACCGAATATTTTAAGGAGCCAAAACTTGAAAAATAATTTAAGTATCTTTATGCTACATATAGAATTGTAATCATGTGATTGCCTATTTACCTAATTTGTAGGTGGGTGTGTTGTGATTGTCTAGTTTCATATTTTAAGCATACACGAAGTCATTCTATACGACTATACAAGAATATTTACTTGTTTTATATGCTTTTTTATCTTGTTAAGTCCAAATTTAGAACTTGTATTAGTTTTGTGAGAATATATTATCCGATTTCTAAAAGTCCGGTTCCGCTCCGACACCGGTCCGAACCCGCACCATTTCCGACATCCTAAAAAATCCGTATTCGCATCCGAATCCGCATGATATCCGATCCGATCCGAAACCGATTAGAAAAAGAGGATTAGGATATGGTAGAGCCATTATCCGCTCCGATCCGATCCGTTTTCATCCCTACGGCGCAAGTCTCTCGTGTGATTAAAAAAAGGAAACGGCGGGAGCTGTACCCATTTATTAAGGAGAAAGGAAGTTTATGTACTTGATGAGAATATTTCTTTCTTTATTATGTTGATTATTATCATTTATAATTAATTAAAAAATCAATGGTTTGGGTTTATTTAAAGCATTACCTTCTAGCAAGTAATAAAGGGGTTGTATGGATGATCGATGAAACACAATGTCATGCATTGAAGATATGATAAGAAGGTACCACATGCATTGGCTGAGGGTGGAATAAAATGTTACTCATTTTCCATTTGTACTGTATTATTATTCAAGGCACACGCACTCCACAGGAATAATAAAATAGTGGCAATGTGTCGTATATAGGACTTTTGAACTCACCGAGGCTAAGTTAGAATGCTCAAGGAATGAGATGTCGAGAAGCCTCGAGATTATTTGTCGTCCGGTAGACATCCCGTTGCTTGTGTCGATAAGACCCATAGCAATCCACCTATGAATGATATCATCCTCTGCCATACTCTGCTTCTCGGGTAAAGTCCCCAAGTAAGCAAAGCACAACCTATCATTAGGCGGCATGCTTTGGTAGCTTAGACTTAGACTCTTGTAGATATCCAGTTCTTCATTGATGAATAAATCATCAGTTCTTGTGATTTCTAACCAATCTTCGAAAGGCCTGTCCTGCAGTAGTTTCCCAAGTTCAAAAGCTGCTAATGGCAGGCCCCCACACTTGGTTGCTGTGATCTCCCGCCCTCTTTTATCCAAGTCTTGTTTGTCACTTATGTTGTCAAAGCGGCTTGCTTGCTTGATTAATGCCCAGCACTGGTCATCACTCAAGGGATGCAGCTTGTATGGTTGGACCTTGCTGGTACAGATTTTCCTGGCGATGTCTTCGTCACGTGTTGTTACTATCACATTCACCTTGCCGCTTCCTGCTTGGTGGCCGATGTTAGTATTTGATTTCCCTTGTTTTGGGCCCAACGGACCGAACTAACCTTGATCCGCTCCCTGATCGGGGGAGCCCAACCCACTAATGGTTGGAGGGCCCCTGTTCACACACGGTAAATAAATAGGAGGGTGGGGGCGCCGGGGCACGGTACCCTAAGTTCGCCGCCGCTACAGTCCCCACCCACATTCCAAAACCTATCCGATCTACAGTGCCGCAGCTAGTGACGGGAAGACTCTCCACCGCTACCACTGCGTCGACCCCGGTGACGCCCCTTCACTGACCGTCGCTGCCCTAGTGCAGAGGAGGTCCCCGACGGATCCATGGCGGAGTCAAGCAACAACGTCAAGACCAAGGATGGTCGGTACCCGATCTACTCACATGTATTTACTATTCGTAGATCTAGATTAGTGTAGAATATGTTGAGTAGTTCTTACTGTTAGTAGATCTTAGAGTCAGTAGTTGTTAGTAGAATGTTTATTAGAACCATTAGTACTTGCTGTTCATTCATTTGTTATTAGTTGTACCCGTCAGATCTACTGTTAGAAGATTCACTAAGTGTTTTAGATCTAACAGCCGACACCCAACAGACTCTTCAGTCTATCTAACTCTTGTTGGTCTTGTTCCCAGATGTCATCGAGAACGAGCAGCACCTTTTTACCATCACCGACTAGCTCGTGAATGCATCGATACATAGAGTCCAGGTCCGACAAATCATACGGCCTTGCTTTAGGAAGCTGAGAAAGTATAGAGCTGCCTATGCTCCTCAGGTCAAACCTCGGTGACACATAGACCCATACCCTGAAGTCGTAATAATCTCGCGATCTGTTGTACTCATTGTACACCAATTTTGCCAAAGTTGTCTTGCCAACGCCAGGAAGGCCGAAGATTGGAAGGAAGACGGGCCCGTCTCTGATCCCGTCGTCGTTGCTCATACCTGCTGCTGCTGCTGGTGATAACAAGAAATCAAGTATCCTCTCTACTTGTTCATCCCTGCCCACAATTCTTTCTAAGAGGAGGTGAGGAATTGTCTCTCTTCCATCATAAGGATAACTTTGGTTGTGAACGTCAAATTGCTGGATGAATTTGAATGAGAATTGCTCCTCACATATCTTGTGCAGTGCTCGTCTTAGCACGCTGATCTTGTTGGGCCTAGATATGGACGACAAAGAGAGAGGGAACATCCTGGCCGCCATCTGCAAGGATTATCAACATGTTTGTCAACACAAGTTGTGCCAGATTAAACAGGAGACAGTAGCAGATGCAGTAGATGAGATGTAGGATGTACATACCGGTGCTGGATCCTTGTTTGTTCGGATTTCGTCGACCATATCCCAGATATCGTAGGACACACGCTCAAGCCGATGTAGCCACAACCGGACCAGCATCTCCCTCGTCGACCGTCTCTCAGCGTCCTCCAGCATCGCCGATATGCTGTGCATCTCATCCTTCATCTCCTCCAGCTCGTACACCATCCCGGGCATGGTGTTGGTGACGACAGTATCTCCAAGCGCAGCCTCCAACTTGTCACGGGCCACCTTGATGACGGCCGAGACAAGCATCGCGCGGGCATGGTCGTAGGACGACATGGCTAGCTATCTTCCTGCTCGGATGATTGCCTTCAGCACTCCCCACGGTGGTCCGGCACAGCTTGAATGTGTTTCGCTATACGGTGGGTGGTCGCCGTCAGCTTGGAGTTGACGGACTGCCAGTTTAAGAAAAAAGGAGGAGTTTTTTACTTCTTCGATCGATGCACATGCACATGGTGTCCAAAAATAATCCCTACTCCATCTGTGTTCTCCTACAATGAATTGAATAGTTATATGGGGTAGACAAGGACGCGCCGCGCCACTGACACTTATAATACAGACATTGAACAGGTCCCAGCTGTGTCTACTGGTAACTAATCAACGGTTTGCCAGATGCAATTAATTAAGCATCTGTTCAGAAGATCCCTCCACATGAGTTGCGCGCGTAGAGTGGATCGATCACTAGACCCAAGCAAAATCGCACGGCCCGGTCTTCTAAGGTTCTGTGCATCGGTGAAACCAATAACAATTTATCCCTAGTCTGTTAAACTACTTTTTTTCTTTGCGTATTTCATCGTAGTACCAGTAGCTATAAATTAAAGAAATGCTCCCAACGATCAATGCAACTTAGCTATTGGTGCCCTCGGAAAGTCGTAATGACCAGCCGTGCCACTTGCTTTCTGGTCATGGCCGCTATAGTATGCAGTGGTTCAGATCAGCACGCAAGCTACGGAATCTTTTTTTTTTTTTTTTTTTTTTTTTTTGAAAGAAAGCTACGGAATCTTTTATCTCAATAATTTCAAGAAAAATGTATCAGCAGTTTGATGAACCATGGCCTTCACAATGATATTGCGACATTTTGTGAATCTATTTATGCTGACAACATAAATGATGTGGTTAGTTTCATGACTTATATCCAAATTTTGATTCATTGTTATGTTTATATAAATGCAATATTGTGATAATAACCACCACGTTTTCTCAACATTGCAGAGGGAGGCGTATGACTTAACATATGCATGCACGTTGCAGTCTTTTATCACTTGGGTGGGTTATACATGACAATTTGATGAACCTATTTTGACTACTGAGGGGGATGCAGGAAAAAATTATTGTGACTAGAGAAAATTCTGGACCACTGCTCATTATAGTTAGTAGACCTTGTGAACGGTCCTGTAAAGCAAAGGAGTGTGCTTTAATAAATACATTGAACTACATTAGTTGTGTTTGCTTGTATGAAATCAATGATCTGGACTTCTCGAGTACGTGGTCCGACGTCATAAAGTTCTAGGAGTTTGAGTTAGTCTTGGTTGTAATGAAACTGTTCTGAGTAGTTGCAAACTTATGTGTAATGACTTTGTTTAACTAATGACTTGCATGAACTTTGAAGATGGACACGACTTGTGTGTAATAACTTTGTTGAAATTATCATTATTTGTGTAAGTACCTCTTGAATTGGTGGAAGCTCTTTGTAACCGCAAAGGAACAACAACTGAAATAAGAAAAAAACAAATATTGAAAATTAAAATTAAAACAAAAAAGAGGATATGGAGGTCTGGTCGGAAATCAATTAGTCGGTTTGTACTTTGTGAACCGGGACTATAAAGGTCCATTTTTAATCCTAGTTGCCCAAACTGAGACTTGGGGGGGGGGGGGGGGCTTTAGTTCGGATGGACAATCCCAGTTGAGAAAGGGTACCAACCAGGATTGTAACTCATTCGTGTACTAGTGGGCTTGACAGAAGCTTCACCATGCGATGTACCAAATCCCCTCAGCGTTGGGTGTGCCAGCATAAATGATAGATGCATAGTATATGAACTGACTAAAATAAACCAAAACGAAGGGATTATTTAACTGAAGATCCTGAAATTGAATAACGTCCAGATACAGATAATAGCCTATCATGCAGACCACTACGTGGATCACTGGTTGTATGTACTAACTGCTTTTATCTTTGATGCTGCTAATTCCATCAACTGAAGTTATCTTTAGATTTAGAGTTTTATGGTTGTAGTACAAGTCATTTCATCATAGGAGTTAAACAACATTATGTTTTTTTTTTTCAGCTACTACTCATGCTTCAATGTCCTGCTTTACTTTTGATGCTGATAATTTTAGTGCTAATAATGAGCCATGAACGTTGTTTACAACTATCCATTTGACTGTATGCAGCATTTATAAAAGGGAGGTGATATCTAGTTGCAGTTTTTTTCGTGCAGGCTAATCCCATTGCAGTTTTTTTTAGTACTAATTATCTAGTTTCCCATGCTCCAAGCGAACCTGGCTTGCAAACTGCACTGCAAGGTAGAGAGAAATGCACCAAAACTGACTTTTTCTATCTCCAAAATAAGAGACAAGTAAAAGTAAGCCTTCCCTTCATGGTGCTTTCACCAGGAGTCAGAAGCAAAAGTAATTGAAAATACGCAACTATCCCAAAGCACCTTTGGAAGTAGTTACTATATTAAATATCCCAAACTTACTTCGATTTTTGTGTAAAAGGAGCAAACACAACAGGGCTAAAAGATACTGATATCAAGGCGTTAGAGTAAAGTGTTGGAACCGAGGCTTCTGGGCTTGGCTTCCGATCTGGCCCAGCTTCGGCTGCTTACAAGACGAGCCGGCGCCTCCACGGGCCCACCGAGCCACAACATATAAGGTTTTGGGTCTTTTCAAGACAAAAGACCGGTCGATAGGTGAGGACCTTGTGCTCCCCCACCACAAATTACCAATGTGGAACTAACCCACACAATCTCCCCTGTAGTCACACATCGAGAAAACTCTTTTCGGCTCATACCTTTTCGTGTGGCCAAAACGTTTGTCAATGACCCCCCTCCCCCGCTCGTAGACAATCTCCTCCATAGTCACACACTTTTCGGCTCACACCTTTTCGTGTGGCCAAGGCGTTTGTCAATGACGCAACCCCCCGGCTTGTAGCGGGGCCGTCGATGTGTGACCTACCGAGATTTGTTGAACACGCAGCGGAAGTGTGGTGTAGGCCCATAACCATTGTTGGAACCGAAGCTTCTAGGCTCGGCTTCCAATCTGGCCCAGCTTCAGACGCGCACGAGCTAGCGCCTCCACAGGCCCACCGAGCCACAACATAGGTCTTAGGCTTTCTCAACCCAAAAGACTAGTCGATAGGTGAGGACCCCCGCCTTATATATTGTGCTCCACCACCATCAAGTACCGATGTGGGACTAACCCACACATAAAGCACGCACAGATCAACATCGTTATGGGAAGAAGAGGCATTAGAGTTTATTTTTCATCATTCTTGGATTTCATTATATGTAGTCCAGTCTTAAATGCATCCATCTATTGGCTAACATTAGTAGTATATCGTTAGACAATTAAGTATGTATATTGTAGGCCTCTTCCTCTACATCATCAACCATGGCAACAACAAATCAGTAGGTGATATGACCAGTGCTAGTCTGAAGATTTAAACCCTTTTAAATAAATTATATATGAAATTAATTATCAGAATTACATCTATGTGAAGCTTTTAGATACAGCCATACAAGAGATATGCTTTGATCCTAGAGCAAACGAAAATAAACACGAGAAGTAGAGCTAGAGAACAATGGTACGAGACACACAAGGAGTCAGAGACAGAGTGAATAAACAGGGAGAGCAAATGGAAGGATCCAGCTCAGCTGAAGGTCACACGAGATTAGGTGGCGGAACCATTTCAGTAACTGTCGGTGGTAGTAGTAGTCAACTACAGGCTGATGAAATCTTTGTGTGAAGGGGGCTGGGTCATAATCTTTTATTTGGGTTGGGTGGTGGGGCTGGGCGTCAATTGCATGCGAAAACAACTTCCATGGAATAGGTTTAGTGGTACTATAAATTAAAGGTCGGTTGCCACAACTCACATATCTCCCTCAGCTCGTAGGGCAATTAGACAAAAGCGGTGATGGAGTGTCCACCAAACGAAAAAGCTTCGTTGCTGCTGCTGTTGCTGCTGGGGTTATTCCTCGTAGCCCAAGCAAGGTCCAAGTACCAGCCAGAATACGTTGTCGTCTCGTCTCGTGGAATGTCGACACTCAGCCAGCGGACGACCTGCTGCAGCGAACGCGGCTGGTGCTTATGGAGAACGAGCCCAGCTCACGGTGCAAGGTCACTCATATCTTACACCGAAACAGGTGGTGAAAGTGAGGAGCCCACCCTGTAGGTGGATCAAACTCCACCTCCTTGCTGGAGGTGACCGGGTAACCGTGGCTTTTGATGACGGACTCATTTACCTGTCTGCCTTCAGGAACAGGACCAATCATTGGAACTGCTTCCCTGGCTACGAATCTTTTTCCCTGACTGTACAGTGCTTCCATTTGGAGACACGTACGGTAATGGCAACAAGTACCCAAGAATGGCAGCCGTTCCTCTAGGCAAGGCGCCGACCATAAGATCTGCCCGTCTACTTTCTGGATACCCGTCAACGACAACTAAAGACGACGCCAAGCTGAGTACAGTCTCATTCGTGCTCATGATATCTGAAGCACTACGCCTGGTACCCATCCGGGAGGTGTTCACCGGACAAGATAGGATACCGAGACTTTTCTGTCCGACACCACTGCTGAGCTGGTCAATGGTTGGGGCATACATACAAGTTATATCCTGGAACACTCGGTAAATGTTAGCATGTTACTAAGCATGTCAAAGGCCGTTCTTTCTCTTCGATTCCCTCTTATCAAACACGGGATGAACCGCGGCAGCCCAGCCAGGCCACGTCACCCAAAATTATGTGCTCGCGACGTGTGTGTACGGCGCTCCTTCTCATGGACGTGCAGAGGCCATGTCGTCGTTAAACCGGTGGCCATATTTATTTGCCGCCGCCGCGTCTTATTCCCAGCTTGCCCTCTTTTCTTCCTGTTGCTGCTGCCTGCCTCGTTCCCTCCATTCCCCCACACGGTGTCGTCCTCCTCGCCTCCTTTTCCTAGGCTTCTCCACCCACCAACCCGTTGCCGCCGGCCCCTTCAGTGGATCTTCCCGTGGCAATGGTCTGCCACTGCTGGATATGCTCACATCAATTCATCTTTCTCCTTCGGCACTTTCGATTCGTCACCTCCAGTTGCAGCAGTGGTCGCCTACCGGATCCACTGCGCCGCTACGGAGGTCCTGGCTGGTCAGGCTCTCCGCCGCGTGTCGCACCGGAAGGAGTACCTCGCCTGTTTCATGCATCTCTCTCTCTCTCTCTCTCTCTCTCTCTCTAGGAACAACTGCTGGTTCCCTACGCTCGATGGCGATGGGCCGTTCATGGGAACCCGCTTTTGGCGATTAGGGCCGATGTCGCCGCTCCCTCTCTACCTCTCCCAACATCAATGTTCTTGCTCCGCCCCTCCCGAGCGCCTCCTCAATGCTCCACTCTACCGTAACCGACGACCCCATACCTGGACCTAATTCTCCTCTTTCTTGTGTTGGATTTGTGATTCTCAGTTGCTTCATAGTTGTTTCGTCCTTACTACAATTTTTACCTTCACTCTTGGTTGTTGTAGGGTTAGGATTCCGGCCCAACCTTAGGGAGAAACTCGCAATTATAGGACCCCAAATATTATAGTTAGAACTCCAAACATGTGTCTCTCTATAATATGGAGCAAATTACATGGACAGATGGTATAAACAAGGACGTGGAGACAGCCAAAAGGAAGTGGGATGAATGTGACGGCAGACCATTTCTTTTCTCTTGGGATTTTGATTTGATTTGAGGGGAGAAGAGGAGCTCCGTGCTCTGCTTCCCTTCTCCTTCTCGGGCAATTTTATTTTCACAAGTACCATTCTCATTCTACGATGGTCCGTGATCGTGGAGTAATAATAATAATCCAGTAAGTTAAGTGATAATAATAAAAAAATAATTACTCCTACGATGAGATGATCTTGATTCTTACGGCAGGCAGCATGAGCAGCCGTGTCCTCTGCTCCACCACCGTCACCGTTCCAGGCCCAGCAGCAGGTGCTCCCCGTCTTCTTACTCCTCCTCGGTCAGGGTCCAGGTCGGGCTTCCTCCCGGCCGCCGCGCCAACTCCCGCCTCGTTCCTCCGCTCCGCTGCGCATCCTCAGGTACGCCCGCCCGTCTCCCTCCGATGCCCCCTCTTCCTCTCCTCTTCGAATGGATCAACTATACCAGCAGGGGGAGGAGGAGGCAGACATGTGCCCGCCTTTTCCATTTCATTTCGTATATGGCGAGAACAATCCGGGCGCTAAATCACTGGATCCAGTTCGTTTCCTCCTTGGGGTGCAACGGATCTCGCCCTGGATCCCGTTAGTCTAGGTCGCATTGCGATCTGCAGATGCCATCAGCCGCTCCTGTCCATTTCCGTTTCTCGCCTTTCTCCGGCCGCCGGGACCCTCACTTTTCCCTTACCAACGGGGAACCACATCTTCTGACCCTCATCCACAGGTTTAGCAGTGATGTCACTGATGATGTTGATGATAGGATTCGTCGTCCTCTCATTAGCTCCTCTACTTGGGATCTAGTAGTACACATCCATTTCTCTTCTCTCAAGTTATTTATCTATTAATCTTCCATATCCTACTCTAGGGGGTTGTCTTGTATACCACTAAATCCACCACTCTTCTCTGCCTCACACTCCTCCCATGTCCAACCCATGTGCAGGAGGAATGGAACTCGGCGCCACCACCGCCCTGTACCCTCTGCACCGCTGCAAAACCATTTACCTGGTATACTTGCTACTTTCTCCTCCATACTACTGAATTGCACAACAGGCAACGGATGTATGTATGAGTGCCTCTTTCAAATGTGCAGGTCAGGCATGCCCACGGCATTCACAATGTCGCAGGCGAGAAGGACTTCGGTGCCTACATGTCACATGACCTGTTCGATGCTCAGCTCACTCCTTTGGGATGGAGCCAAGTAAGATTCTGCTCTTTCTTTCTTTTTTCCGTGAATGAATCAACTAGTTCTCAGGTGATGAAATGAAACATTACTTTCTCATAGGGTGTTAGTTTCTACTAACAAAACAGGTTGCAAAATAGAGCTGTGCTTCTAATAACAATTTTACTTGGGCTTAATCCTAACAAGGTAGATCCAAATTGCATGTGTTTATTCCAGTAATAAATTCTAACTAAGCAGTAATAAATGTAGAATTAGCCACAGAGATTATTCTGTATGTTATCTTTTTCAAACCAGCAGACAAAAGCTTGAGAGATCAGCTGTCCTGTATGCCACAGATAAATTTATGTTTAAAGTTTCCATCATGCTCAGCTGTCTTCTCTATTAATTTCCTTGGCCAAAGCTTGGAGAGATCACGTCCTGTATGCCATGAACTCTATGCTGGCACCAACATAAGGCATTTTTAATGCCTGTGTTGTTGGCACCAAGTTATGATAGAATAGAATTTATTTCTCCTTCCCCAGTCTCCAGTAATGACATATTTTTACACTCCCAAGAGCAAGGTCTTTCGTGTTGATGAATTGAGATGCTTCTAGTGAATCTTTTGTAGATGATAGTGTTTCATGATTCTTCAAGACCATGTTGGTGTTAAATTCCAAGTTTCATGTCTATTCTGTACATTAGCTGAGGAGCCATCATGCAATTGTTTCCATGGTGATGGACATGGATCGGCTTGATGGCTTTGAATTCGGGATTTGTAGCCCCTTCTCCTGGCCCCTTGCAGTTGCAAGCTCTGCTACTATACTTAATCTGGTTCTGGTCAGGGACCCGGCCAGCCGGCCGGAGTTGCAATGAAAATGCATGCATGGCCCCCGCCGGCCGGCCGGCCGGCGGATCGGAGCAGCAGTTGTAGTTGCAGACGAACCAACGAATCAGTGATCCATCATCTACTTGTCTATGAGTATCCAATGCATGTTCTATGCGATCGGCTTGTGAGCTACTGGGCCATCCATGCATGCATGCATGTAGGAGTATCACCATCTTTTCCTCTCCTCTCTCTCTCCTGCCATGTTATTTATTTTATATATTATATAAATAATCATATGTTGTGATGACTAGTACTAGCTACGACGTGCATGGTAGCTTGGTTTGACGTTGGCGTTTGGAAGGACTCGCGGGAGTTGGACGGGTCGATCCGTCCACCACATGCTGATGAATCTCTGAATGATTGGTTAGGCACGCTGCACGCAGTCGCAGCGGCGGCCTGCAGCAGAAACTGTGCAGCGCCACGCCACCCGGATAGATGACCGTCCAGCGTCCAGTCCAAGCGACTTGTGCCGTCACAAAAGCCCCCAAAAGTGAACTCGAGCATTCCTTAGTGGAACTCAACCTGCCCAACTTTAGGCTGAACTAATTAGGAGAAGTTGAAAAAACGGAAGTATAAGGCGAGGAAGCAAGGAGAAAAATGCAGACGGGCAATCATAAAAAAAAAATGGCTAACATTCTTAACATATTGTTCTCTTAGCTTGAACTTATCCGTCCAACTTATCCTACATCAGATAGTTTATTGGTCCTAAAACCACCCGTTGCTCCTTACGCTAGTTTGTTATGCTATGTATAGTAGCTCATTGTTAACGGAAAGGTGATCACTGTGGTATGTATGATTCCTTCTTCTATAGATGGATTTAGTTTGGAAAGAAAAAACATCGAATAAGGTTTCCATGTTCTCGCTATTTTTTTTTATGTTAGAGCACTAGAATAGATTTATTAACTGTCTACCTAAAAAAATATTTATAAATCGGCTATTTGGAGAAGAAGTTGTCAAGTGTTAATTAACATAGCCTGTTCAAATTGTAGAAACGAGAAACATCAATGGCCGATTTTGGATCGTCCAAAGAAACTAGACATGAGAAGGGAGAGCGAAATGGGGTCAAATTACACACGCGTCGACCCATCTCCCACGTCGTCGGCAATCAGCGAGTTGGTAATCAAAGGGTGCGTGTGTGGAACTCACTGGAAACAGAACATCTGAAATGGAAACAATGATTGTGGTCATGTAAGTTTCGAGTGCGTGAAGCTCAAAGTCAAAGCAACACAAGAGAAACCATGCAAAGGTTGTTTGTTTGTTTTGACACGTGGATTGGATATACTCCTAGGATAATCAGTAGGATTTGAAACTGGCAAGGAACCATTTGTCAACACACGGAGGACATTAGTGGAGGTGGGCTGGTTGCTTTGCGTGTGCCTGCGGTCATCTTGCTGCACTGCACTCACCGGTGGTTTGACTTTGACTCTCTGGGCTCGCCTGCACACACACACACACACACTAGTGTTTGACCTTGCTATTTCAGGATTTCAAAATTATAATTGGGATTGGAATGCTGGGCCTGTCACGTGTTTGCTGCAGCCGACGGAAGGTTGTCAGCCATGACGACGAGCGTGTGTTGGGGATGCTGCTGCGGCATGTCAAAGGAAGCTGTGTCCGTCCTCCTTGGGATTCGCACTCTCTTTTCACCGCGTCCGTCCGCATGGGTCGATCACACCGGAGCATGAGCTAGAGTCAGCGGCAAGTGCAAAGGCGGCACACGCACCCACGCAACTCACAAGTCTCTCCTTGCATTTCTCTCCTCTCATCCTGAGATGCGCTTGTCTACAGCTCTCATTCAGTGATCCCACACTGAAAAAAAAAATACACATACCACGTGCGTTTTTAAAGGAATGAAACAAATTCTAGTCTTAAATAAAATAGTACTCCAGCATTTATATATTTAAATATCTTTGCTAAATATATCTTATTTTTATATTTTTGATCGAATTTTGAGATTATTTCTCGTTGTTGCAAAAGGAAATGTACATTCCTTTTGGGACGAGCTGAGTACACTGGTATTGCTACTAGGTTTGTTTTGGTTCAAACACGAAGAGAGGTGGGTTACGTCCATTTCAATTTTCAAGGATGACACAATCCTATATCTAGGTTTGGTTGAGTCATGTTGGTGTGGACCCTAGTTGGTAATCACGTTTTTTCTATTTTTTCCCTCCTTGCTTCTTCTTGCCCATGGAGATCCTGAGCATTGTAATCTTAATTTGTTTTAGCATTATAATTGCTTGTGGCTTATGGTTCATTGTTTAACAAATGTTTGAGGTCATGTGGAATGGATGCAAAAACAAATTTAACATGTCCGCTGCTCATGTTTTTTTTTTATATGGCCGTGAGGGAGGAAACGGTGGACTGTGAGCCTCCCTGGCTGCTAAAGGATGGAGTGAGGAGGCAGCAATGACATTTCACCGCATGTACTATGGGATGACGAGATTGATGTGCAAGTCAATTGGACATTTATTAAAGTTTAGAGACCAAAATGAACCTCGGCCAATAGTTAATTGACGCAAGTCTCCATTTAAGAGAAGTACAATGTAGTTAGTGCATGCCTTTCTCTCTTTTTTCCCCTTGCAGTTGAGGATTAATAATTTCACAGTATACTGTAGGAGACTAGGGGACTCCTTTTTTCTTTTTTTTTGACGTTCAGACTAGGGGACTCTAGGAATAGTAACAAGGCTACAATGCCTGGTTTGGTTAGGTTCCTGATCTAGGTAGCGGCTACGGAACAGCACAAGGTGGGCAGGGAGGGATCAGTTGCCGCATGTGGATTCTGGCAACGGAAAGGAGGCCCGCCCCCGCCGGTGGATTCATCGAAGATGTGTGCCAGGCGCAGAGCAGGGTTTCGCAGGCATTGGTATGAGCGGCGCGGCGCCCTGTCCTATTCCACTAACCAATACTCCCTCCATCTCATTATACATGTCGTTCTAGGAGATGGGGGGAGTACCAAGGCAAGAACTAAATGACCTGCATGCCCCTAGAAATCCCATGATTGCATAGACAAAAACACTGTATAGTCAGAGTTCAAAGAGCATTAAATGCATGTTTCAAACACATCCCCATCATCCACTTGCGCTCCAAAGTAGTACTACTACTATCCACTTGCATGCACAATTTTCATTAAACAATTGAAAAGTTCACCGAAACTAAATTTTCCAGCCGGCGGGAAGCTTAGCGCCAAAAAGTAGAAGAAACTAAACAAGCAAATTCAAATAGCCATTCAGGCGCCTAATTTAACTTCTGGGGTACTAGAAGCCACTGCCTCACTGCCCACCGCTTCAAACCATTCACTTGCCATGGCCCTTGACTTGAATGCAGCTCCAGATGAGGAAGGAGATGAGGGACCTGATCTCAACCACCCACCTGCAAATGAACAAGATAGGGGTATCCATGATCCCTTCGAAGCTGTTGGTGCATGCGAAATAAGAAGAGGTGATCCTTTACCTGCCCTCCTTCTACCAGCAGTTTAGTACGATGATGACTTGTTTTTTTCCTCTCTTTTCTGTGTCTCCTGAAATGAGTTTGCTTGGATTTTGTTTCTCACTTCTCTTTTCTGTGGCTCCAATACAAGTGGAATTTACAGCTGCCCGCCCATTTGATTTAAATGAACAAGAACCAAGCCTACATGCAGGTGAATATTTGCATCAGTTCTATACAATGCTCGTTTCAGTAGCACAAATAAAGTGGTGTGTTTATGTTTCTCACCTGAAACTAATTTTTGCAGCAGGACACAATGCAGGACCAGATGACTTACCTGGCCTCTTTGATGATGCACCAGTTCATAATGTGTGCCATCCCTTTGATTTGAATCTTCTTGAATGTATAAAGTGCACAAGAAAACCCGATAACAGGTAATTATTTCCAATCAGAGACTTGAGCATAGATGTATGTTCACTGAAAAAAATAATGCATTTGTGCACATCGTAGGCAAAATTAGTACCTGTGTCCATAACTGCAGCATGTGTGATAGAAAAAATAATCCCGAAACACATTTATTAGCCCCAAGTCCAAAATGATTTCTACTTATCAGTTCATATTTTTATACAGGTGGACAAGATGCGTTGGAGGATCTCATAGAAGAGTGTGGCGTGTACACCGAAAGTGTTGACATCGCATTTGATGAAGAGGAGTTGTTCGACTCAGATGGTGAAGAAGATGAACCAACACACGATGAGGAAGAGAATGCCCAAGCACATGATGGTGTACATGATGACCAAGGAAATCATTATCAGGCTGGACATAGGGCGAAGGAATTAACAGATAGACAAAGACAAGACATAAGCTGACGAAAGTCACGAAGCTGCTGACTGCACACAATATGTACGCACAGTGAACAGCCTAGCACAATCTCAAGAAAAGTGGATGGCATGGTCAGAATGTCTTACCCCAAACTACGGCGACCTTGGGCACTGATGTCCTGTGCCTCTGTTTCGGGCACAAATTCGTCATCGTCAGCAAGTAAAGATGAACTGATATCAACTCCTTCTTCAGGCCAATCAGGGAACAACTCGAACTGCTCAGCTCCGCCTTCCTCAGTATCTTGAGCAAAATCTTGGCCTTCAATGGCGATGCAGTAGTGCTTCTTGTCCCACCAAGTTCCAGGACGACGATCTCGCCCACGCATGCGAGTTGCAGGCTGCATCCCTCGGGTTGCCGCGATCCACGAAACTGCGCCTCATGTTGGGACAGCCGCCGCCGTCGCCTCCGTCCCCTCACCTTCGGGCGACATTGGAGGTCGCATCGGGCGCCGCCTCCCACCTTGGTCGACCTTGGAGGTCGCGATCGACGGCGCCCCCAACCTCCAAGGCGACCGTGGAGGCCGCATCGCCGCCGCCCCCACCTTCCGGGCGAACTTGGAGGCCGCATCGCCATCGCCGTCGGCTGTCCGCTGCTTTGGCCCCGTACGGCGACGGGCTCTACGGCAACGGATCCAGGCTAGGCGGTCGCGGAAACGGCGCCGCCATTCAGGGCCAGCCATGGCGGGGAGATTGAGGACTGGGAGATGGAGCCAGGATGGAGGCGGAGGAGATGGACCGGCGATGGAGGCGGAGGAGATGGACCGGCGATGGGGATGAATTTTTTTTTTTTTGAGGAGGCGATGAGGATGAATGGCTGTGCGTGCGCGTGCCTCGTCAATGAGAGGATACTGTAAGCCTTCCCGAGCCTTCCCGATAAGCCTTCCCACCATCTCCTTTTTTTTTTTTATTTTTTATTCACGTATTGGGTGGGAGGCAGGATGGGATCGATGGATGGATCGCTGGCAGGGCCTCATGCTGTAGGGTGCAGGTCTAAAACGACTTGTATTTTGATACTTCTTGAGAGGGCTAAAACGACCTGTATAATGAGATGGAGGGAGTAGCACTGTACGAGTACTACTTGAATTCGTATGTGTAGTACTGTATGTATCGGCAGGCTCATGTGATGCATTCGGCGGCCTGAAGGAACCTGAAGGATCAACAAGAGATGCAAGCTAGGATCCGGTCCGTAGGCCGTACCACCGACACGTACTACTGTTGCTACCCCCATGCTTATGTGAGTATACCGATAACAAAGTCAGGTCAAACGGCTCTCTCTCAACGATCATGCTCATTACCATGCATCCTGCATTGCTTCCTACCTCCTTTCAACTTGCATTGTCAGTATACGCACTAACAAATATTTGCGTTGATTTGTTTGAACAAAGACGTCCATCCAGCAGGAATACTTATATATGTCACTAAATTAAATATCGTTTCAAAAAAGTATTAAATAAAATTGGTATATAATTTTATCTTGTAGGCATGCTGAGCTTGTAACTGAATCCTTTCACATATCATAGTTACGTACGCCGGTTTAGGGTCCAGGAGATCGATTAGGTAGCTGCTTTCGTAGCTGTATGATGATTTTCAGCTTAACTTGCGTTCAGCCACAAAGGAGGAATTAAACGTCGTTTTTAGCTTATTGTAACAAACATGGCTGCTGCTGATTATTCCTCATCTAGGTAGCGGTGGCAATAGAACGGTACAAGGTGTGCAGGAAGGGATCAGTGGCGTCTTCTGGGAAGTGTACAGAGCAACGGGGAAGAACAGAGCAGCAGTGACTTTAAAAAGGGATCGTAACTGGGGAAGGTCGGCTATAATATGAGCGGCGCGGCGCCCTGTCCTTGGGATCGAACGATGCTCTTTACCAATCATGCTGCTCAACGGATCGATAAGAAACCAGTGAACTCTTCAGGAAATTGTCGTTGGGACTAGGATGAAATGCTTGACAGGGCTCACTAGCTGCTCATAGCAATGTCATGCATGATTAATGGTACAACTACTACATGTTGGATTGAAAATGCAGAGTATATGTATTTTCAGGGGAAGATGAAGATGATTGCAATAATATTAGGCAGACTGTTTCTAGTTCAGTAGCTATTGATCAATGACATTCTTCAAGTATCTATTGTATCCAAGCTTAGTGGTTGTCTTGAGACATTGGAGGCCACCAAATTTAGGCAAGCTATGCTCGCGAGAGTGAACAAGTGGGTTTTCTTCATCAAAGGTTGTTTGGAAATTTGGAAATGAACAAAAATTTATTTGTGCTATCTAGATTTGACATATTATCCTTTGCTTTAGTTCATCATTACCCATTTTGCCCCGTTTAGCCACAAATGGAGTGACTTTAAAGCTGGGGAAGGCAAGCTATAATATGAGCGGCGCGGCGCCCTGTCCTTCGGATGGACGATGGATCCTATTCCTATTCTGGGTGGATACATGCAAGAAGGTGGTGAGTCAGCCTCTGCCTCTGCCACGTGGCCTGCCAATAGGCAACAACAATGTGGTTTCACTTTTGACCGACCGCCCCATGCATGATATGGTCACCTGCCCTTTTCCCCATCGATCTATTTTTTTTCAAAAGTCCTTGTGGTTTGGAAAGAACAAGCATATGCATATCCATATTTCCCTGTATTTCCTCCGCTTTAATCAGCACTTTAATGCCAGATTTAAGGAATGTATATGAGAGCATGGATGGGTGCATATGGATCCCCAACTCCTACTCACTACACACGCTTGATTGCGCATCCAATCTGCAGCAACCAGAATCGTGTTGCATGCAATGCAATGCAGATCGATACATCACATTTTGTTTATAATCTTTCAACTTGCATTGTAGAGATCCAATGGGCATGCTACTGGTGTACTAGCTTTTATAGAGGCAACTTGCAGATTGGGCCTACATAACATGTATATTTTGATACATGATCAATAATAAATGTCACTTGGATCATACAGTCACTGATCCATCCATCTCTATCACACATTATACAGGAAAAAACCTCTTCGTCATATAAATATATAAAACTACTACTATATATAGTTAGCATGGATGGCCACCGGTTGAGATTCTCGAATGAATGAAGACAACAACCAACAGGATTGTAAATAATTCGGCCCTGTTGCTGATTCTACCATATATCTATATTTAATTAACAAACTCACTTGTTGGGCGTTACAGTGCAAGGGTTGTCCTATTTTTGGAATATATGTACAGCCATTTGATGTTTTGATAATTGTATTGGGACAAGCAGCAAAACCGGCTAGGCCAGGTTAATGAGAAGGCTGGCCGCGCCGGTTTTGTTGTTGCCCATCTAATTAAAAACATCAAACTCGCTTGGACAGGTTTAATTTGAAGCCGGTTGTCGGGTCCCAATCGAAAACTAGAGAACTTGTTGATTTTAATGTGGGTTTGTTTTCCTAGTGGGATAAGATCTATCTTCCTCTCTTTATACGAGAGACACATATGTAAGATTGAGGTGCACAATACAATAAAAAAAACAAATTTAATCTACTTTTTTTTAAAAAAAATCCAAACCCTAGCTTTTCCAACATCGATTACTCGATGTTCTACACATCTCTTGACCAGTTTCTTGGGCGACCTAGGTGATCTTGCCAACCCTAGATCAATCCTAGGTCTCTGGACAGTCTTTCTACGACCACACCCGTAGTATTTGGATGAAATTTAGAATATATGTTTTTATGATTTTTAGGGCCTGATTGGTTCCTTTCCCATTGCAACCTGGCTCGCACCAGCAGACCAGGCTTGTTGGGGGAAGCCGAACCCTAGGCACCCCTAATTCGGCCGAGTAAACCCGGTAGCGGGCCGAATCCTTGGACTTTCGGCGGGCAAGATGAGGGGAGAAATCGGTTGGACGGAAGGAGCCTGGCAGGACCGAAAGTCGGCACATTCGGTCCGTTGGATAGGCCGAATGGGCTAGCTTTCGGTCTAGCTGGGAAGAGAGTCGATGACGCGGCATGGTAGACGGCTTTTCGAGCCGAAAGGTGCGCCTTTCGGTCAAAGACCGCCCCGAATGCCGGAGAAATCGGTTTCACAGATCGATGGCCGCATGTGCAAGGGGATGGGCATCGGGGCTGCGTTCCCGTTGTCGAAACCTTTGGCTTTCGGTAGCGTTGCCGAAAGGTAGGGTTTTTGGTCCTGTTGCCGAAAGCCCTTGGCCTTTGATGGTGGCGCCGAAACCTTTGGCTTTCGGTCAAGTCTTTCGGTTGTTCTAATAGTTTTTACAGGTGGCTTAGGAGTCTGCGCGTGGGCCCCAGGAAGAGTTGTTGGGACTGCGTGCCTGAAAGGACCAAAAAGCCCCTCGGCGTTGGGGAGAATATTCCGAGGAGTCGTGAGAGTAGAGGGGCATTGAGGTCATGTAAAAGTCTACGGACTACTATAAATAAGCCCCGAGGGGGCATTGTAAGACACAGATGAAATTAATGAGAAAGAGCTCTAGTTTTGCTTTCGGCTGTGTGTGTTTCGTTCGTCTCCCAGGGGGTGGCACACTTTAGTGCTACTCCAACATTGGCGCCCACCGTGGTTGTGCGGGCAACCCATGGCGAAAGGCAGACCGAGAGCGGCCGCGGGCAAAGCGGCGAACATGCCCGGCCGGGATCCACCTACCGAAACCGGCATGCCCCAGGGGCAGGACCAAGATGCGACAGGAGATGCCGCTACCGGCCCGGGCGCGAATGCGGGCCGAGGGTATCCGCTGGGCAGGTCCCTACGCTTCAAGAAGAAGAGATCCTAGAGGGGGGGTCAGTCCGGGGACCAGGAACGAATCAACGATGATCAAGCAGAACGCGGTAGGATCACACAGCAATTGAATGATAAACAGGCTGTGTTGAGAGAGTTAAGAGCACGAAGGGACACATTGTTGTAGCAGGAGACAATCGACGTAGGGAGAATTCGGCTCGAGAGCAGCTCAAGCTAGCCGAAATCGAAAAAGACAGACTGATCCGGGAGATCAACCAGATGGAAGATTGGGCAGTAATCGCAGAAGAAAGAGCGGAAGCCGGAATCAGAATTCGGCAGGCCCCCATGCTAGGAGAGGGCCATGAGGGTCTTGATATCACATCGTCCCTTTCGCGAGAATGTAGCGACACCCATGGCCGGTGGGGTATAAGCCCGGAAGCTACCTTCGTTCAATGGGAAATCAGACCCGAGAAAGTTCATAGCCAGCTATGAGGCTGCAGTGCATTCGGTTGGAGGAGATTCGGTGACGCTTAGCGAAGTCCCTCATCATGACAAAGAGGATATAGCACTTGAGTGGTATGTGGGCATCCGTCCGCTATCGGTCAAAAGCTAGAGGCAACTCAAGGAGTTCTTTGCTCGCCTTTGAGGGTTTCAAAACCACGAAGAAGGGCACGAGGGATTTCCTCGAGTTAAAGCGGGAGGAAGGGTTGTCACTCACCCAATACTTGGAAAAGATAGTCCAGCTTCTTCTCGAGCCCAAACTCGAATGTGTCGACGATGTGGTCATCGCGGCGTGGTCGGCTGAATGGCTATCGGTCAGTGTGCATCCACGCTGGACAGAGAAGAACCTACGTCAATTAAAGAGCTGTATGAGCAAATCAAAAAGTTCGCCAAATCTGAAGAGGGCCTGAAGAGAAGAAAGGCAGCTAGGAAGGATGAAAAACATCAATCACCTAATGTGATGGCGGGGGGCCATCAACGAGATGGAAAGACTTTCCGCCCTGTTAACAACGTCCAGGAGGAATCAGCCCAGTCAACCGAAATAACCCGAGAACCGAATGTGAATGACCATCTGGGCCCTAGGCCACCCCAGCCGAGTAGAGGATGTCGAGGTGCCAGGGGCAGGGGACGAGGAAGGGGCCGCGGAGGTCCGAAAGTCCCTTATTGCTTCATTTGCAGAGAAGATGCCGGTCACTTTAGCAGAGAATGCAAGTATGGGCAGTTGGCAAAGGAGCAGAAGTCGAAAGACGAAAGCTCCCAAAACAGTCAAACTCCGAAGCACGTGTTCTACAATTCGAGAGAATCCGTGGGGGCTCAACCGAATTCATATTTTGGTTATCACCCAAGTCAGCAGCTCGCTCTCCCTCAGACCCAATAGCAGCAATTTCCACAACCATCTCACCATCACCAGAATTCCTGGAATTACCCCGGGCATTACTCTTTGCCACAGCCTCCACAGTTTCAGGCTCACTCGGTGGCGGTGTCATCACCAGCAAACCTGGAGCAACAGCAGCCTAATGTGCAAATTAAGCCTGAAAGCAGTCAAGACAACTGAACCGTGAATTCGGTTTTACCAACCAATGGCCACATCTACGCAATCACGGGTGGATCCAACCTTGAGCATGAAAGCAAGAGGGCTAGAAGGGATTATGTGAGGAGAGTTCACACAGTAACTCCAAGGTTACCACTCAGTGGACCAGCCTCGGCCATGGTGCCGATTACTTTTGATGAGAGCGACTTTCGGGTAAGGGACTACCCTCACACAGACGCATTCGTCGCAACGGCGAATGTGGCAGAGTTCACTCTACACAATATCCTGGTTGACAATGGAAGTTCGGCGAACATCTTGTTCATCAAGGCATTCGAGAGCATGGGTACGGATCGAAGAACTCTTCAACCGCCAGGGAATGCCCTATTCGGTTTTCGCGGAAAAGGATAGACGCCATCGGAAAGAAAGATATTGCGGTGACTTTCGGTGAGGTGGGATTGTTCGAAACGTAAATAATCACCTTTGATGTGGTCAATATAGACTATCCCTACACAGCCATATTCGGTAGAGGGGTGATAAGCAAGTTTGATGCCATCATCAAACAAAGTTATTTGTGCATGAAGATGCCTTCGCCTTTCGGCGTGATCACGGTCTGGGGTGATCAGGAAGCGGCACGCAAGATAGACGCAAAACCAATCCCAGGTTATAGCATGATCAATGAAGTGACTCTTACCAAAAAAGGGGAGGAGGATGAAGAAGCAGCAACCGAACCCGAAACCGAAAGGGTCAAAGAACCGAAAGTTGACACAGCCGAAGTAACGAAGAAGACCTCGTTGTCCAGCTCTCGCCCTGATAGGGAAGTTATCGTCGGAGCCGAACTTGATCTTGACGAAAGCACTAACCTCGCTTTCTTTTCTTAACGAAAAATAGGGATGTATTTGCATGGTCCGAAGACACGAAAGGTGTGAGCGAAATCGCTCAAAGATAATCTCAACGTTGAGAAATCCATAAGACCGAAGAAGCAGAAACTGAGAAAGTTGTCAGAGGAAAGAAGCGCAGCGGCAGCAGCGGAAGTACAAAGGCTTTTGGATGCGGGCGTTATTAGGCCAGTTCAGTACCCGGAGTGGTTGGCCAACGTGGTGATGGTGCAGAAAAAGTTATCCGACCCCGAAATCAAAAAGTGGAGAATGTGTGTCGATTTCACAGATCTCAATAAAGCTTGCCCCAAGGATCCATATCCTCTTCCAAGAATTGACACCCTAATAGACATAGCAGCAGGTAGCGAAAGAATGAGTCTTCTTGATTGTTTCTCCGGCTATCACCAGATACACATGAACCCAGAAGATGAAGAAAAAAACAGCTTCATCACACCTGGTGGAACGTATTGTTTTAGACGGATGCCGAAGGGCTTGCACAACGCAGCCCAAATTTCTCAGAATGTCCGACGAAGTGTTTAGAGAGCGTAAGAAAAAGAAAAATCTAGTGACTTATGTGGATGACATAGTGGTGATTAGTGACACAAAAGAATCGCATATAGCTGACCTAAAGGAAACTTTTGCGAACCTAAGGCAAAGTGGCCTCAAGCTAAATCCAGAGAAATGTATCTTCGGCATCACAAAAGGCAAGATGTTAGGTTGCTTAGTGTCGCAAGGGGCATTGAGGCAAATCTAGGACAAAATTGCAGCCTATCGTGGACATGAAGCCCCCGGATAGCCGAAGAAAGTTCAAAGGTTGATGGCGCTGGCGGCACTCGCCAGGGTTCATTTCAAGGTCGTAGAAAAAGGGTTACCTTTCTTTAAAGTACTGAAAGATAGTGCCGATTTCGAGTGGGGACCTGAGCAGCAAAAGGCTTTTGAGGATCTAAAGAAGTACCTCACCAACCTCACGACCATGTCCAAGCCCTCACCGAAAGTGACCTTATTGTTGTATCTGGCGGCGTCCCCGGTTGCAGTAAGTGCAGTACTGGTAGAAGAAAAAGAGCATGAGAACAGGCTAAAGCAGTTCCCCATATATTACGTGTCGAAAGCGCTTTCAGGCGCAAACTTGAACTATTCAGAGCTAGAGAAGATAGCATACACGGTGCTGATGGCGAGCCAAAAGTTGAAACATTATTTTCAGGCCCACAAGATCCGGGTAATATCGTCTCAGCCTCTTGAGGCATTATTCAGAAACAGCGAAGCAATCGGAAGAGTGGGTAAATGGGCAGTCCAAATTGAATGAATTCGTCATCAACTTTGAGCACAGATCAGCTATCAAGTCTCAGGCAATAGCAGACTTCATAGCCGATTGGACCCCTGCAGCCGAAGGCAATTCGGTCGTCTTTGATGAACCCATCTGGACCACGTATTGTGACAGAGCCTAGTGCGACAAAGGGGCAGGGATCTCAGCCATATTAACACCTCAGGCAGGACCCCCCATTAGGTATGCAGCTAGGCTGCAGTTCCCAAGCACAAACAATACGGCCCGAATATGAGGCGGGTTCTACGGGCACTACGAAAAGCTAAGAGATATGGGGGTCAAGAGATGCATCATTCAGACCGATTCCCAGTGTGGTAAGCGGCCATTGCGAAAAAGAATACACGGCAAGAGAACCGGTTCTAGTGAAATACTTGCAAGTTGTAAGAGGTATGAAGAAACATTTCGCGGGTTTTTCTATCAAGTTTATCCCGTGGAATGACAATCGAGAAGCGCATTTAACCGGCCAAGGCAGGCATTAGGGATCCCAACGCCGCCGGATGTGTTTTTCCAAATGCTTTCGGTCAAAGCAATTCGAGAAGAGGAAGAATCACCAAGAGCAATCCATGTCATAGCGAGCCATGATTGAGAAGCCCAATATTTGCTTTCTTGATGGGCACTTATGAAGCCGAAAGTAAGCATGAGCAGCAAAGAATGGCATCAAGAACAAAGCATTACTCAATCATCGGGGAGTTATACAAGGACAGAATCGTAGTAATCAAACCGAAATGCATCAAGACCGAGGAAGGAAGGAAGCCGTTGGCGAAATCCATGGAGGTATGTGTGGAGCACATAGGGGTCCCCATGAAATTGCGCGCGAGCAATGAGGCAAGGTTTCTCTGCGGCCTTCGCCGGTGAAGATGCAAAACAACCGGGTCAAGACATGTGAAAGCCGCCGGATGTTTGCTAAAAAGCAAAACGCTCCCCGCGAATTTGACAAAGTCGATAGTGCCAACTTGGCCTCTGCGGCGATGGAGGGTGGATATTGTCGGACCCCTTGCCAAGCGGCTTCCCCGCAACGTAAAGGTTCGCGGCGAAGAGCGTTGGAATACTTCACTAAGTGGATTGAGGCGAGACCACTTGCAAGGATCACTTCCGCTACCCTGGTCAGTTTCGTATGGCAGCAGATAGTATGCCGTTTCGGCGTCCCATCTTACATCACGGTGGACAATGGCAAGCAATTCGACTCAACCGAATTCAGAGCTTTCTATGAAGAGCTGTCCATCAAGCTTACTTTCGCATCATTTTACCACCCTCAGAGCAATGGTGCAGTTGAAAAAGCCACTGGCTCATTTTCTCGGCTGTCTCGAAGTCCTTGTGGAATGCAAAAAAGGGAAATTGGCCAGCTGAAATGACCGTTGCTGTCTGGGGTCACAACATCTCTAGGTCTCGAGCGACTGGTTTCACTCCATTTTGGCTGCTTTATGGAGAAGAGGCAGTAATTCCAGAAGAACTGAGGCTCGGGTCCTTTCGTACAGAGATATCAGATGTAACCGAAATCCAAAGATACGTGGACACCGACACATCCGAGTTCAGGAAGCTACAAGCAGCCGAAAATCTTGACAGGTATCATCAGGAGACAAAAAGTTGGCGGGACAAGAAGGTCTTGCGAAAAAACATTTATGCAGGGGATTTGGTGCTAATTAGGCATGCAGACAAACAAGGGAAATTGCAGTCCCAGTGGTACGGCCCTTTCATCGTGTCAAGTGTTGTGAAGCCGGGAGTATTTCGGCTAAGAAGCAAAGATGGAGGAGAAATGACTCACACATGGAATGCGGATAACCTCCGCAGTTCTACGCTTAAATGCATGCTCCCCAAAACGGAGTTGTAATTTTCCTTTTTCCTTTTGAATTCGGGTTTGTACAGCTTAAAGTTAAAACTTCGTCGAAGGTTTGCGCTCTTTTTTCCTCACGGAAAGCCCTTCCGGGGGTGTGAGGTTTTAACGAGGCAACCTTGTGTAAGACATTCGGTTATTATCCCGTATGAA
The DNA here is from genome assembly GCA_015847255.1 of Hyparrhenia diplandra. Taxonomy (NCBI): domain Eukaryota; kingdom Viridiplantae; phylum Streptophyta; class Magnoliopsida; order Poales; family Poaceae; genus Hyparrhenia; species Hyparrhenia diplandra. Next base: position 378,768 of record JADLZK010004740.1, read on the forward strand.
GGCATTTTCCCCGAAATAGGCTAAGAGTCAAAGAAAATCAAGCCAAAAACAAGGTGCGACTAAGTCACACCCTCGTATATTCGGCAAGGGTCGTATCCGATAAGAGTATGCTGAAGAGATCAGCAAACAATGGCCACAAAAGTGCCAAAAAATAAAAGGCCGAGATGGCCGAAAGTCAAGGAGAAACCAAAAATGGCGTCCCTTGATTCAATTCCTAAAGTGAGCAAACTTTAGAACGCCCGAGCATGACAAAAAGGTTTCATGCTCGCAAAGGCAAAAAGCCTAGGTGGAAAACACCTTTCGGTCCGCAAAAGCACGGTAGAATCACCCAAAAAACAAAAAGGCGAGACAAAGCCCTGAACTGGGCCCGAAAAGGACACCTAAATTAAAGGGAGAGTACAAAAACTCAACCACTCTAAATCAAACTTTGTATCACCCAATCAATGCGGCATTGGGTGCCATGCTAAAGGTGTTAATCAAGACCATCAATGACTGTCACCAAACGTAGTACAAGCCGCGATTACATCGCAGCCGCTATAAAATAAGGCCTAGGGGAGACCCTGTACTCCAAAATAAGCAGATATAGGGAGAAAAAATTCTTAGCTAGGCTCAAAGAATAGGATCTAGCAAAAGACTTCGGTCTAGTAGGGCTTTGATGCATTTGGGATTGAGAGGCGCCAGGAAGTTGCTTAGTGCTTTCGGCTAATAGAAATGCCGAATCACGTTCCAATCTAGCATAGCTTCGCACTACATTTGTGGCCAACCAGCGTCCTTTGGCTATGGCTAAGAAATCCCTAGCCGAAGGACAGTTCTACCAAGCGGAGACCGGAAGGCCAGGCTTTCGGTCTAAACTACACTTAGGCACCCGTTCAAGGGTGCGGCCCGAGCACAAAAATTGCAAAGTGCCAATGCTGAGGCGGATCGTGCTTAAAATCGCACCGAAAGCACTATAGCCTGATCAGGCGGGCCGTCGACAACACAAGCTCACGGAGACTCCCAGAATTTCAGCGCAAAGCCGAAAGCAACGGTTAGCGCAACTGAAATCGGAAGCTTCGGGTTTTCCCGTGAAACCTGACTGCGCATTCCAACTCGTGTGTGGATGTCTCGGCACGGCTGTCAGATGCAACACTGAAGCCCATCACCTTCAACCGAAAGCCAAAAGCCAGAAGGTTGTGGCTAGCCTTATCTACCAGATCGTGCAAGATCGCCCCGATGCTCTCGACAATCGAAGAAAGGTCGTCGGGAATCCCGGAAAGCAGCGGCGCCAAGATCGCCGAATGTGAAAAGGGCGTTCTTTCGGTCGCAAGATATTGTTGAGCTCCAAGAGCCGAACCCATAGCAGCCGAAATAAAGCTTAAGCCGAATGTACCAACATTTGTAAATTAAAGAAATCATATCTTTTTCTTTCGGTCTCGACAATGCAATCCGCAAGGATCTGTACCAAAATTTGCCGCATTCGGTTTCCGTCGTATATGTACGCATGAGACCCAAGGTAGGTTTCGGCATAACCACAATCTTTTGACCATCGCAAAAGGGAGGAGGGGGTTTCTTAAGCAAGAAAACTCGTCGTTTGCGATGGGCGAAAATATAGAGCGGCCAGCCGAAACCTCCTAATCGGTCACCGTAAGTCATCATATTCAAAAATACAAAATCGACGAAACAGGGACAAGGGGCTAATTGTGACAAAGATCGCTAACTTTATAGTATCGGTACCGAGGTGCACCGAGCACTTCGAACACCTCCTCTATTTCCTCCTTAGGATCAAGCATTATGCGCCGAATCAAGTTATTCTGCCTTTCCGAGGGAACGAATGTTTTCCAAAATTCATTCGTCTCCCTCCCGTTCCGAGTTATCTCTCGGCGTCGCGAGTCAAAAAATTGCCCCATTCGGTCGGGGAATATTTCGTGGAAATCACGCCATGAAGCACCACTAACACCGAATCCGTTCCGTTCGACTTTTAAAGCATAATCTTTGATAAAGTCTGAGGTCCCCTCCTCGGGAACCTGCGCAATTATTCGAGCAAAGTTTAAAGACTTGTATCATTACATCAACCTCACCGAGAGTTCTACAGCCGAAACTAAAATCTTTTACTCTACCCTATTTTCGGCCGGGCCTTGGGGTCGAGCATCGGGAGCGGGGAGTGCCCCGACCGGAGGAGGCTGCCATCGCCGGAGGCCTCGGCCTTCCTTCCGGTTTTGGGCATCAATATAGGTGTGCAGTTTCGCCTTAATCTCTTTCTTCTCCTCCTCACTCTGCAATAAGAGCCGAAATTAGTGCGTAGCCGAAATAGCGACCAAAAGTAGCCAATGGATTCGGCAATAGATGAAGAGAGTCTTACCCTGGCGCGAGAATAGGCCGCCCGAAACAAGGTGAGGTCCCGGCCACCTTTCTGCCAGTACGCTTCGTAGAAACCAAGCGCAGCCGAAACAGCAGGACTCGGGGTTCTCCAGTAGCCGGATGGATCTTCTTTCGGTTGGACCTTGTCAAGATGGTCACAACCGCACTCAAGGAGAGCCGTACCGAAAGCACGGAGTGTCTCCAGTGAGGCATAACCCCTTCCGGTCTCCACTCGATCCCCAAGTCCTTGAAGTTCCCCGAGAGGCCATGTTAGCAGCTCACCAGAACCTGGGTTGGTAGGGACCGGAGACTCGTCACCGAAAGAGGAGAGCAGGTTTTGATAAACCTGCACCCCAGCCTTCACCTCCCGCTCAATGCCGGTAATTACTGATGAATGCTGGGTCCTCTCGGCTTGGAGCTGCTCTTCGAGTTCTTTCAGCCTCTTCTCAAGGTCTCCAGCTTTCTTTTCGGCCGTTGCGGCTCTGGTTTCAGCATTTCTCCGAAGCTTGACTTGGCCTTTCAGATCCCGTTCAAGTTTTTCAACTTTCTCCTTCTCAGCTTGGAGCGCCCAAGAGGAGGAGGAGTCCTGCCCCTGAAATGTTTCTCCAGGGTTCGGCCGGCAAGAATAGCCTGCAGCAACAATTCAGGCTCAGACAATAAAAGTGGAACAGCCGAAAGAACGAACCGAAACAAAAACCACACCGAAACATAAACTTACCCCGGTAGCAAAGTAGTTCAAACTCTCAAAAATTTTGGAGGGGGGGGAGCTTCAGTAATTCCTTCTCGATCTGCGGGGCAACAAAAGCCGAAGCGCATCTCTCCCCGAATTTGATCCCTTTCTCTGTAGGGACGAAAGGGAGCGATCGGGGGTCCACATTACCCACCACTCTCGCGTCCGAGGAAGCCCCTAAACAACGAGCAAGTTCATAAGTCTTTTCTCTTCTGGGGCTCATCTCCTCAGGCGAGCTTGAGCCCGAATACACCATAGTCTCGCCAAAGTCACTAGAGTCAGACTCTAGGCAAAGGACGCCATGACCGAATAGACAACCGTGAGCAATTTCGGGTGTCATCATGAACTCCCGGTAAAACCGTGACTTACCCAAGGCCGCTTTCGGTTGACTCGCACCCTGGACCGGGTTGGCGGGTACGTCGGAAGAGATGTCCTTGGCCCCTTTCGTCCTCTTGGGAGGAGCAGCGGCGTCGAGAGCAAGGGAATCGGTTTTCCTCTTTATCTTGCTAAACAGCGGACCCACAGACATGGTATCATCGTCGTTCAGGGTCTCGTGAGGGTCTTGAATCCGCTTCGGTGCCATTTCGTCAGAGTCGCTCGAAATCAACTACACGAACCAAATAAACATATTTCGGTAACAACAAAACCAAATGCAAGTCAAGGAGTAGGACAAGTAAATGTCTAGACTAACAGCAAAAAAAAGGAAGATTCATAAAAAGACGAACGCGATGCCCGTGAATGAAAACCAGCCAAAGATCGGCGTACAAGACGCGTCTACGCGTTTCGGTCCGATCCAAGCCGAAACGCCACGCCCCGCCGAAGGAGTGTTTTCGGCCGGCGCCCGGGAACTTTTGCCGGAAGGCACCCTACCTCAATGTCCGTGGTTTCTTTCGGCCGCCCACATTGTGCTACTCTTTTCCTCTTCAGCCTCTCTAGGGAGCCGAATCCACAACATTCGATCGTCCAGCAACACCACCAGCCCCCAAACCCTGACCTTTCCGGGCGGCTTTCACTTTCTTAGCGTCGGCTGGGTGAAGCCAATCCTCATAACTCACGTTCATAGCCTTAAAGACCCTGTTCATTCATGCTTTGCCACCCAAAATTTCAAGTTTGATCCGGTGTTCTCGAGCACCATATGGACCTAGCACTACGTCGGTCTCGTCGGTAACGAAGTCGACAAAGGCTTTGTCCGAATGAAACCTCAATGGCCGAGTTGCGGTGATTTGGGGGGCGCCGTAGCCTGTATCAGTGGGCTTCGGCTCAAATTTCGTGCTGGAACTCAGCGGCCGAATGCCGAGGGCAACCCACTCCTCCACCAAATCACGAGAACTCTGATGCTCAATGGTGGTGAGGAACGCAAGAGTTGCTTCGGCATCACCTTCAGCACCCTCGGTGAACGACGCCGACCGAAGCCCCCGCATCGGGGTCATTCGGCTGACAAGACGGCTGTCCACAGTTAGCCCTGTCTCGGCGACAGTGCCCATATCCTCGGCGCTTATCCGGGCATAGAACCAAAAATCTGTCCAATTTGTCCATTTGTTCCGAAAAGCAGGCGTCAACCGAATCGCCCCGCGAGGAATGAAGGTGTAAGCCCCAAATTGTACAATACAATGTTCTCCGGTCCTCTGGTCTTGGATCCGTTTCGGCTTCCGATGATAGGAGTAGAACTTTACGTAGGTATCCACACACAATGGAGCTCCCATCATTTTCATAGCCATAACGAAGGTGCCTAACCGGGTTATGGAATTCGGAGTTAAATGATGGAATTGTAAATCAAATCGGTCCAAGACACCGCTTATGAATTCATCTTCACATGGTAGCCGAAAGCCGGCCCTGAAGAAATCCTTAAACACCAAAGCTTCGTTGGGCTTAGGATCCGAAAACTTCTCCCCATTAGGTGCACGTTAGAATGAGCGGGTCTTTCGGTCCATGTAGCCCTTTCGGACATAGTCATCCAGGTCATCATTTGAAACACGCGAAAGACCGGCCCAGTAAACCTCGCGGTTGGCGGAAGGCCCTTGGTTCTCGCCTGACCATTCGGCTTGAGAGAAACTGGCGTCCTCCGAACCCTCAATCTCCCCGAAAGTGTCGTTGGCAGCCTCAGCAGCAAAGGGGTTGCCAGCGATGGGTGAACCGTCTATATCCACGATCTCGTCCATGTCCACCGGGGTTTCGGTTCCGGTTTGAATATTGGTTTCGGCTGTTTCTTCGCTGCTCGAGAACGTCTTTGGATCGACTGCTTTCGGCTGTCTTTGACCAACCGAATCACCGCTGGAGGAACCAGAACTCGAGCTCGTGCCCTTAGACGAACCGGAACCCGTTGAAGACGAGGAACTTGACATTACCAAAGCAACAAACCTAATGTACAAAAAAAAGAGAAAAGAAAAAGAACCAAAATAAAAAACATGGGCTTCTTAAAATCCGAAAGTTAAGAAGGGGCCGGAAGTGTAAAACCACGCTTACCCGACCACTTTAACGTGGAGAAGGACGAAAGCTTGAGTGCCGAATCCTCTAAGGTGAGCCGAAAGAGACGAAGGAGGGTGAGACGCCGCGAGCAAAAGAACTATGGCCAGTAACCGGCCGCGCCGCGGCATCCCCCCTTATATAGGGAAAGAGGGGCTCGTGGACCGAGGAACCGTCCCATTAGGGCGGTTATCGGGCACCCGAAACCCGACGTGAGACGACGGTTCTTAATCGGGATTGGATTTTCTCAAAAAAAAAAAAATCTTTCGTCTTGCCTCCACGTTCGCGAGGGGGTTTCTTAAGGAGCCGAATTGTGGGCGTGACCAATCGGAAGCCAAAAGCCGCCCCCACTTGGTCCCAAGGGGCTACTGTTGGGGGGAAGCTGAACCCTAGGCACCCCCCTAATTCGGCTTCGAGTAAACCCGGTAGCGGAGCCGAATCCTTGGACTTTCGGCAGGCAAGATGAGGGGAGAAATCAGTTGGACGGAAGGAGCCCGGCAGGACCGAAAGTCGGCACATTCGGTCCGTTGGATTGGCCAAATGGCCTAGCTTTCGGTCTAGCTAGGAAGAGAGTCGATGACGCGGCATGGTAGACGGCATTTCGAGCCGAAAGGTGCCCCTTTCGGTCAAAGACCGCCCCGAATGCCGGAGAAATCGGTTTCACAGATCGATGGCTGCGTGTGCAAGGGGATGGGCATTGGGGCTGCGTTCCCGTTGTCGAAACCCTTGGCTTTCGGTAGCGTTGCCGAAAGGTAGGGTTTTTGGTCCTGTTGCCGAAAGCCCTTGGCCTTTGATGGTGGCGCCGAAACCTTTGGCTTTCGGTCAAGTCTTTCGGTTGTTCTAACAGTTTTTATAGGTGGCTTAGGAGTCTGCGCGTGGGCCCCAGGAAGAGTTGTTGGGACTGCGTGCCTGAAAGGACCAAAAAGCCCCTCGGCGTTGGGGAGAATATTCCAAGGAGTCGTGAGAGTAGAGGGGCACTGAGGTCATGTAAAAGTCTACGAACTACTATAAATAAGCCCCGAGGGGGGCATTGTAAGACACGGATGAAATTAATGAGAAAGAGCTCCAGTTTTGCTTTCGGCTGTGTGTGTTTCGTCTCTGTCTGTGTTTCGTTCGTCTCCCAGGGGGTGGCACGCTTTAGGGCTACTCCAACAAGGCTCTTGTTGGCCAGGATTGGTACATCCACACGAGTTTGTTTGGCTTCCATCTACATCCAGCCAGGACACGGAAGAACGATGATTGGTTAGGCAGTTTGCCTGCATGCCTGGCCACCCAGGCCCGGTAGGAACGGAACTCATTCGCGTTTCCAGCGAGCCTGGCTCAGCGTCGCCTCGTGCATGTGGCTGGCCTGGCCCAAGCAGCAAAGCAGCTAACCAATCGCTTCATTCCTGCATGAGATGGGCCATGCGCTTTTTATTTTTCGCACAAAAAATCAATTTACCGTGGCGGGCCTTTGTAACAGGCCTGCCACAAAAAATACCAGCATTTACCATGGCGGACGTCTTACAAAGGCCCGCCTCAGAAAATATAGCAAGGCCCATGGCCAAAGCCTAAATCGGGCTCCTACCGGGCCATATATATACAGGCACTTAGGTTTTTCAACCCACCGACCCATTCTGTCTCTCCCACCGGCCGCTCTTCACTTCCCAAGCCTCCCTCCGCGCGAACACAGCGTCATCGCCCCACCTCCCCATCTCCCTCTCCCTCCGGGCTCCTCGTGACGGCCGCTCCATGACGGCGGCCCCCTCCTTTCCCGACTAAGGCGGCGGCACCTCCCCGCCCTAACGACAGATCCACGGCGGGGGCGGCACAAGGAGTCCACGGCGGTGCGGATCCATGGCGGGAGCGGGTCAAGGAGTCCACGACGGAGCGGCTCGGGCGGCGCGGATCCATGGAGGGAGCGGCTCGATGGCGTGGATCCATGGCGGGAGCGGCACAAAGAGTCCATGGCGGCGCAGATCCACGGGCGAGCGGCTCGGCGGGCGCGGATCCACGGCGGGAGCGGTTCGTGGCGGCGCCGATCCACGGCGGAGCGCTCGTGGCGCGGATCCATGGTGGGAGAAGCTTGTCATCGCGGATCCATGGCGGGAGCGCACAAAGAGTCCATGGCGGCGCAAATCCACGGCGAGCGCTCGGCGCGGTCCACGGCGGGAGCGCTCGGTGGCGTGGATCCATGGTGGGAGAAGCTCATCGCCGCGGATCCATGGCGGGAGCGGCTCGGGCGGCGTAGATCCACGGTGAGGGCAGCACAGGAGGCGGCAAATGCTCGGATCCACGGCGGGGAGCGGATCCACGGCGGCAACGGCGGCGCTGGATCCACGACGGTGGCGGCACAAGGAGGCGGCGGCGACGGTACCACGCGGGGGACCGCCTCCACGCTGGGCCGACGAAGCCGCGACGGCGGCGGCGCTGCCGCGTGGATGGGCTCATCGGGCCCATGGATTGGCTCCGGTGGGCTCATCGGCGTTTTTTTCGTTTTTACGGCCGATTTATCGTGGCGGCGTTTTTGCCCGCCGTCGTGGTGCACATATTTACCGTGACCTTGCTTGGGCGACGGGCGTGGATGCCCGCCACCAAAAAACCATAACACCCGCCACCAAATTTTTTTTTAGTTGTGGTGACAGCAAGGAGGTGGCTGACTCAATCTCCTTGTCATGAATCTCCTTGCTAACATCAGTAGCTGCCAAACATAGTAGGGCATCGGCAAGCATCCCATTCATCGGAATCCCATCCTTGGGAGTCCGGCACTTCGATTTCGCCGGCCAAGGAATGCGGCACAAAACACACCTCGCCGCGGAAGAATCGCGGGACTCATCGAAGGAGTTCGGCACCCAATTCACGCCACGCCACGAGAGCCCGATCGATGGCGTTTCCATGGCGATCCATTGAAGTCGAGGTTTTACGTGGTGGCGCCGCGATGGCGAGATGCATTCGTATGTACGTGGAGGCGAGTAATATTTGAAGTAGCGAGATATAGGCCGGCGTTCTAATGGGAGGCTCCAATAGAGTATGACCGAAGCATTAGCCCTGTCTCTATCCTGGAGGAAACGGAGGGACTAGTCCAAGTGACGGAGAACGGCGCAGCAGTGAAGGCGGCAACAGGAACGAGGAGTTGCGAGCGCCTTGGGACGAGGCGAGCGCATCGTCCAAGGTTAATACGCTGGAGATTTTTGAAAAAACAAAATTTGCTCAGGCGCGTTGGAGATTGTTGAATGGAGGGAGTATTATTTAGTACAAGTACGTGTACGACTATGTAATAATCACAGTTTTGTCCAATATATACTAATAAAATGAAAAATAAAATACCAGTATCGAATTAATCTCACAGGAAAGAAAGGATCATCAACCTTGTGAACTTGCTCTCTTGTGCCTCGTCGTCGATCTTCGTGTTCGCATTCGGGCGCCGCCCACTCGCCGTCGGGCATTCAAGCCTCGTATAGCAAGTATACACCTATTCCCTACGCCGACTATCGGGTCGTAATAACTGGTATCGAGACCATGGCCTCATCGGGATCTCCACCCACCACCGGCATTCCGCCGCCACCTCTCCACCAACCTCCACCGCTACTCCGCCCACCTCCTCGCCGCCCTAGCCGCAACCAACGCTGCCACGATTCCCACCCCGCCACCCCAGCCTACCATCACCGACACCCTCACCACGCTTACATCGCGCCATCTATGGCCTCCAAGTAGCAGATGGGCGACATGTCCGCTTTGCTTGGCGCCACGTGGAGCACCGCGACGGCGCCTCATGCGCCCTCTTGCCATTCTCCACCCCTATCACTCTTGTCGCACGGCGTTCCGGGTATGGTGGCCTTCGGCGATGGCTCCTTCGGCACCACTCATCTCGGAGTTCGTTCTTTGCACCGTTGTCTCTTCCGCGTCTTTCCTAGTTCCATCGGTGCAGCCTTCCATGTCTATGCAAACCTACCCGCCGCCGTCCACCATAGGTATCCCCATCACCCAAACCCCTCCTTCTCCTCAGTAATGCAGTCCACCCATCCACCCCACTTGGCAGTCATGCACTTGCCGCCACCGCAGCCGCACATCCCTCAGTTCCTAGAGTATGCCGCCATTCCTAAGTACCACAAACTCTCGTTCCTGACTTACGATGGGAAAGAGGATCCTCTGGGATGGCTGAACAGGTGTGATCAGTTCTTTCGTGCACATCCGACACGTCCTCGATCGCGCGTTCTGCGATCAGAGTGCCTTGACGCGTTTTGTTTGTTTTGCGTCGTCTTTCTTTTTTGCATGCATGCACCCCCCTGCATGTATGTTTAGGTGGGCCAAGGTGAGGCCATGGGTCCCTAGTTCTAATCTTGCCCCAAGATGGGCTGGCCCAACTTGGTGACTCAGCGGCCCAACGCGTGAAATTCTGGTCGTACTCGGGCGGCGCTGTGCACGTACGTATGTGTGATGTGATACAAAAACAAAGGTAAAAATGATGTTTGACAAAACAAAAAATTATGTCCGTACACACACAAAAGTAGTAAACATTCGTATATCGAGGTGAGAGTGGTTCATGTGTTTTGGGAAAATTCAAAATGCGGGTGGGTCAACCTTAGGTTGAACCGCAATCGAACCATCGATCCATTTGTTAGCTTTTGGAGCACCGGGTGATCCATTTAGTTAAGTTGAGACATGCAGGTGCACCGATGGATAACAAGGTTCGACCCACACCCACTGCATGTGCACGTACAGACCTGCCTGCCGGAGTTTTTTTTTCTTCTTTTGAGTACCACGTGTCTACATGAGTTAACTTGTACATGGAGAATCGAACTACAAGCACATGTCCGTACAGATCAAATGGAGATTCAAATAAGTAGGCACAACAATAACAAGAGGCTTAAGTAGACATATCAGAGGCAATTAAGAAGACACGTCATTATAAAATCCATTGGACAAGCCAAATCATTCTCAGCATGTAATTAACTGTTTAGATAGGCACCGCAAGTATAGAAGGAAACTGCTCAATGACTACATAAACTAGATATGCAGATAGCAGTAACAGTACGTAGATACACATCAGAACATGCTGAGATGATAAAGGCATTGCCGGCCTCGTCGTCGGCCTCGTCGAGAGCAGGTGATCAGATGTTGACCTTCGCACTGTGGGTGATATCACTGACTAGCAAGATGGCTTGTTCTTTGCCAACTTCTTCTTTGCCCTCGTCTGAGAAAAGGGAAAATGTTGGAAATAAGACATCTGGATATGACAAAGTAAGGCATCCAAGTTGCAGCAGTATATAACTAATATATAGGATTTAGGAATGCATTCAAACCTAAAAAAAACTGACTGGAAACTGAGAAAACAAACTGAAAACTGAAAAAAAACATTTTTATTCTTCCATCATATCTTTGTAGCTGAAGGAAAGAATGCAATTCTTAGAGAGGAAAGGATTGTGTGACAGCAGTTTCAGAGGCATACAGATAACTCAAATAATTATAAACCCATTCAATCAAATGAACCTTTGACTGAACTACAGTTTCAGAGGCACTATCCAGAGGCACACAGAAACAGAACACATAAATTGCAGCAACATACCAGAAAAGGAAATTCAGAGTCAGAGATTCATGTAGCACTGGTGTCGTAGAATCAACATGTAGCACTGGTGTCGTAGTAGCAAAAAATGCAAACAATGTAATGGTTCTCACCTCAAAAACTGCAACACTGGTGTCGAGTAGCAGTAGCGGGGGACTGCGGCAAATTCTTTGGTTAAATCTTCCTTCCTCTCTCACCTGCTCATATACAAACATAGATGAATAAAAACAGCAGCACATGTAATTTCTACACTACATGACCTGCTCATATACAAACATATAGAATTTAAGGCATCTGTAGAACTAGAGTCAATCTGTATTATGCTTGAACTGCATGAAGCAGAAAAGCTGAACTGAAACTAGTTCAGTTTTTGGTCTTTTAAATTAGTTCAGAAAAACTAATTTACTCTTAAGTAAAACCTGAAAAGGATCTTGGAAAGGTACCTAACAGCAAGAAGAATTAATCATCACATACTGCATCCTATGCTACTATACAAAGTACAGAGAAGCTTTGACACCAATTCAATTTTAAAAATACGACGATGTCTGTCAGGATTCAGACAAAAACTGAACTGCTACCCTGCAATACTAGTTGCATGTCTCTTTCAAGGTTTCTTTGTCAGACAGTAGCAATTTCGGATTCAGGCAAACGCTACCCTTAATGGCGCATCACACCATCAGGATTCATGCAAAAACTGAACTGCTACCCTTAAAATCTCAATGCATCAGGATTCAGGATGGTGGCGGATGCTACCTCGGGATGACGGCGGGAGCAGGATGGTGCCGGCGAGCGACCGTGGTCGTCTGGGGCGGGAGCAGGATGGCACGGGCCCGCCCTCTGCCGAATCAGGTCGGCAGTAGAGGAAGTCGTGGCGGTACCGCCTCCGCCGGCGCCTCCTTCTGGCAGCATCTTGTCCGTGACCTCGTCGGGGTTCCCCATGCGCCGGTGAGCGGGAGGCGCGGCTGGCGAGCGGCCTGGGGCAAAGGACCTGTCCATGGCCGTAGTTGCGGAGGGGGCGCGCCGATGTGGGAGCTGGAAGGCCAGTTCCGGCGGCCGCCGCTGCCGCCGCCACGCAGGCGAGCGAGCCTAGGGTCGGACCAGTCGACCCAATGGTTCGAGGGCTTCTGAACCACAGAACCTAAACGTTTTTTGGTTCTGATATGGAGCCCATTAGGTTCGTTTCTTTTGGGCTGGTTCGCCGAACCGGTGGGCCGAACCGACCCACCCCATTTTGAGGGAAAATCAACAGTAGCTAAATGGAGCGGCAACCAAGTGTCAAAGCTCAAATATTTATTTCATGGTATTTTGAGCTTGCCACCGTCCACTCGTTTTAGAGTCCATTTGGTTGGGCTTTCAACATGCTTTTGCTTCTGCAAGAGCTAAAAAGCTAACGGCCCAAAAGTCACACCCGATTTAGGCTAAAAACTACTTTTGCTCTAGTACAAAATCAAAAGCACTCTCCCCCTACTTTCATTTGCTTTTTCGATATAGAAATTACCCACGTGCCACCGGGGTTACATGCTTATTGGTTCGTTTTGTTTCTATTTTTCCCGTCCATGACCTTTCTTCCCTACGTGACTCGCGACATCTTCTTCCCCGGCCGTGGAAGGTAAACTCCGCGACCCGGCCGATGGTCTCGTCGGTCGTGCCCCAAGCCCGCCAAAGGCCTGGCCACCGCGCCTAGTCCTACAAACTAGAACAAGGTGCAAGTAAGATGCATGGCAGGGGAGTGGCAAGCAAAACGGCAATGGAACACACATTAATTAATTTAGTGATTTTTGGGAGTTCACGTCTAATCCCGAAATAAATTGAGAAACAGATGGTGTAAGAAGGGCTAGCAAATACAAAATCCTACTACTTGTGTTTGCATAGTTACATGAGCAAGAAATCATATTGTCGAATAGCATCCTAGAAGTGCACTGGGACGGATGGAGTACAAAAGGCTAGCGGAAAAGAAAATCCTACTCGAACGAAGTATAAAAGGATGCATGCTAACATTTGATTTTTAAACTTATCTAAATTGAGAATTCATATTGTGAAACGGCATCCGTAAATATACATCCGAGGGACATATGTAGTAAGATATGCCAGTGGAAAAGAAAATACTAAAAAATGATAATTATCGATTTCCAAACTTAATTAAAACAAGAATTCATATAGTTACAACATTAAATTTTTAAAAAATTGGCCTAGCACATATATGGCATTATGTGTGAGCTTGCCAATATACATCCAGTGACATATGTAGTAAGAAAAGGCCATTGGAAAAGAAAATTCTAAAAAAAGATGATAAATATTTGATTTCCAAACTTAATTAAAGCAAGAATTCATATAGTTACAACATTAAATTTAAAAATCGCCTAAAACCACAGTTAAAGGTAGCACAAACGTCTATCATCAGTCAACGTCTAGCAGAAACATATTGTGTCGAGTAAATAATCAGATCAAAAGAAGGTCCATCCCCTCAAATCAAACATATCACATTCATATATATACACTGATCGTGCTGCCCAGTGCATGTAGGGCCTATATATGTAATATATGCATGGCATGGTACAGTCAGCTCAACCAGGCCGATAGATACGAGTGTAGACCTCCAAACAGACCACGTAGTTGCTTCTCTTGTTTGTAACCAGGGTCAGGATTTAGCCATGGTTAGATTTAGCCTGTCTACATATTATGGTCATCATGGTCATGGGCCTGCTGTTTGGTTGCTATGCTAGTTGCTACCTTTAACTGTGGTTTAGGGAGACTAACTTTCTTATGAACTGTGTGGTTTAGGTAGACTAAAGTTTTGGTTGGATTTCTTGTGTTGAGTTTGGTTACCCTTCCCTTGAATTGATGAGTTTTGACTTCATCACCCGTATAGCACTAGCACACGTACGCGTACAGGCTGTACAGCAACCTAGAGCCCAGCATCCATGGCGTAGCCATAGACGCCATGGGATGCTGAAGTTACCAGCCCACATCTAAGCCCATCTCCTGAAGATCCCAAGCCCAGGTGCAGCACAAGAGCTCAGGCCCGGAGCGTTCGAGCAGAGTGGCCCACAATGGGCTTGTAACATGTGTGAGCCCATATCAGGAGGGTAGAAAAGGATGGAGAGAGCTCAACTTGTAAATTACGGTATGGGGGACTGCAGATTGCTATGGTGAGATAGGATCGTTGTATTGGTGGATATCGGAACTTCTGACGACTCAAATCAAATTTCGAAAGTACGTCTGTAATATATCAGAAATGACATGTATGAATTTAAAATTCATCGAAGGTTCATTATGTATCGGAGTAGTTGTTTTTTCTCGTTTTTTGAAAATGAGCGACATGTGCTCTGGTTGTCTGCCATTTTTCTCAACTACTAAAAAGAGCAAACCTCACCGTCCGTCTCTCGCTTCGGCCTGCCCCGCTCGCACGACCGTGCTGCTCGGCTGCTCGCCTCCCCTCCCTCGCCCCAAAAAAAAAAAAAAAGCTCCACATTAGCTCTCTCCCTCGATCTAAGCGCCCCCATCGGCCGTCGCTGCCACAGATCCTCCCCGGATCCTCCATCTGATCTCGCCTCTCGCCATTTTTTCTCAACTACTAAAAAGAGCAAACCTCACCGTCCGTCTCTCGCTTCGGCCTGCCCCGCTCGCACGACCGCGCTGCTCGGCTGCTCGCCTCCCCTCCCTCGCCCCTGCAAAAAAAAAAAGCTCCACATTAGCTCTCTCCCCTCAATCTAAGCGCCCTATCGGCCCGTCGCCGCCACGAGATCCTCCCCGGATCCTCCATCTCGATCTCCCCCCCCATTGATATGAGGAGGTGCGGTGGTCGATGGGGAATTTCTTCCCGGCACGCATCGGCGGCGGTTCCGAGGCGAAATGGCCCTCTGGGACTGCGTGGAGTGGAGGAGATTCTCCTTAGAGGCCTCTATGCGCCCCCTCCCGGCCATGCGCGACCCCAAGCGCTGCCGTCCGAAGTCGCCGGCGTGCACAGTAGCAGGCATGGCGTGTTGTACGTGACAAGCCAGCAGGAAGTAGAACGACTTGGTTTTTATGAATAACCCCATGTGTTTCTGAGGTATAAATAATGAGTCCCTCCACGTAATCTTGTTTTAGGGGCCGTTTGGTAGCGAGACGCTACCGTTTCTAGTGAGAAACAATAGAAACGCTTCCAAACGGTCCAAAACGAAACGTTTTTTTTCTCGTTTTTACACTACGAGCGAAACGGCTTGGGAGGTGTTTCTCGGGAGAAACACTTCTCTTCATTTTTTTATTCTCGATTTGTTCGACCAATCAAATATTGTCTAATAATTCTGCAAAAATTACTAAAATAATTATGATTGATCATAAATCCATGGTACAAATTTGGTGATTTTATCACTTATGATTTGTTGTCATAAATTCGTGAAAGTTGACAGCTTTTCAGGTGTTTCTGTTTCTAGTTTTTAATTAGCCAAACGGTTTCACAGGTGTCGATGGATGTACCCGACATCGGGGAGCTCAAGGAGACCCCCTTTTTAGATATTCGGTAGTGGGCTTAACGGTGAAGAGTTGGCTCGCTCGCGGGCGATTGGGCGAGGGGTTTTTTCCAGTTCAGCCACCTCGGGGGAGGTGTAATACCCTACGCCCCGCTTTCGTTTGTATGAACGGAGGCATGTTGTACAAAAGGACCCCGAGGTAGGGACGTCCGCCCTCGTCTTTGCTAGGAAGCGCGAGGTGCTACTGTGTGCTTCTGGGGAGATGGATTTCCCTCCAGACTTAGTCGAGGATCCCGCTAAAGAGGATCTTTTCTGTCTACTGATCTTCTGACCCCCCTGCCTAGGAGGACACGCACCCCCTTATATAGCCCGGGGGTGCTCTACAGAGAGAGAGAGAGAGAGAGAGAGAGAGAGAGACCTACCCCTACGCTACAGTAGAGTCGGGGGTGGTCGCTGACCGGGACGGCAGAGTGGCTTCCGCCCCGTCCCGGTGTTGTTGGCGCACCCAGTCGATGAAGGCTGGGCCTGGGGGGAGCTCCTGGGCCCCACCCCTTGCCTGCCCCAGATGGGCAGGGCTTGACTTTGGCGACCAGTGGGTCCCCGAAGCTGTGGGAGGCGTTGCTCTGGACACCAGTCCTGTGCCGTCCTGCAGGCGACACAGAGAAAGAGAGGATGGGCGACGGGACGGGGCATGGCACGCCATCCTATCGCCCTTATCACTCCTCTGATAAGCGGGGACTGCGCGCCCGACGTAGTCCCGTCGAGGGGCGTGGCGTGGCGATGGCCCATCTCGGGACGCAGCAGGCCGGAGTAGGAGGCGTCCATCTTGACCAGCGGCGATAGGCGGAGGGAAGAGTGGCGATGGGGACCGCATGCGTGGGATCGCCACTATACCCTATCACATCGCGCTTATCTTCCTTGATTGGGGAGGGGGATGGCGCACTATCCCGCAATCCGCCCGGCGGGCGCGGCGCCATCATGCTGCCCATTTGGCGTAATTAAGGCGCGCACGGTGGGACGCGGCAGGTGCCGCGGCGTAGTTAATGCATCGGCGTGGCGGGCACGGGTGAAGGCGGGCATCGATGAGTGGGCGGTGGGGCGAGCAACACGCCCCGAGGGGAGACCCTACGGTTCCCTCTCCGAGGCTTAGCCACGGGGCGAGAGGGGAGTAACCCCCGAGGGGAGGGCCCGAGGACTCCGAGGAGAATCCGGGGGGAGGCTCCCCAGCAAGGGCATTCCGTGTGTCTTTCCCTCTCATTGAGAGAGCCCCAAGGAGGTCTTGGGGGCTGGCCGCGGAGCGGCCGAGCGTTTCCTTGAGCAGAACGTTAGGAGCACCGGGGGTGGCCCCACGGCTCATTTGAAGGGGGTGCGGCGGATGGGCCGGGCCCGTCGCCAATCGGATTGTTGGTGACGTATGCCGATGCCGCCCTATTGGAAGCGCAAACGGGACCCGGTTCGTGGCGCCGGCAGTAGCCCGACGCCTTAATCGAGCGCTGGGCTCGGCCCGTGAGGATAAGGCCTAATTGAATGTCACCGCGGCGTCATGATGACTTTGCCTTGGTAACCGCCATGGGGCGTGACCGTTCCCAGGCGTCATCACCGGGCACTTGATGGACAAGGCAGCAGACGGGCGCCGCCCGCACGCCTCCGGTATGCGTGGGGTAGTGGGTGGTCCCCATGCCGGGCCACGGGATGTGGCCCGTTAGAAGGTGGGAACGTGGCGCGGCACGGGTGCCTATAAAAGCGCAAACTTCGGCCACTGCGCCCCTTCGCGCTCACGGTTTGCAAAAAGCCTTTCCTTCCTTGCGCTAGAACCTTCTGCCTTTGTGTGCTTCGCATTCTCTAGTTTTTCTCCTTCTTCTTCATCTTCTCCATCCACCACACCTTGGGATGGCGGGTGGATCTTCATCGAGGAAAAGGCGACGGGGGAAGAGGCGAAGGCAGATCCCAATGTCCCCGAGGAGGGGTTGGCTCTTCCTGGTCGATGACCCTCAACTATGAGGGGGCTTGAAAAGGTGACCAAGCTCGCGTCCCTCGCGGGCGAATAGGAGAGACGAGGTTTCGGCGGGGCAGCACCCGCCGACATTGGTAGATCGGCAGAAGATGGGTGGGCTCCCATCTTCCACGCGTTCCTAGGGGCGGGACTGATCCTGCCCTTCTCGAGATTCTTCATGGTGGTCCTGAAGATGTATTAGGTGCGTCTCCTTCATCTTCAGCCAACCACAGTGGTGTTTCTAGCGATTTTTACGCATTTGTGTGAAATGTTCATCGGCGTGAGCCCGTCGGTGCCGGTCCTCTGCCATTACTTTGAGGGGCGGGCGACCGGGGCTGACAGGCGGCCCACCGACGCGTCAGTGGCAGGTAGCTTCATGCTCAGCATTCGTGGCGAACGTCGCGAGGAGTTCATTGATATGTGGCAGCGCCGCACAAGGTGGGAAGACTGGAAGAGGAAGTGGGTCTTCGTGAAGGTAGATGCGACGATGGAGGACTCGGAGTACCTCCGAGTGCCATGGGATGGCGAGGTGGTGGTGGCGCATTCGATTTGGACGGTGCCATTGTCCCCCGCGAGGAGGAGCAGTCCGGCATGACAAGGAAGAGACCGCCGACCGCCGGGAGGGGTTTAACCTCGACGATGGTTGCCGGGGATTTCGGGAGGAGGCGGATCACGCCGCTGAACGCCCGTGAGCGGGCGGCGATGTACTCGGTGTCAATGACTCGATGAGGATAGTCGCTGGGAGCACTCCTTGTCCCCCGGGTGTTCCACGAGATGATGAGGGCACTCGTGGGTGACATGGTGGAGCCTTGAGTGATCGGTACTCTCGACGCGCAGATGGCGCCTCGATTTCACCCCTGGCAGATTGGCTAGATCCAGGAGGCTTTCGGTGTTTAACCCCTTCGGTTCGCGGGAATCGATATGGGGCGAGGAGAAGAGGCAGGAGGACCTCGCCCCCCTCCTCCCGGGCCGAGGCGGAGGTCGGTGAAGGTGGGAGTCGCCGAGGCTCACGACGGGCTCGGCCGGCACGCGGTGGCCGACGCCGCTGGGAGGAGCCCCTGTGCGGGTCGCCACCGAGCGTGGGACATGGCAATGCCGCCACCCCTGCCCGAGGAGGACTCAAGATAACAGTAGGCCGATCCATCCGGTCGGCCTAAGAGGTCGGGCCGAGCTTGGCCAGGGGAGGTGGCGACGAGGCGCCCACACCGCCTCAAAGCCGAGGTCGGTGCAGCAATCGGTACAAAGAGGCAAGCTGGCCGTGAGTCGCCGATCCTCTGGACGGCACACATGTGGTCGACCGCTGGGAGCTCATAGGGTCCATATGGACCCCTCGGGTCCACGTGGCTAGTCTACAAACCACCCATGGACCTGGTCCATGGTACTGGCCCCACCGTCGTCCAAAGGGACCGCACTGCACTCGATCTGGTTCAACCGGCCGAGTCGGCCCTCACTTGTCTCTCTCCTCCCGCCAACTCTCTCTCTCTCTCTCTCTCGACGCCGACGCCCCCCCGCTCGCCCGCGCCATGGCCGCACCACCACCGCTCCTCCGCCATCGCCGCCTCAACCGACCGCCATCCATCCGGCTAGTCCTCTTGGCCCCGATTTGGCGCCGCCCGCCCTCTCGTGGCCTCCGTCGGGCCCCGCTAGGCCAGGGTTTCACCCCAGCCATGGTGCCACCGCTGCCGTGACCCCTCGGCCTCTCCGTCGTGCTCTTCTCGCCCTCGCCGCCTTTGTTTGCTCGCCGCCCCCCCGGTGCCCTACACCTCCTATGAGGCTTGGCGTGGGCCTTGTAGCCACCGTCGGGGGCTCTGGCCGCCGGCGGGGTTGCGCCGTGGCGCCGTCCCTCCGCCAAGGCCGGTGGCCTCGTCTTCTCCTTCTTTCCTTGGCGCTGGTGCCTCGCTACGCCGCTGTCCCCGGGTGTTCGTCGTCCTCCACCTTGGCCCGGCTGTCATCGCCCTGCCGGTCCGCCACGCCGAGAGCGGTGGCTCGGCCATTGCTCCGCGGCCGGTGGCTACCGAGCGCCGCCGTGGCCATGGCCGGCCTCCTCCGGGTCTTCGGGTTCGTCCCCTTTTGCCCTTTACTCTCTCGATTCTCTTGCTCTATCGAGCTTAATCGCACTTTCGATGCTTAGATGATGAATGATGCTTATGCTCGTGATGCAATCCTAGGCTAGTTGATGAATCCAAAATGCTCAACCTAGCCCCCATATGCTTATTTGTGATGATTGGATAGGTGATAGGCTTGTAGGTTGGTTACGTGATGATGGCTGTGATGATCTTATGATGGTGATGCTAGAGCAAAGCTTCGATTTTTGAGCTTCGCTCCTCTTGGCCGAAAATGCAAGTGTTGCCTACTCTCGATCTTGATGCTTATGCTTGATGCTATGTTCTTTACCATGCAATGATGAAACATAAATTGAGCAAAAGCCCCTTAAAAACAAGCGGCAATGTTAATCGAACATTCGCTAGTTGTTTTCCTTATGGTTCTGCTATATGTTCATGATGCTCATGATGCATGATGAGATGAATGCCACTTGGTTTTATTTTTCCTTTCCATTGTTCGTTTTGGCCATGATCGTGCGCCTAGTGAGCCAAACAACTCCTACACATGCTAGTTCGGCAGCAAACAACTCTTATTCATGCTATGCTCGAATTAAAAGCAGAACCTACTCATGCTAGTCTTTGAATCTAAAAAGCAGGGGCCGGCAGCCTATATGCATATGGTACACATCTTGATCTTCAAGGTTGATGAGGCCAAATGCTAGGCGATGTTGATGCTTGATGATTCCTAGGCTCGCCCTCTCCTTCCTCCGGCTCCTTCATGGGCACCATGCATTAGCCATGAACTTGAGCAAGAAAGAGAAGAAAAGAGAAGAAGAAGTTTACCTTGGCTCTCCTTTTTGGCATAAAGAGAGCCATGGTAACTCTCTCCTCATATTTATAGGCTTAAAAATCCTAGGGTTTTTCCTATTGGCTTTTAATTTATTTTTTTTTGGAGGTGGAAATGTGATGTGTTGACACATAACCATGGTTATGTGTCAATGTGCATGTGTGGTTTCATGAGGTTTTGACACCTCACTTGTGTAGGTGTGATTTATGGCATTTGGTGTAAATTGGGTGGTTTTGGAGGCCAAATCTATTTGTAAATTTGCTGGAATTTAATGCAAAGTGAAGTGGGGTTTTCGGTTTTGACCTTGGTAAATAAATATTTACACTTTGGTCCTTTTTGGCTCGGTTTTGTGAAGAAAGATAAAGGTAAGGGCTTAATTGCAAGAGTTGCAATCAAGTTTTATTTGGAGGGATTTGTTTGGGATTTTTTTGGGATGATTTCCACGAAATGCGAGGATTTCTTCGGTGACGGTCAATTAATGGACTAAATCGGCCATCCTTGGGGTATTCGGAAAATCACGGGATTTGGTGTTCTATTTACTTTGCCTCGTGCAGAGGAGAAATGCTTCACCTCCGAGAAGCGGGACATTCCCTAAAAGAATATCCACAACTCCGTAAATATAGCATGGTTGTGTGAGTGTAGGTGTGAGTGTGTGGGTGGCCGTGTTGTGCGAGAGATGTAAACAGCGTACTTGTATGTAAAGACTGAAATGTAAACTATATGTATGCTTGTATGACTTGATGCGTGAATGAATGAATGAATGAAGAACAAGGACTTTCCATATGATGCTGTGGACGTTTCTTATCCCCTCGTATGATGTGATGTGTGCACAAAGAAAGACAAGAGTTAGGCGTAGGTCTACTAGTGAGCTATAGCGAGCTCTCGTGGAACAACTATTAGCTCGACAAGTTTTTACGAATAGGCTAGTGCACGCTCCCGGTACACTTCCCGCGTTCACAAAGACCGCGTGAATTACCGGACGCTAATAGTACCTACCCATTTTATTTGCAAAGAAATAGGAATTATTGGGGAGGGCGACCCGCCAAAGACCGGCAACCCAGCCGCGCGCCTCACATCTGGGCTGGCCAAGAAACTTTTTCGTCACGAGAATCGCACTGCGCAGGGCGCAGCGACCTCCGCCCCACACGGGCGGTCTGAGGCCCCGAGGGGCCTCCGCCATCGCGCCTACGGAAGGCGTGCCGCCTGCTTGCCACCGACATTGCGTGCCAGTGGTTTGACCGCACTGGACGGTTATGCGCACGAGCCGGCCCGGGGAGCGAAGGTTCGACCCAACCGAGGCCCGGGCCAACCGCCAGGGGGCAAGGCCGTGGTGGAGGTCACGCAGCCGAGCCAAGGCGACCGCGGCGGGCGGGAACCCCACGCTAGCCGGCCCGAAGGACCATGTGTTTGCTCGGCTGTACCCCGCTAGGGAAATACCCCTTTGCCCGCGAGGGCCCACCCGTCATTGTACGCCCATCCCCGCACTTGCAAAGCGACCACCCGACCCCTCACCTTCCTATAAATACCGGGTACGGCACGAGAGAGGGGACGGTTGCAGGCTGAATTCACTACCATTCAATCGAATCACCGTTCTAAGCACCCCCCGCCTCAAGTTTCCATACGCCCACGAGCCGACCTCCCGAACGCCCACACCCTCGGCAATCCTCGCAGGGTGAGGCCGGCCGGAGGGCCCGCCTTGTCGCTTCACCCGAATTTTGCCCTCACATTCCATTTGCTCGTGGGAAGCCCTCGCCTTCTCCGCTACCACCAGCCGGCGTCAGGGGCGTGGAGTGATCCCTTACGCTTGGCGCCGTCCGTGGGGACCGAACAGTAACCAAAAGCCATGCCAGCCAGCCACGCGTCGCACCGAAGTCCTCGCAGGGAGGGGCATACCCAGCCACCCGGCTCAACCTCCGGCGGCACCCACCTCCGCCTGGGGGGGGGTCCGCCTCTCGCAGGGCCGGAGGATCGCCCGACAGAGCCGGGGGGCTCGACTTTGGGCTGGGCGTCGGGGCCACCGTCCGGGCCAACCGTGGTCGCGCCATGGCCGGGGCCGGCGCAGCTGTGGGGGACCAGCTTCGGGAGCCCCGCAGGGGGTGCCTCCGAGGTCACAAGAGAGGAAGAGCAGCCTCCGCCTCCGACGACACCGCACTGGGCCGCGTGGTCACGTGGCAAAGCCCCGATCCAACACCCGCAGATCATGGCTGCGTCGGATGCGACCCTCGAAGGTCTCATCGAGGGCCTCACGAGAAAAGACGAGGAGGACGAAGCCCTCCGCAGTGGCCGAAAGCCCCGGGAATGCCACAGCCCAAATTGCCGAGAAGAGAAAGTAGCTACACACACTCGACCGGAGGCCACGCCCGGGACCCTCGGGGAGGAGCAAGCGTCCAAGGCGTAACTAAGCTAGATAAATCAACAACTCACGGCCCGGCGTGGGAAATCCACGGCCCGCCAAGACGGTGCACACCCCCTCGACCCAACTCGGGAACCGCCAATCCCTCAACCCCCACCTCCCCCACCACCACCGCAAACAAAACCTACCTCCTCCGCTACAAGACGCACCCGTCATACCCCCGCATCGACCAACATTACCCAAACCTCCCTCCACAACGACAACCACGCCCAAGGCCCAAACCTCCCCCTCCACCCCACCCACTATGACCCAAAGTCACCACTATCCCACGCCCCCTGGTCGCGAGTGGCTACCCTCTTGATCACCACCAAAGACCCGCTCAGATACTCCGGAACCTCCGATCCCCGGTAGATTCATCATGAGCTACTGAAGCGGCGATTCGTGGCGGTGGCGGCGACCGATCCACAATGGCGAAGTCATTTGTCATTGTCGCGAGGGGGTAGCTCAATCCCGGTACCGCACCCTACCTCCGAACTCCATCCGCTTTGGGCGAACTCCGGCGCCCTCCAAACAAACTTCAAAGGTGTGGACTCCAAAATCGTGAACAACACCGAACTCCAAAACATTGTCCAAAGGGCAAATGAGCCCCCGCAAAGTGGTGGTGGCGAGGTTCCTCCGCACCAAGGCGAACCGAGGGGGTAACGGACGTAGCGTAATCATGGCGCTAGCCTCCTCGCATTCGGCCAGTCGCCCATGCCACTCGAAGATCGAGAAAGCAACCCAAAACCCTCGCAGAGCTACACGACATCTTGGAAAAATATTGCGTAGGCCGACACCGGGGCCACAAGGCAAAGCTCGAGGCCTTTCGACCTCTGCACTCACAATGCAACGCCAACCTCGCGGGATCGGCCCCTCGCCTCGCCCGGACGGCGCAGTGGGGGCAATCGGCACCGCACCTCTGCCGGAACCGAAGCCCTCCCAACAATCAGCCAAACCGAACCACCAAAGAGAGAATACAGACCTAACGCAAAAAGCAATAACAGAGCAAGGCCTTTGCGGGGCAAATCTGCTGCCACTTCTGCGGCCCGGACAAGGGCCACTACACCAAACAATGCCCATTCTACGCCAAAAGGAAAAGAGGCAATGGGGAGAGAGAGCAAGGCTCGCAAAACACCCAAAGATAAGGTCAACCAAATTTAAAAGCCAACCCCTCCCATTCAAACCATTCTGATTTACACACACCGGTCAACTACGGAATACCTTCGCATCCCGGTTTCCACTACCCGGCTTTCCACCAACACACCTTCCATAGCCCCCCCGGCCCTCAATACCGGCCCGCTATAACCACCAAAGCTACACCGTCTCCCACCCACCGGAACCTCCGCACCAACTTCACGGGGATCCGGCCCTACCCCTCCACCACCCCTACCTGTAACACCCGTATTTTTGCATCATTTTAAAATTCACTAAAAATTTGAACTTTTATAATTACAACTAAAACTTGATTTATTTTTCCGCACAACTTCGAAACCTCTTTTCGAAAAACCTTGCATCAAAATTCACCATATAGAAAATAGGCCCTTGTTTGAATGCTTGAATGTTTGCTCGCTTGTTTGTCTCGCTAGAATTTAAGTTGGCATCGAATAATATATTCCTTGATCATCCTTTACCCAAATTTCCCTCGACTTCTCCTTGTCATCACCATCAAATGATCCCTTTGGACCTCCCTCTCGAATTACCCATCATTGAACCACCATATACCCCTTGATCCCCTTTCCTCGATTCATCAAACAATATCCTTGATCATCGACCACCCAAACATTTCTCCCTAGACCCTCTCCTTGTTTTTCCAACCACCAAATAAATATATCCCAACATTCCAAATATCCAAAATTCCAATCATCGTGCCTAGTTTATTTTCCGGGAAAATAGTGAAGCCTCATGTATATATACATCTCTACTATAACGCCCGGAGTTGATATTATTTTTAGATCATAACTCATCAACCAACGGATCTCAGAACCGAGGGCTGAGATCGAAAGTTTGATGCAGGTCTGACACCCTCACCTCCCTTCGCCCGCGCACACGTCCTCCGCCCACGCTCGCAACACCCTGAGTTCGTTTCCTGCCCCCAATCTCCCTACTCCCCTTTTTTCTTTTCTATTTTTTTTTTACTTTTTCTCTCCTTCCGAGAGGAGGGTCGAGGAACGGAACCTGGCATAGGATTGGGCGACGGCGGCTTCACACGTCGGATCTACCTTCGCGGCGCGTAGTCCTAGGTCGGGCAGCCGCCAGCCTCTGGGGAGGAGTCGTCATCTTCAGCCCCAACAGGCCAACACGGCGCGTCATCCGTCCGACGCTGGGCCTCCTTCCGCGAGCCACGGGTCCGCCTGCCGCGAGACCACGGGGCGGACTTCCGCGAGGCCGTGGGTAGCGAGGACGCCGGACGCCGCGGGCCGGACTTCCACGAGGTCGTGGTACTCCGCGGGTACGCCGGAGGCTGTGGGTAGCGAGGACGCCGGAGGTCGGCGGCACCAACCCGTGAGGACTGCAGGTCGTGAGGACACCATGACGCGAGCATGGACGTGGTAAGTTTGTGTTGGGTGAATGCTTGACGACGTGTTTATCAGTACCATTCATTTTCTCTTCTGCTTCCTAAAGTATGGTTAATTGCTTAGTCTGCATATCCGCTTCCTGAAGTATGGTCAATCGGTAGCAAGTTTCTGCTGGCTGCACGGGCCAGCAGTAGCGGAGGACTCGCCATACCGGAGCAAGGCGGCAAATTGCTCCGTGTATTCCCGTGCAAGGTGGTAAATTACTAACAACCGACCATCCGGAGCTCTGCAGTGTAGTTAATTCATATTTCATTTGATTAATTGATATCACACATACAGCGGACATTGGAGCACAAGCATGCTCATGTATTCAGATAAGGGGCACATCAATTTGAATAATATTTCTTTAACCGAGAGGACTGAGAATGAACCCTGCTACCTTTTTAATTGTGTATATATCCTGCAATCTTTTGTGTTCATTTGATTAATTGCAAGGTTTTGTTTCCTGCAATTTTAAATCCAGAGAGGGTTTCTACTTGTTTTCATAATGTTTTATCCAGGAGGTCGGGGCGACAACGGATTCAAACCAAGTTGCTATTTTCCTGATACAGGTATTTGCTAGGATCTGAACACACAGGAGCAATTAGCATCTTGTTGTCTAAACACATATCAAATAGGAAGCTATTTACTTCACAGTTTTGCTGATTTTTCTATTCAGGTTGCTACCGTAGCAATTGTGGGCTTTACATATTGAAAGAGGACGTTGTAACTTTTCCATTGTATGACAAAGGTGCCCTTACCAGATTTATTTTTCATTCATTCATCCTTCCAGGATGCTGCTAAATACAGAGATGCAACTATACTTTGGTAAGTTTTTTCAGCACCTCCCTTTCAGGTTAAAGTACTAAGGAAGTACATTTGTTTTCCATGGCAAAATATTGATTGAAGTATTGTCGTTTTTCCATGAAAATATCATTGTCGTTTTCCATGTGAAAATATCAACTATTGAAAATTTTTGAACTTATGATCTGGGCAAGAATCTGCTTAGAAACTGGTATAAGAGTTCATATTCACGATAGCGTGAAACTGGTATAACAGTACAAGTAGTTGTGTTGCGACACAAATAAAAGAAGTGATTAATAGGTCAAGGTCATCACTGAATTATGTTCCATCTTACCTGGTCATAAGTGCACACCTTGGACATGTTTTATCTCTCAACATGAATTTGAATTTTGAGAAGCTTTGCTTATCTTATGAGAGAGAGATAGGCGTTGTCTCTATGGCCAATTCTCCTAAACCACCCTGAAGTGAAGTCCTTTGATGCACGAGGAACTGTCTAAAAGTTAAAGGTATCCTTGGTAGGCTTCTCTTGTTCCAATTTCCATTTCTCTGGAATTGCTATATAATATTCATGATTACATATCTTTCTGTCAGAAGCTTGCTTGAGCACTACTATCTGCCCTGCAAATGACACATTCCAGTTTAAGGCTTTCTGTATCATAAAACCATGAATGAATGAAATGGTTCTGGCCGTGCATTTTCTGTTGGCATACAGTTGTTTTTCTTTCTTCAGTATTCCATTCAGTTTATGTTCAGAAATCTTTATTTCAGATAGCCAGAATACTTCAGCTTCCATAGTTCCAATTCCACAACTGTAACAATCTAGCCTGTAAAGGCTTGAAACAGTACAATGAGTGGGTACAGCTCTGATGTTTAGAGCTCCAATGGGACCTGTGTGAGGGATGTATTTTAGTTTCCATTAGTGTTTAGCCATGGGGAGCCAGGGCCTATCTTAGTTTGGTTCTCTCCTTTTCTCCTTTCTATCAATACATACTCGGCTTTACTTATTGGGAAAAAAACACATTTTACCATTTTGATTCCTTTATGTATATGCTGGAAACCAAAATCTATCCATTATGGAAAATAATCACATATTTATCTGTCATTGCTATATTCCACTGTTTTATTAGGTGCTCAAAAATTGTGTTAAAAAATTGTGTTGTCTGGAAGCATGATATTTTGGCATATGTGCTATTCATTTCTATGTTTTTAGGATCCCTACACTTAGATTGCTAATTTCTCCTTTTTTTGTAAATGAATACTTTGATTTCAGGATGTCAGTACAGGATCAGTACCTGATGTGATTAAGAGAAAATTAGCTCCTGAAACCAGTGTGCCTCCACAGCAGTCTAATTTCAGTTGTGTAACTGGACAGAAACAGCCGCAGAATTGGTAGGTATCCTTCAAAGAAAAAGGTGAAAGTTCCACATCTTCCATCACAGATTCTGCAATGTCCTAGACCACATGTGCTGCCATCCTTTTTGGTGCAAAATCTGCAAGGTTGATTGTGTCACTGAGTTCAACTTTGGCTCTCATATTGGAGGCAAAAAACATAAGGCCAAAAAACTAGAGATTCTAGGTAAAAGGAATACTGGAGGACCTGCTAGCCAATCTGCAGGTAACAGGAACCCTGGACAAAATGGACTTGCAGTTTCTGGAAGCAGAAAGAATGATCTGAATGTGGCTAGCAGCAGCGTTGCTGCTGTACCAAACTGTGGTCTGTCATCTGAAAGCAGGCTCGCTTGGAAGGATAGAGTACCAAACTGTGAATGATAGGAGTGCTCCTGAGCATAGGTTCGCTTGGAAGGATAGAGCGCTGCAAGACAAGATGACATATTGATGGAGATCTTTCAATTATTAATACTTTATTTGTTGGGCTTTGTCAATGCTTCCAAGGTGTAGATTCCATGCAAGCATACGGCTGAGCTAAGCTTCTTAGCATTTTGTTGGGCTTTGTCAATGCTTCCAAGGTGTAGATTCCATGCAAGCATACGGCTGAGGTAAGCTTATTAGCATTTTTTTTATGAACAGGGGCATTCAGTTCTGGTTAATTGAACTGGATATTGAGTTTGCGGGTATGCTGCTAAAAAAGTGTCACTTGTCGTTTTTTATGTGCATCTTTTGAAATAAACCGTAATGCGTTAGCACGGCACTATACTAGTATAATAAACTCATGGCTGGAAACGTACATCATATGTGATCGTACACCTATATAAATATATGGGTACAGCTGTGTATTAATTGTATGTATGTATATATACATATACATGGGAATATACAAGAATATTATTACACATGGAAAATAGAAAAAGAAATAGGAAATGGAAAAGCCGCGTGGGCTTAGTCTCCCTTTCTCACATTCTGGCCCGCAGCGTGGCCTGCCTCCAAACCAAGCAGCAGCCGGCCCAGCTCCTTCTCCCTTGGCCCAGTCGAGCACAAGGCCCAGCCTATCAACGTGAGCAGCCAGCAACCCATCAACACCATACTCTTTTCTTTCTCTATGACGGACGGGACCCACCCGTCATACCCTTCCCTTCTTTCCCCTGTGTTCCCAAATCCACGAACGGCACAGGGAAGGAAATATCTTCCCCTCCTCTGTTTATCCCGCACGAGCAGCACATGATGCACAGCGCCGACGACCATGGCACAGTGGGAACGCTGACCCTGCCGGAGCGACAGCTCGCCGCCAGCCAGCCTGCCGTCACGTCGCGCCGCCGCTGCCACTGCTCCCGTCGAACGCACCACAGCAGCCAGCTCGCATCCCGCCCTCCTCCATCGTCGTCACGCGCCGACGTTCACTGTGACCGGCGACGAGGCCACAGCAACACGCGGACAGCTCACCCATGGCTGCCGGAAAATATCTCCGGCGAGCCCTCCGCCCTATAAATAGGCCGGCCATGGCCACCGGTGGAGCTTGCCTCGGGAGCTCGAGCAGAGCAAGAATGGAGGACCAAGGCTTGCGCCATGAAGCGATCCTGCCTCTCCTCCCTTCCGCCCTTTGCTCCTGCCCCTAGGACCGGAGGCCGACGACGCCGTCGCGTCCGTTGCAGGTGACCGCCACCGCGCGCGTATGCACGCCAGACGGGATCACCTCGCCACACCACAGACCGACGGGAACGCCACCGGGAGCGTCACCCGAGCCGCCGCTCTGCTCGCGCCGCGGACGGACGAGTGCCGTCAGTCGCACTTGCCGAGGCCGCGGCCGCCGTTGCCGCTTCCTGCTTCTCGCCATGCCGCGTCGCTCACGGCCGTGCCATTAGCCACCACCGCCCAAGCCGCGTAGGGCAAACCACCGCGCAACTCCACCTCGCCCTGCCGCTCACCGCCGCATCACTGGCCACCACCGCCGCTCTGCCGTCCACCGCGCGCACGGACGCGCGCTGACCACACCACGCCCAGGCCGCCGCTCGCCGCGACGCGCACGCGCTGCTTGCCGCGCCGCATCCACAGCCCGCCGCCCAGCCTCGCCAGCCACCGACCGAATCCGCCGCGCCGCGCGCCGCTCAGCCCAGCAACCTCGCCACCAAGCCCGCCCGCTCGCCGTGAACGCGTTCGCCGCCAGCACGCGCCGCCAAGGCCGCACACACACTGCTCGCCCATGGCCCTGCTCTGCCCCCTCGCACTCCTGCCCGTGGCCGCCCACTCCCAGGCACGCCGCCGACGAGGCCCACCGCCTGTGCCTCCCTCCATCCCTCCCTCTCGTTCTCCCTCTCTGTTTCGCGATTTGGGGAGACGAGGAACGAGTGCCGTACAAAGGCGAACAGCATCCCGTGGGGATCCAACCACATCTTCAGCATGGGTCCCATGTGTCATTGGAACCCCTCCTCTTCTCATTTTCTTGTAGACTCGGTCCACCGGAATAAAGAGAGAAGAGAAGTGGTTCACCAGATCGGTCCATGGGCCATGCACCGGCAACAGTCAACTTGACTGCGGACTGGACCCCGCGCGTCAGCCATCTAGGAAATGCTATGGACACCCGAGGAAGCGTACACGGAGGCTAAAAATACCATTTCCATGTATCGAGAAAAATCCCAGAAAAATTCATGAATAAACTAGGTACACTCTAGATCATACCCAACCTTCCAAATCCCAGTTTCCACATTCCAAAAATTCCAGAATATTTCCAAAGTATTTCCCATTTATTAATCTCTTAATTAAAACTTTGGAAATTAATATCTCTTTCATTCCAACTCCAACTCACTCGCTCCAATTCCTAGATTCTTCTAAAACCACACCCTATTTATTCATGTCCTTGTTCTAATATTTGATGCCCATTTAAATTCTAGCTTATGTGTGCTCTGTTTATTTAATCGTGCACCGTAGTTAATGTAAACCCTAGTTTACCCCTTTCCGCTAACCACACCATGCACCGTATATTCTTGTATGCGTGTACACTACCACGTACACGAGTACTCGAATATACCTACACGTAGTTGTCCACATGCTAGATATACGCGGTAGGTCATGTATGTATACAAATGCATAGAGTGGTATTTTGAAATATAAATAAATATACATATATACCTATCGACTGTATCTACGCATGGCTAACCCCCCTAACCTAGCCGTATACTTGTGTATGTGTACTCTGTGGCACACACCCTAGTATACTCGTCTTATACACACATAGGGTATGCCAGACGTACGGGTATACGCATATGTGTGCCTAACCCTAGACTAGGACCCTAACCCTACTAACCCTAGGCACATACATATGCCTGTGCGTATGTGTCGCTAACCCCGTACGGACTTGTAGGAAGCCAACCATGTCATGATCTTCAGGTTCACATGATAGTGAACATTAATGATGTGGTTGGGTTCTCCGTCAAACATCTGTACCGCACCAACCTAGCCGTAGGAACCCCCTAGATGGATGGATTCTCTCTATCCTATCATACTTCAAACTTACGTAATAATGATAGGAGTAGACGGTAATCTATCCATCGACCCCAAAACATAACCCACGTAGGAACGTCGTTTGCTTTGATTTCTATGCTTGTGTTTCATGTTTGTCAACATCGGAGGCCGCCCAACGGATTCAAGAGCATTGCTACGCCAAGCCATAGGAATCAAGAGCACCAGGACAAGAACCTTGGATATACTCGTCGGCGGATGGAGGCAAGTCCTTACCCCCCCATAATCTTGACCTAATTAAGCGATGTTAAACATATATGGAACGTGATTTAAGAATTGAGCTTAATAAACCAAAAGCGAGTTTGGGGCGATCCATGTGGGATGGATCGCTCTCGGCAGTTTCGCCTAGTAAGGGTTCTGTCTTGGAGAGCTCAAGCCCCTAAGGACCGGGTCATGGACCTTCTACCTAGTAGTGCGCTTTATACGCATGACCACACTTATTTGGTATGGGATGGCTTGATTCCACACCCCGGCCGGGTTAAGGTATAATTTTGATCCAAGGTGGCCGGTGTAGGCAACGATCTATCGGAGCCGACTTCGGATGCTAGGTGATCTTCCGAGGTCGGGTTGGCGTGGTTGCTAAGTGATCCTCCACGTAAAACTTTTTGGCGCAATGTTATTATCGTATAACAATTATTGAGTTGGCGGATGCTAGGTGATCTTCCGAAATGCCGTGTGCTAATGGGGTGCTAAGTGATCTCCCCATTCTCCAACCCCGAGAAGTCGTGGTAGGATTATACCAAAACCTAGGAGGCATCCAAGCGGGTGCGAATCTCGTTAGGCTTGTCGGGCCATGACGGTGGTAGAGACTACGCCTATCGTGTGGGAAAGTGTACAACCTCTCAGAGTTTACTAAATCTATTCGAATAGCCACGTCCTTGGAATGGGCAATTGCTAGGCCGGAACATCCGTGATTAGATTCACAATCCGGTATGTAACCCGTTAACTTGAGCTTGGTTAATAATTAACCGGGAACTAGTGAGAGTAGTTAAAACTCTACTAGGGCCCAAACCCTTAATGGTAACCTTTCACCCTCAGGGTTGGGACTTGCCGAAAGTACGAAAGTACTCACCCCTCTTTTCTATTTTTAGAATGCCACCGCAGGAGTGTATCCAAGGAAATCGAAAGCCGTGGAAGGACGACATGAGGATGAGATCACAAGAAGGACACTCGAAGACGGGGGGCCCATGAAGGAGCTACGTGAGGATGTGTGACCGAATCATAGGATCGTGCAATAGGGAGTAAGTCCAAGGGTTTGTCCGCACTCCAAGCTTGCCTGTAGGAATGGAGCCCTCGTTATAGGTGCCTTTGCGAGGATCTCTGGATAGGTTTAGGAAGATAGGCCTAAGGCCGAAGTCATGAAAAACCCAAACCTTGTATCATATTTTTCTCAGTAGCAATAAAAGTATAGTTTTTGATATCATATCTATACTTAATTAGGCGTATTTGTGCGTGATCCTGGCGCAAATACGTGTGATTAAGGAACCTCAGAAATGGGGTGTGACACTACCCTCACTCCCGCCACCGCTGCCAGTGAAACAAGAGACCCAAACCACCATCGACAACCCTACCTCCACCTACGGAGTCATCCTCGCCATCTCTGGTGGCTCCAACGAAGACCATGGCAACAAGCGCCAAAGAAAAGAGCATCACCGCAGAGTGCACCACGTGGGTGCGGAGGGCCCCCACAGGAACAACATCTGGTCTCACGTCCCTATCACATTTGATAAAGGGATATGAAGCTCAAGGACTACCCACACACGGACGCAATGGTTATCAAGACCAACATCGCGGGCCGGACCGTGACCAAGATCCTGGTAGACACACAGCCCGCGCCGACATCCTATTTCCAAGGTCCACCTTCGACCGCATGAAACTCGACAGAGTCTACCCCACCGCCAGCAACCCCCTTTTTGGGTTCGGAGGCCAGCAGTCGTGAGCCATCGAAAAGATTACCCTACCGGGCCACCTTCGTGACGAGCCCCACCCCGCACCGAGAACATAACCTTCGATGTGGTGGACATGTACTACAACTATAACGCCATCTTTGGGCGCAGTATCATCAACGTGTTCAGCGTAATCCACCCAGTGGTATCTCAGAGATGAAAATGCCATCGGCCGGCGGAATCATAGCCGTAATCGGGGACCGAGGATCTCGCAAGAAGCGTGGAGGGCGGTAGCACCGGGCAACGAAATGTACATGCCCTCGAGAAGGAAAAGAAAATGAGGAGGAAACGGAGCCCGAGGATGACCCAAGCAGGGCTTCCGCGTGCTCAACCGATGGAAGAAACCAAAAGAAAATCCGGCTTTTCACTAATGATTCCTCAAAGGAGGTGACCATCTCCGCTCCGGGCTGGACCCGACTCGAGGCAAGCCTTACTCGGTTCCTAAAAGAGAACAACGACATGTTCGCTTGGTCTCGTGGAGGACCCAGAGGGTGTAGACCGAAATCTCATCGAGCACAACTAGAACGTCAAGCCGGAGCCCCCCGATCAAGCAAAGCTTCGCAAGATGTCCGACAAACAAAAGCAGGCCGCCCAAGTAGAGGTCAACCACTTCATGGATGCGGAGGTCATCCGTCTGTAAAATACCCTACCCGGCTCTCCAATGTGGTCCTGGTAAAAAGCCGAGCCTCACCAAGGAAAAATCTGAACCTCCGAGGTAGAGGGATGTGTGTCGATTTCACAAGCCTCAACAAGGCATGTCCGAAGGATGACTTTCCCCTACCGCGAATCAAGACCCTCGTCGATGCGGTACGCCGGATGTGAAATGCTCTCCTCTTAGATTGCTTCTCGGGTATCACCGCATTTGGATGAATAAGGACAACGAGGAGAAAACCAGCTTCATTACACCCTTCGGAACATATTGCTTCAGGCGGATGGCGGAAGGGACTCCGCAATGCAGGCTCCACCTTCACCAGAATGACAGCGGAGGTATTCGCAGAGGACAAGGTGGTGTCGCCCTCACGTCGATGACATAGTAGTTCGGTATTAGGTAAGGAGGCAAGACCACATAACCGACCTCGAGGAGGGACCGCCTAAGCTTCTCATAAGGCCAAATTAAAGCTCAACCCCCGCAGTGCGTCTTCGGGGTCAGCAAGGGAAAGCTACTTGGGTGCCTTGTCTCGCCTAGAGGAATCGGGCCAACCCCACGAAGATCGGGGCCATAACCGAGGATGGAGCCTCCGACCAAGAAAAGCTAGCACAATGCCTCGGGCGGGCCTGGCATCATTAAGCGAGATTCATCTCAAGGTCCGCGAGCGAGGGGTTGCCGTTCTTTGAAGTGCTCAAAAGCACGAAGCCTTTTCGGTAGGGACCTCCACGGTGAAAAACCTTCGAAGATCTCAAGCGCTACCTTTCAAACCTCACCACCCTCGCAGAACACAACAGGGTGAGGGCCTCTTTGCTATACGTCGCCACCAAATAAAATAGCTTCCGATCTATTTCGTCTCTAAAACCCTTTGAAGGCCCAAAGAAGCACTACACGGAGCTAGAAAAGGTAGCCTACGCAGCTTGTTATGGCAAAGACGAAAGTTAAAGCACTATTTCCGGGCACACAAGATCACCATACCTTCGAGTTTTCCATTGGATAACATATTCAGAAATCCGTAATTAGGCGGGAATAGCGAAGTGGGCATGAGAACTTCGAAGACCACGCAATCAAGTTTGTCGGCCGAACAAAGAATAAAATCCTGACCCTCACCGGATTTTCGTCACGCACTGGACCCCGACATCTACAACCAACAAAATGGGCTAGATCCCATCGGGACGGCTTACACCGATGGCGCTTGGGGCGCTCCGGGCGCGGGCATCGCCGCAATCCTCATCTCACCCTCCGGAATTAAGCTCCGCTACGTTGCACGACTAGAGTTCCCATGCACCAACAATGTGGCAGAATACGAGGTAGTCCTCCTCACCCTCAACAAGTTACGCCGCAGTTGTTCGCGCGAAGAGCCATTATCGTAACAGGAGGAGGTAGTTTCCCACCGTGTCGAGAAAAGCAAAGAAGGCCCAACAAACCGAGCTCCATACTTTGCTCACGGCGAAAGACGGAAGCTTTCTTCCTAGGCGTCACCACCAAAAACCATACCGGGCGGGGACAACAAAATGGGGCCGACGACTTGGCCAAAGCCGCCGCCCGGTCGAGCCCTTTTACCTCCGGATGTCTTCTATGAAGTTCTCCGCATTTGTCGAAGGTCAGCCCAAGCGCCCAAAGCTTGTCAACGCAATCCACAAATGAGGATTGAGAGCTCCGATAATCGCGTTCATCAAAGGACACTCGAACCACAGTCCAAGGAAGAAGAGCAGAGGGTGGCACGAAAGTACGAGGGTACGTAATGATAGGAGAATAGCCGCACAAAGCCTCCGTTATCGCCTTCTTTGTTAAAGTGCATCTCCGCTGGTTGGGGGACGCATAATCCTCACGGAGGTACATGAAGGCATCTCACGGCTCCCACAATGGCCCAAGGGCCCTCATGGGCAAGGTGTTCAGCGGCGGGGGTTTCACCGCCCAGCTCTGAATGACGCCGACCGAGCTCGTCAGCCCAAGCGCCGCCGCCTGATGACACCACTCAAACCTCGGGGCTCCGACCACCCTAATCTGCCCACCTGCACGTCGAAAGATGGGGAATCATTTGGTGGCCCAATGCCCGCGGCATTAGGAAACCTCTCGCCACGCCGGGCGGTGGCCATCGAGTACTTTACAATGTGGATCGGGGCATGCCCCGGCATCCATAATTTTCCGCATTCGCTGAAAAATTCTTTCCGCAAACATTGTCCGCCGCTCTCGGGACCGAGAGATCATACCGACAATGGCACCCGATTTGACTACGAAGCCTTTAAGCGCTTCGCTGGAGACGGCACGAGGTCACCGCCTCCGTAAGGCACCCGCGCAGCCTAACGGCCTCGTCGAAAGGGCCAATGCAACTATTTTCTGCGGTATCGCCGCGAAGGTGTAGGGGAGGCCAAGAGGCACCTGGGGCGGAGGAGCTAACTCCGGTCGTGTGGTCGCACAACACCTCCGAGTGCCGAGCAACGAAGTTTACCCCTCGCTTCAAGCTCTTGTTCGGGCGAAGAGGCGGTGTTGCCCGAGGAGCTCCTCCACGGCCCCCGAGAACAACCCTCGGAGCCTCAACCGAACCCGACGCACTTCACGAAGGACCTCGCCAAGGAGACAAGGAACCAAGCTGTCTCAACCTCCGCTCCTACCAGAAGAGACGGTCAAATGGCTTAAACAAGAAGGTGAACCTCCGGAAGCCTCTCCGTCGGAGACTACGCGATGATCGTAAAGCGTAACGCTGAAGATGGCAGTGCAAGTTTGTCCCGGTGGAGTGGCCCTACCTTGTCACCAAATCAACAAGGCCCGACTCGTTCCATCTCCAGGGATCTTGAAGGTAACGACCTACCGCATACATGGAATATAGACGACCTCCGCAAGTATTACCCATAGCGGCACATTGTTCTAAGCGCCGCGAAGTTGTAAAGTACCCTCGCTTTTTCTTTCGCCCGTTTTCTTTTAAGGCTATGTAAGATACTATGAAACTTAAGAGGTTGCACTCTTTTTCCTTGCGCGGGGGCAAGGTGTTTTAACGAGGCAGCACCCCCGATCGATATATGCAGGAATTACCCCAAAATCAGCGAAGAAAGGCGGGCCTCTCCTCCCGAAAGGGGCGAGGTGGCTTACACCCTTGCCCCTCATCGGCAGATAGGTAATGCAAGGATTGGCACCGCTCGGGCGAAGCAAATCGGCTTCGCCCCGCTCGCCCCAAACCCTTGTCACACCCAAAATTTTTATTTTGGGTTGCGATGTAGAAAACACTAAATAACAACGGATGAATTTATTATTTTCTAAAATTTATAAACTTTAGTTAAATTTCTCATATTTTTTAGATAGTGGAAAAGTGTGAGTTTCTAAAAGTTTGCAATTGAATTTAATGGTGTGTTGCATTCATGTCTCGCATAGTGTTTATGTTTGAAAAATGAATTTAAATGTTTTGAAGATACGCCTAGGGGTTGATTCCAACTTCATCTCCTCAAACCAAACCAAAATATGAAACTCAGTCAAGTCTTGTGCTCTTCATCTTTGAAAAATCTAGCATGACATGTTCTCTCTTTCTATCCTTTGCTTTGTTTCTTGAGCTCTCAATCGATTTGGTGTCTATGAATTCTTTAAGCCAATCTTTTACCATCTATCAATCGTTCATACAAATGAATCTTAATGGGTTATGTCTGTGCTAACCCACTCTCTCTTTTTCATCATGAATAGCGGCCCAACTTGCTATTTTCGCTAATGGACTTAGTCTCTCTCTCTTCCTCTTGCTTTGGGTCAAGATCCACACGGCCCAACGCCCTTCTCTCCTTCTCCCACTCCTTGGCCAAGCACTCTCTCTTCCTCCCATGAAAACATGCGTCACCTCCTCTCTGATCATGCTAGAATCAGCACTATAACTCCCTGCCCATTTTGCTACTGGATTGCACAAATTAAAGATGAGTAGCAGCCAACATATTTCCTCCCTCTGGCGCATTATGTTGTCTTCCTCATGCAAAACAGCAAGAATAATTCTTCCTCCTTACATGCTCCCTCATCAATCTCTCTTATCTCTCCCCCCCTAAGTGTGTGAGTAATAGCAACGAAAATTGTCCGGCATCAATGGCATGGCAGCCACCTCCTCCTGCTGCCCACGCCCAACCATTCTCATGCAAGAATAAAAGTCACACATAATTCTCATCACCCAATTTCTAGTGACACGCCTCTTCCCTCTCTTCCACATGCAAGCATAATTTCTATATTAATCTCCATGACTCCATCAATTTCACATCTAAAACAAGTGCATGCAGGGGCAGCCGAGCCTCTCCCCTCTCTTTTTCTCTTGCGCATCCTCCTGTTTCCTCTCATGCAAAATACAACAATATCTTGTTGTCGCCCCTCCCTTCTTCTCTCAAGCAAATAGCAGCAACACAAAATACACCTAATCACTTAGCCCCACTTGTCTCATCTTCAATTGCATGAAGAAAATAAACATGCTCCTCCCTCT
The DNA here is from genome assembly GCA_015847255.1 of Hyparrhenia diplandra. Taxonomy (NCBI): domain Eukaryota; kingdom Viridiplantae; phylum Streptophyta; class Magnoliopsida; order Poales; family Poaceae; genus Hyparrhenia; species Hyparrhenia diplandra. Next base: position 416,868 of record JADLZK010004740.1, read on the forward strand.
TTTTCATTTGATCAGCACACTCTCTCTTTCCCTTGCGTAATTCTCTTCTCTCATGCAAAAGTAACAGCCCTCAATGCTTATTTTTCCTTCTTAATCTCCTCCCTAAAGTGTATCAGTAAAGGGAAGGCGTTCTTCATCCTCTCCCTCTTATGTTTCTGCATGCATACATGCAGCAGTGATGCATCCATCACCTCTCCTCCCTCCCTCCATCACGCACAATCAAATGGACAATACTCCCCCTAGTCGCCATCCTGTCCTAATTCAGCCACCTCCTTCTCATTCTCCCATGCAAAAACTCAAGCAATATTCCTCCCTTAATTCCCTTTACAGGCACCTCTTTATTCTCTCCTTCACCACTCTCTAACTGCAGGAATGAAAGGCACAAAACAGCCATGCATATTCATCCCTCCCTACAGAATTGATGCGCCTCCTCTCCTCTCCTTCCTCCACTGCCATGGACGCCCCCATCTTCTAATCTTTTCTCCCACTCCCTTCTCTCCATGAAATTGGAGCCCCATGCAGCAGCAGTTTCGATTTGCCGCTGGGATCCTCATCTCGAACAGTGAAACTATCAATTAGAGAAGAAAGCAGATGTTGTTCTTCTCTGCACAAGTCATGTGGAGGTCGCCCACTACGGTGAGATGTGTCCTCCTTCCTCTGGTTGCACTGCCATGACTTCCCTCACCTCTTATGTGATCTCTCTCACAACACAGGAAGACCAAAATGGAGGCATCACAGCCCTGTTCATCATCATCTCGGAGCCTAATCATGCTGTCGAAAATTGACGTCGTTGCCGGTTCTGTATATGACATGGTGAGGACGCCCTCCCTCTTCCCTCTCTGATCTTGCTGCTCGAGTATCACTCAGCCATCTCTTGATCTCTCATGTGGTGTAGAATCATCACTAAAGTCGAATTGACGCTGCCCCGTTTGATCGCAGGCCCTATCATCACCGTCGTCGATGCTGGGCTGGCATCGCCTTCATCTCAGGCTGCTAGTAACCATCACGTGAGGCTCTCTCTCATCATCTCCATCATGTATACATGTCCCCTGTTGTAAATCATGAATCATCAATTAACTTTTGATCGATTTTTGGCGAGGTTTGCTAGCGATACGCTCACTGTTTCCACGTCCAGCAATACTGCTGCCAATGGCAACAACGTTCCCCGTTGATCCATTGAATTCTGGGTTGAATCCTTTGGCTAGAACATAAATTATATAGCTGCACACACCTCTGAGAAATCTCGTGTCCATAGGATCAAAGATCAAAGAGATATCATCCTTTCTGTGATCGTTGTCCCTGCTGCCCCGCAGCAGAGTTCCTGCCAGTTGGCATACGCATTCCCGTTGATCCATCAGTCCAGTGACCGTGTCCTTCACCCACAGCATGTTTCATATCCTTGCACACGCTCCTGAGAAAATTTGTGGCAATAGGATTCAAGATAAAATAAATATCATTTTTCTTGCGCTCGGTATCCCTGCAGTCCTGCAGCCGCGGTGCAGCCAGTTTGCACGTATGTTCCTGAAAATATGTTACTCCGTTCAACAAAACCTTTTACGCAGTGTATATATCATCCTTGCACATGCCTCTACAAAATACCTTGGCCATAGGAGTTCAATTTCTAGAGATATCATCATCTCTGTGCTCGCTGCTCCTGCTGTCTTTGTTAACTTGTATCTCTGAATGGCATTGGCGTTCCCCGCTAATCCGCTATCCAAATACTCAAGCCTTTCCATAGTAACGCTCCTCATATACTTGCACATGTCCCAACAAATTAGTTCATCCATTCATGCCATGATGGCCAAGATATTGATGTCGCGGTGCTTGCTACCTTTGCTGTACTTGCCGCAGCGCTGACCCGTTCTTGCAATCGCAGATTCCTAGGCTGACCGCTAGTCCAATTGGCATGCTTTCTGCCAACACATACCACATACAGTGCTCAATATCCTCACAAAATAGATCATCATTTGGTTCTGATATGACCATGCAAACAGTCATCATAACTGCCTATCCAAGAACCGGGTATGCTCAACCGTGCACAAATCTCCATAATAGCATTTTCTTTGATCTAGCATTCACCTTAGTGCAGCCACTTATCAAAATATAATCTACGTGTCATCTACACAAAACCATAGTCATCAACAATAATTTATCTATACATCCCCTGTGCTTTATAAATCTTCCAAGTTAGCTAATATCAATCATGAATATTCTATTCTGTCATTTATCATAGTTTCCATCTTATACCTCTTTGAACTTCCATGCCTTCTAGATTATAGCTTTATTTAGTTGTTTTTGCTCTCAGCGATCGTAGTTACAAGCCAAACGTGTTTTAAACCTTTATGTTTTGTTTTATATATATTGATTGATGTATTGCTTCTAGGTTTGTCTATGATGATTGTGATGATTGTTGCGATCGTTAGAAGAGGCTATATACAAGGATGATCCAGAAGGAAAGTTGGATAAGTTTGAGCACTATTTGAGGCAAGTGTAACATGAGTTCCCTTGATACCCAATAACCATTTAATCACCTTTCATGTGCATGTGTCTAATATGATGAAACATTAAGGATTTTACCTAGCACTCTTGTACCTCGTATTCCTTGTTACCTTTGGGTTATGCATATGGGTAGTTGTGCTTTAGTTTGCAATCACCAAATACTATAATATTAATTTGACTAATGACTTATGGAATCAATGTTAAAAGGATGCTTTTAGCAACATGGATATCGGGGGCTACTGTATTGGGCCTTTATGGGTGCTCTAGTCCGCCCCCGTAAGGGACTGAATTTTTAAAGCGGCAACCTGTGACTTACAAGCACAACAATGAGTGCTACATGGCACTGGCTTTAGTCAAGTATGAGGACCTTTTTCTAGCTTGTTAGTGGTTCCGAAGGCGCAAGAGGGGTGTGCCTTAGGGTGTATAGCGGCTCCCCCTACTTGGTGTGTGCGATCAAGGCCGCACCACGTGTGCCTCTCGAGGGGGTGGCACCTATACACACTTGCCCGGAAACCTTAGCGGCCACTAACTTGTTAGACGAACCTTTGAAAGACTTCGTAGTGAGACCTCGCCTACTCACCTTGGAAGTGTTAGGGGGTCGACGGGCCCGGGCAAATGGGAATCACGGCTCATGGTGAAAGTGTACACCCTGCGCAGAGTTTGATCAAACTGATATATTAGCCGTGCTTCACGGTCACGAGCGGCCTGGATCCTTTTCGGAGATAGTTGGTTCTATGGATGGTTTGGGTGATGATTAATCTTGATGATAATTATTATACTTCACACCTTGGGAGCTTAAGCATAACTTAGTTACTCAGGCTTAAAATAATAAAATATGACCAACTAAAAATGCTTACCGCAGTTAAGCCAAGTCTAGCCTTTTGAGCCTTGCATCCCCTCATGTTATACTTGCTGAGTATGGTGCGCTCACACTTGCTTTACAACCAATGAAAATCCCATATGGGTACCAGATGGTGAATCAAGGACGAGTCATCCAAAGGAGTTCCATGAGTACTAGGCGTAGTGCTTTCCCCACCAACGTCCCTCGTGGAGTATGGAGACCAAGAGAAGATATAGAATAGTTTCGCTATGCTTTTGTAATAGTTGTAAGTCTTGTTGTAACTATGTTCGATATATAATAAAGCATTGTATTTGATATTCTCCATATTTGTTGCTATATGTGTCGTGTGGACTTCCCGGGCACACATATAGTTAGCGCTAGTATTTTTAGAAAACCAGGTGTGACACCCCTGCTCTCGATTTTCATTAGCGTATTTTAAAACAATAAGTCGGGCACCTCGGGCACCTCCGACAGGGGCTCGCAGAAAACCTCGCCCCAAGGCCTCCAGTATGAGTAGCGCGGAGGCAACCAAAAGTCGTGCCCCGGCACCTCCGACAGGGGCTCGCAAAATCTCACCTCGCGCTCGAGTATGAGTCGCGCGGAGGCAATAAAAAGTCGGGCACCCTGGCACCTCCGAGGGGGCTCGCAAAATCTCGCCACGCACGCCCGAGTATGAGTAGCGTGGAGGCAACCAAAGTTGGGGACCTGGCACCTCCGACAGGCTCGCAAAAACCCCGCCCGCCCGCGGAGGCAAAAACCCGGATACCATCGCACCCCCGCCGGGGCCCCCAAGCAAGCCTAAGCACCCAAGCACATGCCTCGGGGGCAGCCAAGGCCCAACACTGCGCCTCCATGCGCAATCACGCAGTGGGAGGCAGCAGGGCAAGGGAGCCCAGCGAAGCCACGCCATGGGGCACACAAAACACCAACGAACCATAAAAGGCAGAAGAGATGGCCCACCTAGCCAAACAGAAACCACAAAACACTCAGCAACTCCGTACCACATCCAACCCCGCAAGCGAACCAAATGAACCCGCATTAAACAGACCAACGCCCAACCACTCACACCCACCCCCTCATCAAAGGATATAAAAGGCACTAGTACCTCCGGCCGCATGCACCAAGCACCCGGAAGTCACTATAAAACCAAACCCAACCCCCCACCCCAGTCCCAAGTTAGGAAGCCGCAAGCCATTAGGCAAGAGCAAGAGCCCGAGCCAAACCATGCCACCAAAAAGGGCAAACCCCACGCCTACAAAGCCGGCGCGAGAATCCGCCAGAGCCCCCCGCAACACAAACTTGAAGGTACCACAATGGAAAAGTGTAATCCACCGCTCACTTGCTGCACTCTAAGGGCCCGTTGCATGGTCAATAATAGCCGCCAAGAGAACTCTACAAGCGGAGGTTCTCAACCGGCCCCGGTAGCTACATTAGCAACCACTATAGCCACACTCGAACAACTCGAGCCTCCGAACGCTGAGAGCGCGCCGCCCCGGGTAACACCAGGTTGCCCACAGCGGGTCTATGCACTTGACAAAGAACACCTCTCTAGGCGAGGCCCCTCCAAAGCGGACACCACAATGGAGAATGTAACATCCTCCCGAGTGGCACTTCGCTAGAAGAATCAAACTCGCGGAGCCAAGGCTCGCAGAGCACGCGCAGCAAACCAAAAAGGCGCAACAAGAAGCGGCACCTCCTGTAGCCACCGACGCATGAGGTCCCACAGAAGGGCATTCAGCGCTGCCGTAAAACCGTGGAGCCTCCGCCGCAGCATCAACCCGCGCCTAGGCAAAGATCAGAAGAAGCCTCGCCCGAGCCAACCACCACAGCTCCACAATGCCCATCACCAAGACCCTCGTAACCCGAGTTTCGGATGACGGAACGCAGCTGGAGCCACATACGCCTGGCCCGGGGACATAGCGACCTTCGCAGCTTCAATAGGAAACCCAAAGAGCTCTCCCAAAGGGAGTCCTATGTACACCCAACAATGTAAATCCTCGAATAAAATAAAATGATAAACTTTCTACACAACCTTCCATCAAAAGCAAGCCTCGCTAAAGAAATAGGGGGGCGTCGCCCGAAACAAGTTCTTGCGTTTACTTTCGATCAAAAGCGAGCCTCGCTAAAAGAAATAGGGGGCGTCGCTCCGAAACAAGTTTCTCGTGTGTTTTAACTTCGATCAAAAGCGAGCCTCGCTAAAAGAAATAGGGGGCATCGCTCCGAAACAAGTTTCTCACGTTTTCTACCTTCAATCAAAAGCGAGCCTCGCTAAAAGAAATAGGGGGCGTCGCTGCGAAACAAGTTTCTCATGTTTTCTACCTTCGATCAAAAGCGAGCCTCGCTAAAAGAAATAGGGGCGTCCTCCGAGCAAGTTTCTCGCGTGTTTTTACGCCGATCAAAAGCGAGCCTCGCTAAAAGAAATAGGGGCGTCGCTCGAAACAAGTTTCTCGCGTTTTCTACCTTTGATCAAAAAGCGAGCGTCGCTAAAAGAAATAGGGGCGTCGCCGCGAAACAAGTTTCTGCGTTTTTTACAACCGATCAAAAGCGAGCCTCGCTAAAAGAAATAGGGGCCACTCCCAAACAAGTTTCTCGTTTCTTACCTTTCGATCAAAAGCGAGCCTCGCTAAAAGAAATAGGGCGTCGCTCCGAAACAAGTTTCTCGCGTTTCTTACCTTCGATCAAAAGCGAGCCTCGCTAAAAGAAATAGGGGGCGTCGCTCCGAAACAAGTTTCTCATGTTTTCTACCTTCGATCAAAAGCAAGCCTCGCTAAAGAAATAGGGGCGTCGCTGTGAAACAAGTTTCGTGTTTTCTACCTTCGATCAAAGTGAGCCGCGCTAAAAGAAATAGGGGCGCCGCTCGAAACAAGTTTCTCGAAGCGAGCCTCGCTAAAAGATAGGGGCATCGCCGCGAAACAAGTTTCTCGCGTTTTTACCTTCGGGTCAAAAGTGAGCCTCGCTAAAACAAAGAGGGCGCCGGCTGGAACAAGTTCCCCACGTATTTACCTTCGATCCAAAAACCCCGAGGGCACATGTTACAAGAGGCCTCGAAGGGCACCAAAGACAACTAACCCCGAAGGGCAAGCTCTACAACAAAAACCCCGTAAGAGGTACAATAGCTCAACACACCCGGGAGGGCACACCACGCAAAGGAACCGCTTCACAATTCAGCACACACTCGATCCGCCACCACACGGACCACCTCCTCCAACACGTCACCCACCAGCTCTTGAGCCACCCGCTCAACAAACTCTGCCACCTCCGTCACTTCAATCTCCAACGGAAACCCCGGCTCCTTCGGGAAGCCTCCACCCCTCTCGAACCAGCGTCCGAGTCCTCAACGTCGAAGACCGGGCACAAAGGCCCCCACAACAAAGGCATAGCCCTGGACCAAAGGTAGGTCCCCATAATATCCGCCGCCCGAGTAGACCCTCCGCATATCCTTGAAGTCAAGCTCAAAGAAGGCTCGACCTTCGGAACCAAAAAAACTTGGCCCCCTCGCTATCAATTGATACCCCTCTGTCCAAGCGCAATAGCCACCGCCTCTTCATCGCTTAAGGTCCTCCTCGACCACCGAAGCATCGAGCCTAGCCCCAAACAGAACCCTCTCCGCCTAGCGCCCTTGTCGGTCGTGGCTCCGCCAAAAGCCACCGAAGCCTGATTCTTAGCATTGTACTTCTTCACCCTCGCCCACCAGAATTGATCGAAGGTCAACCCGGGATACTTGACCATAGCCCTAGCCCAATTCTCGCCTGCATTAAAGGTGTCCTGCTAGTTCATCATCAAGGGCACCATGTTGAGCACCCCCCAGCGTAGGCCCCGCGGGATCCTACGTGGCAAGCATAACAGATAAGCACCTCCGATACCCACATCACCCAAGCAAAAATGAAAACAAACCATAGAAAGAACGGCACCAATCAAACGCCCCCGATGAGCGGAGGGACCTCCGATGCCCATCGGACAATGAAACGCACAAAAATATGAAACACAGCCAAACAACTTAAAACAGGCCCTTCCTTCGGGCCAGAAGTACGGCTCATCACCAACGTAAATAAAGTGTAGCCACCACAAAAGCGAATGTTTTTGAACATCATCCCCTCACTAAAGTACTCTCCAAACCGGCTTTCATCCTTACACCTCGCCGTCGGGGCAGCGGTAAGGGTGGCACGGAGGTTGCAGCAGCGGCCGAGGAGCAGGTCGGAGGTAGAAGCGGCAATGATCGGCATAGATGTTGTCACGGAGTTATCCGGCAGCGGAGGTCGCAAAGATGGCGGGTCGCACCGAGTGGTAGCAAATGGAGGCGCCGGGATCCCGGTAGCTGGCGCGGGGCCACACCGGAGGGTCGGGATCTACCTGACGGCGGCGGCAGCAGCAGCAGCAGCACCGGAGGCCGGGTAGCAGATAGGAGCAGCCAGCACAAGACAGCCTGCGGGCCCCTCGGTCGCCACTGGCTGGCATCCGTAGTAGCCTCCGATGCGCTCCCACTTTGTAGGGAGCGCAACGGCCAGTCGCTGAGGGCACCCTCGCTCAGCACAAAAATGACAACTTTGAGCACGTAGCGCATGACGCCTCACAGTCAAACTATCAAACACAACAAAGCAAACCTTTTTTCGCCATTTCGGCCCTCGCCATTTCTAGCGGCGCCGGCGACCCTCGGAAAAACCAAAAGCGTGCCAAAGAACCCGCGAAGCAAATTGCTAACCTCTTTACCTTGACCTTCCACCTCGCCCCCGGGAAGTGCATTCTTGTCGCGAACCATCGAGGCACATAAGTGCAATCAGGAAGCGAAGAGCCCGCCGATGGCAAGTGCAAAGCAAGTGCTAGCCCCAAAGTCAGCAGCGGAGCCCATCACCCGGCGCCAGGCAGGCACCCGCAGGCGCCAACCACGCCCCAAACGGCGGCGCAAAGATCAGCGGCGGGCAGGGTCGATGTCGGGCAGCCCCGGCGTCAAAGCGGTCCAGGGCCTCCTTCGCCACCCGAATTTCCTGAACCCACGCCTCCTCGCTGGCTTTCAGCGCCCACCGCAGCATCCCAAGGCGTTTTCTCTTCACCGGCCGCCTTTCGCAGCCTCCCGCGCCTCCCTGTGCCCGCCTAACTCCCTTCCTCCCGGACCCGGCCCCCGGCTTCTTGACACCTCCGCACCAGCTTTCAAATCGGCAACCTCCTTCTTGTGCTTGCACGCCGCCCGCTCAAGGTATCAGGTGCGCCTCCATCTTCCCCTCATAGCGTCTTGGTGGTTGACGTCTCCCACCCTTCGCGGATAGTGGCGGGCGCGCAGCACCATAAGCTCGCAACCTTCATGTTAATGTCCTCGTGAATGTCACGGAGCGGGGCGAGACGCCAGAGCCTTCTCCGCCTCGGCAGCCGGACCGGACCTGTTGAACACCACGGCCGACAAACCTCCGCTCGACCTCCGTGCTCTCAAAATGGCTCTCACGATGGTCGGACTTCGATGTGCAACTCCACATCCCGCCGTCATCAATCCCAATCTCGGCGATTAAAGGGGCCGCGGCGGCAGATTGCTCCCAAGGAGCCTTCCCCCTCCTGGAGCAACCTCCGTGGGTTCATCCAAACATCTCCCCATCCTCCCACACGACACCTCTCGATACGACCGCGGGTGCCTCGTGCTGGCGGGGAGGATTAAGGGGAGACAACGTCCGGAGCTCTGCCGCCTCCGTGCCGGCCCGCGGCGGGGCGCTCACAGCCATCGTAGGTGTCGCGGCCGCGCGCCGACCTCCTCGTCTTTGTCTTCCTCCTCATCCTCATCCCCCTCCTCTTCCGCGCTCGCCCGTACTCGCAGCCGTCCCCACCCTCCGACTAATCCTCGGGAATCATGCACAGCCCCCCCCCTCGTCGCCCATCTCCTCAACCTCCTCATCACCAGCATCACCAACCTCCTCCTCCTCACTGTCAGAAATCACCAAAAAGTCAACGCCGGCCGCCTTCCCCGCTCCCTTCCGGAGGCCCCGGAAGTGGGCAGATCGCAACCCGCCCGACGGACCACGGCACCCGGGCGGAGGGGCCGAGGCGCGGCGCCCACCGGCCGGCTTCCCGACTTGGTGAACCCTGCTTCCTCTTGTTACAGCGGCCTCGGCGTCCGCGCCGTAAGGCCGGGCCGGGATACTCAACACCAGTCTGCGTCAAACGCCACGGTTGACGCGACGGTAAGTATCGGCAGACGAATCTTCAAAATCTGCGGGAATCGAGCTTCCCCAACAAGTGTCGGCGCACTCGATCGCCGCCTCCTCCATCACCGGCGGCCAAGCACCGCGTGGTCACCTCCACACCTGCTCAAGCAGCGCGCGAGCCACACCCGCTCAAAGTCCGCCTTCCACGGCCTTGACCCTCTCCGGCGTACATCTCCACATCCCCTCCACCTCGAAACACCTCACTCGCCCATAACGGCGGCGGGCCCCGGCAAACTCTTCAACCAGGTCTCGCGCCGACGTGCTCGCGATACACGCCGGGGCGTCCTAACACCTGGTTGGCGCCGTCGATCTTCATGGGCTTCGTTTCACCACGCCCAGCGGCGTCGGAGGCCCGCGAGAGATCCGGGCGAGATCCGCCCGCCTATAATAGAACGGTACTCGGCCCGCCGGACCACTTGTTCTTGAGCAGGAGCGGGGGCCTTGACACCTCCGCGAGGGATAAAAGTGTACACCCCGTCGGGCCGGGCTACCGCCGTGCTCTCGGTCTCGCCCGACCCTGGCGAGGTCGAACATGGATGGTATGGCCTCCGATGAAACCATCCACGCCGGGCTCCTTTGCCCACGGACCGCAAGCCCACACATATGTTGCGAGCCTCGGAAAGCAAGACGCAGCGGTGTCACTGGTGAAAGCAGCAGGTTGAACCTCCGCGGCACCTCAAGCACGAACTTGCAAACGGGAAGCGAAGGCCGGCATTGAAGAACTCAAGAAAACCACCACCTCATCGGCCATGGCAATGGCACCACCTCATCACCCGGGAGGGCGGCCTTCTTCTCGAACCACCTCCGCCCGGCCCGGTTTCTTGAGCGACTTCTTCATAACGCGGCTTGAGGGAACTCGAAGCCGGGGACACCCGCCTTCTGCCCCCCCAAGCGAACTTTCAGGCAATGGGCCGAGCAGTCTCTCCTTAACACGAGCCATAGCGATGAGCGGCCAGCTAACCTAGCTGACCTCCGCCACCAAGCAAGATCATGACCTCGCAACACTAAACTAGCGACTATAGCCTCCACAGCGGGGAAAAAAGCAGCATCGATTTGGCAAACAAAAACGAGCCACGAGCCCTCCTCCTCCCACCTACCGTACATATTTATAGGGGAGGAGGGCGGGGAGGGCCGGATGCGCCGAGAACCATGGCACGGATCCCGAAAACACGCGGCGGCCTCCGGGGCAGATCCCGCGAAATCGCAATGACATCCGTCGCCCCAGCGGGTCATATCGAACAACCGGATCGGCGTGGCACCCGCAGGGAAACCCCTAAAGGCCGCGGCCCATCTCCGCAAGACCCACGGCGGCCGGGGCGTGTTGGCAAGGGGCGCGTGTGGCGGGACACACGCCCCCACACGCACGGGACCCCTGAAAGTTTTGTCGCTGCCTGGCCCTCCGTGGATAGGGACCGGACTGAGGGGTCTTTGTTGGGGGCGACCCTCGCCGGCACCGGCAGCCCCGCGGGCCTCGAGATCGGCGGGCCAAGAAACTTTTTTTGACCCGAGAATCGCAAGCGCGTAGGCGAAGGGACCTCCGCCTTACCAACGGGCGTCGGAGGCCACGAGGGGCCTCCCCCCATCGGCGCCCTCTACGGAGGGTGTGCCGTCTCCGTTTGCCAGCGATTGCAGGCCAGGGTTCGACCGCTGATGAAGCTATGCGGGCGAGCCGCCGGGAGGCGCGAAGGTTGACCTAACGGGAGGCCCGAAGCCAACCTTGGGAGGGCGGCGTCGTGCGGAGGTCACGCGGCCGAGTCAAAGCGGCGGCCGGCGGATGGGGGGCCCTTACGCGCTGAAGCCGGGCCGAAGGCCATGTGTGTTTCTTGTTGTACCCCGCTTAGAAAATACCCCTTTTGCCCTGTGGAGGGCCCACCCAGTCATTCTATACGCCCATCCTGCACCCTAATGTAAGCGACCACCCGACCCCTCACCTTCCTATAAATACCCGGGTACGGGCACTTGGAGAGGGGACGGTTGGTGGCCGACCACGCCATTCAATCGAATCACTGTTCTAAGCACCCCTTGCATCTCGTTTCCACGCCCCCACGAGCGAGTGACCTCCGAACGCCCCCACACCCTCGGCAATCCCAGAAGGGTGGTGAGGCCGAGCGGAGGCCCGCTCTTGTCGCTTCCACTCTGAACTTTGCCCTCACATTCCATTTTCTCGTGGGAAGCCCTCGCCCCTCCTCCCGCTACCACCGTAGCTAAGGCCGTGGGGGCAGGAGTGATCCCCCATAGGAATATATTTTTTACTTCGAAAAAAAAATTGGCCCTAAAAACTGGTCTCTACACGGGTTCCTGGCGCCGACAAAACCACATCATTTCGCGAGAGCCAAATAGCCCAACACATAGAGCTAGCTCCAACCAAAATCTAAGAACTGAGTTTTTCTATCCAAACCCCCAACCTCCCTAGCGTGGTGTTGTTGACGATAAAATCGCCCCCACACGTGACGGAAGATTTGCTTAACTTCAGCGCAGGCTCAAACTTTGGGACGCGATGCAATGTAACCGTGGCGTGCGAGTTGTTTTTCTCTGCAAAACAACAAAGGAATAAAATCGGTTAGATTCCTTAAGCACAGGCCGATGACGCAGCCGATGTGCCCTGTGACAATCGGCTAGAAAAGGCGATAACACTATCGGGTATCGGCTTAAAGGGACTTTGATAGCATGTGTACTTCTATAAGCAGATGTAACGAGATTGAAAGCAAACTTAGATCCTATCAGCAAATATTAATTAAATACAAGGTCCAAGCATGATAAACTATCGGCTAAAACACCCCGATAGAATTGTAAACCAATCGGACCGTCAAAACCGTTCCTGCCTTAGCCGATTCGATGAGAGATCGGACCTAACCGCTGCAGCCTCACAGACGACAACTAAGACAAAACCAGATTTTTGCTAATCCGATAGATCTACAATGACTCGAGTAAACTAAATCTGAAAATAATCACCGCACAGGTATAAACTACGATAGATCGGACTTAAGCAGCCGATACCTGAATACAGACTATATAGATTGGACCTAACCAAGACAGTATGCGTGCGATGCTGGTCGTTCACCGCCAACCAGCGGAAAGAAATTGGGGACGGCAGTGCCGTACGGACGCCGCGCGTACGGCCCTGAGGTGTCCTCTCCTTATTGGATCGCGAGTCCCGTCCCAACGCTCCCACCGTGCGTTCGGCTCCGCATCGCAGGCATCGGCTCTGGACAAAATTATTTCAACGATGGGCTCGTGCGGGCGGAGCGCATCGGCTCGTACGTCGCGCATTCTTCTACGCTAGATCAACTCCGGCTCCGTAGCAACTGGAATCCTGGACAGGACGCAGCGCCGCGATCGCTCTGATGTTGTTGTGATGATTCCATCTGAGATTGCAGCGTTGCCTCTGGAAAAATACAGCACGATTAAAAAACATCTATCCCCGGGCAGCGTTGCCTCTGGAAAAATACAGCACGATTAAAAAACATCTATCCCCGGCCGCGGCGCTCTGAACCGCATCTTGATCACCTCCATCGACGATGTTGCCCTGGCCATCGTTGGGTGAGGCTTCATCGCGTCGCTCTTGCGCCATGTCTAGCAACGGCCGGAGTCTCAGACTCGCAGCCACTATACGATGGGAGATATGGCGGCGCTAGTATCGAGTCCGGGCGGAGTCAGATGCGTCGATGCAGAGTCTGTCTACGATGGGGAGCCGAACGAGAGACCTGGACTAAGGATCGGAGCTGAGCAGCAGCCTGGAATACGGAGCCGAGCGGATGCCTGCGATGCGGAGCCGAACGGGAGCGTTGGGACGGGACTCGCGATCCAATAAGGAGAGGACACCTCAGGGCCGTACGCGCGGCGTCCGTACGGCACTGCCGTCCCCAATTTTTTCCCAACCAGCTGCAGTTGTGCTCTCCTCCTCTGCTGTTCGCATGTGGGTTGGGCCAGTTCTGAGAGAAAGCCTCAGCAGCTGCCGAAGCGAGCCCACCTCGACCTCCACCGCCGCCGCCGCCGCCGCCGCCTTGCGTCCCGTATCCCGCCACCCCGACCGCTCGACGCCGCCCGGATCTGGAGCCTCTGACCTCACGGAAGGGATGTAGAGCCCGCCGGGGCCGTACAAGAGCCGGGCCGGCGAGTTCCGGTTCGGAGAAGGCCGAGACGAAATCCGCCACCGCTGGCCGCCGCGGAGACCGCAACCACCGCCGTCCTGCCCAGGTCTACGTCTTGCCCTCCGCCGGCGACGAGCACACACCAGATCTGGTCGGAGCCAGTGTGGACGGGGCTTGGTTCGGAGGACGTCGGCGACGAGAAGCTCATCCGCACGGGCAAGGCGACGGGGAGATCTCCGCAGCAGGCTGCCTGTTCGCCTCCACGCCGAGGCCTGCTTCACGGGCAGCTTGCTTCAGCTGGCTAACCACCTCCACACCGACGCCCGTCCCAGGCCAGTCGCCTGACCTCGAGTCGCCCATCTGCACGCCGCCGGTCGTCGGATTGCCTGCAGCCAGATTGCCTCCACGCCGCCAGCCACCCACCTCCACTCCACTTTGGTGTTCGCCTCCACGCCGGGCCGCCTGACGAGCGCTGATTCATGTAGGCTCGTTTCGGAGCCTCGTCGCGCGTCAAGAACAACATCACCTCCATCACATGCCAACCTTCACTGCCTCAACTGCCGGATCTCCAGGTTGTTGCCAGCTGCAAATCTGCTTCTTGAAGCTGCTATCGCTTGGCAGCGACCTCCAACTCCCAACCAAGTCTTCAGGCTGCTATTGATTCAAAGCTATGTCGCCTCCACCTCCGTCATCTAACACATCTGTGTGGTTCAAGCCAACCTTGAAAGCTAGCTGCTCTGACGGTCGCTCACGTTGCTTCGAGAAGCAGTCATCACCTTCCAAGTCTGAGCGTAGTATTGCCTTCAAGCAGTGGGCTCGTGGCAGGTGCTATCGTTGTCTTGCTCGTGACCATCTTGTGAGCTCATGTCGGGATTCATTCCGTTGCATCCGTTGTCGTCAACCTGGTCACCGGGAGCAGCATTGCCCCCAATCAGTTTCGCTCCCCTACAACGTGCCCACTCTCCCCAGCTACCAGTCCTCACCACCCCCAACTAGCTCGTAGTTGGGTTGATGTTGTGGTTGCGCCCTCTTCAAGCCAGCTTTGCACTCCGACATTGCCTCCACAAAGCACTTCTCCCACGCAAGGGAAGGATGTATGTGACTACAAAGATCATGCGCCTCAAGCTCCAGTTATTCTCGATCCCCAATCCATGCTTGCACCATTGCTGGAGACACTACGCTCAGAGTTTCAACAACAGATAACCAATTTAGAGGATTTGGTGAGGCCCCTCAGAGACGAGATTTCATCTATCAAGTTATGGCTAGCACGTGTGGCCACCCATTTGAAGCATGCAGAGCTATCAAGCGAGGACCTCAATGTTGACATGACTGGACTAGTTGGTCCCCATGTAGAGTCATCTGGAGAGCTTTCTTCCCTTTCCAATATGGCTGAGCTCTTCGGCCCTTGTTCTCCTGTTTGGCGCTCTCCGACGCCGGTGATCCTCCCCTCTCTCGTAGAGGCTTGTAAGTCTACCGACTCCTTGGTTCGTGAGGAAACATGTGTAATCAGTGTAGATTCCATCATTGGTGAGAAGATAGCAGAGCAAGCCATTGCAGCGCCATTGGACACCCCCACTGTAATGGTGGAGACGTTGCTAGATGTTGTCACCCCTATTGAGGATATTGTTCTAGTGAAGGATGCATTCGATGATGAGGAAGTTGTCTCAGAAGTGACAGGTGAACCAATATTTCTTATCACCACCGAAGACGCCCCCCACGCATTCTACGGTGGCCGAGCTCAATGAAAGAGCCCCCACTGATGGAGAATCCGCGATGACGGGGAACATCTTCTTTGTCTACCACATCTGGGATGGAGCATGGCATGGCAAGTCCTCCTTTTCACCCCCCTTCACCACCACCCCTTACAACAAGACGTCGACGTAAATCCTACGACAAGTCTTCGCTTCATTGAAGTGCTCGTCTTGCACGACGCAGTGTGTTAGATGATTTGGGCATTGTTGGGAAAGATGGAAAGCTTGATGACGACGCAATTCAAGACGTTGTAGACTGTTTGAAGGAGCTGTTGCCGCCAGATATCCTCAAATCGTTGTTGGGTTTAAAGGGTCCTACCTTCCGGGAAGCTTGTGGCGGAGGTTGTGGCGGAGGTCTCATTGCCTCTTCGTAATGTGTTGTAGGGTTTGATGTGGTCGTGGTTGTGTGTTTGTTCTCGTCGTCAGTAGCTTTGTTGGTAGTCGTAGTGTCTTTGTTTGTGTCTTGTTGTCGTCTGTGGTCGTTGTTTGTTGTTGTTTGTCGTTGTCTGTTGTTCCGTTGTCTTTCGCTCGTCTCGAGCTTATCTTTTTTTAATATAACCGGCAGCTCTCCCGCCGGGTTTGTTTCAAAAAAAAAAAAAAAACCAAGACAGTATATAGCCGATATTTGTTACGGTAACTATGAACGGATCTAGTTCACCGGATAACTAGCGATTAAACCAATGTGATTAGAATATCGGACCTAACCGAGAAAGTACTAACCAGAATCGACGTAATCACCGGGGTGACATGTCCCGCACCTCTCGCTGAGGTCGAAAGCCGATGCAGCCCGTGCGAGACGAAGAACACGTCAAGAAACTAATTTGGCGATGCGCCGAGAGTTGTATTGATCTGTTGATGATCCTTTACAAGGACCTGGGGGTTATATTTATATCCCCGAGGTCAAGAGTCCGACGCGGACACTACAACGACTCTGAGAGTCCGATACTAATTGGAAAGCGAAAACTATCTATATCTAAACTTTATGTAACTAATACTTCCTATTTCTACGGGGCCATCAACACCCCTGAACACGTCTCCTGGTGGAACCCACCACCATCGCTAACGCTTCTGTGTACAAAGTCCATTTCTGCTATTGGCCGATAATTCACTGTTCACAAACAAAACATGCATGCATCCCAGCTGATCGTCTGTACTGCAATGTTGTAAGTCTTCATCGGCCAATAAATCACTGCATGGTACTGTAGCACTGACCAATAATGTACTGTAGCATATCATTGAATCGGCCAATTCTGCACCGTCTTCAATTCTTCGTCACTACTGGTAGAGCTTGCCAAATTCTGGTGTCAACAGGTGTCCCATGGTCGGCAGAGGAGGCCAGGGCGGCGGGCCGGGCGACGGGTCTAGGGGTTGGCGGCGCGTCTTGGGATGAGCAGAGATGAGAACAAGATGATGAGGGCGCCGAGAGGAGTCGAGGAAGTCTGGTCCTCGGTCGGATTGATCGCTCTCCTCGACTTGGGCCGGGCCTAGGTGCTCGAACTCCAGCCAGTTCGGGGATGGGTCAATCGGGATATAACCGGGATATCCCGCCCAAAACGGGATCCCGCGAAAATCGACGGGCGGAAGCCCAACCCGAAGTTCGCTCCCCTCGTTCCCGCCCAGCTATTCCGATTTCGTCCCTGATTTCGCCTAAAACCGCAAAAATCGATTTCGGATAGGAAAATTCGGGCGCCGGGACGCCGGACGGGACAGGGATTTCTCCCGTCCGTTGTCTACCATAGTCACCGCACTCAAGTGACATATAGGATTCCCCTGCCTCTCGCGTGGTTGATCTGTCTAGGGACGCGATGCCGATGCTGTGTGTAGGGGCCTGTTTGGCTTCAAGCCATCACGAGCCATACCAAATATTGGTAGCGCCAATGAAATTAAGTAGCGTTTGGTTCTCCACCAAAGAATGGCAACGCCAAAGAAATTTTAGCAATGTGCTGTAGAACTCCAAGCTAAAACCAGGGCGCGGCGTGGGCGAACCGAAGGCTCGCCAAAATTTGGCGTGCTGCACCTTTCTCTCTTCCCTAACGTGCCAGCTCATGACTGGAGGCATTAAATGCTTTATTTGTTTGAGTAGTAAGCTTTGAAAAATAATATCTCTGTAATCGTAGATTAGATTTGTAATCTGTTTGAACCATCGTATTTGTTATAATTAATTCTACAAAACAAGACCACATTTGATTCTCCTTGAACACGGATCAACGCCCAAACCCGTTTGTCCTTTCCCTCGTCCTCGCTCTCAGTTAACATTAACAGTAGCCCCAATTGTCAAGGGGCTCACAGCCGCAATGGCAAAGGCCATTGGTTGGGGGCTCCCACCCGGGGTTCAAATCCGGGTGCGACACTTTATCCCGGATTTATTTCAGGATTTTTCGATTTTTGTGCATTAAGTGGTAGGCGGCCCCCGTCGATAGCGAGGCGCCGGTGGTGACTTCGAACTTCAAGATTTGCGGCTCGGTCCTTCGAAGGTGCTCATAGGGGTAGGGTTTGCGTGCGTGTGTGCATAGGGGTGAGTGTGCGTGCGTGTTGAGCGTCTGCGTTATCTTGTGTAATCTCAAAAAAAAAAAAAAAAGAGCCCGATTTTCTTGTGTGTGCTACTTAAATGTCTGCTCTCGAATATACCCCACGCAATTCCACGGTGGTTCCACATGTCATACATACTACTATAATAGGTTTTGGTAAGGTCAGTAAACCAAATACATTTTTACCATTATTTTTTGGCGTTACCCTCACTTTGGCATTACCGAGATTTGGTAAGGTATGCAAAGGTCCGACACTACGGAAGCGGGTCTTCGCCCGACAAGATGCTGCGTTTTGCCGGCCCCCCTAAAATAAGACATTCGGCAAAGACTTTCTTCGCCGATAGCCGCTTTCGGCAAAGAAAAACGTTCGGCAAAAGCCTACTTCGCCGAGTACCGCCGGCAAAAGAAGCACCTTTAGGCAAAGCTTGGCTCCGACGGTCGGGCGAAGGGCCGGCCCGACGGGCGGCAAATCGGGCGAAGGTTGGCTGTCGGCATCGGCGGGTCCGAACGTAACGCCGTCAATTTGCATAACCTTTGCCGACAATTTGCCGTTGTAAGGTCCTAGATGGCTAGAGGGGGGGTGAATAGCCTATAAAAATTTTCTACAAGCTCAACTAAACAAACCAATTAGTATAAAACACGGCGAAATGCGGTTTGCACTAGCTCTAGTGGTCTTGCAAGCCTTCTAGTGACAAGACTAAATAATTCTATGATCTCTAGTCCACACAAAGTCTATGTCACTACTCTAGCTAATGAGCAATCCTAATATGATCCTTATGCTAGCAGGAACAACCTACACAAGCAAGTGCTAGCTCTCTACACAAGGTAAACTAGGAAAGTAATGCAAGTGAGAGAAACTTGTTATACCGACTTGAAGAGGTTATGAACCAATCACGGGATGTAGATGAACAATCAACCACTCGATGGTGATGATCCACACACGAAGACAATGAACAAGTCGATTTGTTCACCCTGAGTTCACTTGTACACCGACAAGCTAGTCTCGGTTGTGCCGAGCCAACACAAGGATGGTGTTTGAGCTAGGCGGTGCCCTTGCTAGCCTCAATACACCACTCAACAAGTGTGGTACCCAAAGCACGAGCAATGTATTCCTTGCACTTTGTCTTCCCGACGCAGGAGTGCGTAATCCTCTCACAAAACAATTAGGAGGTGGCCAAGAACAATCACCTTCTCTTGCCAACGCCTCCACCAATCCACCAAGCCGGCTAGGAGCGGTGTCTCCAAGAGAAACGAGAAATCCACCGTCTCACAACGATCCCCAAGTTCCTCTAGATGCAAGAACTTCGATGCAATGCACTAGGATCAACTCTTCTCTCAAGAATGAAGCTCAAATCAAGAATGAGAGAGGAGGGAGGCTTGCTTGCTTGCTCAAAGATGTTAGGAGTGATTCAAATATCCAAGAGAGAGAGCAAGGAGTAGCCATGGGGGTATATATAGGCCACACCACGAAATGTGGTGGAAAGGGTGAAAGCCACGCTTTTACGTGGCACGACAGGACTCACCGGTGAGTCGGTCGGTGGGTCCGGTCACAACGCAAGCGAACCGAACCGGCCCGACCCCCCGCCTCCGTGCGTCGGTCGCGCATCCGATCGATCGCGTCCGGTCGGCACCGGATGCTTCGGTCGGTCGCGTCCGGTCATCCGTCGGCAGCCCGACCACGGAAACATGCTCTACGCGGGCCTTAGCGACCGGACCGTCGGTCACTTTTGGCCGACTTCCGGTCGGTGCGTCGGTCACGCCGGAGCTGCCGCGAATTTTCGTCGTTTTGTCGCCGTTCGCCGCCTTTGCTCCAAACCGACTTCCGTCACTTGTTTCTTGTTGCCGACACGTAGAAGAACACCTCGACACCATGTGTTAGCATTTTGAAACATTTTCACCAAGGGCCCGGAGTTAGCACTTTAGGTTAGAATGCATGCATATGAGACTTGAACCTAAAGGCACGTGAGGATCGATATATGTAAAAGTTTTCCCTCTTTATAGTACGGCTTATCGATCCTATAACCACCCACACTCTCTATAGTGTCTTGGGTGTGAAATCAAAAGCCCTATGGTTATACCTTTGCCTTGGGACCTTTGATCTCTAAACTCCACCGAAGTTGCATGCTTGATCATCTTTTGGATCACCTCGATTTCTCATCCATGATCACCACACACCAACTCTCCGGCATGACCAATCTCCAATTATGTCAAACACTTAGCATTGAGAGATTAGTCCTTAGGTGTCACTAATTAGCCAAAACCAAACAAGAGATCTTCAAACCGTCAGTCCCTCGCAAAAAAGAAAAAACTTTGCCGAGAACAAAAAAAATGAACTCTCGGCAAAGTGATTTTTTATTCCCCCAACCGTCGCCACGTGTCCCAAACTTTACCGAGTATCTGTAGCCGCCGAGTGTTCGCCGTAGGGCTCTCGGCAAAGGTTGCCTTTGCCGAGAACCCTAGTTTCCACTCTCGGCAAAAGATTGGCTTTCTTGAGAGCCCTTGTCCCTTTCGGCAAAGCACAAATTTTTTTTGATTTAGCCGTCATAACTTTTTTCTCTAGCTTAGCTACAAAGTACTTGTAGTTCGTTGTTGAAGTTTGCAATTTTTTCAATCTTTTTACTATATTTTATGAATTTTCATGTATTATTTGAATTTCTTTTTAAAAACTAAAATTTGAAGCGCAAGTGATTGAATAATGGATCTAAATGATTCAAAAAATGATAAACATGATTGTGAGTGTATCTTGAGTCCTCATCCATGGCGGACACCAAAATTCGAATATCTTGTGCGCGAAAAACGTCGGCTCACTTGCGGGTCGATTGTTTTAAAATTCTATAAAATTCAAACGGAGTTGAAAAATCATGAAATTTAACGAGTTGTCCTTATATCACATGTGTACACTATGAAAAAAAATTTGAGTCGATTTATTTGCACGGTTGCAACAACTCGGATGGCCGTCAAGCAAGACATCGTGAGCATGTGATAATAGAAACTCAAGTTGAGATGTCTAGGTTTCGCGGTCAGGGATCCAAACTTGCATTAAACCTTTTCAAAAATTTACCACAGTGTACATATGCAATATAACGATGACTCGTCCAAATTTCATGATTTTTCTATTTCATTTGAATTTTTTATAATTTAAAAACGATTCACCCACAAGTGAGTGGACATGTTTCGCAAGACAAGATGTTCGAATTTTTGGGGCATGGACCGGATGAGGCCTCTAGGTACAATCACAAGCATGAATATGATTTTTCAATTCGTTTAGATCCATTATTGAATAAATTGCAGGTCAAAATTTAGTTTCTAAAAAGAAATTCAAAAAATGCCGAAAATTCATGAAATATAATAAAAGGTTCGAAAAATTACCAAACTTAAACATGGAGCTTTTAGTACTGTAGCAAGGCCACGTAAAAAAAAAATGGAAGCCAAATTCAAAAAAATTAAATGTTTGCCAAGAGCTAGGACGGCTCTCTCGAAAGAGTTTCCTTCCGAGAGGCGCTGGCCTGAGTGCTCGGCAAAGAGGTATTCTTGGGTTTGCCGACGAGAATGGCCGGTTGTGGGCGAAGATTTAGGGAAACGTGGCGCTGGCAAAAAATACAAAAACTTCGCGAGAGCCTCCGGATCCGCGCTCGGCGAAGATCGGTCCTTTGCGAAAGTCTCTGATCCGGCTCTCGGCGAAGATCGGTCTTTGCCGAGAGCCCGATCCCGCTCTCGGCGAAGATTGTAAAAAAAAAAAAAAAAAAGAAAAAAAGAAAACCCCACACTCGGCTCACACACTCACACCCCGCACACACTCACACTCGCACATACCACACTGCCCCATGCACACGGCGGCGCGCGGGCCGCCCATCCGCCCACCCGGCCGCCGCCCGCCTCGCTGCCCGCCCGCTACCTCCCGCCGCCGCTGCCACGCTCGGGCCGTCCGGCCGGCGCCCGTCCCCGGGCGGTCCCGGCGCCCCGCCCGGCCAGCCCCCAGCGCCCCGACGCGCCCCAGCCGGGCCCTCACGCCGCCCGGCCGGGCGCCCTCGACGCCGCCCCGCCGCCGCCCGCCCCCGACCCCAACGAAGGGGAGGAAGAAGGAAGAGGAGTAGGCCGAAAGGAGGAGGAGGAAGAGGAGGGGAAGAAGGAGGAGTCGGAGGAAGAGGGGAAGAAGGAGGAAGAGGAGGACCCGTCGTTTCCCCGCCTCCCTCTCATCGTTGAAATTTCTTGGTGCTGGGTCCTCTCGCCGTCATTGGCCGCTTCTTCTGCCGCTTCTTCGCCGTCGTCGGACCGGCCGCCGCCGCCGTCTCGCCGTCGGTCAAGGCAAAGGTGACATTTTCTTCCACTTGTGCATGTCGGATGAAAGTGCATATGGACGTGAATGTGCGTATGGATGTGAATGTGAATGTGGATGTGGATGTCGGCCGTCGTGCCGTATGTATTTTTTGCGGTATTGAAAACCTCCCGTGTAGGGGAGGTTACGCCAAAATTTTCAATTAATCTTGTATGTTTCTTTTTGCAAGAGTAGACCCCATTGTAGCCGAGCCGCAGTACTGGCGAGTCCAACGTCTTCATCGATTACGTGTTGCCACCGAGGTATAAATAACCTCTCCCCCCTTTCGGCCGCATGGTCGTGGCGTAACTTGATTAAGCGTCTCCCGTTCGAAAGAGATACGGTTGGAGGTATGCATTTACGCGGCATATCTACGACCGTATCTATTCGGATTGTCCACATTTTTTGGGCGGCCGCGGTCACGTAGATGGGTCGGATTTCCATGTTACGCTTCCGGTCGGTGTGAGTTTCGGCACCACCTCCCTGTTGTTCTCCGGATACACACTCTCCCTTCGGGACGTGTATCGAGCGGCGGGAGGTCTTTGCCAAATTCGCCGCCGTGGATCTGAGCATGGGAACAAGCCCATCTCACAAGATCTGCCGCTGGGTGGTATTAGGACCTATCCTCACCTATTAGACAAGAGGAACACACCATGTAGATGGAATTCATGGTTGGAATTCGTGGTTGCTAAAGGATGGAGGACCGCCGGTGGATGTATGACGGTCACGTAAGTAAGCGTGATTTTGATGAGGAATGGATGAACAAGACCAATGAATTCTTGGAAATGGTATGGGGCAACGCCGCTCGTGCTCGTGGTCATTTGCTAGTTTGGTGTCCTTGTAGAAAATGTGACAACAAGAGGAGAGTTTGCCGAAAGGATATGCAAAGTCATCTTTCGGATTTTGGATTCACCGAGAACTATACCGTGTAGGCCTACCATGGTGAAGCGTAACGTGAGAGAGGAGGTGGTGAGACCACGCCTCGAGGAGTGTGATGATGATGATGGGGTTGTAGACATGTTAGATGATGTCCACCAAGCACTTTTCAATGAAGCACGTGATAAGGAGGCGATAGAGAAGGAGGCTAAGGCGTTCTATCAAATGTTGGACTCGGCCGCCAAACCCCTTCATGAGAACACCACGGTCTCGCGAACCGGGCGGCATTGGTTGCTTATTAGGGGTGAAGTCCGAAGTTAAACATCAGTCAAGCTGTGCTTCGATAGGTTGTTGACCGTGGTTGGCACCGCTTCCAAAGGGCCCCCGCCGCCAGCGGGCATGTATGACTCACGTAAACTCTTTAGTGCACTTAAGATGCCGTATGAGCAGATACATGCTTGCGAGAATGGGTGTGTCCTATTTAGGAAAGAGCACGCCGATGCAACGCCTTGCCCAAAGTGTAAAGCCTCCGTGTGCGAAGAGGTACCGACCGGAGATGGTCGGATGAAGCGAGTGACATCACCAAAAAAATCTTACGGCACCTACCTTTTGTATCGAGGCTTCAACGGCTATACATGACCGAGAAATCCGCTAAGCGGATGACGTGGCACAAATATGGCAAGCGATACACTCCCGACAAGATGATACATCCATCGATGGTGAAGCATGGCAATACTTCGATAGAAAACATCCGGGGAAAGCAATGGAGGCGCGTAATGTATGTCGTCACGGCAAATGAGATGGGTTCAATCCTTATGGAATGAGTACCTCCCCATACACATGTTGGCCCGTGTTCGTTATCCCCCCGAATCTCCCCCGGTGTCGCCTTTCAACGGGACACCATATTCTTGTCGCCGATAATTCCCGGGCACCTGGGGAATAAGATGGGTGTGTTTATGGAGCCCGTGATCGATGAATTGATCAAGGCTTGGGAGGAAGGCGTATGGACATACGACCGAGCTACAAAGGCAGCCTTCAAAATGCACGTTTGGTACCGATTACTCAATTCATGACTTTTCGGGCGTATGGGTTGTTCTCGTGGGTGTGTTCATGGAAAGTTCCCGTGCCCAATATGCAAGGAACGTGTGAGGTTCATCCGGTTGCGTAAGGGCCATAAGTTTTAAATCGTTCGACCAACATCGTCGGTTTCTTCCTATTGACCATCCATTCGGACAAGACACGAAGAACTTTACAAAAGGTGTCATAGTGACGAGAACCTCCAATGCAGATAAAGACCGGTGTCGAGGTCCGTGCTCAGCGGCTAGATTCTCTTGTGGCCAATAAACAAGGTGGTGGTTTTGTGGGATATGGTGAGCAACATATGTGGACTCATAAGTCGGCTTGGAGAGGCTCCTGTATCATGATGACCTTCTTGTGCCACATCACATTGACATGATGCACACCGAGAAGAATATCATTTGAAGCACTTTTTTGGCACGCTCATGGAGACTGATAAGTCTAAGGACAACCCTAAGGCTAGAGTGGACATCGCAACACTATGCGATAGACCAAATCAAGAGATGAGGCCTCCCGCAGGCGGCAAGAGATGGCGAAGGCCCAATGTCGATTTCGTCTTGTCCATCGAAAAAAGGAGGGAGGTACTTAAATGAATGAAGACACTCGAGGTTTTCGGATGGGTATGCACATAATGTGAAGAGGGGAGTCAATTTAACTACTCGCGAGTCAATGGGATGAAGAGTCATGACTATCACGTATGGATTGAGCGGCTGCTTCCCACGATGGTTCGAGGCTTTGTCCCTGAGAATGTATGGCTAGTGCTGGCAGAGTTGAGTTATTTCTTCCGCCGCCTATGTGCAAAGGCGATCTCTCAAACCATCGTCAGAGCGGTTGGAGAAGGCGGCTTTGTGTTACTCAGTAAGTTGGAGAAAATCTTCCCACCCGGATTCTTCTTGCCGATGCAAAGATATGATTGTGCAACTCCGTATGAGGTACGTATGGGGGGGCGGTGCAAGTACCATTGGTGCTACTCAATCGAGAGAACTCTAAAGAATGTACGCAAAAAATGTAGAAATAAAGCCAAAATCGAGCCTTCGATTCTGAGAGGCATACGTTGTGGAGGAGGTGTCAAACTTCATAGAAAAATACTATCTGAGAGAACCTTCCTAGCGTGCATGATCAAATCCCTCGTTACAATGTTGACGAAAATCAATCGAAGCTTAGCCTTTTCCAAGGTCAATTCGGAAGCGCCGGTGCATCTACCACTAAGCTTGATTGAGCAATAAAAGAGTGGCACAAATATCATGCTATATGTTTCGACCAACTCGCCCGAGGTGGATCCGTACAAACAAGAATTCATTCGTGAGACTTGGCCTCAATCGAGGGATCGAGCCACACGAAATTGATACCCTTCTTTCACAAGTCTTTGGACCGGGGAGACCCGATTTCATTTCGTGGTTCAAGAGAAAGGCCCAAACCGATAGCTCTATCTATGGCGAAGTTGATTCTTTGCTGCGCACGGGCGGGCGTGATTTAAGGGTTAGGTCATTTACCGCTTATGATGTGAATGGATATCATTTCCACCACGACAAGTTACTGAACGTAGTCGACCCAATCGAAGTACCACAAACAAGTGGCGTGCTTACGGTGGATAATAATGGGCAAGAATACCATGGCGAGTCCAAGAAATATACGAGCTTTCATTTTATGGCGCCCCACATCTTAAACCTGTGATATTCAAATGCCATTGGTTCGATCCCTGAATGTACTAAACATAACCCGACAATTGGGCTAGTCGGTTCGACCGATTCCGTGTATCCACGAGCCGATGTCTACATTGTGGCTCAACAAGCCGTGCGGTGTTTATTACCCGCCATACCGCCAAAGCAAAGATTATCTTAAGGGTTTGGAGGTTGTGCACAAGGTAGCGCCGCATGGTAAACTACCTGTCCCCAAACGATGAAGATTATAACTTGATCAACCCAAACACATATGAGGGAGAGTTCTATCAAGAAGAGGGGCTGCGGGGAGTTTTGTGATAGACCTAACTTCAGATATAGGAATGGAAGTAGGCGGCAGCGGTGTTGAGGTGTTTTGGCGACGGCGGCGAGCGGTATTGAGGTGTTTGATTTGAAGGACATACAAATGTTAGAGAGATTGAGCACGGACAATGAGGACAACAATCCTCCTTCAGATTCTCTTCGTGATTTGGACAATGTCGACCGGTGATGACGAAATGGGCAAACGCACAAAGCCGACAATGTAGACGATGATCCCGATTACTTCTAAAACATGTAATACTATATATTTTTAGTTTATATTGTATTATGTCTTATTTATAGTTTGATTACAATGCATCTAGTTCTAATTATGTCTTGTTTATATTTTGATTACGGGTGATTGAAGATGCCCCGTCGCGGAGGTCGACGGGGAGTGGGACGACCACTCCTTGCCGACGACCGGCGTGAGCTCCCCTTGTCTCGGATTTACTCTCGGACAAAGGGGATGCACCGAGCGGAGGGGTCGGCGAGGAGGTCTAGGAGGCACAGCGTGCCGGGAGGGACCCGTCGGGCATGACGGTG
Organism: Hyparrhenia diplandra; assembly: GCA_015847255.1. Lineage (NCBI taxonomy): Eukaryota > Viridiplantae > Streptophyta > Magnoliopsida > Poales > Poaceae > Hyparrhenia > Hyparrhenia diplandra. The sequence continues at coordinate 443,553 of JADLZK010004740.1, forward strand.
CGGGCCGCCGCTCGAGAGGAGGAGGAGGAGGAGGGAGGAGGAGGAGCCGGCGGCCCGCACGCCGCCCGCCGACGAGCTAGGTGGCACGCAGCCCACACCGGGCGAGGAGGAGGATGACGACGACGACGACGGCGACGGGAGGACACGTCCCGGTGGCACAAACTCCCGGTGCGGGTTCGTGACGCGAGGGCGGCAAAGGCGGCGAAGGTATACTTGCGAGGCCCCACACGACTACCTCACCCTCCCCGGCCTTCACAACCGCCCTGTTGTTCGCCCCCAAGGGACAAGGTAAGTAGATTTAGATGCCTACTTCATTTACACTCTCTAGTGAAACTAATATTATGTCTTCATTGTGTAGGAACCGGGTCGTTGTGTCGGGCGGTGGCTCACGCAAACCCGCCACTATTATCGGGGTTGTGAAGGCAGCACTACCCCGACATCGTCACTTACCACGAGGCGGACAGCACCGCCCCTTCTTCGGGAGCCTACTACCCGGGGAGAAGACCCCGCCTACAACCACAAGGCGGAGAGCGGGTGCTCGTGGAGTTTTGGGTAACTCGCCCTCGCACAAAGCCTTTTCTCAATACATCGCATTCTTGAAAATTATTCTTGAATTTGATATCGTCTTTGTATGCGTAACTTCTTCCAATGCGAGGAAGGAAAGGAACGAGGAAGCGGCAAGAGCGCTTGAGGAATCCCGCAAAAACGCGTCGCCAACATGCTATGCGTTGCAAGCACCAGGCCATCATAACATACAACGCGACGGTGCTTGGCCGAAGGTGACCAAGGAACGGCGAGAACGATGATGTTGACCCGTGAGCAGTTCATAGAGGTACACAAACAACACTAAGCGGAGCTCGCTTTCGAATTTAATATATTTAATGTGATCTTCTAATCTGAAATTTTGTCATGACGTGTAGATGTGTCTCTATTGGTTGCGCGCCCATGGCACTTGCTGGGGAGCGAGATGGTTGACAAGTGGTTAACGGAGGATCTGGCAAAGGGCGCCTTGAAGTCCGCGACGTGGAACGGCATTTGGTGATGCCGGGGCCAGCACACCACCAAGGCAGCCGGAGCCTTCCGAGTACAAAGAATTATGGGTATGTGCTTTTCTTTTACCGAGGCGTAAAACTTCTTTTATAGCGATCCAAAGACACTAATCCTCTTCCTTTGTTTCTACCGCCGGCGCATCCCGGCAAGACCTGCGGCAGCGGCCGGGCAGCCTTCGCATGTCGCACAAGGGCAAGGCGACCTCTCCTCGACGTTTCCTACGACGTGGAACGACCCGCGGAGGCATACAAAGAACTCCGGTGTGGGCAACCGGATCACTGAGTACACGGCCGCCAGCCGCGTAAATATGGGCAAGATTACGATCCGGGCGCCCATGACATTGATATTGACATCGTCATGGGCCACTTTGGTGGCAAGAAGCACGGGAGGTTGGGCATCGCCGATGGCATCAGGTCGGCTCGCCTCGGACTAGCATAAGTCCGAGCACGAGGGGCGAGACGGACCCGCCGATACGCCCTCGACCCGGCGTGGCGATGGGCCGTGTCGGCGCCCTTGAGGTTTGCATTACTCGACGCATATTCGTCTTTACACGCCTAGTAACGTTTCCATTTATCAAACAACGACGGCTAAATGTTGTATGCTCGATAGAAGAGGAAAGGTGGCTACGTCGAGGAGCAAGCACAGCCTGCTAGCGGAGGAAAGGAGGCGCCGTGAGGAGGTGGAGCGCACGCAGCGACAATGGCGGCCAAGTTCGAGGAGCTTACTAGGTTCCTTTCCACGGCGGTGGTTTGACTCGCCACCGGGCTCCTAGGGCCGGTCGCTCCACAACCGCCGGACTCGGGCCGGTGCAGGTACTCCCGTGAGTATGATAGCAAAGAGTTTCGATTTTTCGTTTTCAAGTAATCATGTCTAACACTTGTCTTCTTTGCGCAAGGCTTCCACTCCGGATCGGCGGGGGTCGAATCAGCCCGGGCTGTAGGTGCTCCAGTGTTGAGCAAGGCTTCCGTCCCCGAACCATCGGTATCCACCTCTCCCACCTTACCGCCTCAAGAATGAACTTGTGAGACTCGTTAGACTTGTGCGGACCATTTGTGGACTTATGTTTCTCTTGTGGACATGATGTTGGACTTGTGGACATGATGTTAGACTTGTGGACTTGATGTTATACTTGTGAGACATGTTTAATATGGGTTTCGTGATATATCGCTGAGTACGACGATGTACGGTGCTCGGCAAAGGTTTAAAAAAAAAAAAATAAAATTCTTTGCCGAGCACAGGGCTGACAAGTACTCGGCAAAGAAGCCATCTTTGCCGAGTACCTCGTTGTAGGGTACTCGGCAAAGTATCAAAAAATAAAAACCTTCTTCGCCGACTGTCAGGTGTTTGGCAAAGGGTTTTTAGAAAGTATAAAAAATTTCGAAAAAAATAAGCTTCTTCGCCGACCGTCGGTGCTCGGCGGCCGAGTAACGGCTGTCAAAAACGCGGTTCGTTAACGGTTACTTTTCTTCGCAGACAGTTGTTTTCGGTTCTCGGCGAAGGCTTCGCCAAAAGGGTCCCCTGCCGGCTGTCGGTAAAGGGCCTATGCCGAAAAAAAAAATTCCCCTAGCACCTTCGCCGATTTGTCCCCTGAAAAGCTTTCGTGAAGCCTTCGCCGGCCCCCCCGGCCTTTGCCGAACGTCCCGTAAAGTTCGGCAAAGGACCAGCCTCGAGCGTGTGCGGCGGTGTGAGCGCGTGTAGAGTTGGTGTGTGCACACATGTTCAGATACTGTATCCAACTGAGAGGCGTAAACAGGAAAAAGGAAAGCGGCACCGAAAGCACATTGTGATTTCGCAGCAGCTTCTCTCGTCCAAGAAAAGCAGCACCGAAATCCCATTATTGTGATTGCGCAGCAACCATGGTCCATGGGAGTGGTCGCGAGTCAGGAAAGTATCGCTAGCAAAAGTTATCATGTTGAAGTCGGAATGTCCATCAATTGCTACAAACCCTGTCTCATACATCTAGCTAGGAGGAGAAAGCAGGAAGCCTCGCACAACTGCATGATCCCTACCACCACCACCACATAAAAAATAATCCATAGATTCAGATCTAATCCCGGAGAGGATTGATCGGGTGGGGGATCAGGAGATGGGGAGTTGGGGAGAAGATCGTGGTGAGTGCCTTGACCGGGGTGATGAGCCCTCTCATCAGCAAGCTCACGAAGCTCATGGACAAGGAGTGGGCAAAGCTCAAAGGCGCGAGGAAGAAGCTGGAGTCCCTAACCAAGGAGCTGATGGCCATCAGCGCTGTGCTGGAGAAGTATGCCCTCATGGAGAAGCCAGATGTGCAAGTGAAAGCCTGGATGAAGGAGGTGCGCGAGCAGGCCTATGACATCGAGGATTGCATAGACATCTTCACCTACCATGCCTATCACGAGCCAGCTGACAACACAACCGGCGTCAAGAGGATCATCCTCAAGTGCATCCGAAAGTTGAAGAGACTACACTATCGCCGTAAATTTACCGAGCAAATCCAAGAACTTAAAGTCTGTATCGACCAAGTGTATGAGCGGCAAAAAGGTATAAGCTTGATGAGAACACTTGTACCCCCAAGCATACGGAGGTCGATCCTCGATTGCCTGCTCTGTATGTGGAGGTGGAAAAGCTTGTGGGCATAGAGGGTCCAAGCGATGAAATCGTCAATCGATTCATTGGTAATGAGAGTAGGCCAATGAAGCAGCGTAGAATTGCCTCTATTGTTGGATCCGGAGGTTCAGGGAAAACTACTCTTGCTAATCAGGTGTACAGGAAAATGAAAAATCAATTCTTCTATACAGCTTTTGTGCCTGTATCACAAAAAAGCCTAATATGGGTAGACTTCTGCGGGACTTGCTGTTGCAAGTTGAGAGCAGCGGTGGACGAGTGGATGAAGATCAACTAGGAAGACCAAATAGTGAACAACAACTCATCGACAGACTTAGAGCATATCTTGAAAACAAGAGGTATATTCCCTAAATTTGTTTTTTGATCTGCAATTTGTTAGCATATCTTGAAAACAAGAAGTATATTCCCTCAATTTGTTTTTTTATCTACAATTTGTTAGCATATCTTGAGAATAAGAGGTATATTCCCTCAATTTGTTTTTGATCTACATTTTGTTTCCATACACCATAACATTTCTTTGAACCTGTCGTATAATTATTCTGAACTGCCTTGTGTTTTTATCAATTTTTATTGACACAAAATTTAAAAATAATAAATTACCAACATAGGCAAGAGTACATCCTTTTTACTGACATAAGTTGAAAACTGCGGACCTAGGTGTGCATATCTGAACGAAGGCGAAAAGAGCGTCCAGCTAGATTCACACACTATGAAATAGTTCAGTTTTGCTGGCACCTATATGTGCCTCTAGATGCTACCAGGCCACCCACCCTTGTATATTTACCTCCTGACACAGAGAAAAGAATTGATGCAATAATTGTCTTTTGACTACTTATAATCCAAAAACAGTCGTTAGTTTATCAGGTTGGTTTTCAGTTTGAAGGTATTGATAATGGAAAATTATAATTTAAACTGAATTCCACTGAACAGTCATCATTACACGAGAGAGTAAAAATAATGTAAATACATGTAGCATGTCAAACTTGTATGCAAATATGAAGGTTATTATGTTTTTTCAGTTGCATACTCTTAACATTTTTTTTATATTTTACTGATTAATGTTTCTGCACAATAGGTACCTTATTGTGATTGATGACATTTGGAGCAAATCGGCATGGGAAACCATACAGTGTGCTCTTCCTAGAACTGCACATGCAAGTAGAATAATCATGACAACACGCATCAACAGTGTAGCTCAATTTTGTTGCACTTCACATGAGGACTTTGTTTATCAAATGAAGCCTCTTAGCGAAATTGACTCCAGGAAATTATTTCTCAAGAGGACTTTTGAAGCAGAGGATAAATGCCCCGTTCATCTGGAGGGAATTATGAATGAGATACTGGACAAATGTGATGGTATGCCATTGGCCATAATTACAATAGCTAGCTTGTTAGCTAGCAAACCAAGAAGAAAGGAAGAATGGGAGAGAGTGCAGGATTCTATTGGTTCTATATGTGACAAAGACAAAGAGCTGGACGTAATAGATGGGGTGTTGTCTCTAAGTTATCACGATCTACCTTGTAGTCTGAAGACTTGCTTATTGTACCTGAGTATATTTCAGAAGATTATACAATTCACAAAAATTTCTTGGTTTGGAAATGGTGGGGATAGCTGAAGGATTTATCGTTGCAAAAAAAGGATATACTTTGGAAGAAGTAGGAGAGTCTTACTTTAATGAACTCATAAATAGGAGTTTGATACAACCATTATTGATGGATTACGGTGGCAAAGCAAGTGCATGCCGAGTCCATGATATAGTACTCCACTTCATCCTCTCCCGGTCAATCGAAGAAAATTTTGTATCTATATTGGATGGTCAGAATCTCTCATCTCCGCATGGCAAGATTAGAAGGCTGTCCTTGTGGCACAAGCAAGAACATGCAGGAGCACTACCGAAGGAAACCATGGAATTGTCTCATGCCCGTTCAATTCATCTCTTTGCTGCAGTTAGCTGGATGCCCTCTCTTTTGGACCTACAGGTTCTTCGGGTATTAGATCTAGAAGGTTGTGAAGCTTTGAAGAATGATCATCTGGAGAACATTGGCAATATATTTCATTTGAGATATCTGGGACTCCGGAAGACAAATGTTGACAGGCTCCCGGCCCAAATTGGGAAGCTAGAGTTTTTTTGCGGTCCCTCGATATAAGAGAAACCAAGATAAAAGAGTTGCCAAAAGCAATTGTTCAGCTCAAACAGTTGGTGCACCTTGTAGGCTATGACCTCATACTGCCAGATGGGTTTGGTAATATGGAAACTCTTGAGGAGCTAGGGGAACTTGATGGCTGCTCAATGAATTTTGGGCAAGATATAAAAAATTTGACACAGCTGAGGGTGCTTCGTGTGGCTTTCAAGCATTTGCATTCCAGCGAACAGGATTGTGGAGTTAGAAAGGAGGCTTTTCTGTTGTCGCTCTGTAAACTGGGGAACACAACCTCCGATGTCTGTATATTGTCAACAAGGATGGTAGTGTAGATTGCTTTGCGGATTCATGGTGCCCTCCTCCGCGTCGCCTCCAAAAGTTTGTGATGCAAGGTAGCTCCCACTGGTTCTCTAGGCTCCCAAAGTGGATTGATCCGTCACTGCTCACTGAGCTCACTCACTTGGAGTTCCGTGTTAAACGACTGGAAAAGGAAGATGTTCATATACTCGAAGGTTTGCCTGCCCTTCTTATCCTACACCTAACCGTGAAGAGAACCCCCGAAGATGGACTCTGGATCCCCGAAGATGGACTCTGGATCAGCCGCAGTGGATTCCGATGTATCACATATTTGCGCTTCCATGACAGATTTGGACCTGGTCTGGCATTTGAAGCAGGAGCCATGCCGAAGCTCCAGAAGCTTGACATCCAATTCAACGCTAATAAGGCAGAATCTACATACGGCAGTTTGGGTTTTGGCATGCGGCACCTCTCCTCCCTTAATCATATCATTGTTGGAATTGACTACAATCGTAAACGAGCTCAGGCGATGAGGGATGCCAAGCGTGCTATCAATGAAGAAGTCAAATTGCTTTCCAACAATCCCAAGGTTAAAATCTATAATCATTGACTGGGAAGGGGACGTTTGGGAATAGCAGAAGTCTCAATTAGCAACTGTTATAGCTTTGGGCAGAATTCACTCGTTGGGGATGCAGGGAAGAACTGAAGGAGAACCAAAAGAAAACTCTTTCGTTTGCAGCCGTCGCTGCTGCTCCAGACGGCTCACGAGAATCTCATGGAGAACTATGCGAGCTCTAAATGGAAATATATAGTACTAGCTATTTTTTCATGGTTCATCCATTGTTTGGATTGTTGTATAATAAGATTTGCTACTTGTATACACTATTCCGATATTTGGAGAGAAGAGATCACATGTATTGGCCTATAGTGATTCCTAAACTTGCTAGCTGCGATTTTGTCCACCACACTACTACAGATCCGGGCTTTACCGGTGCTCGCATTCGGCCATCGCCCGGCGGTTCATCTTTGGAACCGCCGGCACCGCCCCCGCCCCCTGCGATGGAACCCGGTGCTGGATAGAACCGCCGGCAATACCCCCTCGGTCTTTGGCGGTTTTTAGGCGTGAACCGCCCGGCTTTGCTCTCCCACCAATGCCGGCAGTTCTTGGGCGTGAACCGCCCGGCATTGGTCTGTACCGTATAAAGCACAACTCGCCACTTGGAGCCCAAGCTTTGGACACAATTAGCTCGGGTTTTCTCTCCCCTTGGGCGGCGGCCCTCTTCCCAAAACCAAGGGGGAAGGTTTTGTTTTCAAATTCCTTCTAGGGTTACGTTCCCTATATGGTAATAGCACTTGTTTCCTTGCTTTTTTTTTCAAGTTTCGTGCTATATTATGGCTTAATTTTGGGTTTGTGTCTCCATTCACTTTCGTGAAGATTCTTTGTGATTTGAGCCTCATTTTTGCTAATCCTTTTGGTCAAGGTAGTTAGAATTGGTAGATCCATAAGTGTGCACCCTTGTTTTCATGAATCATGAAGAGTTTAGCAAGTATTTTGCTCTAGGTTAATTTGGGTGTGGAGGGGAATTCTCTAGATCTAGATCTAGGGTTTGGTGGAGAGAGAGAGAGAGAGAGAGAGAGAGAGAGAGAGCGCTAGGGTTTGCGAATTGTGTGCGGATTTCACCGCCGTAAATTGATGCCATAAATTTCACCTCGAAATATTTAACTCAAATAAATTTCACACCCAATCATGGTATTTATTATTATGGCTTTTCAATGTTTAGTAAATAATTGAAAAAACCTCAAAATGAATTTATAAATACTTTTTAATCTTTGTAGCTCTAGGATGGACCTTTGCATGACGGATGCGCAACCGCAGTATTGGATGTACAAATCGACAAGAATTCTCAAGCCGTACCAAAAAAAATTGAAGAGTTTCATTAAAGCCGCCAAGGACGACGCTCCGAAAAAAAGAGGTTGGAGGAAATTACTTGCCCTTGCAAAGATTGCAAGAACCACGTGGTGTACTCATTTGCGGATATCAAGATAGTCGAAGAGCGCCGATCTATCGTGGATTCATGCTCGGTTACACGTGTTGGACCCGATCCACGGCAAAAAGACACCGGGAAAATGACATTGTCGCTGATGATCGGGTGGATGTCAATGATTGGAGATCAGAAGAATTTCACACTGGTGATATTGCTAGTACTGTTGACGATAGCGGTGATGATGGTGGTGTCAATGGTCTGGAAGAAATGTTCGCGAACGCTACCGGTTTGATGCAACATGCAGCAATGGGAAATCTTAGTAACTGGAAGGAGCTGGAGGATGCAAGGAAGGAGCCTTCGTACGGCCCGTCGATGGGGCGTGATGAGGCACCTACGGTGTTGAGTTCGGTTCTTCAACTACTGAAGATAAAGGCGGCCAATGGATGGTCCGACAAGAGTTTCACGGAGATTCTTGGTCTTCTAAGCGGAATGCTACCGGGACCGAACAAGTTGCCCGCCAACACTCACCGAGCGAAGAAGCTCATATCTCCGTTAGCCTTGGAGCTGGTAAAGATTCGCGAGTGTCCGAGCCACTGCATCTTGTACTGGTATGACCGGAAAAAGCGTGAGAGATGCCCGGTGTGCAACAAGAGCCGTTGGAAGAGCAATAATGGGAACCAAGCCTTAGATGATGGTGTCGAGCTGCAAGATGACACTGATTCCAATGCGGAAAAGAAGAGGAAAATTCCCGCGTGTGTCATGTGGTATCTGCCAGCGGAACCACGGTTGAGGCGTTTATTCTCGAACCCTGCGGAAGCTAAAATGTTCTATTGGCATCACGAGCAGTGCAAAACCAACACTGAGAAGCCAGTGCTTCGACACCCGGCTGATGCTACCCATTTCAAAAAGATTGACTCCCTATTTAGAGATCCTTTTGGTAAAGATCCAAGGAATGTATGATTCTTGTTGAGTACCGACGGAATGAATCCATTCGGTGACGAAAGCAAACACACATAGCACCTGCCCAGTGACACTTGCCATACTAAACTTTGCACCCCGGGTTATCTTTCAAGCGAAGTACCTCATGCTCTTGGTACCGATCGAAGGCCGAAAAGCACCCGGTAACAACATAGATGTGTTTCTTCAACCCTTGCTCCAAGAGATCGGTAAAATGTTTGATGACGGGGTTGAAATGTTTGATGAGTACAAGCAAGAATCCTTCACTTTTTGGCGTTGATCCTTTACACCATCACGATTATCCTGGAGGATTTTGCTTGTCTAGCCAGACCAAAGGGTTTTGCGGATGTCCGGTATGCTTAGACAGAACCCCCTCAGAGTACCTTAAAGGCGCCGGGAAGGTAGTGTACATGAAAAGACGACGGTTCTTACCACGAAATACAAATCTTCGCAAGAAGGATTTGGGCCCACCTATTTGACAGAGAGGTGGAAAATGGAGGAGCCGAGAAGCATCGAGATGGGAAGCTAGTGTACGAAATGGTGAAGGACATCGAAACCTTGTTTTGGGATGCCACCAAAAGCTAAGGAGCCGAGGAAGAGAAAGAAGCCCGGAGATTTGAAGAGGAAAAAGATAAACCATGCTTCAAGAAGATGTCGGTTTTCTACAAGTACCTTCGGTACTAGAAGTTCCTAGACATTCGGCATCCTATTGACATCATGCACCTAGAGAAAAATATATGTGAAGCTATCATTAGGCTATTACTAGACATAGCAGGCAAGACAAAGGATGGACTGAAGGCGCGCAGGGACTATGTCAGGCATCAGGCCCGAGCTACACCCGGAACAAAGACAAACGGGAAAGTTTACCTTCCAGCGGCTAGTTATTATATGACGGCCAATGAAAAATTGATTTCTGCAAGTGCCTGCGTGGTGTGAAGGTCCCAACGGGTTACTCATCGAACATCAAGAGACTAGTATCAATGAAAGATCTGAAGCTAGTCGGCATGAAGTCGCACGACTGTCATGTGATGCTGACGCAGATTCTCCCTATTGCAATCAGGTGTTGCAAGCATGGGTACATAAGGTTGGCAATAACAAGGATGTGACACTTCAACATAATCTCGCAGAAGACGATTGACCCTGAAAGCCTACCTGCACTACAAAAGGACATCACGGAGACAATGTGCCTGCTTGAGATGGTTTTCCCACGATCCTTGTTCGATATGATGGCACACCTCATGGGTCACGTTGTTGATGAGATCAAGATACTGGGTCCAGTCTTCTGTCACAACATGTATCCATTTGAGCGAAGCTTCTCCGTACTCAAGGGGTATGTACGGAACCATGCTGACCCAGAGGGTTCCATCATTCAGGGCTACCATACAGAGGAAGTTGTCGGGTCCTGCACAGACTACCTTGATGGTCGACAGCTTGGTGTTCCGGACCTCGGCATGAGGGGAGATTGAGTGGGAAGGGGAGGTCAGGAAGTAAAAACTGGCATGACCGAGATTGTAACTTAGTGCAGGAAATACATCATAAAGTTACGCAATAGGCTACGGTACTCAATCCATACGTTGAGAAACACCTCGCCAAGCCGTAAGGAAAATGATGACGATGCCCGGGTGATGAAACAACACAACCTTAACTTTCTTTGTTTGGTTGGAGGAACAGGACATAGAAGACGATGGGTCCGACGAAGCACGACCGACAATACTATTGTCAGATGGCCCATCCTCTTTTATTACGTCATGGCAAGCATACGACATCAATGGGTGGACCTTTCACACCAAACAAAAGGACAAAAAGTGGGCAAACCAAAAACAAATGACATATGCACACGATCCTATGACTCCACTGGGCAATTGAAAACCTATTATGGTGTCATAGAACAGACCATAGAGGTCGATTATGGAGAGAAACTGCAAGTCACCACATTCTAGTGCAAGTGGGCCAAACTCCCTGAGGAAAATGACTATGGCTTCACAATTGTCGACCTCAACAGCAATGCTCACAAAAAGACGTGGATAGTCGCAAAGCGGTGTCCGTCGGGTGTTCTATATAAAGGATCCGTGATAATGACAAGAAGTCAATAGTTCTTGCCGAGAAAACATAGAGTCATTTGGAGTTGACGGCGTCACCGATCAGGAAGATTACATTCACTTCACGGAAGTGTCGCCTTTCGAGAGATCCAAAACCGCTTCTAAAAAGTTGAACAAGATCTGGTTGCAAAGGTGTGAAGCCCTACGTAAATGCGTGAGGATGGCGCATCGGGGAGAGTAGTGAACAAGATATGTTTGTCTCTCTCTCTCTCTCTCTCTCTCTCTCTCTCTCTCTCTCTCTCTCTCTCTCTCTCTCTCTCTCTGCGCCATTGGATATAGGGTGGATGCTGCCACATACTAGTCTAGGATCTTAAGAGCGTTGGATATCCGTTAACTCGGAAACCCGCATTGAGAGCAACTCTTTATTTCTCTTCTATTTTTAAGTGGAAAATTATTTTATTGGCCAATTAATGAAATGAGGCCATGCAAGATGATATCCATGCAAATGATGAAATTGGGTGTCTACTTTATTTCTCTCCATGTTTTTATCACCATTTTATGAAGTTAGGCAACTGTGTGGTTAGGTACCATGGCGCCTAAAAAGAAGGCATCGTCTGCACAAAGGGAGCTTGAGATACCAAGCTCCATTGCAGAAGAAGAAGTTGCACAAGGTCAGAGCATTGATGAGCATAACGCGGCAGAACAAGGTCAGAGCTCGGATGGCAGCTCGAGCTCGGATACCCCTGACCAACCAGGGGAGTATGTTGACCCGGAAAACCCTTGCCCTTCCCCTAACCGCCGCCACCGACGGAGCTTGAGCCCTAATTACGATCCTTCCAATGAGATGGCTCTTCTTAGAGCATCTCGGAGGGAACGACGGCCATCCAAGAAAGCCCGTCAGCTAATGGAGGAGAATGCCGGTAAGAAGGGAAAGAATGGAAAGCAGCAACCATCTCAACCATCGGAGATGCCAAGCTCATCAACTCCTGTGCCATCTGAACCAAGTTCACAGAAGAGAGGCGCACCTCAGGGGATGAACAAACTGCCGAGTAAAGTGATGGTGATCACTCAGGTCCACCCGAGAAGTGGTGCACCACTGCAACCAAAGGATGTCTCCATCCAAGCAAAATCCGTACATGGGGTTGGTCACTATATTAGACAAAAAATACCGATAAACATAAGGGATTGGCGCTATGTGAAGCCCGACGGGGAAGGAGAAAATATGGGACTTATGCGGGGCAAAGTTCGATTCCCGTAAGGAACAGAGGATTTCCTTAAGAAATGGGTTTTACAACGTGCGGGCAAATCCCAGGGATTTGGAGATCTCAAATGAATATAAATTTTGTCCGAAGGGAATTAATCCCCTTGAAGAATATGGCTTCATTAAGAAATGCCCTTTGGAGAGACTTCGTGTGATAGAAGAACAAAGAAGAAGCAAAGAGGCGGCGGCAATAAATCGAAAAAATGCATTGGACATGTTAAACCGCTATACCTTGGGATCCCGTGAATACGCCGTTGCACAACTTCAATGCCGCCAGGAGTTCGAGGCCTTGCGAGAAGGATGGGCATCCTAACCCATACGACGAGGCGACCGAACAGTGAACTATCTATTTGCTAGGTGTTCCAAGTCAAGCGGTCCGGGGAAGTTAAGCTTTCGATAGCGCCGATAATCAGGTGATGGCTGAGAAGGTACTTGGAGTCATCGAGCAGGCCAAATCGGGAGAATTCGTGCCACAAGGGAGGCATGATGTGCTTACGGAGGCTCTAGGAGAAGTGGAGCACAAAGGTCGTACACGGGGGCTGGCGGTGCCTCGGAAAAATGGATTTCCAAACGTTCCATGGAAAGCTAGAACTAAATCAGCGCTGAGATGATGGACTTGGCTGAACTAAACCAAAGATTTGAGGAATTTTAGCAGGCCAAGAAGGCCCAAGAATTACAGGAGCAACAAAACCAACTTCTAAGCCCCGGTGTCCGAAGTAGCGGCGGTTACGTTGCATGTGCAGAGCCTCTTGGGGCATATCTAGTGGATTCTATCATGATAGAAACCCTTGCAGGTGATGGCGTCGTAAACGGTGCCATTTTCGAATGTGTAGTGACCACGGCCTATCCGCAATGTACCATGCACTGTGGCCCTATCCCGGCAGCATACGCCAAGTTGAATGCTCATATTGTTCATTCAAATTGCGAAGGCTACAAGTTAGATTACCCTGTGGAGGATTCGGGAGCCAAAACACTTGGTGAAGCAAGGAGCGATTTCATTCTCTGGCCTAGGAAAGATATAGTCTTGGATGCTCCTCATTCCCCGAGTGGTGGACTTCTTCACCATTCTCCACCTTCACCTCCACCTGCAACTTCGACTGCAGCTCCACCTTCACCTCCACCTCGAACTTCGCTTGCACCTCCACCTCCACCACCACCTCCACCTTCACCTCCACCTCCACCTTCGCCTCCACATCAAGTTGCATCTGCTCCAGCTGGTCCATCAACTCAAGCTTCAGCTACAGCTTCAGTTGCACCTTCAACGGCTTCTTCTCCAGCTCAACCTCTTCCTCCACCTAAGAAGTCACCTTTTTAGATAATCCCTCATAAGATTACCCCAGTTACTCCTATGCCGATGGACGAAGGTTGTAGAGCGTGGTTTGCGGCGGTCCACGGCATCCCATTCGTACCCCCTAAGTCTCCCCCCCAAGGTGAAAGGGAAAAAGGACAAAAAAAAAGGAAAGAGAAAGCCGCAGGCCAAATCTATAAGAGCAATCGTCCAATGCTCAACGAGTATCTCGATGTTCCGAAGACGTTCCAGAACGGGAAGCCTTTTTGCAACTAGTGACGACTTAGGACAAATGCCTCCTGGTATGGCGAGATTTCATACATGGTACATATATGCCTCCAATACTGGGTTGGAACACATCATCGTGAAGCCACCCACTGAATGTTTCAAGACCGGCGAGGAGGACCCTGCTATTGTTATTGCTTTCTTGGACATTTGGGAAATGTTCAAACTCAAAAGCCTCAATCTACAAATCATACGGCTCTGGTGCCTGTAAGTGCATTCCACATCTTCCTTGTCAAATATTCCATTCGAATTTTGTTTCACTCGGTTATTAACATACAATCGCTTCAGGATGCAATATCAGTATGTGGAAAAGACTCCCAAGCGGTTCAAGGTGGCCCACCTTGACCCGTCAAAAATATGCGAGCTCAGAATCCGAGAAGAGACACACCAGAAAGAGTTACAGAAATTAAAGAAAAAGAAGGTGGAGACCGATGATTTCTTTCAAATATTTTCCAAACACATGGTTGAGCAGGCTAAAAAGGAAAAAGGAGATTGTGCAGTACATCAGCCATGTCTTCCAATCGTCGCAGGACAAGGATTACATACAAACCTACTACAGAGTGGGGTATGTTCGGTCAACTCACTTCACATTAACATGCATAGAATTTGTGGGTGAATGACCTAACGAACAAATTGTATGCAGCGAGCACTACATTGCCATGTATATCCAGCCAAAAAAGGATCTATAGTCATCTTTGACTCCCTCAGAGAAAAACTGACGACCGACTACCAGGAAATCATCGACATGTTACAATTGTACATAACACATACAGTGCCCCACATAATATTTGTCTTCAAATCATCGATGATTCGTATTGCTGACTTATTAATTTTTCAATAGGGCTTATAAGGACTATGCCATCCATGGTGGGCAACGCGACGAGTCGGTTCCGGAAACGTTTGCGAACTCGTTTAAATGGGTAATTACATGCTCCCATATTTTCCGTATTTCATATTTTTCGTGTAGTATGAATGGGCTAACGACTACTTTCTTATTACTTGTGTATAGTGTCATAAGCAGCTTGAGGGAAGCATACTATGTGGATACTATGTGATAGAAAATCTAAGGATTAATGGGAGATATGATCCGAATGCAGAATACGTAAGTCATCTGATAACGAGTTATGCTCTGTCCTTCGAATTTCTATAAGCATGTTAATTCTGAATTTCTATAAGTATGTTAAGCTATGTGTGAATCTGACAAAGCATTTTTAATTTGTTGTAGAAAAATACAATAAGACGTTCCTATGCTTCGTTCGAGGATGTAATAATCAAGAAAATCCAAGAGGACGCGTGCCATTTCCTTCTGCGAGAAGTTGTACATATCAGCGGGAAATACTTCGACGGGTAGTCGCGATTAGGATACTCGTTAGATAACAAAGTCCTTGATGCGCTTGTCCACTGGGACATGTCCAGGGTATTCAAGACCCATTTTGGAGAATTTGGGTTCCCGTCGAAGCATGTCTGAATTGTGATGATGTAACTTTGAATTGTGATGGATGTATGTATGTCAACTTCTAGTTCTGATGATGGATGTATGTAGGTGAACTTTGAATTAAGTGTGATGATGGATGGATGTGAACTTCGAATTTGAATTATGCATGAATTTTGAATTATCATATGCATGTGGATGTTTATTTGTTTGAAACCTGTATGAAATTTGAATTTCAAATACGAATTCCTATTTTGTTCCTTTTTTTGTTTCTGGAAAATATCAGTGCCGGGCGGTTTATAGCTGAAAGCCGTCGGGACTAATGAATGCAATGCCGGGCGGTTCATAGCAGTAGAACCGCCGCAATCGATCCCTCCTTTATCGGCGGTTCTAGAACCGCCAAGACCTGAACCCCCTCGGTGCGGCGTTCTTGTGCCGGCGGTTCCAGAATCGCCGGGAAAGGGGGTTATGAACCGCCGGGCGGTGGCGATCTGTAGTAGTGCCACAGGGTAGCCGTTCGCAGTTTATGAACGTAAACAAACAAATAGACCATGAACAGTGTGGTTTGTTGAGTTGGTAAGATAACCTGGCACAAGATTGCGGGCTTTAGACCTTCGATTCAGAATCGTCGGGTAAATCAAACAGTCCCTCCAAGAAATCACCCTCCGATGGCTAATCGAGGTTTAGGTAATGAGAATGCTAAGGGCTGAGAGAGTGCTATTACCCGTCATCGATGCTGGGAGACGGGCCATAGGTAGTTGCAGTGCAAGAACCCACCAATGTGCTATGTTTGTCATACAAGTGGACATATGTTAGTGAATTGCCCTGAAGCTGAAGCGAAGAAACAAGATGTGATGATGTTTGGTTTTGGTCTGCCAGGACAAGGAATCTACCATATACAAGTGGAGGGGGGAAGTCAAGAAACAACCGAGCAGCTGAATTGTCACGACCTCCTTTTTCGGTGTATTTTGGCCATAAAATTACACTACGAAACTTGTTGAAATTTTCTCAAAACAAGGGTTATCTCAAAGTAAATTTAAGTTTTGAGTAAAAAGAATGATTCTTAAGCCAAAATTTGTTTGAAAAGTCATTTCAAAACTTTGTTAAAAGTTTTCTTTTCTAGCTCCCTGTGAAATCCAATTTGAATTTAAATTGTTTTCGCTTTCGTTTTGAAATTCCAAAGAACCTATTGAAAAATAAAAGCCAAAACCTTCCCTTTAACTCTCTGGGCCCAATTTTACAATCGCAGCCCACCTAAAATCTAAACCTAGCCCAACAGCGATCTCCTGCCTTTTTCTCTCACTGACGCGTCGGCCCCGCCATGGTCATCCTCAACCTCCAGCCATGCCACCAACTGCTGCCGCCCCACGATCTTCTCCACCTCTTGCATGCCGCGACACCGTACCTCCGAACCGCTGCTCCCTCCTCGACCCTTAAATGGGACCGAAACCCCGCTGTCGCCCCCCTCCGTCGCCCTCTCGCTCACGGTGTGCGGCATGCAAGAGGTGGAGAAATTAGTAGATCGACGTGTATTCATAAGGGTGAGTGTGCGTGCGTGTTGTGAGTGTCTGCGCGTTGTACTGTGTGATTCTCAAAAAAAAAAAAAAAAAAAAAAAAAAAAAAAACCCTTACACAAGGATCAGCTCGCGGACATTCTGACGAAGCCACTAGGGCACGTGAAGTTCCAGGAGCTGCGCGCGCCGCATTGACATCGTCGATCTCGGGTGAGCGGGCTAGTCTTGGGGGGGGCAAATGTTGAAATAATCTAAGCCCGCTCCCGCTTTCTTTTCTGAAGAGCACGACCATGTCACTAGGACCGCGTCTAGGCTTAGCGCGCTGTGTCGTGGCGAAGCCCTCCTCTCTTTGCGCTCACGTTCAGTAGAGCATGCGCGATGTGAACAGCTCGTGGGAGTAGAGTCCACGCCGCGAATTTGCTGCGGAATAGCTGCGAGTAGTTAGCATGTAATGGTGTATATATTTTTGTTAATTACAACAGAAAACGCTGCCACTTTTAGCAGCACCAAATTCCTTGTGCGTTCAAGGTCACCGGCGGCGAGGTATCGCCGACGGTCTCAGCTCTCTGGCCTCTGGCACGGCTGCAGTGGCCTTCTGTCCCCTGGAAGATTCTCAACACGCTGCTAACGGCAACTCTGTGGAACATTTGGAAACGCCAAAACGCGAAAGTGTTCGATGGAACTCAAGTGCAGGCTTCGGACATCCTCAGGAACTGCGCTGCCGACCTAACTATGGGCCCATCGCGCATCGGAAGCGGAATCCTCGGCACGCCTTAGGAACTGTGGTGCTTACATAGCTTCCCATATGTGACTTCTGTGTCTTTAGGCGGTTTTTCTCCTTGCTCTTAGCCCGATCAGCCGGTCTCCTCTCCTTCTATGTAATCTGACTGAATGTGCTATTAATGAAGGATCAGGTAGGCTACGTCTACCGTAGTTGCCTCTAAAAGAAAAATATTAGTTTTTGATGAGCTCTTCCACCATACTGTACGTCTATAGTACAGTACCTCTGAGATTGCCCAACTACACAGTAACTAAGGGTCTCTCGACTTACTAAGTACTCCATGGAGCGATTTGGTTGTAACTGGGATTGAGGAACAAATATCAAAGGAAAACTTGCGAGAACAAGGCATTGGCCTGCTTTTTAAGGAGAAAAGGTACTATCAAAAGGTTTTACACCCTCTTTAAAAAAAGGTTTTGAAACAGCGTAGCAGTACAGGAATACCATGACAATGGACAGGTAGGCCCTATCAATACAGGTATAGTAGAATAATAAAAAACGGAAACGCAACAAAGGAAGACACGGTTTATCAGACAAGACTCGGTGTGGTAGTCTTTGGCAACCAATCAAACATGCGCTGCATCTCGGCATCAAAGCGAGCACTATTACCTTCGGGGACGTCTGGGCCATCAATATGCTTGAACATGCCGACGTGAACCATGAGGACACTGACGAATGTCACAAACTCCCCACCATAGGTTAGCTGCTTGGCGTTGAAATTCGCGGTGATGCCATCGGCCACGTAGAGCAGCGTGTCCACTCCATAAAGCAACGAGAAATTCGAACTTGCGGCGCAAGCTGATTTCCCTTTGGAGTAGCTTTGCAGCTAACTCGGATCCGGGTCTGAAGACTGAGTCATTGTAATTGCTCGAAAGCATGGATAGACCCATGTTGCCTTTCATGCGTTCCTCCATAGTCAAAAAGGATATACTGAGGTCTATTTCTTTTAAACCAGATATCCCGAGGTATATGTCCTTGTCTAAACTCTTCAGTTGACTTGATGATGCTGAATATCGCAGGGAGAAGCTTGCTGCAGGTTCTGTCATACTTGTTTTTGTCCCATCTTTCGCTGCCTTGAGTAGTACTAGGCAATATATATTGGTGCACATGAAGGAGGTACATCATGTAATTTGACAGAGCCATGGCTACTTGAGGTAGATCCCCCGCAGTTCTAATCTTGTCGTTTTCATCGCAGCAGTGGACAAAGATATCAGTGGCGATGTGACAGACAAGGATGAAGCCCATGAGCCCCCTTGAGCAGACATCCTCACTTAGTAGGCTTTCTAGTCCATCATGACTTCGCATCCATTGGCCCAAACGGATATCGTCCTCAAACTTTTCTGCCTCCTCTCTGGTTAGCTCTGCCCTCCTCTTAATCTCTGTGTATGTAGCTTCCACGACAGCAGGTGAGGCTTGAATGAATCTCAAGTGATGCGCTCTGATCCACCAATCCTCCAGCCGAATTAGCTTGGCTATTTTCCGTCCAATGTTCTTGCGAGGGCTAGCGCACGTGGAGATTATGTTATACTGCCCAATGGAACTAGTAGTAGACCACCTTTCAGAGGAGGAGATCTGTCGTCACGCTTCCGGAGAGAAGAAGAAGAAAACCATCTTCCCAATCTGACATACAAGTGCCAACGTAGAGATAGAGTCTACGGGAAAACCTATGTCCTCCTATTTTTTTGTATGGAGCAGAACCGACTGTAGCATCATCAATAAAACCATTCCAGCAAATCCAGTGGCTTAAGTATGCATAAGTCCAGGTTGACCCTATCACTCCGAAGATGGAAGTGATGTCCAGCACAGAGGCCCCAATCAGTAGTACATAGGTGACGGCCACATCAGCTCTGTTGTAACCATCACCATCTCTACTACTACTAGTACTGGATATGAAAAGCATAAATGCAGAAACAATGGCCAGAAAGGAGAAGATACGGATACTGTAGCCATACCAAGTGTGGATCACTGCTGACTTGGTGTAGAGGAGGTCATACATCAGGGAGAGCTCCAGATCAATCACTTTGGAGATGTGCTTTGCCGGTATCCATGGTCCTTGGTAGCTCCTGCCTGAATAATAAGATGATCCCATACCACCGACCACCCTCCCTACACCGTTGTAGAGAAAACCACCAACACCGCAGAGGAGGAAGTCCCGGGGACGACGCCACTCTGATGCGATGCTCGGAGTGACAAATACATGCTTGATAAACTCTAAATTGAAGTGTGCAGCATCAGCAATTTTTCGGTACATCTCAAAAGACTCCGTGGAGCTGTCGTCCCTTAGTATACCATCCAATACACTCTTAAACAACCCCTTTTTACTCGAATCCATTGTGATGAGTGATACCTGCATGCTGCTCATGCTGGCACACTTGAGTGTGCCCATATTCTCTCACCGTACTTGACAGCTCCGGCAACAAACACCAAAATACTAGCTGGGATCAAAAGCCCGGCTCCTGCAATGTTTTTGTAGAGGAGATATGTAACCCCAATGGCCTGTACACCGAGGCTGAGCAGAGCTCATTGTCCTCCAAGGTGTAGGCAGTGATGGTGTCTTGGCCACCAAGGTGCAGCAGGAGGAATGGTGCCCAGAACGCCACAACAAGATGTTGCTGCTGCCGAGACATTAGGCTTAACGAAGCCATGTGGCCCAGGGTGTAAGTTGCTGTGGAATCAGCCAGCAGGTATGCAAGCCAGACGAGGATCCTGAGGCCGAAAGAGGCGTTGCGCCGGCGGATGCCCCCGAAGGGATGAAGCAAAACCTGCATAGTGAAGCTGAGGAGCACCAGAATATGGATCCCCCATTCATTCCACAGATGCACCAAAGGCAACATCTGATCGATCTGGCTCCCAGTGATTAGCTGCATACAGGAAAAGAACAGGGCCATATATATAAGTGACTATATATGAACCTCGGAAATTAGTGCAGAGAACATACGAGCGAAAAATTAACGGATACGACATAAGAAGAGAAAACGTTGCATGCATCAAGTTGTTATTGAGCTTACATATTTCTTGTAGGATTAATTGGCGCCGCGAATTGCAGCCAGCACAGGCCAGAACGAAAGCAACTTATTATTAGGAGGGGCGAGAGGCTAGGTGGAGACTTCTTAAGGCCTCGACATCCATGGAGGGGCGAGAGGCTAGGTGGAGACTTCTTAAGGCCTCGACATCCATGAACCACGCGTGATTAAATATTTTTTTTTTTGAAAGGAAGCAAGCTTTCGCCACGATTTCAATTAGGACGAATAAAGAAAAAAAAAAAGAAGGCAAATGCCCCGCCCAGTTTTTGAGGTGGAAACTGGGCGAAAACCACACAACTGGGGAGAGCAACTCTCATCCCACACCACTCAACTCGCGCTCAAGCCTCGGTCGGATTGGGTCATCGACATGAGCAACCACTTCGCACCACTAAAAAACTCGGTCGGATTGGGTCATCGACACGAGCCTCTACTCCACTCCACCCCACTAGAGCTCACCAAAAAGCAAACAAGCAACTAAAGACTAACCAAAGAAACAAAAAGACGACTAAAAACAAAGTACGCCTACTCCACCATTGCCACCAACCGCGCAACAAAACAACGAGAACGACGAACCAGCCCTGCCCGAGACACCCCAATCCGACAGAACTAGATCCACAGTGATTAAATATACATAATATTGTTTCATACAACGAGATGGACCAAGGCGCAATCCACTCATGATGAAAGACGCCGTACCCACTTCGAAAAACAAAGCATCACTTTACCTTTTATGACTGCTCAAAGCTGCAAAAGCTGTGTCGGCGGAGACTTGTTGAATGAAAGCTTTTAAGAGACAAATTAAAAGAGAATAATTATTAAGCGTCCCAATCTCCAATGCAAGCAACTAATTAAATGGCTAATCTAAGTACTGAAATCGTCAAATCTCGAAGAGTAAGTTCGCTCCCGCCATGTGAAGGTTTTGCTCCAAGTGCAGGGTGTCTTAGCAAGCGGCAGTGCGAGCGCAAGCGCTTCCATGCAGCTCCACGGGGCTAGATGCTCCAGGGTGGGTCAGCTAGGACCAAAACTAAAAATGAAAATTAAGTGACCATTGATTAATTTCCATCATTTGTGCGACCCTAATGCAAAATATTGTGCAACAAGCGAGGATGGACGCACATGCTCACCTGCCCCCTTAGCCGGTAGACCCAAGAGACTGTCCATCACCTTATGGCTCATTGTAGATACACCAGGCGGGTTTGGGACAATATCGCTACCTGGACGGCTCAACCGCAGATGAGACCATCCTCCTGGACCCCTAGTGAAACGATATCAGACTGGTGGAGAGAGCGAGCTTCGACCCATGGTCTCCCAAAAAGCCTTGCGTCCGCTAATAATTCTAGTATCCTGGGAAATCTGGAAAGAAAGGAACTCCAGAATCTTCGACCACAAGGAAACGTCGGCTACTTCACTCATTTGCAAAATCAAGGAGGAAGCAAGAACTTGGTGTCTTGCGGGGGCAAAGTGTATCTCTAGTTTCATAGATGTCGTACAGCTTTAGGCTTTCCTTTTTCCTTACGTGTGCGGTTATTTGTTGTTAGGCTCTTTTTACACTTTCTTCTATATCAATGAAATAAGCATACATAGTGCTTGTTCATTTAAAAAAAAAGTGTCACCACCCTTATGCTAGATGCGTGTCCAGAAAAGTTATGCACCCTTTCAAGTTCGGCTCTAACTCCACCATGCCACGGTGGCATGAGAAATCTCTAACTTCCTATAGGTGTCCATCAACGTTTGAGAGTAGCAGCAGTCATTACAGCTGGTTACCAACTTTAGTGCCCACCCCGTCAGCTTAGAGATACCACGAAACTCTAGCCCTAAGGGCAGCTGCAGCTGGTCTATTTCACTACCTCCGTTCACGAATACTTATTGTTAGGACAAGAGATAATTTGCATTAACTTTCTTGTCCTAATAACGACAAGTATTTACGACCAGAATTCAGGAGTATATAAGGAGGATTCTATTTGGCTGACATGGAGGAGAGAGGAGAGAACCAGCGCTTGCTGGCAAGACTGCAAGTGCCGGTTTCGCACAGGTTTCTACGGCTTGGTGTGGGACCCCACAGTGCAAATGCTTTCCCTCTCTCCCCTCTCTGACTTTCTCTCATCTCTCGTTCAGTCATGTTGAAGAATTTGCCCATAGCTTTTGAGCTCGTCGAAGGCGAGCTCCAAGGCCGGCGAGATGGAGTGCAACCTCAGTCTGGTAGCTGGAGCACAGCAGCTTGATGAGAACGGCGAGGCGGATCGGAGCGCCATGGCTCGCGGTAGCTGCGCCGTGAGGGTGGAGCACCATGGGTGCTACATCCCGATGAGGTCGAGGAGCGAGAAATAGCTGAGCCCATGGTGGCATCGCGTGATCCTCGCTAGAATCAAAATGCCCTCATTGGATCGCCTCTTAGTTTTATGAGGTACTCCCTCCGTCCCAATATGTGTGTCGTTGGACACACATCACCGCTACCAAGGCAATACACAAATGACCCACGATACCCCTATGGTGTAATGATTTGGCACTGTAGACATTTGGATTGACATGTATAAATGCAACGTCCAATGACCATTCACAAAGTCATGTTTTATTCTGGCTGTTGGAAGGCCTAGGTTTGATGATGAAGGGAGATGCTATTTTAATGGGATTGTAGGCCTCCGGCCTTTTGTGCGTGAGGTACTGGTCATTCTCTACATAGTACTTGCAATCCATTTTAAGATATTTTGTTGAATAATCTTTTTAATTGTAGGAACCAGCCAAAAGAAAAAGTGGCAACAGACCGAGGGGCACACCTATCACAAAGACCATGAAGGTTGATAGACAAACTATGAGATCTTATATGATCACAAAACTAATACCAGCTATACAAGCTTGTTGGCCTACAGAATCGTCTATTAATTAACAACTTTACTCCATAATAAGTCACATGATCGGTGGATCCATCCAACATATTCAAAATCAGCTATTTTGGTTCAGTTATATATACTGTTATAGTAAGAACTGACTTTCATGT
Source organism: Hyparrhenia diplandra (assembly GCA_015847255.1). Taxonomy (NCBI): domain Eukaryota; kingdom Viridiplantae; phylum Streptophyta; class Magnoliopsida; order Poales; family Poaceae; genus Hyparrhenia; species Hyparrhenia diplandra. The sequence goes on from JADLZK010004740.1 coordinate 467,200, forward strand.
CAACCTACAGTTCCTCTGTACTAAGAATAAGGCATCACTACTTTAATATAATCAAATTTCTAGATAACCAGAAGTAGGATGCATGAATGTAACAAAAGGGGAAACAAACCATTCCATTTTACTTTCATGCGGTAAAGAAGGATGTACAGGACTCGAGATAACCAAAAAAAAAAAAGTATGATGCATAAAATGGACAATTGCATCATTTGCGTCGGATCTCATCATCGGGGTAAGCAAGGGAAGAAAAATAACAACGTCCCTTCACACCTCCGTCCGTCCGTCGGTTGCGCGCTAGGCGCTAGTGCCGACAGCCCGCCACTCCTCCGCTCGCCCAATCGGCGGCCACCGGCCGGGGCTTGCCACAGTAACACCGTCGGGCTAGCCGGGCCGTGTGTGTGTGAAGATGGCAGGTTTCATAGTTTACGTCTTCTCTTAGTGTTTAAGTTTTGCTTATGAGTCTATGTACCCGAGGGACCCACTTGTCGGGGGCCTTCCGGTATTTGAGTCAGCGTCGTATTGAAGCGAGATTGAGACAAGTTTCGAAATAGAAAACGAAGCCAAGGCGCGGGGTCATCCTCGCCCGCTTCCTCTTCCGATCTGCGATTCCGTGCTTGCTCACGTCGACGGTGATCACCGGCGGCCAAGGGAGTTACGGTGGTATTAAAGACGGTCTATCCTCGGCGTGCGGGTGGAGTTCTCTCGGGCTTCCTCGTCGTCATCTATCGGCTTTTCGCCATTACCAACTCAGGTGCCGAAAGCGGCAATCCCCATCTTTTCCCCTTCGTTGTTCTTCGCGGAGTCCACTCTCGATTCGATCTAGGGTGCGCTACTTGCTTAGTTCTCGAGTGCGGAGTTCGGAGGTTAAATCTTGGCGGTCCTACCCGCTAGGTGTTTGTGAAAATTTCGACCGCCGTGCTCGCGTTCTTTCTTTGTTTCTACCTCGTCGCGAATCCAAACGGCTCCGGTAGGGTTCGCCGATAGGACTTGTGGTCCGAGTAATCCGCACAAGTCTAATTGAAGATACCGTAAATCCGACCACCGGATCGCGATTGACAAATTGCGTCGCAAGCAAGTTCGTGAGCAAATGGTGTTTCCTAGTTGATCTCGGATCACGGTTGTGAGACAAGTACTCACGTAAAATTCCGAGTCTAGCAAAGTGATCCTAGGGCGGTTGAAATTGCGGTGACTGTGGTGATCTCATGGCAAGGGTTGCGGGGCAAGTCCTCGTATAAAATTCGGAGCCAAAAGGTGATCCCTGAATTTTGGTAATCGGTCGACTGGCTCCACCCGACGTCCGCCCGGACCTTCTCCTCAAACCCAAATCCTATTGGACCAAATGTGCGCTTAGTTGTAGAAGATGATGCGAGAAGTGGGACAAGCTCATGGAAAATTTTGACCTCATGTTTAGTCGGATGCGAGACTATGTCTATTTCTCGGCAAGAGATGAAGTCCCAATTACGAGTCCACTTCGTAGCGGTGGATCGGTGTCAAGGACCAGCAGTTTCTCACCAATCAGGTCCAAGCTAATGGCCAAGCTGTAGCCTCCCTTACATTAAGGCAATTTAATTGAAAGGGAGAAAGAAGAGCTAAGTTCGAGAAGAAGACGGGTTCACTATCTTGAAATCGGTGATGAAAACAGTGAGCTTAGAATGTTTTCTCTAAAGGCAAAGGCCCTTTCAAGTCGGGTCCTTCCAAATCAATGAGGCATACAAGCGGAACCACTAAGGAGGCCAAGATACCAAGACATGCCTTGCCAAAGATGAACTTTCCCAAGTTTGATGGTACGGGACCCAAGATTTGGATTGCTCACTTTGCATTGACTATTTTTCAGTTTATTCTATGCCTCATGAAGTGTGGGTTCAAACTGCTACTATGCATATGACTGATAATGCGGCTAAGTGGTGGCAAGCCTTCAAACAACTAAATGCTAAAATTGGATGGACAAAATTCTGCTTGGCAGTCACAAAAAAGTTTGGAGCTGATGATTACAGATGTGCCCTCACTGAATTGATTGCTCTTGAAAAAACAGGGTTACGTAGAAGAAGAATACACTACAGCTTTTCAATCTCTACAATTGGAAGTTACTATGCACGGTGGTATTCATGATGAGTTATTCTTTGTCACTCATTACATTAATGGATTGAAGGATGAGGTCGAGCTGTGGTTGAACCACAAAGGCCCACTACAGTGGATAGTGCAGCCATCACTGCCAGGATCCAACAAAGGCTGTTGGAGAGAACAAAGTCTAAATGGCACAAGAATACTGGATAGTCTAAACACAAACAGCAGGATCCTAGACACTCTCAGGCTTCAACCCAAAATTGGAAAGATAGGCAATTGAGAGATTATAGGAGGGCCCATGGCTTATGTTACAGTTGTGGAGAAAAATATGAACCAGGACACAATGAAGTATGTGCCAAGAAGCTCAAGGCTAGCACAAATGCCCTAGCTGTCAATGACTTGGACGATTATCCGGATGATGAGGTGCTTAACAATGCGGAAATAGAAGATGCTTTAGGCTGAAGAATTTGGAGAATTATCAGTCAATACACTATCCGGCTTTGACAATAATAAAAGCCTCAAACTCAAAGCAAAGGTCAAGGATAAAGTAATGCTGATCTTAGTGGATAGTGGAAGCACTCACGGCTTTGTCGACAAACAGTTTGTAGAACTAAATTTGGTCTTCCCACGAGTCCCTATTGTGCCTACTAGAGTCAAATTAGGCGATGATAATTGGTTAACAAAGCAGATCGAAGGTGTAGCAATGCGCGGTGGTACTTGTCGGGGCAACACTATGAAAAATGACATGATTGTCCTGCCCATGTCCCCTTATGATGCTATATTGGGTTATGACTGGCTCATGAAGCATAGCCCAATGAATTGTGATTGGGTCACTAAAAAATGGAATTTCTCGAAGAAGGCAAGCCGATCAAATTGCGGGGGTCTCCAACCAATCCAATTGCGGCTTAAGTCTATGTTCCCACGAAAGTGTACAATGCAACCAAAGGCAATGATGTGCGGGCCTTTGCTCTAGTAGACCACATCCATAAGCCTACTTTGAAGATACCTGCACAAACACCACAACCACCAGTGATTACTGAGTTGCTCCAGGAATTCAAGGATGTGTTCTCTGATCCACAGGTTTTACCTCCACTAAGAAGTTATGACCATGCCATACCCCTCATACCCGGTTACGTCGTCGGTGAATTCTAGACCCTACCATTATTCTCCTGCTCACAAAACAGAGATTGAAACACAGGTCCAACAATTACTACAGGCAGGGCTCATTACACAGAGTCACAGTCCATTTGCCTCCCCTGTGCTCTTAGTCAAAAAGAAAGATGGTAGCTGGCGTTTTTGTGTTGACTACGGGGAAGCTCAACAATCTAACCATCAAAAAAGATTCCCTATGCACGTAATTGAAGAGATTCTAGAGGAACTACATGGAGCTACTTATTTCACAAAATTTGGATCTGCGCTCCGGGTACCACCGGATCGAGAATGTTGTTGCCGGAGGATGAACCTAAGACTGCTTTTAAGACCCCATCATGGACATTATCGGTTCAAGGTAATGCCTTTTGGCTTGACAAACGCTCCTGCTACATTTCAGTGTGTAATGAATGAACAGCCATACTTGAGGAAATTTGTCTTAGTGTTTTTAGATGACATCCTCATTTCTGTGCAGTACTTTAGAGCAACATGTCCAACACTTGTCTCATTGCTCGTCTCTCATTGAGAAAACATCAGTTATACTTGAAAGAGAAGAAATGTTCTTTTGCCAAACACGGTTTGGAATATCTTGGACACATTATTTTGCGGCGGGAGTATCAACCGACCCAAGCAAAATCTCGGCTATGATACAATGGCGGTCCCAACAAATTTCACCGAACTAAGAGGATTTTTAGGTCTTACTGATTATTATAGGAAATTTGTCAAGAATTATGGTCTAATGGCTAAACCTTTGACAAATCTATTGAGAACAAAGAAATTTGAGTGGACTACTCGGCTCAATCGGCATTTGGAGATCCGAAGATAGCCATGTCCCAAACACCGATCTTTGGCGCCTAATTTCCAACGACCCTTTCTTTGTAGAGACCGATGCACGTCAACAGGGGCATTGGAGCAAATCTTGATGCAACAGGGGCAACCAGTGGCTTACCCGAGTAAAGGACTAGGTGTGATCCACAAACATTTGTCTATTTATGAGAAGGAGTTCTTGGCATTAATCATGGTTTGTAGAGAAGTGGAGGCCTTACTTACAACAACAGGAATTCACTATCCTTACGGATCACAAGTCATTAGCCTATTTGAATGAACAAAATTTACATTCTGATCTGCAGAGAAAGGCTATGACTAGGCTTATGGGATTGCAATTCAAAATAGTCTACGAGGCAAGGCAAAGAGAATATGGCGGTCGATGCCTTGTCTAGAGTGGGTCATCTACTCTCATTACAGTCGTGTGTCCCTTGCCCAACCTCGCCGCATCCAAGAAGTCCGCAATTCTTATGCTCTTCGATACTGAGGCTCAAGCAACTCTTACATAAGCGGCAATTAAAAGCCCGGATGAAGCCGGGTTACTCTGCGGATCAAGGATTGATCGACTCAAGGGCAAAATATGGATTGCCAACAATTACGCTATTCAAACAAGAGTCATTGCAGCATTCCATTCCAGTCCTTTGGGTGGCCACTCTGGCATCACTCCAACTTATGTCAAACTAAGAAATCACTTTGCATGGAAGGGAATGAGAAGAGATGTGGAGAGCTTTATCAAGCAATGTGAGACTTGTCAGCATGCTAAGCACAGTCTGCAACACCCACAAGGTCTCCTACAACCTCTACCAATACCTGAGAATGTCTGGACTGATTTGTCCATGGATTTTGTTGAGGGTCTGCCAACATCCCAGGGGTTCAATGCTATTCTGGTGGTGGTTGATAGATTAACCAAATATGCTCACTTCATTGCTATCAAGCATCCATACACGACCAAGGATATTGTCGACACATTTATGGAACATGTTGTTCAACACCATGGTCTTCCCAAGACTATTGTTATCGACAGGGATACCACCTTTGTCGGTCAGTGCAGATTTAATTGTTCAAGTTGTACAAGGTGGACTTGGTCTTCACAACAGACCTACCATCCACAAACCGATGGACGAGACGAAGCAATTAATCAGTGTCTAGAAATGTATCTCCGATGTTCAGTGCATGACTCTCCCAAAGCTTGGAAATCATGGTTGTCTTTGGCCCAATTGTGGTACAACTCTAATCCCCACTCATCAATTGGTTGCTCCCCATTTATGGCTCGTATGGCAAGGAAGCAAATTTGGGTCCGGCTCCCTCGGTTCCTAAAGAAACTACCCCATCGGTGGTGAGGTAATTGAACATAGGGCAGCACATCGGAGTCCATCAAGGCCAACCTAGCCAAAGCACGAATATGATGAAAGTGCGGTCGACAAAAATCGCAGACCGACCGTCGGTTTGAAGTGGGGAGACCGTGTCTTTGTTGAAGCTACAACCATATACACAGTCTTCAGTGGCACATCGTCCCTATCCAAAACTGGCGTACAAGTTCTTTGGCCCATACAAGATATTGGAGAGGATCGGAGCAAAGTGGCATACCGTGCAGAGTTGCCCGAGGGTGCCCCCGATCCACCCGGTTTTTCCATGTGTCCCAACGAAGCCATTCATACCGAACTATGCTCCGGTGTTTGCCAAATTACCATCTACTACTGATTTACAGTGTCGGATGCACGCGACCACGAGGAGATCATTGAGCGCCGTCTCGTCAAGAAAGGTAACCAAGCCATTCCTCAAGTCAAGGTCACCTGGGCGTCTCTGCCGAGCCTCGGCTGCTACAGGAAGATTATCACGTCGTCAAGACTCGGTTTCGGCACACCGGCACCGGGACCTTTGGTTCTTCAGCGGGGGGAAGTGTAACACCGGCGTCGAGGCTAGCCGGGCCGTGTGTGTGTGAAGATGGCAGGTTTCATAGTTTACGTCTTTTTCTTAGTGTTTAAGTTTTGCTTATGAGTCTATGTACCCGGGGACCCACTTGTCGGGGCCTTCCAAGATTTGAGTCCGCGTGCGTATTGAAGCGAGATTGAGACAAGTTTTCGAAATAGAAAACGGCCAAGGCGCGGGGTCATCCTCGCCCGCTTCCTCTTCTCGACTGCGATTCCCCTGTGCTTGCTCACGTCGACGGTGATCACCGGCGGCCAAGGGGAGTTACACCACCCCATCCACTACGGCCGCCGGGCCGCCGCCGCTTGTGGCCGCCGGCGGCGTGGTGCTTTGCGGATTCGATTGCGCGCTACGAGAGATGACATCCGACGCAACATAGTTCGAGTAACCATCCATGGAAGCAAGATGAGGAGCCTTACCGTAAAATGGAAACGGCGCGATCCCGGACGGATCTCCGGAGCAATGCGCGCTCCCCGGATCTCGCTCCGTGGTGGCGGCTACATCAAGTTGGCGGAGGGGAGTCGCCGGAGGGTCAGCTGCGATGCCGCAGGCTTGTGGATCCGCGGAAGGGACGGCGGCCGAGGAGGTTGGGATGAGGGCGGCCGGCGTGATTGGGGATGAGGCCGGCGATTTTCTTTCTCCCGTGGTGTTTGATGAGGGGAGTACTCGCTTCGCACCTAGCTAGGGTCATCCAGCTCTGAATAATAAAAAAAGGGTCGATCCGCTCTCGTGCCGCCGGCCCCTTGACGCTCTCACCGCCGGCCGTTCGGTGAGGGAGAAGATTTGGGCGCGGTTTGCAATTTGAAGGAGGATGAGGGTGAGAGAAGGGAATTGCTATGTTTCAAAACATAAGTTGGATTTCAACCAACGATCTTAGACGTCCGATGAAGATCCAACGGATGACTTTTTTTTTTTTCTTTCTCTTTTCCAAACAATCAAAATCAATAACCTAATCAACAATCACAATTTACTTGTACAGAGTCGTTGGTGGCAAACTTTTGGCTGCCTGAAGTTTTCTCGAGATTTCAGGCACCTGAAATCTAGACAATATGATATAAAAAATATGCAGGATCCACAAAAGCTTAGTAGATAATGTTAAAAGATAGGATTTTTAGGGGTTTTTTTTTTGTGCTGTACGTGGAGAAGGAATTAGATAGCTACATAACTAACATGACCGGAGCTGCTCTAAAATAGCTTGTCGTTAATGCTCTACCTAAAGTTCCCATAGGCCTCGCATGTCAGCAATATTTTACTCGCCACCTTCCTTTCCCAACAGCCAACTACTTCCTCCATATATAACTGTAGTTTAGAATATGAATTCAACGATATAAATTTATGTCAAATAAACCTTTCATTACTGTAGAATCTCTACTCAAACACAGAATTTAGACAATCAAACTATATCTTAGATTTCTATATCAAATAAACACAGAGGTCACGCCCCCTCTCGACCTCTGGTTCGGCAGGTTGAGATGGCCTAGGTTTAACTTTAGCCGACCTTGTTACCCGCCATGGCGCCGATAATCCAACCACGGGCAAAGATTCAATACGAAGTAATTCGTACGCCTGACTGACCCTAGCGTAAACCTTATCCTGGAGAGAGGGGAGAAAAGTGCACTGACTCAATTAGGGAGAGAAGAAATGCTACTCTTTGGGCAAGTAGTTTACAGGTAAGTCTATTATTTTCTATATGAATCACATGTCCATATCTATTTAACAAATGACTTTCAAAAAAGAAGCAAGGATTCGTTTCATCAGATCAGCGAAAAAAGGTAAGAGGAATAATTCTTTTACTAAATATTCAGTAATGTGTTCTCAAAAAAGTTTAACATGATATATATAATCTAAAAGTTTTGAAGAAAAAGATGAGAATAAAACTAAGAAAGGGAGAACAAGCTCTATCCTTTATCCACACATCATCTCGTTGCAGCACACGCTCGTACCTCTGCACACCTGGGTCAAAAAGCAAAAGCTGAGCCTAAGGGCCTATTTGTTTCCGTGGCCGCGGGTCGAGCGTTGCCCAAAATCGCGATGGAGAGAAGCCAGGATTCCGTCGCTTCACGGATAAGCGGCGTTCCAGTTCATTTCGTCGCTTCATTTGGCTGCGGCGTTGAGCAAACGCGTCCACCGCGCGGCGTTTGGCGGGATTATCGCGTTGGGCCACCACGAACGCAAGATGAGCGGAAACAAACAGGCCCTAACTCCACACGGTTTTTTATGCGAACCCATTTGCATCGAGCCACGTGCTTGACCTGTACTCCCACGTCAAAAGCCAAAAGTTGACCAGTTCAGTCCACTCGGTCTTTTATGCCAAAAGTTGACCAGTCCACGTCGAGAGTGGAACGTGGCCCAGGCCCGGCCCTGGTGGGCCGCATATCCTGGTCGTCTATGCAGTCTCGGAACATGGGTCTTGCTGGGCCCTCTTTAATATACTATTTTGTTTTATTACTCTCTTGTTTCATTTTACTTGTCATAAGAAATAAGAAGATGTGGGAAAATAGTTGTCAGTTGTAATAGCGATCGAAACCCTGCGTTCCCCTTCCTCAACGGAAAAATTGCTAGGCACATCCAAATCAAATTTTAATTTGCAAAACGCCCAAAGGCAACATGCCTGTTTTCCTTTTCCAATCTAACATTGTTTTCAATGGCGCCACACAAATAACAAAAAGACAACTGAACGGCCGGACATGGAAGCCATAGCTTCGACCTCCTGTCGATAGATATGTCATTGCCACCATCGGCTCGCACACAGCTGTACAGCTTTATTACTTGGGAGAGCAGAGCCTGTTCGGCCGGGTCGTCTCCGGGCTACCGATCTTTGTGAGAAAAAGCTTATATTTGATGGGCTGATGCTTATGAGAGAAAAATCACTGACCTATTTGGTGATAAGCCAATATGCGAAACAGGGCCCAAATTGCTTGGCCATTTTTAAATGGGATTATTATTAGTACTAGTAGACGCGAAGCAATTTGTGTAATATATAACATCATTTTGCAGCAAGGTTATCACTTATTAGTACCCTGAACTATATCCTAGAATCTTAATCAAAATCAATATTACAGCCTTTCAGTCAACCCCAAATTTACCAAAATTCGTGAAAGTTGGATGAAATTTTGAACCTTTAGTCCTATGAGAAGCAGGAAAAAAAAAAAAAAACAATTCTACCAAGAATCCCAATCCTAACAACCTTGGTTTGCAGTATATGCATTTAGAGAAGTCAGGAGATTATTTCGAAAACAGGAAAGAAAACCCCAACTTTTACATTTCATATAGAACTCCAAAGTTTTAAGTCAGAACCCAACATCATTGAACGCCATTTTACACATCAAAATTATAATCCATGGACATTAAAAGTACCAGGCCACAGATTTGTCTCATTTAGGAAGCGCAAGGCAATATAGATGCACATAACAAGAAGATATATGCAACTAGGTTGATCTGGCATACTAACAGGAAACGGACAGGTAGACTAGGCACCTTGAGTAAGATGCTCAGGTTGCAAGAAACACCATAGCACGGTAAACCAGCTCCAGCAAGATAACAGGAACAACTAATCACTGACTTAAGTTGGCATTACACAGGTAGCACCACCTTGAGCAAGATGCTCAGGTTGCAAGAAACACCATAGCACGGTAAACCAGCTCCAGCAAGATAACAGGAACAACTAATCACTGACTTAAGTTGGCATTACACAGGTAGCACCACCTTGAGCAAGATGCTCAGGTTGCAAGAAACACCATAGCACGGTAAACCAGCTCCAGCAAGATAACAGGAACAACTAATCACTGACTTAAGTTGGCATTACACAGGTAGCACTAGGAAACAATCCTAGACAAAAGGCGGCACGTTTACTCAATTAGCAGTCTAGCAGATAACTGCTTCCCCATATGAAACTTATCTGGCCCAAGTAGATAATATTAAGTTGGTGCAAGTGGAGGAACTAAAAACAATCCCTCACCACAGGAAGAAGGCAGCATTCTTAGTGATATCAGTTGTCCAGGGCACTTATAGTTTCCTGATGTAACTAAGTGGCAGAAGATCCGTCTTCAGCTTTAAGCTTTCTATCAGGGGAAACTAAAACCTATACAAATCAAAAAGCATAGTAAGTGCCAAGGGGTATCATCTAACAAATGATTGAGAGGTAAAAAAAAGGTAAGTAAACATGAGATACAAGAAAAGACTAGCACATGAAAATTTCACTTGACTAAACTATAGTTAACTGGAATATCCCAAAGCTGGAGTATCTGGTATAGTAGAAACCTTAATCAATTACTTCCTGCATTCAAGGACATGAGATCTTTAGGACATTGCAAGTCTTGACATGCAACTTTGAATTTCAACTAAATAAGTATCCTTACTATTGTGTTTTTGTCATGCAACTTCAAATTTTACATAAATTCATGGTATATTATTGTGTTTTTTTGACATGCAATTTTGAGTGCCACCTTTTAAATAAAACTTGTTTGCACATAATTATAAAGCGACTGACCAATTTATACATTATTTTATATATTTATAGATGGAGGCAGAAGATTTCATTAGTTTTGAAGTAACATCTTCACTACAAACACAACAACCATGGAAATCAAGATATTCATTAGGGGCGGATAGTCATTAATTCAGAATCCTAGATGATATGGTGGATAGCAAAGAAAGCTGAGTAATTAAAGTGGCTGAATGGAAACAAATTTGTGTATCGCATCATTATCTGTTTGCATCCTTGCATAGGACTGTTCTACTCTCATAACTGTTCAAACAGCACCTGGAGCTTTCTAAGATTGTGAAAGCAGATTCAAGGGTTCCAAAGTATATGATAATGGTTAACCTAATAATACGAAAATGAAACAATGAGGGAAACAGATAACAATATTCTACTAAGACACTCAAACCATAGTGAGTGTGAGGGAAGGAGGGAGGGAGGCAGGCATGCAGGGGGGGAGAGATTCCCAAGGAACAAAGACGGATTTATCAACTGAACTTCTGAAAGTAACAATTAGCACAACTTAGAAATTACATATACTGATATAAAGCAGGAGCTATTAAAAAACTGACATATGGACATATTTGTCTTATGGTACAGAAATAATCAACACATTATAGTGCTGCTCTGCCACAAAAAGAAGTAGTGTACGTGTTTTCTTTCTCTCTAGCTAAGTTCACTCACTTACCTAAAGAAGTTAGGAGTTTCATTGTTGCTTTCTCTTTCCCACATACACAAACAATTGTAATATGGAAGCATGGCGAGCCTATATGTACAAACACCCATGTAAAATGGTTCGGATGGTATTTTTCAACTTCCCATCACAAAATGTGGTGCAAGATTTTCATGTCAACAATAACTTGGTATAGCCAAATCACAACTATAGTAACTAGGATAGAGTTTCTTCCCATATGTTAAGCCAAACAAAAGAAACATTAAAAATGCGAGAGTGTTGCTAGCGAACTTACTGATGTTAAGTTTGCTCAAGAACTGCAAAACTTTAAGAACTCTTCCATTTCCATCAACAACTGCACAAATTATTCTAACTCTCTTAAGGTGTGATGATATGGTTGGCGGTAGCTCCATTGGATTAAACATTCCTTCCATTGTCACACAAGCTTCAAGTGGCTGCCTCTGCATTATGATAAAGATTTCACCACGATCAACCAACAATCTACATAAAGTTATACGATGCAACAGTTGCCATATCAGAAATTGTTTACCTTGAGCTCTAGACGAAGTATGAGGTCCTCTAAAACCGCGAATGTTCAAGAATACATGCCATTGGGTGCTCATCAGGCACACACCAGTTTTCATTAAGAGTCAACCTCTTCAACTGATTAAAAATAGGGCGAAGTTTCAAATGCCTTCTGAAAATGAACTGTGGACAGATAGCAACCAGATAAGTCAACAAATTTAATATAAACATGATGCTTGAGAAGAGATGAACAGAACACAATTATTTGAGGTCTAAGCATACCGTTTCAGGGTGAGCTTCCAATATCAAACACTTCGCTTCAGATACAGCATGCAAAATGACAGAGGCACTGTCATCCTGGATGCAACCACCGCAGCTCCCATCACCACAGTCCCCACAGATAGAATGGCTACAGCAGTCTTTACAATGCGAGAAGTCTTTATTACAAAGCCAGAAGTCTTTGCGAAACCAGCAGTCTGTACAAAGCCCATAGATTGCAACAGCTGCCTCATCCAACAAGGGCATTTTCTGAAGTACAGGAGTCCTCCCGACAATGCCGGCTAGCTTGAACGAAGAAAGATTTGGGGCAAGAATTCGAGCTCGGGAACTCTGGTTGAATACGCTTGTTCTGATAGTTAGATGCCTTAAGGACTGGGATGAGATCCTTTCGGCACGCTCCAAGTCGCAGAATAGAATCTTCAGACGTTGCAACTGAGGACATCTCGAGAAGTCAAGGAAATCATTATTCAACACTAGGTTGCTAAGCCCGAGGTGGGTCAGGTGCTCGGAGGCGAGGGTGGGACCTCCGGCTGAAGCCAAGCAGAAATCCCATGGAACACGAGCCGCAGGAGCTGGACTTTGCACTCCACGGCGTACATGACCCAGCGCCAGACGTGGGGAAGGTCAATAGCGGCTCCGGCGACCCTGAGATCAAATTTCTCCAGACGCGGACGTGAGTCTCCACCAGGCTTGTCTCCACGGTGGAGCAAAAGGCCATCCATAAACTCCCGGATCTCCTCAAACAGCACCGGCGCCTTCCCGTCAGTAAACAGCACCGGCGCCTTCCGTCAGCAAACATCGCTGGCGCCTTCCCGTCAACGCCGACGATGCTCAGGATAGGGGCGGATTTCCAAAGGTGGCGCCAGCGCTGGGCGAGCACGCAGGTCCGCACTACCTGCTGCGCGGGGAGGAAGGAGAGGACGTGATGCAGCATTTCGTCCGGGAGGGCGCTGATGCGGTCGCCGCTGCTCGCCGGAGATGCTTGTGGCGCTTCCTTGGGGGCTTTCCCGGCAGGCATTCCGGCGGCTGCGGGAGGATGCATAGCTCCGCAGGGCAAGAGGCCGGCGACGAGGGTGAGCTGCGAGATTTGGGGACGGGGCGGATTGGGGTTTTGCGCGTGGGCTGGTGGGGACTGGGGGTTGCTGGTTCGTGAACCCTACTACTGTAGCTAGGGTGGAAGCATTCGGCGGCGGCGGCGGAAGCGGAAGCGGAAGCGGAAGCGGAGATGTCGGGGATGGCAGCGGCGGGGAGCCGTAATGGTTGTCGGGACTGGGCTTTACACTCGTAGAGAGCCATCACTAGCTCGGGATCCCATAGATGTTCGTGGGCTGGGCTGGGCTGGGCTGTGCGGAAAATCGGGCTCGCTCACTACGATGCGTCAACGGCAGTGGAACGCTGGTGCAGCGTGTGGCTGTTGTTCATCTGAAGCTCACGAATTGTAAACTGGGAAGTTGGACGCGAGCCAAGGTTGCTAGATTTTTTTTATATAAAATATAAGTTTAATTAAAAGTTTTTTTAAATAGTTGTTTTGTTTATTTTGTTACAAATTTCTTTTCTCATTTGTCTACACTTTATCATTAGCCCAAACGTTTTTATTGCTTTTTAGTTTAGATATATTCCTAATTATAATTGAAATGGATATTTTTTTTTCAGATATGTTTTGCTCAAACTTTTTCTTTACTACTAGGTAAGTGCTCGTATGCGCTTCTACAGGTTTTAAAATCCACACAAACCTAGGCATTAGCTTTCAAATTCACATTCTAAACGACCCCGTCCCACAAATTTTATGGGCCCTTGGGCAGCAAGACACTAAGGGCCCAAATCATAAGGTGGTTCAGAAGCGGTGCTCCTGTCTTCCCAAATCATAAGGTGATTCAGAAGCCTCACAAGAAAAATAAATAAATAAGTAACAATTGATGTTACATTGACCCTGTCATAATCAAATGAATTGTTAGAAATCTACGGAGCTGCATAAAGAGATTGGAGACAACACAATCATGCTATAATACATCGGAGATTCTTTTTTTTTTTTTTTTTTTGCGAAAGAATACATCGGAGATTCGGAGACAGCACAAACCATACTATTGTGCCAAAACTAATAAATGAATCATACATTTAGGTTTGTGCTGACGATCTTGCCGAACAAAATGGCACATTATTTTGACACACAAACAAGTATAGAGATTTGCTAAGAGATTGTACTTACACATGTTCACCATCGTAGTGGGGACTGCAAGGGAGCTATTTATCATGTATTCAGGTGATCGATAACCAAGTACGCGAGGCGTGGAGCCTATAACGTCTACACATCTGGCCAAAGGCCACAGAAAAAGTCAAACCTCGACAACCAATGAAATAATTAGAAGATACAGATGCCACACTCAGATGCTCTGAAGAAGAGACATCGCATATATTAACCTTAAAAGTGGGCTAAAATTTCAGTTTGTGTACATTAGTTTGAACCAAATAAAAAACCAGGAAAATCAGATTATTAAAAAAAACTCACAAAGTGCTATATTCCTTTGATACTCACAAACAAAAAAAACAAAGTAACTTTGCAAGAGATAGGAGATTGATAGTGAGTGTGACATGATTGATACTGAACATTCTTAAGAAGATAATATATCATATTAAAAATAAGAACACTAAAAAAGAACTATCACTAGTACTGAAACTTTTTTTGGGTGACGGGCGCCGGCGATTTCACGTGGCGGGCGAGAGGGCGTCACCCCCATAAGGTCACGGTTAATGCAACGTTTATCCGTGGCGGGCACATTAGAAATGCCCGCCACGGTTAAGAATTTAAAAAAAAAAACCATGAGCCCACCGGCAAGCCCATCCAGGCCAGCCGGTGAGCCCACTCGAAACCCGTGATCTGCATCGCCGCGCCGCCGCCGCTGGAGCACCACCACCGCCGTGGGCAACCAACCGCCGTCGTGCGCCACCGAGCCGGATCCTCGCCGAGGCCCGTCGTGGACGCCGCCCCCCGCCGCCGGGAGGGCCGCCAGCGTTCGCAGCGCCGGATCCCTGTTGACACAAAAAAGTGTCTCTTGTGCCTCACACATCGACAAGCCGGACTAGCTAGCTTTACTCGGGTGCCCGAAAGTGTCTTGAGCCGGTGCGTGCCGATCAATTTGACTGTAAATTGACAAGGAGATAAACGTGAGATCCGGAACATGCCCGATGTGACCAAGACCCAGTTCCGCATGTACGGCTTTAAAGCCACTTATAATGACATATAGCTATGAAAGCTATCTATCAGCGAGGTTTATGAATGCATTCGGTAAGCATGTACAAAGATATGAAACAAAAATAGTTGTCGAATGAACATAAAAGACATGTTTGAACAAGTAAAGTCGATCATTAAGATATGATATCATAAAGCTTTGTTGCATAGATCGAATCGTTGACAACATGGTACTTAAAACGGGTAACTCATAAATATAAATCTAATATAAATAACACATGCATAGGTTTCACCCAACTAGTCGCCCCACGCCTAGTCTTCCTAAACCCGTCTAGCTTAAACCCTTGCAAGCTAATCCACCGCATGATACGACTTGCTACAGATCCAAACCACTTCTCATGACTAGATTAATCCACCACATGATACAATCTAACCATGACAAGCTAAAAGCACGCATACATCTAAATAGATCTACAAATACTCATTACTCGTTGAAGCGCGTATGCATAAACAAATAGAATACACATGTAAACTTAATCTAAGGTAAAGACAGAGATCTATTCCTATTAGTCCGCCGCACGACTAACCATCCTAAACCCTTTTCGCCCTAATAGCAATCCACCGCATGATACCGCAACAAGCTAATCCACCGCATGATACGGCTTGCCAGACTAGACTCTAACAATAGGTAAATTTACACATGCAAGCTACACGTAGATGCATAACCGTATTCGGCAAGCTTGTCGAATCGGGTCCATAAAGAAGGAACTCGCACGCAAAACCTTAGCCCGCCGCGACGACTCATGACTAAACGTGTATGCGAACCCACAACATGTAACAACTTAGATTGATCTAAGCTCGGCTATGATAAGTAAATAGATCTATTGACACGGTAAGATGAATATCAAAAGCATTGATGACAATTAGATCTAGCAAAAGATAAAGCCGAACCCTATCAATCTAAATTGGGCAAAAGTGTGTGCAAACATAAATTAAACAATAAATATGAAGCATGCACCACGTGGTAACTTAATGAATTCACTAGATTTGCCAAATCTAATGAAGTCGATAACTAGCTCCAAGCTAAACCTTAGCCCGCCGCGACGTCTCATGATCTAATAAAGAACCCTCCCGTTCCATAGCCTAAATCCGCCGCGACGATACTAAGCATGGTAACAAGACTACTTACATCACGATCTAAATCCGCGCGCGCGATACTAGAACATAATGTAAGGTTGCGGTACTTTACGGAGGTCGACGGGTTGATGTATCCCTCGTAGTAGATCGATGACACGACTTGGACTCGAAGGGGTGGCACGGGCGGGTTTGTTGTTGTATTGATTGGATGTGTTTTATAGATATCATGGGTTTTATATTTATACCCTGGACTTGACACGAGTCCTAACCGACTACGATTACAATAACGAGAAAAGATCTAGCTAAGATAAATTGTTCTCCAACCCTTCTCGAGTCATTGAAGTCGCACGTAACACGGGCTCTCTCTGAATAGTTTGCCTTAACGTCTTTGCCGAATCACCTCTTGAAGCTATGTCCTCGAATTCTCCTCGGACATGTGACTTGTACCGAATGACAACATTTCACCGAACGCCATAATGTTGCCTACTACCCGGTTTTCGTATAAGAGTCCTCCCGAATGGTTTTACGCTAATTATCTTTAATTAGCATCTTGACCGGCCTTTTAGTCCAATACTAGAACCTCACCGATTTCGGTGTTAACGGATCCGTCGCCGGGAGGGCCGCCGTGCCGCGCCGGGAAGGGAGGGCCGGTGGAGAGGAGGCCGGTGACCCTAGTGCCCGCTAGTGCCGCGCCACGGTGGCCATTCGAGAGAGAGGGAGGAGGATGGGAGGAAGGGGAGGGAGGAGATCGAGGCGGTGCGGCGGCTCTCGTCCGGTTCGGTGAGTCGAGAGTGAGGGAAGGGGGGAGGGAGGCCGGTGCGGTGGAGTTGAGTGAGGTGAGGGAGTGAATGACTGAACCCTAGTGTTAAGTGTATGTGAGTATATATATCAATGCACTACAAGAATACCGATTTTTTTTTATGACAAAACGACCTTGTGACGGGGGGCCTAAAATCGTCATATAATGTACCATAATATGACGGAAAAAACGTTGTCGTCACAAAATGCAAACACCATGACTATTTGTGACTTTGAAAAATTGTCGTCACATTATACTACCCCCGTTTCGTCATATATTGTGGGTGTAGGGCACCCATGCGGCAGGAGCTTTTTATGGCGCCGGATTTGGGTGTTTTGTGACACGAATTATTTGTCCACGTAAAATAAATAGTAAAAAAAAAAGGCAAAGCAAAGCGGGAGTCTCGGACCCGGGGACGAGCGGGATGGAGGGTTCGCACCTTGACCATTGCGATACGCGGGAACATTCGTCCAGAGTGTAGTATAGTGTCTTAAAATTCGAGGATGGAGTCGGGTTGACCGTGGGCCCCACTGTCGATCACTCTATCCTTATTCACCGCGTTACATTAACGCGTTTTCACCCCCACCGTCACACCGTCACATTCCTCCCCCCTCCTCTTCTCTCGATTCGATTCACTGCTCCCTCTCCTAGGGTTTTTCGCCGCCGCCGCGGCCCCTCCCCTGCTCCGCCGCCGACCGCCATGGTCCGTCCGGAGAGCGGCGTGCGGGACCCCGCGGCGGGGATGTGGAGTGCGAGGCGGACCCGCCGCCTCACGGGTCCTCCGCCGACCATGGCCTCCACCTCGAGGAAGCCGTCGGCCTCCAAGAAGGCGTCGGCGGTGCGGGCAACCAAGCGTCTTTGAGGCCGTTGCCCGTGCTATGGAGGCGGCAACGCCTAGGAGGAAGATCCACGGGGCGGGGTAAAAACCCCCGCCCGTCTTCGACCAAGAAGGCGGCTGCGGCGGCATCGGCGAGCAAGGCGGTGCTTCCACGAGCAAGAGGCGGGGGCAAGGGCAGCGGCGCGGTGTCGGGGGCAAGGCGGGGCTTCCACGAGCAAGGGCAAGGCCAAGGCCAAGGGCAAGGCCCGCGCTTCCGCCGGGCAAGGCCAAGGCGGTGGCGAGCATCGCAGACTCGTCGCCTCCGGCGGTGGAGATCTGCAGGGAGTGCTTCGACGGCTACATCGACTGTGCGCCGTGCGTGCACGCCTGGCGGCACTCCATGTGTCGTCGGCTCCCGGGCGGTTCGGCTCGGCTTGCCATCATGGAGCGGCGGCCCCTCCCTGTGCCCGAGGAGGTAAGTGTTCATCCAACTTGATTTGTAGAATCTAGATTAGTTCATTTGTAGAATCGAGTGAGAGGTAGAGATTTGGCCAATGATGCATAATGATTTCGAGAGATGGCTCTTGATTTGGTAGTTCGTTTGTAGAATCGGAGGTATGATTAGGTAGATAGCTAATGATTTGGCCAATGATGCATAATGATTTCAGTAGATGGCTACTGATTTGGTAGTTTCTAATTTTAGTAGACTGTTATTGGCCATGTGCATAATTTAGTGAATGCAATAATGAGATGGCTGCCTTTATGTGAACACTAGTTCTTCTACCTATCTCTCTATTCATGTCGGTAATCCAATATGCTTGTATCAACCTTTGTTCAAAGAACAATTGGGTTAGGATGGTTGTTTGGTGCCCCACCAAGATTTGGCATGTAAGGGTGTAAGGAATATATGCATGGAAGGGTGTAAGGAATATATGCATGCAAGGGCGCAAGGATTATATGCATGCAACGGTTTAATGATTATATACATGCCAATGCCAACATGCCAAGGGTGTAACGATTATGGTGGCTAGGAATCAATCAACCCCTAACTCAAGCCGATGGTCGTCGGTGGAAGAATAGGCATATTCCATCTTTGTCCATTCATTTTTTTTTGTTTCTCATCTTCAATTAAAAGACAGTCATTAGATATAAGAAAAAGGCGGACACCAAATTAAGAGGCATGTGTTTGATCAAGTATTCACATAATTGATTTGCTTCGATTTTGCGGCCGCGGTGGTACAAATTGGGAAAAGCATTCCTCATCCTGGATTTTACAAAGACACCGTTGGGGACCATCAATCCAATGCAACACTAGATCTAATCTAAGTGATGGCATAGGATGGAATGGGCTACTACGGTGTTGTTAGCCCAATGAGGACTCGGGTTTTTATAGCGGCAAATCATTATTTTCCCCTATAAAACTTATGTTCCTTTCTCAAATTCATTATTTTACAGCATGTAGTCTCTTTATGTATTTATCATATGATATAGCATTGTGTTTGGTGAGTAACCTACTATATCCTATCAAACTGATCCTGCTTTCTCAAACTAATAACACTGCTTTTGTTTAGACTTTCCAGATCTCCAAGACCGCACTCATGAGCGCCATCACTGCCTCAGTCACCGAGCCGTTGAACCAGAGGCTCGCCGTTCTGTCCTCGAAGGTGGCCGAGCTCACTGAACTGGTCCAGAAGGACCCGACCCAGAAGAAGGTGGACGCCTTCGGCAAGGACCTGGAGGGCGTCAAGTCCAAGGTTGGCCACCTCCAGCAGGCCTTGGATGACGCCCGCCTGGGCAAGAAGTGATGGCGTCCCCCTGGAGCCCCTCCTGCAAGACCCCTGCATGACCCCTGCGCGACCTTTTGGTAGCCCACTGTTTAGTGGGCTTATTATTTTGTGAACAATGTGTATGTATTCTTTGTTTGGATGGATGGATGGATGCGGGACTGATCTTTAGTTTAGTTAGTAACTTAGTAAATGTATGTGGTCTGCATGGATGGATGCAAAACACCTATTTATTATTATATATGTAGGGATGGATGAAGAACAACTAATATTAGTGCTAGTGTAGGGATGGAGAACAACTAATATGTATTAGTAATGCGTATATATATATTCGGTCTTTAGCTCACTTTGGTATATTATTATTGTTGTTGTGATTGATCTTCCCCTTTTCTTTTGCATTTGGAGTTTCTAAGTTCATATTCAATTGCTCATTTAATTTAGATTCCAAGGCAAAACACTATTGTGTTAATTTTAAATTTTTAGATTTGGATCCTCGTTGAACGGGAAGAAAACTCTCACAAAATTGAGGATGCATTGCTCATTTGACTAGGAAGAAAACAACAAAAAAAAAAAAAAACGGCGACTAGTGGTTTTAAACTACGCTTTCGAACGCTTGCTCGGATGCAAAAGTCACCTAAATACGGAATGTAGATCTCGATGAGTTATGAACTTTCGTGTTCATGACTTTTCAAACGGAGGCCGTCTAGGGCCCCCGAAAACTCGTCGTCGAAGCGCAAAAATTTGAAAATTCAAATTCGAGCCGCGGAAGTTTGAAAACTAAAAATTTGACTCTAATAGGTCTTGAAGAGACCTACAAAACATGTATTCATGACTTTTCGATTTGGATCCATCTAGAGCTTGAAAACCGCCCTGAAGGCCCCGATTTCAAATTGACCAACGTTTGACTTGGTCAAACATCGCCAAACGGAGCACTAAACGCCTCGGATGAAAAACTTTTGAACACGAAGTTGATAGAACTCGTCGGGATCTACATTCCATATATAGGTACTTTTTGCATTTGAGGAAGTGCTGGTGAACCCTAGTCGCAAATCCACGTATCTCACGAGAGAGTTTATGCAACTCGTGGGCGACTAGTGGTTTTGAACTACGCTTTTCCGAACGCTTGCTCGGATGCAAAAGTCACCTAAATACGGAATGTAGATCTCGATGAGTTATGAACTTTCCGTGTTCATGACTTTTCAAGCGGAGGCCGTCTAGGGCCCCAAAAACTCGCCCCGAGCGCAAAAATTTGAAAATTTGAAATTCGAGCCGCCGTAAGTTTGGCGAAAATTTGACTCTAATACGAACGTAGGTCTTGAAGAGACCTACAAAAGACGTGTTCATGACTTTTTCGATTTGGATCCATCTAGAGCTTCAAAACCGGCCCAAAGGCCCATTTCAAATTTTGATCTCTAGCTCTATCTACACCATTGGATGGATGAGATCAAGGGTTGAAATGAAAGTGAAACCTCCCTCCCTCCCCCGCTCCCTCTCCCTCTCTTTTCGCAAAAAGCGGCGAACGGGCTCACGGCGGGCGACTAAAAATTTCGTAACCTTATCCTATCATCCCACCTACCCGGCCCCTCCTCCTCTCGATTCATTCACTGCTTCTCTCTTCCTCTCCCTAGGGTTTCGCCGACGCCTCCGCCGCCACCCACTCCCAGGCGCCGTAGCCCTCCCGGCTTTGGCGCCGACCGCCATGGTCGTTCCAAAGAAAGGTCCACCGTGCGGACCCCCCGTCCGTGGCGGGGTAGTGGGCGCGAGAACCCGCCGCCTACCGGACCTCCTCCTCCTCCGGCCGTGGGAGGGCGCCCGGTCAGTCGCCAGCGGAGTCGCGCGCCCGGGACCCCGTTCGTCGTCGCGGCATCGACCTCGCAAGCAACTCAGGCCACCGTCGCCCGCGACCCCTGCGCCACCGAGCCCTATCGATTTGAAGGCGACCCGAACTCTGCAAGATCTTGCTACGTGGCAACCACAGCTCGCCATCGTGCTCCGGTGGCCATTCGGTATGAAATCTCCGATCGGTATACGAGATTATTTTGGTTATCGTAGATCTTTAGTATAGGTCCTAATTTTAGTACATTGTAGGTCTTAACTTGCTTTGTAGAATCGAGAGGTTTCTTTACGGCAAACAAATCATTATTTTCCCCATATGAAACCGATGTTGCTTTCTCAAAAACATTATTTTCTGGCAGGCTAGTCGTGATCTGAAAGACTGTTCGGTCACTTGGTGAGTAACTTACTAAATCCTATCAATCCGATGCCGCGTTCTCAAACTAATAACATTCCATCTAATTGAGTAGACTTTATTGCCAATGATGCATAATCGAGGTGCCACGGGTTCCTTTATGTTGAATTCATGGTAGTCATAATGCCATGGCTCACGCCCATTCCCAAGCAACCGAATGGTCCGCCATTCCGGATGGTCGGGAGTGGATGTAGCCATGGCTCCATGCCTACTATGAGCTTGAGAGTTGGTACTTTATCTTTGAGGCTTGTGAGAATTTGGAAAGGTAAGGTACAAGCGTGGTTTGTTCTCATTTAGTTCATCGAATCATCGAGAAACTTACATGCCTCAACAGATTGGACTTGTGAGGAACTGTGAGCTTTCTTGATGCCCGAGGCGAAAAGCTTTTGATGATTTCATGCCCTAAATGATGTCGTATTTGCAATTATGGCCAATGATGCACCGAGCACCTTTGTTGCTTTGTCTTCACGCGGTCGATGTCGAATGTTCTAGCATCATCCGCGGTTATGCAACAATTGTGTTGTGTCAAACTCAAGCCGACGGCAAGCGGTGGATGATTCCGAACATACGATTGCGACATGTGTTGACTTATGGGTGTTATTCATATACCGAGGCCTCTACAATATTGAGTGAAATTACTAGACCTATGATGCTGTAACACCCGTATTTTTGCATCACTAAAAAAATTTGAACTTTTTATAATTACGACTAAAACTTGGCTTTACTTTCCCTGCTCAACCAAAAACCCGTTTTCAAAAAACCACGCATCAATTCACCATATAGATTCTAAGAGGATAAATGTTTGAGTGCTTGTATGTTTGAATGAGTGCTTGCCATGCTTGCTTGCTAAGCTAGAATTTATTTTGGCATCAAGTAATAATCCCTTGACTCTTCCCAACCAAATATGTTCCTGATCTCCCTCCACCCAAACATTCCCCATCGATCCTCTTCCTTTGATTTATCCAACACCACGTCTCCATCCACCTCCAAATTCCAACTCAAACCATCTTGAAGTGCTTAGTTTATCTTTTCTGGGAAATTAGAGAAGCCATCCCATGCATGCATGAATGCCTAGCTATATATGAATATATATATATTTACATAAATAACTAAATCGTATAATGGCGAGGCATACATACTTATATATATAAATACATGGGTATGGTTACACATATATACACAAGTATGTATGTACATACACTCAAATATATGGTATATTCAATACAAGTATATATGAGTGTATATATGTATCAAATGGAAAATACAAATGAAGTGCCGACGGGCTCCTCCGTTTGGCCCAGCAGCGCAGCATCAGCAACAGCCCAGCAGCCCTTCCTTTCCCTTTGTCTCTATGACGCGTGGACCCCGCCTCTTGGACCCACCTTCCACCTCCATCCCTTTTTCTCCTCTGTTGCCCACGCACGAAGGACACACACAGCGCCATTGACCGCTGCACAGGAACCTCATCGACGAGCTGTCCAATCAAGCACGAGCGTCACAGCACCGTCGACCAAATCACAGTGTGCACGCAGACCCTGTCCCCATCGGGCCCGCCTGTCATATTCATCTTCCTCCCCATCTCCTCCTCGTGCACGAACAGCACGCACAGCGCCGTTGACGCTGGAACAGCAGCACGGATGACCTCCCACTGAGCTGTCCCGACAACGCCGCCGCGGACACGAGGAACACGCCGATGCCAGCTCACCCCTGCTATCTGCTCCGCCGCGTCGTCACGCGCCGACGTTCGCTGTGCCGGCGACGAGGCCACAGCAACGCCGCGGACCTCCATTGATGGCGAAGCAGAGCACCACGTGGCCCTTGCCGGACTGCCAGGAAATATCTCCGGCGGCCGCCTCCCTCCGCGCCTATAAAAGGGCGGCCATGGCCACCGGTTGAACCCGCCCCAGGAGCTCGGAGCTGAGGGAGAACGGGCGGGACGACGCTTGCGCGACCTTGCGATCCTGCCTCTCCTCCCCTTCGCCCTTGGCCTTGCCTCTGGGACCGGACCGGAGGACGCCGACGCCGACGCGTTCCGCGAGTGAACGCCGCGCGCCGCGCCACCGGTGCCGCAGCCGAGTGCCGCGGCTGCGTCCGCAGCTCACCACGCACGCCCCTGCTCCGCGCACCGCACGCTCGCCACGGCGTGCGCTGCCGCCACCGCCCTGCTCCGCCGTTAGCCGCTGCGCCCCGCCACCACACCATCCGCACACCGCCGCCGCGCAGCTCGCCGCAGCTCCACCCCGCCATGCCCATGCCTCGCCACCAGCTGCCCCGCACGCCGCCGCGACGTCGCAGCACCCAGCCCCTCGCCGCAGCAGCACAAGCCCATGGCAAAAGCCGCCGCCGGCAACACTGCTTTCCCCACCCCTCTCTTCTCTCTCGACGGGCGACGACACATCGTGAACGGGAATTAGGATTGAAGGCACGGAGCGCAGCCCCGTCCGTGACCAAACGGGAGTCTCCAACCTTATCCTATCCCGCGGGCCCCACTCGAAATAGACACGGTTTACATGAACTAGGGGAAGGGCAGGAAGGAGTACGGCAATGTACACCGGGTTCACAGCACAGTGACCGCTCAACCCCACTGGGGACTGGACCCGCGTGTCAGCGCCTGTAGAAATTGCTACAGCTACCCGGGGAGTGTACACGGCGAAGTAAAAGTCCATTTTCCAGTTATCCGAAAAATCCCAGAAAATTTCTAAATAAACTAGGTACACCCCACACCCTACCCAAGCCTTTACATCCCAGTTCCATAAATTCTAAAATTCCATAAATTATTTCCAAAGTTTATATGAATATTAATTCCTATTAAACTCGGAAATACATATCTCTTTCATTCCAACTCCAAATTAATCCATTCTAGTTTCCTAATTCCTCTAAAATCATGCCCAAATTATTCATGCCATTGCCCCATTATTTGATGCCCATTTAAATTCTAGTTTATGTATGCTACATTTAGTTATATTTAATCACAAGACCGTAGTTAACGTAAACCCCCGGTTTACCCCTTCCGCTAACCACACCTCGCCTTGTATATTCTTGTATGCGTGTACACTTTCACGTACGCAAATACTCGAGTATACATACACGTAGTTGTTCACATGCTAGATATACGCGATAGGGTATGTATGTATATAAATGCATAGAGTGGCAATCTGAAATATAAATAAATATACGTATATACCTATCAACTATACCTACGCATGGCTAACCTTTGTTAACCTAGCTCGTGTACTTGGGTATTTGTATGCCCTAGTATACGTATCTCTCCCATACATAGATATACCCGCTCACCGGGTGTGACCCTTTTGTACTGCGGCTAACCCTAGCATAGGTCTCTCACCCTCTCCAACCCTAGGCGTATACATATGCATGAGCATATACGTCGCCAACCCATCCATCCTCGATGGAGCCAACTCACGTAGGAACGTCGTATGCTTTGATTGTTATACTTGTGTTGCATGTTTGTTGTCACCTTAGGAGATCGCCACGACCGTCCGATGAGTAACCCGAGCATCGCTACACCAAGCCCACGAGGAGACAAGAGCATCAAGACCGGGAACCTTGGATATACTCGTCACGGATAGAGGCAAGTCCTTACCCCTAATCGACTTAATTAAGCGGGTGTTAATAATATATGAAACATGATTTAAGAAGTGAGCTTAATCAACCAAAAGCGAGTTTGGGGCGATCCATGTGGGATGGATCGTCTCGGCGAGTTTCGCCTAGTAAGGGGTTTCTGTCTTGGAGGGCTCGCCCCTAAGGACCAGGGTCATGGACCTTCTACCTAGTTTTCTTATGCGTATGCCACACGCAGGGATGGGGCGGCTTGATTCCACACCCCGTTGGGTTAAGGTATAATTTCGATCCAAGGTGGCGGCGTGAGGCAACGATCTATCGGGAGCGAACATGGGGAGAGTGGCCCCATGGTCCGGGTTGGCGTGGTTGCCGAGTGGTCTTCCACGAAAACCTTTTGGCGCAATGTTATCGTGATATGCAATTAATAAGTTAACGGGTCTTGAGTGATCATCCCGAAATGCCGAGTGCTAATGGGATCTTTGAGTGATCTTTCCATTTCCAACCCCCAGAAGTCGTGGTAGGATTATACCGAAACCTAGGGTAGCACCCAAGCGGGCACGGAATCTCGTTAGGCCTGTCGAACCATTAGCTGTGGTGTAGACAACGCCTATCGTGTGGGGAAATTTGTACAACCTCTGCAGAGTGACTCAAATCTATTCGAATAGCCATGTCCTTGGAATGGGCAAATGCTAGGCCGGAACATCCGTGATTAGATACACAATACGGTATGTGATTTATTAACTTGAGCTTAATTAATATCTAACCGGGAACTAGTGAGAGTAGTTAAACTCTACTAGGGCCCAAACCCCTAATGGTAACCTTCCACCCTCCGGTTGGGACTTGCTGAGTACGAAAGTACTCACCCCTCTATTTCTATTTTTTTAGAATGCCACCGCGCGGGAGTGTATCCAAGGAAATCAAGCTACGAAGGCCGATGCAAGGATGGAACCATGAGGAGTACTCGGAAGACGGAGACGCACATGAAGGAGTTACGTTGTGGTGACCGAGTTATAGGATCGTGCAATAGGAGTAAGTCCAAGGGTTTGTCCGCACTCCAAGCTTGCCTGTAGGAATGGAGCCCTGGTGTAGGTGCTGCGTAGGATCTCTGATAGGTTTAGGAAGTTAGGCCTAAGGCCGAATCATGTAAAGCCCAAACCCTGTAACATATTTTCTTCAATAGCAATAAAAGTATAGTTTTTGATATCATATCTACACTTAATTAGGCGTATTTATGCGTGATCCTGGCGCAAATACGTGTGATTAAGGAACCTCAGAAATGGGGTGTGACAAATGCAAACTTATTTGCCATTGAACCCGTGGTTAACGTCCACTCATGCAACACTAGAGCTGATCTAAGTGATGGCGGGGATGGATGTGAGCACGAATGTTATGGCTATTCAAGCCGAGGCTAGCATACCTAATCCTATCAATATCTAATCCTACCTTTTTCCTAATCCTATCATCCGTAATCTTGTTGATCTACTCTATCCGGTCGTTTCTTGTCTAATTGTCACTATTATTTGGTTAGTTATCGATTATATTTTTTTTTGTTGGTGCAATCCATTGCATATCGAGGTGATGGTGATGACATATGGAGTACATGGTGGCTACAAGTCAGCACATACATTTGCAAGGTGAGTACATTCATAGATGATAGATATGTTGGTCGTAGCATTAGGAATCGAAACCGATTCTTTTTGACATGATTAAAATATACTATTGATTTTCATTACTTTGGAAAATTGCTTTAGAGTTACATGAGTTCATGCCATCAAATGAAAAGTGTGATTCCATTAGTTACTATTTGCATAGTACATTTTCCCCTGGTGACTTCATTATTTTTTTTTTTTGTTTGACGTTCTCCGGTTTGGAACTTGCAATGGGCCGGCTTGAACTTGCAATGGCTGCTGGTGGGTTGGAACCTGTATGGTGCAGGAACTTGGTGCTTGCAGTTGGCTACAACTTGGCCCTAGATGTTGGAATTTATTTAGTTGATCGAGTCATTTTCTTTTTAAGTTTTGTTGTATGTTTGTATGAAACATGTGTTCGGAACAAGCACTTTTTGTATGGTCATTATGGTAATATAATTGGTTTTTCTGGTTTATTATTATCCCTATTATTATTGTTTCAATTTGGTTGGGCCCCTAATATGGGCCTGGACCCTAGATGCGAGGGCCTCACAATATGTGACAGTTTTAACCATGGTTAACTATCTATACATGACAGCTTTTTGTCGTCACAAAAACTAGCATAACCGACCTCTTAACCATGGTTAAAACACTATATATGACACAAGATTGTATTACAAGACGTGTTGACCCGTGTCACAAAAATATAGTATTATATGATAGTAAGCGTCACTAAATGTATTGATGTTTTGTGTGACGTAACCCAAAAATCCGTCCACACGAGACATTTTGTGACGCTCATTATATGACGGACGCCATGACGGTCAGATTCCGTCATAACCGGACTTTTTGTGACAGTTTTGGGCTATACATGACAAAATTCATCTGTCTTGGAATGTCGATTTCTTGTAGTGATGGCCCAATAGGAATCTGGTTTGGGCTTTCTTTGTGGGCCTCTATATTTTGCATGGCGGGCCTTTGTAAGCTGCCCGCCACGGAAAACAAAAGTATTTTTGCGTGGCGGGCCTGTTATAAACGCCCGCCACGGTAAATCGATTTTACGCGGGCGGGCAAAATTGTCCGTCACATAAAATAAAAAAACGCCCGCCACGATTAATCGGGCCCCAAAAAGCGCCCGCCACGCGAAAAACGTAGTATTTTTTTGAGTCACGAAAAATCATTTCGTTAATCAACAAAGTTTGAAGTGAAATTAGATCTCTTGATTTCTTTAAGAAATATAGACAACCATTGAGATACTTACTTATAAATCTGATCATCTTATAGCTCGCCAAGAAATACTTAATGCTACGATCCGGGGAAAAAGTGTGCCTAATCACGAGGATCCGCCCGAGAATCTTTCGAGTGCTCTTTCGAGAACTACGATCTTTGGATCTAGAACTAAACCATTTCCTTTATCCGAGAAGAACTTTCAGGTTAATAGGGAGGATGTTTGATCGGAATAAATATAATTTTTTTTCTTATTTCTATTTTATGATTGCCAAATATAATCATAAACAACTTCAAATTGGACTCGTTTCCCTCAACAAATAAAGGCTTGGGCTAAAAAATCCTACCTAATGGGGAAGTCGTTGGGGAGGTCACAAGGACCTCCACTTTTCATTATAAAACCTAAGTAAAGAGATTTCTTTTTTCTTTTTGAGAAATATAGTCATTTGTAGGCTGATTAAACTGCCGATAGACAATACAAATAAAAATCCCATGAGATTCCTCTGTTTCTTATTATTTTTGAACGCAATGGCGGGAGCTCTGCCTTTCAATTAAGAGGAGAATAGAGGTTTATGTACAGGTGGAGGGCATGCCCCACAGAGGAAAAAAAAAAAGGTGAAAAGTGAAATTACAGATTTCTTAGTTAATTACCCCCTCCAAGTTAAGGCCCTCTTTCTTTGTTCAATATCCTCTTTTACTCTTGAAGCCAGTTGCATTGTTGATTGATGTGCATTGTTGAAGATTCTTCTATTCCTCTCCTTCCACAGGTTTGAGAGAGTAAAGATCACCACACCATTGAAACGTTTTTTCTTTCCACCTTGGCAATCTTGGTTTTCGCCTACTCCCACCATGACATGGCAATCACAAAATCTTACAGTGAAGAGGCTTCATCTGTCAAAGGTTCTAGTCGCCATGCTTATTTGCACTTTTTGGGAACTGGTGGCATCATTCATAAAAAGATGCTCCACTGCAAATTAGAAAGTCTGCACTGGAGGCCATGGAACTGTGGGGACTGACCAAGTGTTCCATCAGTGGATTATATTCGATTCTTTTCTCCTCACAACCAATATTTCACTTACAGCTTGCAACTTTCTCTCTACTTCTGTCTGAGCCCTTCTGTCAACTTTCACTGGTTAAAAATTGTTCAATGGGAGAAAATTGCTCATCTGTTCAGGAATCTGGCATAAACCAAAGTGCTGAGTTGATGCCAGATTCAGAGAAGGCAGTGCATCTAAGAAATGAACTTTCAAACTTAATCGAGTTCCCGACATCTGAACTTGTATTTAGTGATTTTAAATTCTAAAGCAGTTTTTCTTAACTCCTGTGTTAATGGTCTGTTGGTGTTTTCTTTCACTAGGTTGGTGTATTCATTGCCTGGGCATTGTTGCTATCCCACCTGTAGATACTCTACCAGTATCTTCTAGTATCAGGGCAGATGTGCTTCAATATATATAAGAAAAGATCAGTCCGTGCATACTGGATTGCATTTTCCAGCATATCCCAGTAAAGGCTGCTGCACCTAGTGGGAAGAAAAAGGATACTGAAATAGTGCCTGAAGCAGAAGCTGCTGCAAAAGCTTACTTTCCGTACTTGGAATCTCTTTGGCCCATTGGGACTCTGCAAATGGCCTCACTTGCAGGCTTCGGGATGATGATTAGGCTGCTGCCTTCTTTTGTGCGCACATGGTTGAGAGACCGTTCATTGTCATACTCAATCGAGTCCTTCACCAAACAATGGTGCAGCCCTCTTCTGCTAGACGAATTTTCTCAGGTAAGATGATCTTCTTTTGGCAAGATATTGGCCCAGCATGTTCAAATTTGTTGCACAGCTCTGATCCCTTTCTAAGGTTTATTTGACCCTTAAAAACTGTTATAAAAATAATCAATTGCGCACAAGTATTTCTTTAGTTTTTAGTTTTATTTTTCTATATTTTGCGGACCACATGTGGTAGTGGCTGAGTGGCTTCATTCTGTACATCTCCTGAAATCAGATAGGTTAGTCCATGTCATCCTCAGGAGCCTTATAATTGTCATTGCACAAACTTTACCTTGTTGCAGGTTAAGGACTTTGTGTACGGCGATGAGAATTTCTCAGTTAGCGTCAACCGATCAGCTTTCGAAATTGTTGCTACATACAAAAGGAGGAGACAGGAATTGACCTTGTCATAAGCCTTCCAAACTGTTACCCCCTGCGCCACGTCAATGTTGAATGCACAAAAAGTTTGGGTATCAGTGAAGTGAAGTGAAGTGCAGAAAATGGTTGCTTTCCCTCACATCATTTGTTGGCAACCAGCTAATTACTTAGAGCACAAAATAATAGGGCAGTTACTGATGGCTTTGTAACATTGATAATAAAAGGAAGAATGTAGCACTAAGTAACTAAGCTAATCATTTCTCTCTGCAGAACGGCGCGATAGCAGAGGAGATCCGCACGTGGAAGAGCAATTTCAACAAAGAGTTTGAGTGCGTGGAGGAGTGCCCAATCTGTTACAGCATTCGCCTCACCAGCAACCACAGCCTTCCGTGGCTGGCGTGCAAGACGTGCAAGCACAAGTTCCATGCCGCCTGCCTCTACAAGTGGTTCTCGACGTCCAACAAATCGACTTGCCCGTTGTGCTAGACTCCGTTCTAGTTCTAGCTCTACACAGTTTGTTGGCACACTTCATGTAAATGGCGTGTATACGCAGTGTTCAGCTTTTACAAAGGCTTGGGCCTTTTCTCACTAGGCTCATCCATTTTGGCTGTTAACTACTCTTGGGACAGTACAAGACCTATATGGAAGAGTTCACATTATAGGAATCAAGTAGATTGATCATTAAAAACTGGGTACAAATTTTGGTGTGGCTCCCGACTTAGAGATTTGCAGCGCCCTATTGACTCAAACATATCAATGATTTGAGGTTAAAGCAAGTTGCAAAACTTGCTTGCAACTAGTTATCCTAAATACTCCCTCTCTTCCACATTGTAAGTCGTTTTGACTTTTTTGGTTTATCCATTTTGTTACAAATACTAATGCGTAGCAAAGTGAATGTATTAAAAAGTCAAAACGACTTAAAATTTGGAACGGAGGGGTACTATTTATTCAATTTTCTGGAGCCGCACTAGCAGATGGCACAACTTATAAATGCCATTAACAATCCTAGAAATGCTATGGACAATCGTGGAATGAAATGAGTCGTGGCGCCCCAATTTGGTACTCCTACCATTTCAAACTATTTAGCTTTTTATATGCGTATAAATATGTACTGTCTAAATATATAGTGGTAGTCATCTAAGATATAAATAATTTGGAATGGGAGGAGTAGTTCTTATTGAACAAACTGATCAGTTCACAATGCAGCAATTTCTGAGCCACTCTAAGGCACGATCCATAAAACATCTGTTCAACCAACAACTACCTCAGGCATAGAGTACTTAAAAAAGGCTTATAAAGCTTGTTTTGATCTGTGGAGTAAACTGCCACTACGCAATGAGTAAAGGGAGCATGGTCAGCATGAAGGCCTCGTAGGTAAAAAAGTTGCCGACCCTGAGGACGCAGTGTCCTTCTCCTTGAACTTCTCAGTCAGTCCCTGCAAAGTAATCCAAATAAATGACCACAGGTAAGATTCATCATAACCATATTTGCAAGATCAGATGCAAAGAGAAGTCTGAAATGTTTGGGTTTGCACATTGTGCAGGCATTAGTTACCTTAACAGCGAGGCAGCATCTGCAGAGGTAAAGGAAGAAAAAAGAAAACACGATTAGAATTTGTGGTACATGACAAATTGAATGCAGATAGGACACTTAAAAAATATATAGTTTTAGACATTGCAATAGTCTTGATCAGAATACATAGCTGAACTAAGCAGGACAGTTCATTAACAAATCAGTCTAGTTAAATCTTTTACCTAGTTAGTTCCTCCGTTTCAAATTGTAAGTCATTTTGACTTTTTTTTTGGTACATCCATTTAGCCATGTATCTAGATACAATAATATGTCTAGATACATAGCAAAATGGATGAACCAAAAAAGTCAAAAGCAACTTACAATTTGGAACAAAAGAGTATTAGACAAGCTTACTACTCAGATATCAACCAGTTATGAACATCCATGACAACAACACTGTGAAATACAATAATTTCCTTACTGATAAGGTTCAGAGAACATATTTAAGAAATGAGCAGCAGTTGGATTGAAGGAAGGTTCTTACTCAATGAAGTTATCATATTCAATTGCTTTGCTGTTGCCCCCAGTCTTGTCAAATTTAGACACAAGCAGATCGAGCACGGTTGGAGAGACAGAATATCCCAGACTGAGAAGAGCATCATGCAGTTCTGATGTGTCAATCCTACCATTTCGATCACGATCAAACCACTCAAATATTGCCTGAAAAAGTACAGCAAAACATCAGTTCACTACAATAATTCAAGGTTTAATTTTGCTTACATATAAGCAAAGGGAAAAGGGAAGTTGTAGCTCATCTTACTCTCCAGTTCTGAAGACTGTAAAACACAGAAGTGAATTCCTTGGGTCCAGAAAGGGCAGAAACAAAAACAGCATATGTTTATTAAGAAAACTAGACTTTACAGGAGATTGATGGGAGATACTGAATCTGATATAGGTAGATCATACTATTCAGAAGAAGGGAGAGAAAAAGAAACACAAGTTAGGACTGATCTTTTTAAGTCCACACGAATGAAGAACCACACATCTCATGGGCTTGAATAAAATGGTATATGAAAATCTTGTACAAATTGTTGACTACGAAGATCAAGTTAGGACTTTCAAATTACACAGAATCTGTACCATGTGCCAGTGTTAAATTGAAAGGCTTGAGAGCAATACTTCATTGTTCAAACACTAGTTGCATACAGGAACTTCATGTTAATTGCAGCATGTTGAGCACGTGATTGGTACTGCAACTAGCAGAAGTCATCTACAGTCTGGACCTCTGCATGATCATCTTGGATTTTGCACATAAAGAAATGGATCTACTTGACCGATTCAATATTGATCACTGAATCAAAGTCTAAAACACAAGTAAACTATCTGATTCTTTAAGAAAGGATCGAATTGCTAGTTTGGCACTACAGACAAAAAGAAGAGTAATTTCTAAGTAAGGCCTTGTTTAGATGGCTAAAATTTGTAACCGGATGTCACATCGCACACTGAAGACGTTTCGTTTGTTAGTGGTAAATATCATCCTACCATGGAGTAACTAGGCTCAAAAGAATCGTCTCGCAATGTACATCTAAACTGTGTAATTAGTTAATTTTTTACATATATTTAATACTCTAAATATATGTCTTTTTGGTGTATTTAATGTGATGTGATGAAGAGAAAGTGGGAAAAAGGTTAGAAATTTTAGCAATCTAAACAAGGCCTAACTGCATCTGGAGGCGACTAGCACAATCCAGATTGCCATGCATGCCAGTGTTAGAGCAAAAGGCTAGATAGCCTACTAGCAGTACTCAACCGTCCGTTGACACACTAGCTAGTAATCAGGAGGAGAGACTGAGAGGGCGTCTGATGAAAAGTAAACTCACCGAGCTTGCGGACGTTGGTGTAATTGGTGAAGACGTGCATGAGGAGGTGAACGGTGCGGAGGCTGAAGCTCTGGTGGTTGTACGACCCTGACGACGACGACAGCGCGGACTGAAGCTCCTTGTCGTCGATCATGCCGTTGCCATCGCGGTCGGCCGCCTTGAAGCACGCCACCACGTTGGGGTTGGTCCCGGGAGGGAACAACCCGGCCATCTTCTCAAACACAGAGTCCAGCCTACGGTGCGCGGCGGGTATCGACACCGGCGTCGTCGGCACACGCTTGCGGCGCCTGTCCCCACCGTCTGAGAGGGTGGCCATCTCCTGAAACACAGGGTCCGGCTTACGGAGCTCGATGGGTATTGACACCGGCGTCGTCGGCACAGGCTTGCAGCGCCGCTTGTACCCACCGTCTGAGAGGGTGGCCATCTCCTGAAACACAGGGTCCGGCATACGGAGCTCGATGGGTATTGACACCGGCGTCGTCGGCACACGCTTGCAGCGCCGCTTGTACCCACCGTCTGAGAGGGTGGCCATCTCCTGAAACACAGGGTCCGGCGTACGGAGCTCGGCGGGTATTGACACCGGCGTCGTCGGCAAAGGCTTGCGGTGGTTGCGGTTCATGGCTCGCGGCTGGGTTTACAGGGCGGTGTGGAACAGAGAATGGGAAGTGTTGCTCGCGAGATGAAGCAGAGGCCAAGTAAATGAGAGCCTGCATGCATGCAGTGTCCCTCCCTCGGGAAGCCAAGGAAGCCATCAAAGCCCTCCCGGCCGGTTTTCCTGCGGGAGGTCGGTCAGCTCACGCATCACGAGGCCGCCCCGCTCTCCGCATCCTCTCGGTTCCCTCTCTAGCTCGGCGATATCTTCTCAACGTGATTAACACCCGGTCACATTATTTTGTTCATAGAGTATTAGCTAGTGTGTCGTGTGTGCGCACGCGTGCATGGTGAGCCGTATATACGTCGTGTGCCGTGTGCGTACGTGGTTAGCCGTGTGTAGGTGTGTGTGGTGGCCGTGAGCAAGCATGTGTTACCATTTTCACTAAGTAAGCTGCTGATTGATTAAAATCGAAAGCATAATTAAGAAAATTCCTGCCATACAGCAGCACAGAGGGGAGAAGAGTTGATGGTGATGTCTCACGGAAGGGAGGAACCTATACAGTTATACTTGTTTGGAAGATCGATCGGATGGGGGAGGGCAGGATCGATGGGGCATACCTATATATAGGGTGTTACACAAGTTTGATGTCTACAAAATCTTTTCTTGAGCTTATAGATACAGGCTGAAATTAGGGCAAGACATGCGAGCATGTGCCCACAACTTATTCTCTTATATGTGGCATCGCTTACAGATCTCATTTGTAACTGCCTGTTGCCCTGTTTCTTGTGTTTGTATTGTTGACGATAAAATCGGTAACACACCAAAAATAAGAGCTAGATTGTCACGAACCCTGCTACTGGTGGCTGAGAGTATGAGTGGGAGTGTGTGTTGAGTTGTTTGAGCTGAGTGGGCCAACTATGTTGGGCCTTGTAATTGTGACCCGGCTTGGCCCATGTAGGCGTAGGGGGCTCGGCCGAATGGGGAGTATTTGAGTTGCTCGTTTGAGCGGTCGAAGTAAAGAAATGAATGACTGAAATTTCCCAATCCCCTTGTTCATCCTGCTCTCTCTCGTTCCCCTCTCTTCCGTTCTCCAATCTTCCCCAAATTCCCGATTTATCCCCCAAATTACCCGTCCGGACGCCCTAGTTCGTGACAATTGGTACCAAAGCCATCGATTCTCCTACTTTTCCACCAAATTTTTTTTTTTTTTCCACATCGCGTTCTCGGTTGATTTGGGTTGGCGCCTTCGAGAAGACCGGCGGCGTGAGCTCGAATTCATGGCGGCGCTCGAGGGCCTCTCCACCCGATTCAAGTCCGCCGAGGAGATGATGAAACAAGCGTTGGACAAGCTCAATTCGTTGGAGACCCAGTGAGCTCCACCGGGACGACTCCATGACTTCGCTGTGTCCAAGTACGACTTCGGCTTCCTGCGGCTCCAGCTTGGGGCGTCGTCGACCGCGCCCATCCTTCCGACTCCTCCGATCCGGCCACCGCCGCTTCCACTCGATCCGGCGAACGCGGGCGGTCGTCGCCAGCCGGGCTACTACGGTCGCTGCGTCACCGGGATGGGCGTCGCAGGCGCCGCCATGGCCGCCGCGGCTCGGGGTGGACCATGCGCGGGCGCCACCATGGCGGCAGCGTCGTTCACCGAAATGCCCAACGGGCACCGCGTCGACTCTTTCCTCCGGGACGTGGGTGGCGTGACCATGGGTCACCACCGCTCGCTCGGCCCGGTATGCATCCGGAGACTCACCTAGTAGGCCTGCGGATCATGCTTATTCTCGTGATTATGCACCGCGTTATGTTCCGTTACCTAAGATGAAATTTCCTAAGTTCGATGGTTCTAATCCTCGTTTTTGGGTGGACGAGTGCGAGACCTACTTTGAGTTGTACTCGGTGGCGGCATCATTGAGGACCAGTTTTGCTCGTCTGAACTTTGTGGGCTCTGCTTTCGGCGTGGTTGCCGTCAATGGAGCGCCCGGATGCAGGTTTCAGACTTGGGATTCTATGCAAGCTGCTGTGATTGCTCATTATGACCGAGATCAGTACAAACTCTAGCTCATGCAGTTGCAAGCCCTGAAACAAGAGGATTAGTGCATGCTTACCATCAGAAGTTTGAAGAATTGGCTCATGGGGTTTTACTGTACAATCCTTCTTATGATGATACTTTCTTTGTATCTCGTTTTGTTGGGGGCCTCAAGGATGAGATCGGGTGCGCCATCACTTTGCATAGGCCTCAGACTATGGAAGATGCTGTGGAATTGGCATTGCTGTAGGAAATGGAATTGGAGACTGTCAAACTGAAGCACTCTGGCAAGTTTTATCCCAGGTTGCAGCAGAAGCAACAGGGAGCTGGGGAACAAGCTAAGCCTTGGCAGAAGAAGGAGGAGGCTAAGGTCATACCTAAAGGCAAGGGGACAAAAGCTGGCTTCTCACGAAATCCTTCGACGGGCTAATGGTTTGTGTTTTGTGTGTGGTGAAAAATGGACTGGAAAAAATCATCAATGCCCAACACATGTTCCAATTCATGTTATTCAGGAGTTAGTTGAGGCAGTGCATGAAGAGGAAGATCCTGATTATAGTACTTACGATGAGGACATGAACCCACTGCGGGGCAAGTGGTGATGGCTATTCAGAGCCACAACAACCCGATGAATCTTCCAAAGCGCGTAAGAGTCGAACATTGAGATTCCAAGGATGCATTTGGGACACAAAGCAACTCCTTATTCTTTTGGATTCAGGAAGTTCTGGTACTTTTATTACCCCTAAGATGGCTGGTAGTATTTCTCAGCCTCAGCTGAAATGTCAGGCCATTCGGTTGGCTGATCTGGCCGATGGTCAGACAATGGTGTCTGACACTATGATTCCACAGATGCAGTGGCAAATGGGGGGCCATTCATTTGTGCATGATGTCAGAATTCTGGATATGAAAGGGTATGATATGATCATTGGTGCTGACTGGTTGGAGTCTCATAGCCCTATGTGGATTCATTGGAGGAAGAAACTAATCAGTTTTACTCATAACCGGAAGAGAGTAAAATTGCGGGGCATTTCGATCTTTGTCTTTGAAATGTCCTCAAATACACGCACATAAGTCAAGGGCTTGCTTAAGAAGAAACTGGTTCAGACAAATGTTCACAATCCAAAGTGTCTGTCCTCTTGAAAGACAAGATCATGAGTTGAGGGCAATAGAACAAGAAACAAAGAAAATGAGATTCAACCTGTGCCTCCCGAAGATAGACCCTCGATATGATTCAAGACTTGTTGATCCAATTTGACGGTCTTTTTCAGGGATCCGGTGGCCTTCCTCCATCCAGGCCCTATGATCATCATATTCCATTAATGCCAGGAGCTCAACCTGTGAACATGAGGCCCTACTGGGTATGCTCCAGTCCAGAAAAATGAAATTGAGAGGCAAATTAAGGAGATGTTAGCTTACGGTATTATTCGGCATAGTGTGAGTCCTTTTGCATCTCTGTGCTTTTTAGTCAAGAAAAGGATGGTACTTGGAGGTTTTGCATTGATTATAGGAAGCTCAACACTATCCTTTACATCGAGAAATAAGCATCCCTTACCAGTAGTTGATGAATTGTTAGATGAGTTGGTGGAGCTAGTTTTTCTCTAAAATGGATTGCAGATCGGATACCACCAAATTAGAATTTTTGAAGGAGAAGAGTTCAAAACTGCTTTTAAAACCCATGATGGTCTATATGAGTTTACGGTGATGCCATTTGGCCTCACAAATGCTCGACCACATTTGAGGGGGGCAATGAATGTGATCTTTGCTCCATTATTGAGGAAGGGTGTTCGGGTCTTCATGGATGACATCTTGGTGTCTGATAAGACTATTGAGGACCATCATGTATTATTGCAGCGGCGGGTTTTTCAAATTCTCTAAAAAATCAGTTCTTATTGAAGAGATCAAAGTGTGCTTTTGCTAGGCCAACCATTGAGTATTTGGGTCATGTGATTTCTGCTCAAGGAGTGGCAACAGATCCTGCTAAGATCAGTCTTTGTTCGAGAAATGGCGGTGCCAATTAATGTTGAAGCAGTTGAGGGGATTTTTGGGCTTAAGCGGATATTACAGGAGGTTCATCAAACATTATGGTATTCTCAGTAAACCTCTGACTCAGCTGCTTAAGAAAGGAGTGTTATTTCAGTGGAACCCCCAAGCTCAGGAAGCATTTCAGCTATTGAAAACTGCCTTAGTACAAGCTCCTATTCTGAGAATTCCTGATTTTACCAAGCCCTTTGTAATTGAGACGGATGCAAGTGATATGGGTATGGGTCTTTGTGTTGATGCGGGGAAGGCCACCCAATATCATTTTTGAGTAAAGCTTTACGTCCTAGAAACCAAGCCTTGTCTACATATGACAAGGAATGTTTGGCAATGGTCATGGCGGTGGACAAGTGGAGGCCTTATTTGCATGGTCAAACATTCATTATTAGAACTGACCATAAAAGTCTGTTGCATTTAACAGATCAGAAAGTGGTATCCAGGATGCAACAAAAGGCTCTGCTCAAACTTATGGATTTGTAGTATCAGATACAATACAAGAAAGGTATTTCTAATGCATTTGGCCGATGCATTGTCTAGATATCGATTATGATGAACTTTTGGGTCTCTCGCTAGTACTCCCTTGTGGTTGGAAAAATTACAACGAGGGTTATCTTTGAGGATCCGAGTCTCAACAGTTGCTTAGTGAACTAGCTATCACTTACGCTAATGACAAGGGCTTCACTCTAGAAAATGGAATCATGAAGCATAAAGGCAAGATTTGGGTGGGCAACAATGATTTAGCTTCGGAATCATATTTTGCAAGCTCTACATTCTAGTGCAATTGGTGGGCATTCAGGCATTTATGCTACATATCGGAGGGTGAAGGCATTATTTTCTTGCTTTGGCCTCAAGAAGGGTGTCACCAATTATGTGCAAAGTTGTGAAGTATGTCGTGGGCAAAAAGTTGAACATGTCGGACTTCACGGACTTGCAGCCCTTGCCGCCTCCCCGATCGGGCATGGCAAGTGGTTACTATGGATTTTATAGAAGGATTACCAAAATCTAGGAAGTGGGATTCCATTATGGTGATTGTGGATAAGTTTACAAAATATGCTCATTTCATTCCATTGTCCCACCCACTTAATGCCCCCGCAAGTGGCTCAACAGTTCATGGCTAATATCTACAAGTTGCATGGAATGCCTCAGGAAATTGTATCGATCGAGATAAAATTTTCACAAGCAAGTTGTGGAAAGAATTCTTTAATTTGTGCGATACTAGACTGCTTATGAGCTCCTCTTATCACCCAGAGTCTGATGGACAGACTGAAAGGACAAACCAGTGCTTGGAAGGATTTTTGAGGTGTGCAGTACATTCTTGTCCTCGTGATTGGAGCAAATGGTTGCCATTAGCTGAGTTTTGGTACAATATCTGACTTACCGGTCTTTCTCTGGATACATCTCCATTTGAGGTTCTTTATGGGCATCCTCCAAGGCGGTTGGGTATTGTTGATCCTCAAGCTGTGACAGTACCTGATCTGGCAAAATGGATGACAGAGAGACAACTGCTCACTAGACTCATCAAGCAGCAGCTTCTGAGATCTCAACAGCGCATGAAGAAACAAGCAGATAAACACAGATCTGAGAGGGAATATTCAGTGGGGGACAAAGTCTACTTGAAATTGCAGCCTTATGTGCAGTCTTCAGTAGCTTACAGGTCTAACCACAAGTTATCCTATCGCTTCTATGGTCATTTCTCATTCTGGCCAAAGTGGGCTCGGTGGCTTATAAGTTGCAGACTTCCAAGCATCAGCACGATTCATCCCGTGGTTCATGTTTCACGGCTTAAGAAACATGTGCCACCCAATACTGAAGTGCTTCAAGATCTGTCGACAGTTGCTACTAACCCTGAGCATGTGGTATTTCCAGTGCAGGTGTTGGACTCCAGAATTCACACACATGGTAGCCACTTGGTTGAACAGGTTCAAGTTCAGTGGTCTGGATTGCCGCCTTCGATGGCTTCATGGGAGTTGTTGGATGATATGAAGCGGCGCTATCCAAGGACTTGGGGACAAGTCGCTGCTAAAGTGAGGGAGTATGTCACGAACCCTGCTACTAGTGGCTGAGAGTATGAGCGGGAGTGTGTGTTGAGTTGTTTGAGCTGAGTGGGCCAACTATGTTGGGCCTTGTAATTGTGACCCCGGCTTGGCCCATGTAGGCGTAGGGGCTCGGCCGAATGGGGAGTATTTGAGTTGCTCGTTTGAGCGGTCGAAGTAAAGAAATGAATGACTGAAATTTCCCAATCCCCTTGTTCATCCTGCTCTCTCTCGTTCCCCTCTCTTCCGTTCTCCAATCTTCCCCAAATTCCCGATTTATCCCCCAAATTACCCGTCCGGACGCCCTAGTTCGTGACATAGATCGCTCTACGTAGGGCAAGCCGAAATCAGGGATCGGCAAGCGCCTAGGGATATCCACACTGGACCGTGTGCCTCAACGATGGCGCGTCACGCAAGACACGTCGTCGGAGGAGCCTCGTCGGGAGCGCGGTGCACGCAAGGCACGCCGGCGAGGACTCTTGAAACCCGAAACCCCACACGCCCGGGACGGACCCCGTGAGGGCGCGTAGCAGCTATAGGCTGCCCTAGCCGGCCTGACCGCTCTAGGGCGTTGTTGTCGTCGATCTTCCGTTCATGGCATTGGCGGCGAAGAAGGAGAGGGAGATGACCTACAAGCAAGGCGGTAGTAGATGTGTTTGTCGATTGAATGTAGATGGGATCAAATCGGCCATTAACCTCTTATTATATAGAGGAGGGTGGTCTTATCCTTTTAGAAAATCATCAGAGATGTTTCCAATCACAAAAAGATCCCCAAAACCCGATCAAAACCAACCGGTTTCGGAGTCCAGCAGAGGGGCGCTTAACCGCGTATGATTCCTCCAGCACACGTGCGCAGCCAGCTGAGCTGCCTCCAAGGCCGGCTGATCTGTCTCCAATGGTGCAGCCGGCTTAGCCGATCGTGTAGCCGTCTCAGCTGCCTTCATGCAAGCAACGCCAAGTGGCCGGCTTAGCTGCCACCACAGCCGGCTTAGCTGGCTATCCAGACAGCCTAGCTGCTTGTGTTAGCACCAGCGAGGAGCAGCCGACCCAGCCGAGTTGATGGCCGGCTTGGCCGTTTCTAGTAATCTGTAAAGTCCCAGACCGACAAAATCCTTCCATAGCAGTACTTTATACGGCAATAATCCCAAGACATGGGCATGCATGCCATATACACGTATACACGTATATCTTCTTGCTTGCCTTGGCCAAACAATCGAGAACTCCCTTGTCTTGTACTTGAAACTTGCCATATATCGACCAAACATAATATACGAGGCCAACTTTGCTAATCGGCCGTACGTGTATGAATACCTCCGTAGCCCGATATGCAAGTGTCGATTCCGCTTTCGATTGGGCCGAATTGACACGTGTTCCTTGTTCGACGAAGCTTCGGAGGGGGTGCGGGGCTGCAGCTTCGCCGGGCGACGACGGGCTGCAGCACGAGGATCGAGGTAGATGGGAGGAGCCATGGCGAGGAGGGAGGCGGGCGGCGGCGCGTGCGGGCGCGCAAAGGCGGTGGGGGGTGGGGGCGGCGCCGCTGGTGCAGGGGAGAGGAAGGCCAAGAGCTGAAAACGATAGATATGTTTTATTTGCTTGCTTATCCCCTAGAGATTACATGCCTCTTGCTTTTTTATAGCCCGACTAGTGGGACTTGTAATCTAAGCAATCTCTATATGGTTTCCTTATACGATCGAATACCTTTTACAAGCATATCATAACTTATTTTTTTCCTAATAAGGGTCTCCCTTATAGATGAGATATCCCCTTGCACACCAAAATTGCCTAAGATAATCCTAACTTTATTATGAAGCAAACTCGGACTCAGACGGGAGAGGGAAGGTGGCGGCGGGGGCCCCCCCCCGTAGCCTTGGCGCCCCCCCATTCCGGGGGCGGGGCGGCGTTGTGGCCCATCTAGCCACTTTCGGGGCGGCCCAATTCTGGTTCATGACATCTCCCCACCGTTCGACGAGGCGGCGCGTCCACGTGCCGCCCAACCCACCACGATGGGGCGAAGGGCAGCCCGATCGGAGAGGTGACCGTTGCAGGGCGAAGTAGAGGGCGAGAGGGCCGCACTTGTCGTAGTCGCCGTTGCAGATATCGGCTTCGTTGTCGGCGAAAGCGAAGTCGAGGTGGAGGTCGCCGGGGCAGATGCTGAACTTGAAGCTCGGGGGGGCTGTACGAAGGGTCGGCCGCCCATGCACGACGCATGACGCGTTGGCCGAGGGTCCCCGAACCGATCATCCGACGGGTCGGCGGAGGGGACGTGTAGGTGTAGGTCGTCGGGATCGTCACCTTAGCATGGAGCTGCCTCGCAAAGAGGCGTGACGGATCGGCGTGGGCAGCGAGGAGGTGAAGTCGAGGAGGCAGCCGTAGAGGAGGTCGTGGGAGTGCTCACGGGCGGCCCCCGGATGGATCTCCTGGCCCATGCTGCACCAACGGTGACGTTCCCCATGCGGAAGAAGATGTCCCCGTTGTTGTCGAAGAGGAGGACGGTAGCACCCTCAATCCGCTCGTCGGGCGTGGGAAGGAGGAGGAGGACGTACGCCTGGAATGCCCGATCCTCCTTGGGCGATTGGGGAGGTGGAAGCCATTGCTACGCCATGCGGTGGGACGTTCTCCCCCCCATCATGAAGTCCTAGAGAAGCTCGAGGCGGCGACGGGGATGTAGTAGCGGTGGAAGTACCTCACAAAGTGCCATAGTGGAGGCTCCACTGCGCCAGAACCCCTAGCTCGATGGCGTTGGAGATGATCCCGAGCTTCTTGTTGGTCGTCGTGGGCAGGTGCAGCTCGCGTGATCATGTCGTTTCGACGCCGCCGCCGATGTCGCCCATAGCAACAAGCAAGACGCTGGCTGGCCCGGTATGCGATCAACCAGGGCGGCCATGATGTCGTTGTTGTCGATGTTGCCGGTGCCGCCGTGGTTACCGGCGGCGTTACCCGCCGCCGATGCGGCGCCCGTCTCGTCGTTGTCCGCTCGTCGTCGTTGTCTTCGGGCGGGCGAGGTCGATGGCCTCCTCCATCGAACGGGGCTCGAACCACTCGAGTACCCGTCCGCGGCCGAGGTGCGTAAGCCTTCAACGAAGAGGTCGACGCGGTGGCGCTGTCCCTCAAAAATCCATGCGTGAAGCATAGACCTCGAAGGCGTCGATGTAGTCGTCCAACTTGCCCCCTTGGGAGGGCGGCGCATATGCCGCCATGGCATCGAGGTGTCGAGGCAGTCCGAAGTGATGTCGCAGGCGCCTGGTGAACTCATCTCACTCGAGCGGGGACTTCTTCTTGAACAGGTCGATGTACCGGACTACGCAAGACCGGTGAGGTGGAAGGCGGCGTAACTCACGTAGTAGTCCGGATCGATGTCCAAATTGAGCTCGAAGAAGAGCTCCGACTTTCGAATCAGAGGTCGGGGTCGTCGGTGCCATCGAACTCCTGGACTTGAAGGCGCGTGACGCTTGGGAGGTGCGGCGCCGATGGCAAAGACGGTGTGGGCGCCGCGGGTGGCGCGACAATGGCAGCGTGCGGGCGCCGCGGTGACGCCTGGGGAAGGCGGGGGCGTCGGGTGGCGCTGACAACGACAGGAGCAGGGGCGCCCCGCGGTGACGCCTGGGGAAGGGCGGGGGCGCCGCGGGTGACGCCATCTCTGCCGGGGAGTCTCGCACGGCTGCGGGTGTCGGAGGAGAGGAAGGTGTAGCCGATCTTTGCGGTGTCGTCGATCTTGGCGTCGTTGTGACCCGATTCGTCAAGCGCAACGTCATCCGTCTCCTCGAGCCGGAGGATAGCGAGGTCGGAGCCGA
Organism: Hyparrhenia diplandra; assembly: GCA_015847255.1. Classification (NCBI taxonomy): domain Eukaryota; kingdom Viridiplantae; phylum Streptophyta; class Magnoliopsida; order Poales; family Poaceae; genus Hyparrhenia; species Hyparrhenia diplandra. The sequence continues at coordinate 511,531 of JADLZK010004740.1, forward strand.
CGCGCCGAGGGCCGAGGGGGGGGGGGTGGCGGCTAGGGCCGGCCCCGTGCTGCGGCGGCGGCCGCCGCGGGGCCGTCCTCCGGCGTGGTGGGTCGCCGTGCGTCTTTGGGATCCCTCGAGGTGGTGTAGGCGTGCTCCATCCGACCGAGGCGGTCCTCCATGTCGTCGGGGCGCTTTGTCGATCCGGTGCGGTGGACGTCGAGGAGCTCCCTCGGCGCATCGTTGAACTCCTGTATCTCGGAAGCCATGGGTGGTGGGAATCGCCCTGGTCTCCGGATACCGCCGCCGATTCCGGCTAGATTGGGCGGAATTGACACGTGTTCCTCGTTACGGCTTCGGAGAGGGTACGGGCTGCAGCTTCTACGGCCGGCGGCGGCGGGCAAAGACGAGGATCGAGGTAGATGGGAGGAGCCATGGCGAGGGGGGGGAGGCGGCGGCGGCAGTGGTGCGGCGCGGCGGCGCGGTGTGCGGGGGGGCGGCGGCGGGGGTGCGAGGGAGAGGAAGGCCAAGAGCTGAAAACGATAGATATGTTTTATTTGCTTGCTTATCCCCTAGAGATTACATGCCTCTTGCTTTTATAGCCCGACTAGTGGGACTTGTAATCTAAGCAATCTCTATAAGGTTTCCTTATACGATCGAACACCTTTACAAGCATATCCTAACTTATTTTTTTTTCCTAATAAGGGTCTCCCTTATAGATGAGATATCCTTGCACACCAAAATTACCTAAGATAATCCTAACTTTATTATGAAGCAAACTCGGACTCCAGACGGGAGAGGGAAGGTGGCGGCGGCGGGGGGCGGCCCCCCTGCGCAAGGCACCGCCTCTTCCTCGGGGCGGCGGCATTGCGTTGTGGCCCATCTAGCCACTTTTCGGCGGCCCAATTCTGGTTCATGATGACAAGTCTAGTAACCATGAATACGTATACCTCCTTTTGCCTTGGTCTTTAATCATATCCAAAATTATGCTCGGACAATTTTGGGTGTCAACATATGCCCCCCCTGTTTTTCGAGGTGAATGATGCATGAACCTAAAAACAAAACAAGAAAACTAAGACAACGAATACCCATCATATTGGTACGCTCGGCAACTAAGGGCGATATTAAATATCGGTCATTTTTTTGTTCTAAAGAGCGATGCATGCATCGGCCATTGTTTGGAGAGCACTACGCTTCTTGCCAAACACTTGGGAAATATTTTTTAAGATACTTCCGTTAATTTCCTTTGGAAACTTTCACCTGTGATTGTATTTAGCCTACATGAGTTCGAAAACCACCTTGATCACATTGTAAGGACCTTTCGGATTATTATCAATTTTCTTTTAATTAACTTGATCAGCTTTCAGGCGCTTCAGCAATAAATCATTGTCGATCCTTTGACAGAGTTCATCATTAAACAAACTCCGCTGAATTGTCAGCTGTAGAGCCTGGGTCCTGCAAAAATTCAGCAACGGAATTCTCTAATAGCCTTCTAAATCGGTACTAGAAATTATCGAAATAATTTAGACCGATTTGAAATTTCCTTGGGTAAAATTCTACGACCAGTAGAAAATCAGCAGAGCCGATTTGAACAATCAGCTTAGCCCGATCGGTGGTCACCCGAAGCTGAGTCGGCCTAGCCGCCTGTTTTTGAAAGAATTTTTTTTTTGAAAGAAGCCTAGCCGCCTGTTGAAAACAGCTTGGCCGCCTTAGGCCTGCCTCACTACTCTGACCCAGTTTAGCTCAGTGCTATCTTGATTCTTGGCTACCTGGACGTCCGACGTTGATGCATGCACCTGGCCTAGCCGAATTGGGCTCGGCTTGGCCGACCTGCAAAACGGCCTAGCCGATCTCCAAACCGGCTAAACTGGTTGGGCAACACAGCAAGCATGCTGGCATGACCAATCGCCCAAGCCGGCAATGTTCATTTGCTTCTTTAATTTATCCTCATCTCATAGTCCGTATGTATATGTTGCCCACATGCACGCATGCGTGTATATATATCTGTCCTCTGGAAGCTAAACCGAAGATCAAATCATCCGAAAGTCCTTGAGATACATGCATGTTGCTATGAGCAGATTCTAGTGTAACTATCAGCTGACGCATGCATGTAGCTTATCAGCTGATTCATGTGAATAACTACAAAGCTCGATTAACACATTTAATCGGCCAAATATGATGAAAAGACCATGATTAAAAATGCATAAATAATCGGCTAATGTATCTTCACATGTATCATGCCCCCGACCTAAAAGTTATCAAAATAAATTCCAGGGAGTATCTTCTCATAGCACGATGGCTTAAAAATCTTCATCGGCTATTTTTTAAAACTAAGGGCGATAATAAAATATCGGCCATATAAATTCATCCACATGAATATGCATAGCCGAAATATTTATTTCGGCTATTGATCATTGATAAGCATAATAACTTGGCAACCCTCCATAATATAAAAGATTCATAGCATGGATCAAAATAAGAATACGAGGATGACCATACATACCATAGGATGAATTCCACATATGCATAGGCAGAGAATATGGATGATGCCATGACCAATAATTTTGATGATTTGGTGCAAACCTTGAATTTAGTTATTGTTTCTTATATCTTCTTTTTCTATTCTTTGTTTTTCGCTGCACCACTTTCTCGAACATCATCCTTCTGATCTTCAATGCTTCTTTTTTGGAACCCATGCTAAGCCCCTTTCTTTTTAGCTTCTCTACGCTGAGTTTTACGCAATTCTTGTTCCTGCCACCTCGGTAAACCGATTGAGCATATCGGTTTTATCTTTGCTTTGGACAGCGGCAATTCTTTCTTGGTCTTAGGTACTTCTGCTTTTTTCCTGTTCAAATTTGATACCTACAATATGAATAGATGAATTTTTCAACTTGGTTACCATTAATAGCCAGATTTTTCAACAATGTAATCGGCTTTTCAATGGTAACGCTCAGATCTGAATTCTCCTTTTTCCGCCCATCATACTTCACGCGGTAAACTTGCTTTACCACCTTCCCTTTTGGCACAGCTCCGGACCGATTTTGATCAAACCGGTCTTTGTAAGATGATGACTCTTTCAAGCATTTAGGAGCTGCATACTTCACATGTTGTGGCTCAAAATATGATGGAACATGCTCCTTCCTTTGCCAATGTTGTTTTTGAGGTTTAAGCTTTGGAGGCAACTTTGATGCTTGGATTTTCTTTAATCGATTCGCTTCCCTATCTTTGTATATTTAGCTAGAAGCTCTTCGAAGCTAAGCTTCGGTCTTCTATTGCCCTTTTCTTTGTCATGCTTCTTGCCTCCGCTAGCTTTATGAACATCCTCCTTTCTTTTATCTTGATGGACAGGCTCCAAAGAAGGACCTCCGGCCGATTCCCTTGCTCAATGGAGTTAATCGGCTTTTTGGTAGAGATGGAAAGATTTTATTTGCCCCCGGTGTTCTCTAACATCGGACAATATTGCTATCCTTTGAAACATCTTCAATTTTAATTTCATGGACAACAATTCTGTCTTCACTTGAGGGTCTTCCATCTCTCTCTTGAGCGTTAGAGTCTTGAGCTTCAAGTGAATCGGCTAGTAGTGCAAGCCGATTCAAAACCTGTTTGCCATCGGGCCCGATTGAATCTAATCGGTCCTCTTTTTGAGCCTCAAAAACCTCAATCGGTCATTATCAATGTCCGATTGGATCTCATGATGAAATACATTGCAACTATGAGAATTAGGATCAAATGAATTACAAAATTTGCAATATATAAGCTCTTCCAAGTTCTGAATTGATGGCAAAGCATTGTGATCAATATGCCTAATAAATTTACTTTTCAAAGCAACATGTTAAAGACATGATCACAACCGATAGAACCAAAGGTGAGCATTAAATTTGTAAGCCGATTTTCTTGTAGAATCGGCTTCAATGCTAAACAAGCGAAGAGATTAAATTTAACACCAATCCATTCGGCCGCACCTTTACAATCATTTTTCATGACGGATGTTATAAAATTAAATGTAGAACAAACATCGGCATGAGAAATATTTTTCAATCTTGGCCCCGAATCATAAAGTCCAAAGTAATTGCAAAATTCATATCTCATTTGGGACCAAGTATAAATTGATCTTAAACAAAGTAAAGCTACCCACATAGACGCATAATCTAAAGTAAATATTAGGAAAACTTCAACTTTGACAAAACATCGTTATTGGCCTTCCAATTAGAGATAACATGTAGGCCGATGTAATCTGAGTTTTTAACATTATTATTGACAAGTAAAGTACCTCCCTCAATTAACCGTTTAATACTACTAGCAAAAATATTACTAATAATGTAACTGGATGGAGATTTTGGTAAAATACTTGTACCTTGAAATCTGATGATCATGCTTGATATGGCTTTCCATCTCGAGAGAATGATCAACCATAGGTGTTGAGTCATCCGAAGATGTGTCCGTGAAGGCGGTAGAGATGGCCGGCCTGATCGACGGCTTGGCCGACTCCATCACCACATTAGTAAGGGAACACGCCTTAATTGCTTGGGGAACCAGCTCACTGCCTCTCCTCGAGGCGGCTTAGGCGCCTCCTGTTTCTCAGTACCACGAACGCAGCCGGCTTGGCCGCCTGCTGAGCTGCCTCACGAGGCCAATGTCGGGCCTAACTTGTTGTATGGGCGGCTTAGCCGCCTCCACCGCTGGCAGCACAAAGTGAACCAGCTTGGCTGGTTGTGCAATTGGCCTAACCGAGGCTGCAAATCCTAGCCCGGCTCGCCCGACCGCACAGCTTGGTGGCCGGGTAGTTTTTTGAAAGACAGCAGTTGCTTTAGCTTCATTTTGCATCTGGCGAAGATTTTCTAACATATTCTCGATCCTCTTTTATCTCCGTAGTTCTAAAATTGTTTTGGCCAACATTCATAATCGACTTTAGCAATCCTTTTTGGACCATGACACCGGTGGTTGACCTCTCGCTTAAGAATGGGACCTTGAGCTTGCCCCCCCGAGCCTAGAAGACTTGATGGTGATCTTGAGGCTTTCCCGATTGTCATTAGATCTTTCTAGCACCACCTCACGGTCGAACTTTGCTTTTTCTTCTTAGGCTCTCTAGGCTTGCCGATTATGATATTTTTTTCCAATAGCAGAATCGGCTTGTCGGTCGAATTAAGATGGCTGGATTATTTTTCTCTAGAATTTCAGCCATCGAATGTGTCTTCCTGCGAGGTAAAGAATGTGCGCCTCCCAAACTGGTTTTATCGGTTTCAGGCAAAGAAACCAATTTGGTTTTGACTATGAGAAGTGTCGGTTTATCCGACTCGACAAGTCGGTTTAACCGATCCAACGTGGGTGTCGGGAGTAGCATGTTTCGATGTTCATTGCACTTTTACGTAGTGAGACTTGCCTTTTGATAATCAATTAACCATCCTGCCTCAACCATTGTCCTAATTGTGATTGGCTTTTTTTCTCGGTGTTTTCCCAAAGAATTCATAGAACAACTTCTCTACAATAGACCACGATCAAACGAATTTTTCGGGTAAAGGCGTAAACCATGCAAAGGCAATACCAGTGAGAGATAAAGAGAAATTCCGTATTTTCATATAGTCTTCTTTACTGGCAGAACCCAATTGAGAGAGATATGCATCAATATGCTCCATGGCAGTCCTACCACTTTCTCCATAAAACATATGAAATTGAGGTACCCACCAACCACTAGGATATTCCAAGTAATCATAATATAGCATATATGGTCTGTGATATGTGGGCACTCTCCATTTAGAAGATCCAGGTGGATTTCTGGCATGACCTGACTGTTGATTGGCATAGTTTGCTTTAAGAAAGTCAAATACAGCTGAATGATAATCAACATCTTCCCTGTATCTTGTTGGATTTTCATTAATTCGGCTAGAGTTAAATGAAGCCGAATTATGAGAATAATCACTGTCATAGGATGCTGAATTTTTATTGATTCGGCTATGGTTATTATTAATAATACGCGTAATCGAATCATGAGCATCAATACCTGCATAAGATGTTGACTTTGTAGAGCAATTTATTTTTCCATGCATCGGCATGTCACGTTGTGAACTTATGGCCGATGAACGCACATGTGGCATATTGCTAGAGGAATTAGAACTCAATAAATTGTTAGCATACATCGGCTCTTTATCATGATATACATAATTATGATGTGAAGGAACATTATCATAAGTAGCCGATGGAACATATCTAGTACTATGATAGCTAGCAACATCATCATGAGAATTATCGGTACTTGCAAAAAGAATTATTATAATTATGTAATTTATTTGCACGGCGTACCTTAGGAGCGGTATAATAATATTGTGAATCAACACTCTGATGTGGCCCCATGTGTGAGCAAAAGTTCGCAATTTTCAATTCACGCAGAGCAATAAGATGCGGCTCTGATTCCTGCCGCTGGCACTTCACCTCGGGTGACTAGTAAAATGTTGTAGCAGATCTTCTCTCTTCCCGTAGACGTAAGGACACGGCAGCTCCAATTGTTCACGTAAAGATATATTGTGTATGCTCGTGTATATATATGAAATATATAACCCAATCTATTCGACAACAAGCTGGAAGAGCTTTCCAATTTGCTTCAGCTTGCTTCGTATCGGACCGTGAAGACCTGTCAAGACGAGACAAATACGCGCAGCAGCCGGAACAGATACGATCGGCCGTGAGGCCAGATGTTGCTGCGATTGTGTAAAGCAAATAATAGATCAATTAAGAATATGGCTAGGGTAAATAGATTTGATCGGCTGCAAATTAGAGCGAAGAAATCTTCTCTCCAGCGGAGTCGCCAAAAAGTGTGTTGATGATAAAATCGGTAACACACCAAAAATAAGAGCTAGATCGCTCTACGTAGGGCAAGCGAAATCGGGGATCGGTAAGCGCCTAGGGATATCCACACCGGACGTGTGCCTCCAACGATGGCGCGTCACGCAAGACACGTCGTCGAGGAGGAGCCTCGTCGGGGCGCGGGATGCAAGGCACGCCGGCGAGGACTCTTGAAACCCGAAACCCCACACGCCCGGGACGGACCCCGTGAGTCGCTAAAAAGTATGTTGACGCAAAGCTAAGGCTTCACACCAACACACCGGGCGGGCCTTGGACGCCCACGAAGGTTGCACACAACCTTGGAGCAGCAAGCACCGCAGCGTGGCTGCCCTAACCGATCTAGGAATCGGAAGAGGTGATGTAAAGCTCGGTGACGGCTAGAAGAACCTCGAACGCACCTCCGGGAAGACCCGTCGGGGAGGACGCCGCGTGAGGAGTGCTTTAGGACCAGCGTGGCCGCCTAGAACGCCGACGAAGAACGCGGAGTTCGCCGCCCGAACAGCAACGTAGAGGGGTTGAGGGAAGAAGATGACCTACAAACGGGACGAGGGGAGATAGATTGGTTGTCGATTGGATGTAGATGGGATCAAATCGCCATGAACCTCTTTATTATATAGAGGAGGGTGGTCTTATCCTTTTAGGAAACCGTCCTTGGATGTTTCAAGCCTCAAAATCCGACCCAAAACACGATTAGGAAAGAAATCGGTTCGGGATTGTACGGACACGGTCCGTCGCATGGTGACCGGACGCTGCATTTGGGCCGGCCGGGGACGCTCCGGTCATAGCTTCCGTCGAAATTCCGAGAGCCCCGAAATAGCATCGAAGGCATGCGATGACCGGACGCCGCAACCGGATGCATGACGGACGCTCCGGTCATAGCTTCGGTCATGATTCCAGAGAGCCATGAAATAGCATCGAAGGCATGCGATGACCGGACGCCGCGACGGATGCATGACCGGACTCATGCCAGCGTCCGGTCGACTCGAAGTGCATATTTAGTCTCCTCCACCAGATTTTCCAAGCCATGCATGTTTAGCTATATTTAGGACATCTTTTGACACGCATTCTTCATATAAAATAATGTCGTCCATGCATCCATTCTTTCTCTCACATTTTTCCATTCTAAAAATAGCATGGTACTATTTTGAGTGTCAACATATGCCCCCCTGTTTTCAGGTGAGATATGCACGAACCTGAAAACAAAACAAAGAAAAAACCAAACAACATGAATGCCCATTACATCGGTTGTCCAGTGGCTAAGGGCGATACTATGTATCGGCCATTTTTGTTCTAAAGGCAATGCATGCATCGGCCATTGTTTGGAGAGCACTAGGCCTCTTGCCAAACACTAGGGAAATACTTTTTCAAATACCTCCCGTTAATCAATTGTCGACTCAAGCACATAGGAGTTCCCAAATACCACTTTGACCACCTTTGAAAGGACCTTTCCAATTGGGTGACCACTTGCCAAATTGATTGCTCTTCGACCCTATCGGTAATATAGTTTGCCAAACTAAATCACCGATTTGGAACGATTTGCTTTTGACTTTCTTGTTGTAAGCTCTCGCAACACGGGCTTTATCTTTCTCAATTTCCTTTAGAGCTTGTATTCGCTTGTCGGTTACCTCATCGATGTTGTCCATCATCAAATCATGATACATAGTAGGAGATAGATCATTTTGTTTAGCAAATCTATATGCATCCAAATTTACTTCAACGGGTAACACCGACTCTTGACCATACACCAACTCATATGGAGTGACTTTAGTTGCACCGTGCCTCGATATGCGATGAGCCCACAAAGCTTCGACAAAACCTCATGCCACCTTCTTGGATGTTCTTCTATTTTTCTTCTTAATAAGCTTGATCAAAGTCTTGTTAGTTGATTCCGCTTGACCATTGGCTTGAGCATAATATGGAGATGAATTGAGCATCTTAATCTTATATGATTCGGCAAAATCCTTTACCTCTTTTGCCATAAATGACGTTCCTTGATCCGTAGTTAATGTTTGAGGAATGCCGAATCTATGAATAATGTGCTCGGTTATGAACTCAATTACCTCTTTATGTGTCATGTTCTTTAATGGAACTGCTTCCGACCATTTAGTGAAGTAGTTAGTAGCAACCAAGATGAACTTATGTCCCTTCGAAGATGGAGGATGAATCTGCCCAATGAAATCCAAACCCCAACCACGAAAAGGCCACGGTTTGATGATAGGATGAAGCATAGCAGCCGGCACTAGCTGAATATTTCCAAACCGCCGACACTCTTCACAACCTTTGTAGTAACGAAAGCAATCGGCCATCATAGTAGGCCAATAGAAACCAGCCCGTCTCAACAACCACTTCATCTTCGGGGCCGATTGATGCGTACCACAAATGCCTTCATGTACCTCTCCCATAGCCACTTTTGCTTGATCAGCCCCTAGACACTTTAGCAACAAATCTTCGGCAGTCCTCCTATAAAGCTACCTCACCATTATGCAACATGTACTTGAAAGCAAGCCGAATATTCTTGTCAACTTTAGCACTAGGATCCCTGCAAAAAGATAAGAGAGGAGTTCTCCAATCTTCTAAATCGGTACTACCATTGTCCAAAACAGAAAATCGACCGATTTAAAAGAAATTTACATTGCTGTCCCAAATTATTAGTAACATCGGTTTCTCCAATTAACTTTGGTTGAACCGAATTTTTGTTATTATCTGAAACAAGCAAACTTTCATGCATCGGCAAATGTTGTAAATGAAAGTATTCATCACTTACCTCAAAGCCAGATGCACGTTGAGCAAGCAAGTTTGCTCTTTGCACGCATTTCACATGCAATTGATCACCTTCCTTGATGTAACCGGAAGCACGTTGAGCATAGAAATTAGCCTTATGATTCTCTTCTCTTGGAATATGTTGAATCTTAAATTCGGTAAATTTACCAATTAAATCAAGGCACATATCGAGGCGAGCACGAAGTGATCCATCCAAACATTGACATTCACCGGAAACTTGTTGCACCACAAGTAATGAATCACCAAATGCTTCAACATGTTCAACCCCCATAGCTTCTAACATGATCAACCCGAATAAGAGAGCTTCATATTCGGTTTGATTGTTAGTACATGCAAACTCCAATCGGCTTGACATAGGAAATTCAGTACCACAAGAATTAACAAGAACAATTCCAACTCTGGCACCGTCTTTGCAAACCGATCCATCAAAATATAACCGCCATGGGGTAGAAGTGACATAATTCACCTCATAATCAAGATTAATACCATGCTCAATGATAAAATCAGCAAGAACTTGACCCTTTAAAATTCTCAATGGTTCAAAAGTCAAGTCATATTCAATCAAAGCATATGCCCATTTGCCTACCCTTCGAGAAAAGGATTGGCGAAATAACATATGTTTGATTACATCGGCCTGGCATGCTACCACACATGTGCTTGACAAAAGATAGTGTCTCATCTTGGAACAAGCAAAATATAGTTATAAGCATAATTTCTCAATATGGGCATACCTTGTCTCGGGATCAAGAAGATGACGACCAAGATAAGCAACAACATACTCCTTACCTTCATCCTCTTGAGTAAGAACAGCCCCAATCACCTTCTCTTCGGCGCAATATACAATCGGAAAGGTACACCCCTTCTAGGCGCGCAAAGAACAGGTGGTGAAGACAAATATTCCTTTATCTTGTCAAATGCATATTGTTGGCTTGCCCCCCCAGGCAAAATCAGCTTCATTTTTCAACTTAAGTATGGGGGTAAAAGGAATAATCTTCCCGAACAAGTTAGCAATAAATCTTCTCAAGTAGTTCACTTTACCTAGGAATTTTTGCAAATCCTTTTTACATTGAGGTGCTTGAACTACCTTGATCTTCTCTATCCTCTTGGGATCAATCTCTATGCCTTTATCATGAATAATAAACCCAAGAAACTTTCCAGCCGACACTCCAAAGGCACATTTGAGTGGATTCATCTTCAAACCATAATGGCGCATCCTCTCAAAAGCAAGACGCAAATCGGCTAAATGAGGATCATGTGAAGCCGATTTAATCACCACATCATCAATGTACACCTCCATAATCACACCAATGAGATCATGAAAGATAAGATTCATAGCTCGTTGATAGGTGGCCTTTGCATTCTTGAGGCCAAAAGTCATGACAATCCACTCAAACAAACCAACAAATCCGGGACAAATAAAAAGTAGTCTTGGAGGTATCTTCTTCAGCCATAAATATTTGATTATATCCAAAGCATTACCATCAAGAAAGCTAATAACCTTGTGCCCCCGAAGCATCATTGATTAACATGTCGGCAATAGGCATAGGATATTCATCTTTGGGAGTGGATCTATTTAAATCTCTGAAATCAATGCATACTCTAATCTTTCGGTGTCTTTCTTCTCAACCGGCACAATGTTAGAGACCCACTCCGCATACCGCATGGACGGATAAAAAATCGCCTTAAGCAACCGATCAATCTCCTCCTTGATTCGGTCATTGATGGCCGAATTGAAGCGTCTTGGCGGTTGCTTGTAAGGCTTAAATCCCTTCTTGATGGGAAGCCGATGCTCAACAAGATTACGGCTTAACCCAGGCATCTCCGTGTAGTCCCATGCAAAACAATCAACATATTCCTTGAGAAGCGCGATTAATTTAGCTTTATAATCGGCATCCAAGTTTTGGTTCACAAATGTCGGCCTTGGCACTGAACCATCCCCAATGTCAACTTGTTCCAAAGGGTCGGCCGACGTGAAACCTTGGCCCAACTTATTGAGCTCATCAAAGTCATCGATAGCTTCACAAGAATCGGTCTTTTTAGTCCGATAATATTCAAGCCTATACTTTAACCATTGAAGTTTGTCTTCCATTGAGAAATAATGTTTATAATATAATATTGAGCCGATTATCCGTCGGCTTCAATGTTACAGGCACAAATCCACGCTCATCATAGCTAATGTATTGATAGTTGGATAAATCTCTACCTGAAAGACAAGCAAACAAAGAGCTCTCAAGCGAGGCATCGGTTGTAGAAATCTCAACCGAATTATCCGCATGAACAATCTCTATGGCATCTCCCACCCATTGGATAAGGAATTGGTGCAAACTAGAAGGAACGCAAGGATTGGCATGAATCCAATCACGACCAAGGATGAGATCATAACTACCTTCCACATCGGCGATAAAGAACGCGGTAGCCATAGTCTTACTTCCAATGGTTAATTCAACGTTGGCGATGCCCTTTGAAGGAATTGGCGCGCCTCCTCCTACACCACCGGTGATGGTCATGTTAGTTTGGATGAGTTCCTCCTCTTTGCCCCCAAGCTTCTTGAATAGTGAATAGGGCAAAAGATTGACAATTGCGCCACTATCCACTAGCATCTTCTGGTCTGGTTTTCCATTGATATGTCCGTTCACATGCAATGGCTTGAGGTGTCTGACGGGTATGGCAGGCTTCTTGAAGATAGCATCTTGCACCCCAAACGCAAACTCTGTAGCAGCAACCTCATCATCTCCCTGCCCGATCACATAATAATCGGCGGAGAGAAAGATGGTGTTCATCTCAGCGTGTGATGGTGAAGGCTCATAGTCCACCAACTCTTCATCCTCAGCTGGCGTTTCAATGCCAACCATGGTGGAGACGGCAGCAGCAAAATCCTCAGGTGCACCTGCAGGCTCATCAGAAACAATAGACATCGGTTCAACCGACTCGGAAGTCGGTAAATCCGAAGCTTGGGCAACAACAGCCCCGTCAACCAGCTCGGATGAGTTATCAACTTGCTCATTTGGCTTGGCTGTCCTGCCTGCTAGAAGTGCCAAAAGATCAACATTTGGTTCGGGCACCTCCTCCAGAGGCTTGGGCGGCTGCTCTTGCACTATGACCAACTTAACCGATTTATCAATCGGTTGAGACGTCCTCTTGGCAGCAGCGATCATCTCGGCCTCTTTGTTCTTGATCTCTTGCACAATCTTCGGCAAGATTGGCCCTTCACCTTGAGCAGTAGCCAAACGCTTGAGCATCTTCTGTCTTGCTCGTTGAAGCTTCCTCTTTTGTGTTTTATCAATGTCAACCGGGCACCACTTGGGCTGCAGGAAATGAGGATCCTCAAGCTTCTGCCTCTTGTCTTGAGCTTCAGCAACCTGCTCCATGGTTTGATCTTGATCACCATTTGCAGGCTCTTGCCCCCCAATCTCAATCAGTTTGTTGACATCCACAACGGGAGCGGCCATCGAACCGATAGTAATGGAAGGTGGAGGAGTAGAAACTGGAGCAGGCTTCTCAACAACTTCAATCTTCTTGGGAACATAAACCTGCTGCATTTGTGCCTTTCCCTTTTGCTCATAGGTAAGCTCCCGGGACGTGGGCACCTCCTTCTTCTTCGCACCGCTAGAGCTCCATTGTGGACCCAATCAGCTAAAGACGGTAGGCTTGGCCAAGTTTGCAGCGCCTCCTTCCTTTATGGGACCCGAAGGATAGGGAACAAACACTCCCTTCGGTCCCCATTGAGGTGATGGCGCCACTTGTGATAGCGGTGGCCCCCAACGAGTCATCCTTGGACGTGCAACCTGGGTAGAAGAAGCAACACTTGGAGGAGTCATAGCCACTTGCTTATTTCTCCCTTCATCACGCTTGGGAGGCGTAGACTCTCTTTTTTGTTGGCCGATTCTTGAATCGGCCTTTTTTCTTTTGTATTTTGCCAAAAGTCTATCAAATTCGCATAGAGGCTTGATGTGCTTCTTGGCCTTTGGCTCATTGGTCTTCCAAACTCCAACCTCCGGCTTTTGTGGAATAAATGTCTTTATCGTATGGACACAGGAAGTGAGGGAGCTAGAACCCTCTAGGCTAGCTGACCCGACTAAGGTAGTCGGTTCAACCAGCTTTGCTGGCGCTTGAGCATGATCATCTTGGCTGATTGCTTCAATCGGCCTAGCTGGTCTTGTTTGCGCCGCACGACCATCTAGCCACGCTTGACGCCGCAATGCTTGCGCGCCGAGCTAGCCACAATGGTAAGCTTCATCTTGCCTTCTTCGGTTTGATTAGCCACCACTTGCCGTCCCGAAGTCTTAGGAACATTCGGTATGGGGCGAGGCTCACCAATGATCACGTTCTTGCCTTGAGTTGTAGCAGCTTGCTCAGGACGGATCAAAATGGCAGGAGCCTTGACTTCAAGTGTCTTGGCTTCAACCACATGCACTGGAAAAGGATTCTTGTCTAGCTGCATGTCGGTAAGACTTAATCGGCCCTCATTAAGAGCCGATTGTACCTGCCAACGGAAAGCATGACAATCGTTAGTTGCATGAGAATAAGATTCATGATATTTGCAAAAAGCCCGTTTCTTCAACACATCTACAGAAGGCATAATATATTTAATCTTAATGTATCCGATTTTCAATAACTCATCGAAGATTCGGTCACATTTAGATGTATCAAAAGTAAACTTTATTTCCTCATTCCGATTCCTATTAATCGGCTTGAGAGAAGGGCAAGTTACTTGTTTGTTTTCCTCTCGCCACCTAATTTCAGCAGCCAATACCTCTTTAGTCTCATCGTCGGACGAAGAATAATCGTCCACGTGATGCACGTTAGAACGACGAGACTTATAATCATTATCTTGAGAATTCAAACGTGACTCAACAGCAATAGCTTTCTCAATTAAATGAGGCAAAGTAGTAAATTGAATATGCTCAAGCTTATCTCTAATCTTAGGATACAAACCATTAAAGCATATATCAACTAAGTCACGTTCAGAAATCATCAAGTGAAAGCATCGGTTTTTAATTTCTTTACAACGCCTAATGAACTCAAGCGCTGACTCACTACGACCTTGCCTAACCGATGTCAAATGTGATAATCTAGTTTTCTAGACTCCATCATAAAAGTGAGCATGGAATTTTTCCTCTAATTGAGCCCAAGAACCAATAGTAGATGATGGCAAAGAAGTAAACCATGAAAAGGCGGTACCAGTAAGTGACAAAGGGAAATTACGACACTTCATGTAATCTTGAGCAGCCCCTTCACCCAAACCGAGCTAAAAACATACTAATATGTTCCATGGTAGACTTATTATCATTGCCACTAAATTTGTGAAAATCAGGTACCTTCCACCCCGGTGGGTTTTTCAAAAATCAAAGTGTGGAGGGTACGGTTTGTTGTAGGTGCCCCTTGAGGTTTTTATTTGGACACCAAGGCTTTCCCGCAAAGACTTATTTAAATCTTCCTTTAGCCAATTAAACGCATCGGTCATATTGGCGGGGAGGAGGATTTGGGGCTGAAGTTTCATTGCCCAAAAACAAGAATTTGACTAGGGGATTTCGGTGGGTTGGGTAACACGGTGTTGCCCCCGAATTCCTAGCGTTTATTATTCTATTAATTGTTTGCCGATTACGATCTTGAACATCGGCAAATGTGACAATTTGCTTATTATTAACCGTTTCCTTAGTAGTGGAAGAACCGGCTTTATCGGCTTCGCCAGGAGGAGCCGATTGGACCGATTTTCCTTTACTATAAGTGGTGTACCATGCTTGATTTTCATAAAAAATAGAAGGCATGCCATACTCATATTGTTCATCATCATTAACTTCTTCTATTCTAAGCGTTTTGCCCTCTAATTTATCAATTCTAGCCATAAACATAGAGGCAATGTTAGTCATAGTTGAATCTACTTCTTTCTTATGGCCCTCAAGCATAGCAGCATAATCAGCGTGTTGAGGATAAGAATCATCAAATTTGGGATCCGGTGTCTACCTCAACCTCTGGAGTAGATGAAGCGGTGGGAAGCTTGACGGTGACGGGCCTATATAGCTCCACCTTGTCGCCGCGACCCACGGCACAACTCTCCAGGAACGCACGTTGAGTAGCTTCCACCATCTGTTGTATCTTGGCCTTCAATTCGTCGGGAAGCTCATCAATGGAAGTGGGGTGGATGACGTTGTCATCATGTATCTCACTAATCTTTGCACCACCGCTCTTGTTGTTGGCAGGCATGATGTTGGGGTCTTCAAAACACAATTGACGTCTTGCTTTCCCCAGCGGAGTCGCCAAAAATATGTTGACGCAAAGCTAGGGCTTCACACCAACACACCGGGAGGGCCTTGACGCCCACGAAGGTTGCACACAACCTTGGAGCAGCGAGCACCGCAGCGTGGCCGCCCTAACCGATCTAGGAATCGGTAGAGGTGACGTAGAGCTCGGTGACAGCTGGAAGAACCTCCGAACGCACCTCCGGGAAGACCCGTCGGGAGGACGCACGTGAGGGGTGCTCTAGGACCAGCGTGGCCGCCTAGAACGCCGACGAAGAACGCGGAGTTCACCGCCCGAACAGCGGGATAGAGGGGTTGAAGGAAGAAGATGACCTACAAACGGGACGGGGAGATAGATTGGATATCGATTGGATGTAGATGGGATCAAATCGGCCATGAACCTCTTTATTATATAGAGGAGGGTGGTCTTATCCTTTTAGGAAACCGTCCTTGGACGTTTCCAAGCCTCAAAATCCGACCCAAACACGATTAGGAAAGAAATCGGTTCGGGATTGTACGGACACGGTCCGTCGCATGGTGACCGGACGCTGCATTTGGGCCGACCGGACGCTCCGGTCATAGCTTCCGGTCGAAATTCCAGAGAGCCCTGAAATAGCATCGAAGGCATGCGATGACCGGACGCCGCAACCGGATGCATGACCGGACGCTCCGGTCATAGCTTCCGGTCATGATTCCAGAGAGCCCTGAAATAGCATCGAAGGCATGCGATGACCAGACGCCGCGACCGGATGCATGACCGGACTCATGCCAGCGTCCGGTCGACTCCAGAAGTGCATATTTAGTCTCCTCCACCAGATTTTCCAAGCCAAGCATGTTTAGCTATATTTAGGACATCTTTTGACACGCATTCTTCATATAAAATAATGTCGTCCATGCATCCATTCTTTCTCTCACATTTTTCCATTCTAAAAATAGCATGGTACTATTTTGAGTGTCAACAGTATGTGATCAAGGCAGTACGGGAAACACTGCAAAGTTACAAAATAGTCTTCAGTCGGGTGTTCCCATACAATACTCGCCCACAGTAGCAGATGCATGCTCTGGAAGATGGCCGAGTTTAATTCTGGGCGCTTTTTTGTCACCCATGTTGTAACTGTGGAAGCGTGCATTGTAAACCAAGCAGCAAGTTTCCCAACCGGAGGAAGCTTTTCCTGTCTGTAACTGCCCCGAAGGAAAAGAGCAGAGAGAAAGATAATGCTTGCTATGGCTGGCAGCAAGGAAACCAGCAAGGATAAAGAGAATCCTGCTTTAGCTGGCCAGAAGGAAACGATGAAGGACAAGGAAGAAAATGCTGTCAGCTAGCGGATGCGACTTGAAAAGATTCTCCTCTTCTTTCTCATGCTCCGGTCGTCATCGTGAACGTGGCAGTTATTTGGACGCAAGGGTATGACCCGGATGCTTCACTGCCGAAAGAACAGTTAAGAACTCCCGTACCAGCTGGAAGGATTTTTTATAAAAATTTGACCTTTTTTTTTGAAAAAAAATCAAATCTCCGGTTTGAAAATATTTGTAGGTCATATTCCTTTTGGTCGCGCCCGGGGCGGCGTGATATTTGCACTATGTCGAGCCACATGCAATAGCGCGACATGGATGTCCACGCTGGCACCGAAGTTGACCGGTGCTGGTGGAGCAGCGTGGGGCTTGGCGCGTTGAGCCTGTCGCGCCTACGTTGGGGGGGGGAGGGCTGACCCAAACCCGGTCAAATTGCCAAAAAATCAGGAAAATAAAGAAAAAGGCCACATACCACCTCTGTTGTAGGTGAAATTTTGTATGGTTCCAACTTTTGTGTTCCTTGTCCTAGGAAAATAAATAAAAATAAAAAAATTTGTGATACTTTGGGACGCCTAAAATCTGAGAAAAAAACAAAATAGTGTGTTTGTCGTGTGCTTGTTCCATCTGTGTTGTTTATCCTTTGTTGTTTTGTTTCATCTTTTTGTTATCCATCGTCTCAAAAATCTCCCTCGTCTTAGACCGTCCTTTACTACTATGGTGATCTCCGTCTCTTGGGCTTACGAGAGAGCAAAGCTTGGATGGAGATTTTAGTTGCTGCATGTTTCTAGTTTTCTTGGTCATGCCTAAAATGACGTAGATTTTTGAATGGTTGGAGTAATCTCATGGCGCGGCGATACGCCAGATTGGGCGGTGCGACGTATTAAGGGCCTGTCGCGCCACATGTAATGGCGCGACAAGCTGGGCCCACCTGGGCCCACGTGGCTCCACGCCAGCACCGGTCAACTTTAGGTGCCAGCGTGGACGCCCACATTGCGCCATTGCATGTGGCGTGACATAGTGCAAATATCGCTAGGGAGCCCTGGCACGACCAAAAAGGAATATGACGTACAAATATTTTCAAACCGTGGACAGATTTGATTTTTATTTAAAAAAAGGTCAAATTTTATAAAAAATCCCAGCCGGAACCACCTTCACTCCAAGTCTCCAAGTGACCAACCACTTCATTTCAAGTCAGTGAAACTAGAAAGTCGCTTGCTTTTGCCGCCAAGCATGGCCATTGGCTGTCATTGATTTAGGTATTTAAATATGAATAATGGTGGCTACCTAAATTATCATTTGTGGATGATTGGACATGTTAATCGCAGAGTTTTTATTTTGTTGTCTATTTTTTTTCCAAGTCTCATAAAAACGACCGTGAACTCCTTTTTAATTAATTTTTTTTTTTAGGTGAGGATGGAATAATAATTTTTTGAAATATTTCGTTTTTTTAAAGAGGTTGTTAATATCACGAAATATTCATGAAATAAACATCGTGGAAGTTTTATTTTTTAATTATTAAAGGAGGCTTTTTGTAAATAATTTTGATTATTTTTTTTTGTGTACATAGAGTGCATCATGGTGAGTCTTGAGAAAAAAAATTCATGATTTTACGAGCTTTTTATTATTTTTGTATGAAATAAACAAAATTAGTATATTATAGAATTTAATAGAAGACAAAAAAAGAGAAGGCCATTTGGGCCCGAAGTGGCCCAGCGCTGAGCGGTGGCAGGCCGGCCCGTCAAGCTGATGAGGGGCCGGCCCATACATTTGCCTGGACGGTTGGTACTATTTCGAAAAAAGATCGAGGATGTTTTTGCAAGGTTTACTGTGAGAGGAGGCTGGACGGCGTGTTCTATTTCGATAAAGTTCGAGGGCTTTTTTCGTAAAAAGTCCGATAGACGGCCGATCTGAGCCGTCCGACCGCCCGATCGAGACGGCCGATAATTGCTGTCCACGTGGCCACTTTTGCTGGGCCTCTTTTGGTGCTCAATTCGTAAGAGAAGAGATACTACGTTGTGCACCATCAGTTGGGTGAACGAATTAAACTTGGGGTCGTCTCCCATTAAAGAATGCATATATGTAAAAAAAGTTTACGAGAAACCTGTAAATGATTTAAACTCCTGACGACTCTGCGTACGTTGCAGTATGATATCTCTTTTTCAACCATAATACTGACACGTAACACACGTACGTCCACGCCTCTATGATCACGTCCGTATATATGTAGACGCCCTATTTCTATAATAACTACTGTAGCTACAGAAGACTCATTAACACAAACATGCATGTCCTTACCTTTATGAACCATGCATGTATCTATAATCAACTTCTGATTCTAAAACAAAACTAATTAACCGTGATTTCAATATTAACAGAACCACCATAGATGCCTCCTTTGTCAACAAGACAAGGTCGACAAATCCCAAGATTAACAAAAACACCACCAGATATGTTCCATTGTCAAAGGACACGTCACCGACTACTGAAAATCAAAGTCACAATTTCATTAAAAAAAAAAATTGAAGTCACAACAAGTGGCTTTGTTGTTAGTAAAAGACCAGAATAAAATAAATACAATAAAAGCCTTAAACTTGGATAAACATGCATGATTCCACCGTAATAAGGTCTCCTATGCAAATGAAACTCGAATAAAACCCCCACTCGAGACCGATCTAAGGGCAAGTACATTGGTGTTATCTTATATAGTGCAACATAATTTAAGGCGACTTAGTAGACTATATGTACAATGGTTGTCTTTCTAAGTTGTCTCATAGCAATTCGCATTTCCTTAATTTATGGAGAGAGTAAAAATAGGATTGTGAGGTGCATGGCGACAACAACTCATACAAATGTTAAAATAATTGTCTCATAGTCCTAAATTCTAGCTCATGAGACCCGTGAAGCAACTACCTCATTCTCTCTCACCGCTCTCTTTCCTCCACATCATCAAAAATCCTACGTGACGATACATGAGACGATGTACGAGACCGCTTACGTGTAGCAATGTACCTACCCTATCTCACTAAGCTATAAGAGCAAGTATTATGATGAGCGACTAGCCGGTTCATGTATAACGTGGAGGAGAGAGAAGTGAAGAGAGAGAAGAAAAATGAGCGATCTCACGACGCGCGCCCGCCGCGGCCGGCGACTAGGCCATGCGCGTCTTTTGCAATTGGCTCCCCCATGCAGCTATATGCCATAAAATAGTAAGCGGGCGGCGGCCGGTTTACGCCGGCGGTTGGCGAAGTAACTTAAACTATTAAACTTGCTCTAACCACAATTCAAATACCAGAATAAATGTATGTGTTTGATTCGACATGGAACCTGGCCCTGATTATAAACTGGTACGAGAGACCCTTTTTATTCTAGAGAACTTAGGTGTATTATTTTTACTGCAAGATCTATTTAGCGAGACAGATCTCTTAAAGGAATTGCATGATGAGTTCACATAATTTATTAAGCCTCCCTGCCTAATATTCTAACCTTGGCTCTGGCTATGTAGACTCTTCTAATTTGTAATCGTAGTTTTGAACTAATATCGAATCATCCGAGGTCATATAGAATGCGTCTGCTTGTGTATAATTCAAATTTAAAAATAGAAAAATAAAATAAAAATAAATGATTTTCTATTATTTATAAAATTAAGATCTTCAAGAAAATCTGTTAGGGACAGAGCTCCATGTCTATGTTGACCGTTTTGTTCTTTTTCAAGTTTAAATAAATGTTCGGTAAGTATTACTAATAATTTTAAACCAAGAGTAATTCATCTATAGCTTAGAGGGGACCATGTCCCCACTATGGCCCTCATTGAGCTCTGCCACTAGCGGTAGGTGTCGCCGTACATGGTCGAATGAGTATGAGCCGGATGAGAATGGATTGAATTTTAGTTTGTTCTAGGCACAATCGGTCACTTTGCTTTAATTAGCACGTGGACTTCGAGCATTGCTATATGTTGATGGATCTAGATATAAAGACCACCTAGTAGTCCATATATATTGTTCATGTCCTTAACCAATGGGCAATGATCGCCTGTTGTGGGTTAGGGCGTCCGCAATGGTTACCTAGGAGACAGAGTAGTCATTTTTTTTTTTTTTGAGAATGACAGAGTAGTCATTAGCGACGGACAAATAACTAGTCTATTTCATGTAACCTAAAAACATAAGAGCATGTGAGTCCAAATAGTATAAAGTAGTTTTTTTTTTATTTCTCACATTAGCAGACCGCGTAGCTAGCAATAGCTATTACCATTGCGGACACCCTTACACAAAGTGTCCAGCATGCGATTAGCCTTATCTAGTTACGGTGCATTTACCATGCATTGTGTCGTCTCTTAAATAGCGTGGGAACTGCTCTTCGTTCTCTATCAGCCACTAGATGCTTGGTGTCATCACAAGAAAGCATCTGCGTGTGGATTTACCATGCACATCCACACACATATAGATGTCCATCAGGCGGCACGGCGGCCCTGGTTATTTGGCCCGATGACTGCACGGCTCGGTCCGGTGCATACGGACCCGCGGCGCACGCCCGGATAGCCGGACCGGGCCATGGGCCTTTGCCTCGGCCCGTGGCATTGTGGCGCCCGGCCCGGTGGGAGGAGGTGGCCCGGTGGCGGCCCGGCCTGCTAAGGCAGCGTATATAACGCCCGCCGGCCGCCCCGCTGAAACCCCTAATCCCCCTACTCTCTCTCGCCTCGCTCGCTCGGTCGATTCCCCAATCCCCACCTAGCACCCCCAGGCGAAACCCTAATCCCCACTTTCGCCTCGCTCGCCACCGCCCGTCCGGTGCCTCCAGGTATGGAGGATCTTGGGTCCTCGCCCGGCGGATGCGGTGATCGGTGACCGAGGTCCTCACTCGCCGGCGGATCTGGTCATCTGGTGGTGACCTGTGTCCACCGTACATCCTCGCTCGGTGCCTCCGTCGGATCTTCCTCGCCGGATCTCCGGTGACCTTTTTCCTTTTACTCCTTATTCCTCTACCCTTTCTCCTCTCCCCTGTTCTCTCCGTCGCCATGTGAGTGCATGCTCGAAGCTCCATCCCTTTCCTTCCCCTGCTCCCCGTCGAATTTCACCCTTTTCGTCTCCTCCGGCGACCTCGGCAATTCGATACCGGGCTCCGCGCTTGAGGTAAGCTCCTCCCTCTCTCCTTCTTTCTTCTCCTCCTTCTGTTTTTGTGCCCGAGGAGTTTCTCCCTCACTCTCTTTGTTTCTCCCTCCGGCCTCGCAGGTTGGTGCCCGACGCCCGAGTCCTCCTCCTCATTTGGAGTGGACATGGCCAGGCCGCCCAAGCGGTTGTCGAGAACGGTCTTTGGAGATGCATGTCAAGGTCATCCGAGGGTGGCTCGTCCTCGCCCGGGTCGGCCGGGCGTGGCCATGGTCTCGCAACGTGGAGGTCGAGGCGCGGTTGATTGATCGGCGTCCGCCACCCGTCGATGGCGATGACCCGGCGTTGCTCGGACGATGACCTGGAGGTTGAGGGCGACGGCGACCTCAGCGAAGGAGGATGCGACCGCTGGGCAGCGATCTCAAGGCGGCAAGACCGGCGGTTGTCGATGTCGATGGCAACGATGGTGATGACACTCCACCTACGCTCCCTAAGTCTCGGTAAGCTGAAATCGATGTGTGGCAAGTACTTCACCGAGGTAAAAGATGAGAATGAGATTCGCATTGGTGCTATCTGTAAACATTGTGATGCTAAATATACCGCTAGATCGCTAATGGTGCGGTCATTTGAGGCGTCACATGACATCTTATATGAAGAAAAGAAACCATTCGATATGGTTCAGTCTAGGCTTGCTTTTGAATGAATCCGGTTTAGGTAATTGGAAGTATGATTCTATTGCTTACGTGGTTGAGGAGGTTGATTTGATTGATAAAATTTTTCTTTGTGACTCTAGACAATGCTTCGCTAATTCTAGAGCTTATGATATCTTGGGTCCTATTTTGGTTGGTTATTTGGGTTCTTATCCTACACCAACTAGAGATGACCCCAACAATGTTAAGTACTTCCTTGTACATCAACGTTGTGCTTGCCATGTCATATATCTTATTGTCAAATCTGGTTTGAAACAATGTAAACATTTTCTTGATGATTTGAGAACTACAATCAACTTTTAAATTCTTCTAATCAAGGATTGCATTGTTCAAAAGTTTTTGTACTTGCTAGAGGTATGACACCTAGGAAATTTGGCTTGGACATGGATGTTAGATGGAATTCTACTTTTTGATGCTTCAACATTTGATACCATACAAGGAGGTGTTTTGTGTTCATTAACTCTAATTATGGCTCTGAGTTATTAACTAATGTTCATTGGTATGTTGTTGAACACATGTATAAATTCCTGAAACTATTCTATGACTCGCCTGCTATTCTATTTGGTGTATACTATCCTACTGCTCCACTTGTTTTGCATCAAATGATTGACATGGCTGAACATTTGCAAGCAAAGAGAGTAATGAACACTTTAAACCAACTTCAAGGCCTATGAAAATGGAATTTCTTAAATATTAGGATAAAATTCCTATGCTCTATTCATTTGCAACCATTCTTGATCCTAGAGGTAAGATGAAAGGATTCAAGATAGCCTTAGAACTACTTGGTAAGGCAACTACATCCGATTACACTTTGTGCTATGGTGATGTGAAAGAAGAGTTAACTAGACTGTTTTCCAAGTACCAGGAGAAATATGGTTCAACTACAGGTACAACAAGGGCTCCATGGTTTGTGATTTCCTCTATCTGGTGCTGGTAACATATGGGGAAGGATCTTTGTGACTTCTCATCTACTCCGGCTACTACATCCGGTCTTTGTTAGTGAGCTTTGGCTTACCCGACAAGTGACCTGTGGCATGGGGTGACCCTAACTTTGACATCCTTCTTTGGTGGCGTGATCACAAATAAACCTATCCTATAGTCTATTATGGCTCGAGATATCATGGCTGTCCCTGTTTCTACTGTGTCCTCCGAATCTTGTTTTAGCTTGGATGTAGGATACTTGAAGAACGGCGGGCGCCGCCTTTTTGCCTAAACATGTGGAGATGCTCACCGCATCAAAGATTGGGACCAAGCGACAAGAAAGGCGCAGCATACGGTTGTGGACAAAGACCTAGAAGAGATCTTCAAGAATCTTTTGGCTTGGTGATCCTCCTCCCCGAACACGAAGGCACCGGCGGCGGCGGCAATACAAGGGAGAGGATCGGTTGGCGCCACCGCAAAGAACGGCACCTAAAGAGGGAGAGCTGGATAGTGCAAGAAGACATCTAGGGAGGTAACAATCCAACTTATGGCATGTAACATTTCACATTTGAATCATTTGATGAACTAAGATGGTTTTTGTCATGTGCAGATGGTCTTTTCCTTTTGCTAGCAAACTTGGATGTTGGAAATGGAGAGTGACACCGAGAGTCCGAGAGATAGGCGAGATACTCTTTTCTTTTTTGCTCTTTTCACTTGCACGCCAAATGATGGCTATTGTAATAGAACCGTGAATCTGTGAGTGTGATCTATGAACTATATATATGAATATGAGCTTGCTCGTACTCTTTTCTTTTCTAGGGGTTTTCCAACAAGGGTGGGTTTACCTAGAAAGATTTTTAATGAGGCAAAAGCGGCATTGCACAAGCTCATTTTTTTGTGTATATTGCTTATCTTGTCTTTGAAGCGTGAGTTGTGATCTTGGATTCTTGAGCAGCTCAAGCTGAATCTGTTATCTATTTTGTCTTTGAATTGAAACGTGAATTTTTGGAATATAGGAGGTACTTTTGACATCACGGGCTGTGGGCGGCCCGATGCCCGTGGGTCCGGTAAAATGGCCCATGGACCGGGCCATGGGCTGAGGGTATGGCCCGAGCCGTAGGAGGCACGGCCCGGCCGGCCCGTGGCTTTCGACGCGACCCGACACCGACCGGGCTGGACCGCCCGAAGCGGGAACTTCGGCAGCACCGGGCCGGCCCGTTGGACATCTATACACCGCATGGGCCGCGACGATTTCGACAACCACTACCCGGCACACAAGGCCACCGGGGTAAAAAATCGATGACCAAAGCGAAGGACACCACATGGGCTCTCCTTCCGGGATGCACAATAGCCAATGAAGCAACATGTGAGAGTTGAAGCAAGCCTCGTGTGTTTTTCGTGGGTGGTTCGGGCGAGGGCACCGCAACGTCGCGCAGATCGACATAGCTCCAGTCCATTGCGGCACAAACCGGATAACTACATCGGCCACAACGGAAAAAAAAAAAAGCATGGAGAGGCTAGGGCGCGGAGGAGCGCCGAGGAGTGCAGTGTAGAGAAGATTGGGGGGTGGCGCTGTGGGAGATGAGAAGATAAGGTTGGGCATGGATGTAAAAATAATGGGTCTACACACATGTTGTGATTTGTGAACCCGTTAGCCTTGCGGACTTAAGACAAAAAACGGGGTCTACACACATGTTGTGATTTGTGAATCCGTCAGCCTTGCGGACCGAGCAAACACAACACGCATCTTAAAGCACAACCAACGTTATAGTATTATAGACAGATAAACATAACAAAATTTATTCATATGGGTTTCACATTTGTAAACTCTACAACGAAAAAGTTATTGATGATTTATATTCTCAATGTTCAAACATGCTTGTCCCAAACGTCAACCTTTTTGGGTACGAAGAGAGTATATAGAAAAACTCATAAACTTTTTATATATAACAAAATTAGTCAAATCAGTTTTCATAGCTCAGAGCTAGAGCAATTGACTACACATCGAACCCGGTTCGGCCCTTTTTTTTTTTTTCCCATTTAGTTTTTCCCACATTCAAAACCTTTAGTAATATATATGAAAAATGATTTTTTTCCTTTTAGTTTTTCCCACTTTCAAAACCTTTAATATTATATGAAAAATGAAGTGGCTTTTAATTTTTCCAACATTCAAAAACTTTTAAAACCTTTAAGGCTTTAACTCAACACAGTCCGACTTAGAAAGAAGCAACGAGCAGCTAGGCAGCCATGCCTTCCCGACCCCCGACCCAGCATTCATAGCCGCCGCACCATCTCCTCGCCCCTCTCGTGCTCTCTGTGTGTGTTACGTAGGGCAACGGGCGGCGAGTAGAAGGAGATGGCCGGATTAAACTGGATTGCGGGAGTTACGATGGGACCGGATTAAACTCGATCGCGGAGTGCCCGGATTAAACTCGCGGGCGAGTTACGAAGCCGCCACGAGGTCAATGCGGCGGGGAAGGCAGGCGAACGGCAAGCCGCGAGTTCCTCCTTGGTTCACGCGCACTAACAGCTCACTGGGCCGCCGCGAGGTTAATGCGGCAGCACCGCGCGGAATGGCAACCGAAGGGCAAGCCGCGAGTCCCCTAGCCCCGTGCATGTCGCCCGTTGCGCGGACCAGTGGTTTCTATCGGCGGCCGCCAACGAACGAACGCCAAGAGCCGGAGGGAGGTCGACACTACTGGTTCTTGGACTGCACGCGGATTAATCACGCCGAGTTACGAGAAAGGGGATTAAACACGCCGCCGGTAAGCTACCAGCCGCGCGTTAATGCGGTGCCAACGGGAGCCACGCACGCAACGGCAGGCCGCGAGCGCGCCTGAGTTCTTGACCGGCCCGGCCTATATATAGATACACACCCTCACACCCACAGCAGCATACTTCCATTGGCGCTTTCTTCTCTTCTCCCTGCTAATCTTTCCTATCTAGCATCCTGTTTCCCTCCCCCCACCCAAAAAGAAAGAAAAGAAAGAAAGAGAGATGGCCAACAAGCTCACTGTGCTCTCAGATGCCCCGTTCCGCTGCAATCACTGCTCAAACTCAAAGTACCTTGACACGCCGGCCTACATGGTAAGCACCACCATCCACGTACCGTCTGATCACTCTGTCCGTTAGTATCTCTAAAATTAAGCTTGACCAATGCAGTGCAAGAGCAACCACCTCACATGCCACTTGTGCTATAAGAACAAGTGCGGGGAGTGCGACGAGCCCTGCAAGTGCCCTCTCCCCGGCTGCTGCTTCGAGGGTCCCTGCATCTACGATCACCTACACCAGAAGCACTACTCCGGGAGCATCTGCTTCAACGGGTCGGTCACGGTGAAAATGCACTCCAGTGAGAAGCTGGTGGTTCTCCTAGAAGCCACCACGAAGCGCGTAGTTTTGCTCCTCAAGGGCGGCCCTAGTGACGGACCATCGGGCGATCACTGGTTGGATCTGCTCACCATTGGACCACAACCCGCGGCCGACGGCGTGCTGACGCCGGCATTGAAGTCCGCATCCCATCGGTCGTTCAGCCAGGGCAAAGGCATTTGGCGGGGCCTTTTACCTTGCAGTGGACAACTTGGATCAAAAGAGCTTGCAGGAATACATCGGGGAAAGGGGCGACTTTATAATACGCAACCATTATTGGAGCTCGGACCAGACCATCGACGTCACGGTCAGCGTCGAGCAGGCCCATCAGGCACAAGCTGAGAGCACAGCTGCACCATGAACAAGCGTGCCCGCGCGGCCGCCTCCTCGACCTCTGCCTAGACTTTGTTTAGCACTCGCTTGTTTAGTGCATGTATGCCTACCGTCGTTCTTTGTTTAGCATGTGTTCCTCTCCCTCGTTTCCCCATGTAATTTTCTTTTATCTCCTTGAGTCGGTTGTGGTAGTTGGTTTTGGGTTTCACCGTCTATGACGGTGCTTGTATCAGTGTTTTGGCTTCAAAAGCTTTTTCGTTGTAAGGCTCTGGAGGATGTCCTGGCCGTATATGCCGTCGATTGCATTTACAAGGAGGACGGCTGCACTGAGAGAATCACCTCACCCAGAGGCGCCACCACCAGTACGCCTGCATCTACGGGCCTTACAACTGCCACTTCCGGGGTCCCTTCCTCTATGAACACATCCACACAGATGCAGGCGTACGCCTGCATCTACGGGCCTTACAACTGCCACTTCCGGGGTCCCTTCCTCTATGAACACATCCACACAGAGCACATCAACGCCGCCGCCACCGTCTGCGTCGACCACGGTGGAACTGGGCTATACTGTGGAGTTGCTTGTGCTCCTGGACGTCAACAGCAAGCGCATCATCTTGCTCGCCACAGCGACAGTGACATACCCTCGCACCACGCGCTGCGGCTGCTCACCATTGGCCGGCCAACGAAGCGGGAGGTCCCCCCTGCCGGGAGGTTCGCCTAGATGGGGTGGTCGACCTGTTGGCGAAGGGCACTGCGCCATGGAGTCGCAGCTTGAAGGAGATCGAGCATTACCACCTCCTAAGAGCAACTCCAACCATCCCTCCTAAAAATAACTAAAAATAGATAGTTAACTTATAAAATTTGAGAGCCCAAATTTAAAATTAACTCTAGTGGAATGAAATGGACTCCCATTTTCATTTAAAAGGTGGATAGGGAGGCTCCTATATCTAGCTAGCTATAGGAGCTTTGAGGGAATTTTAGAGGGCATGAAAAATTTAGGAGCTCCCACTATCTCAACTAGAGAATAGGAGGCTCCACTGAAGTTGCTCTAATACCCAACTCCTATTGGAGCCCGTTGCGGACCATCAACGTCACCGTCCGCTTTTGGAGCAGGCCGAGCAGGTCCCCGCGTAATCCTCAAGCCAACGTGGACTGAAGCCAAGTCATCTAGAGTGGGAGCGTCGATTTTAGAGTGTGAGTTGATGTCAGTAGCTACTGGGTTAAGTAGTTGGTTTCTCAAGTTGTGGCTTAGCGTTTCCCTTGTACTCGTTTCTATCATATGGCGAGTTTGTTGATCATGTTCTTGCGTTGTTCTTCATTTCCTTGCTGTTTGATTTGGTTGCGTTCATGTTGAATTTTTCATGACTTTCTGTACACTCTATGTTTTAAAGATGCTCAAGCGTTCAAACATGTTGAGAATTGGGCTGGTGTGGCCTGCAACGAGTAAAATTACATTTTTACAAAAATAAAACAAGCGGTGTATGATTGCACTTTTTTAATCTAATTATAAAAACTGAAAAAGAATCATTATGTAGATCGACGGAGCCCGTTATAATCGTAGAAAAAAAATTCTTTTATCGCTTTCACCGTCACAACATTACCGGTACTCCCTCCATTCAACAATCTCATTGACGACATTATCTTCAGAACCATAGATGTGAGGAAGAAAAATGGGCAACACACTACTACAGGATTTATTTTTGCGTGATACTGCCCAAAATATTTCTGTGGTGGGCACTTTGCTTTTGCCCGCTACGGTTAATGCTCAAATTAACCGTGGCGGACGCTTTCTATTTTCCGCACAGAAAATCAATTTACTATGGCGGGACTTTATAACAGGCCCCCAAAAAAATACCAGCATTTACCATGGAGGATGTCTTACAAAGGCCGGCCTCACAAAATATAGTGAGGCCCATGGTCAAAGCCCAAATCTTGCTCCTACTGGGCCATATATATACAAGCACTTAAGTTTTTCTCCCCACCGCCCCATTCAATCTCTCCCACCGACCACTCTTCACTTCCCGAGCCTCCCTCGAACAAAACGTCATCACCCCACCTCCCCATCCCTCTCCCTCCGAGCTCCACGTCAGCGAGCTCCATGGCGGCGGCCCCCTCCTACCGCGACGAAAGCGGCGGCCCCTCCTTGCCCCAATGACAGATCCACCGGGGGCGGCACAAGGAGTCCACGGTTGTGCAGATCCACGGTGGGAGCGGGTCAAGGAGTCCACGGCGAGCGGCTCGGCGGCGTGGATCCATGGCGGGACCAGCTTCGGGCGGCGTGGATCCATGGCGGGACCAGCTCCGCGGCGTGGATCCATGGAGGGAGTGGAACAAGGAGTCCACAACGGTGCGCATCCATGGCGATAGCGGCTCGCCGCACAGTCCATGCGTGGGAGCGGCTTCGGCCGTGCCGATCGATGGCGAGAGCGGCTCGGTGGTGCAGATTCATGGTGGGAGAAGCTCGTTGTCATGGATCCACGGCGGGAGCAGCTCGGGCGGCGCAGATCCCCGGTGAGGGGGGGGGCAAGGAGGCGGCGCCGCCTAGATCCATGGCAGGAGCGGATCCACGACGGCGGCGCAGATCCACGATGGTGGCACAAGGAGGCGGCGCACGGTACCATGGCGGGGGCGCCCCCTCCACGCCGACGGGAGCGGCGGCGGGCGCGACCGTGTGGATGGGCTCATCGGGCGGTAATGGCGGCGACGACCGCCGTTGTTGGTGCCCTTGGAGGTGTTGTCGATGTCGATGACGTTGAGGTGAGCGACGCCAATGGTGACGTCGGGCGATGTCATTGTAGCATTGATGATGGTAGTAGGGGCTCCATGTTGGTTGAGATGGGCTTGCCCTCGGTGATGTTCGATCTACGAGGTGGTTGACGCTGTTGGCATTCATGATGTCGGGGTTGGCCTCAGTGATGTCAGTGTCGACATCAGGCGACGTCGTTGTGTTGCTCCTGTTAGTAATTGTGTGGATGCTCCTAGTGTTCCCAGTGGCATAGGAACTTATCTCGCACCGTCGTTAGAGCCTCGCGATGTTGGCCTAGTTGGGTAGGCTTTTCGTCGAACAGGTGGTGGGACGTCGGTGGCCTCCTCGATCTGATTTGATCTGAGCTGCGGCAGCTTGTGCGCCCTTGAGGTAGTTGTGCTCGTTGCTTGCAGCGCCAGTGATCGTGGAGCGGACGATGTCGGGCGGGCGCCCGTGGGAGCACCGTTGTCGTCGGTGGCGCCCATGGTAGAGGTGGCGTCGAGGAGGTCGTCCAGCTTGCCACTGACATTCATGTAGGCGAGGTTGCCTGGAAGGATAACGTTGTGATGGGATGCGAGGGTGGAGTCGTACTGCACCTTGGCATCATTGTAGATCGCAGCGTTGTCATCGGCACGCACATCGGACAGTATGGCCGCGTGCTGCATCATTGCCGTTGGTGAGGCCACGGGTTCGTTAGAATGGAGATGACGCGCCGGGCGCTCGTGGTGGCGTTGGACGTAGGGGTTCGTCATACGGCGAAGGCGATCTTCAATCTCGCCGGCGGCCGTCAATCTTGGCGATGTTGTCCTCGAGGAGTTGCTTGAGAGCCATGGACAAGCTGAGATTCTCGGAAGCCATCGGTGGTGGGAATCGTTTCGATCTCCGGATACCACTGTCACAAACCGGAGGGATTCGGGCGGCGGTGACACGATTGGTGGTGAAGTTGGGGGCGGTGGAGATGACGTATGGCAGCTCCTGGCGGCGGCGCACGCACATTGACGCCGGAAGCGGCGGCGTTGAGGCGATGGTGGGGACGAACGACGGCATTAGGGGCGGGGCACAGGCGCGCAAGGCGTGGCGGCGCTGGCGGCATGGGCAGCAGCTACGGCGGTGAAGGCGGTGTGCACGGGCACGAGGTAGAGAGAGGGCGAGAGCTCGAAGGCAGGGAAAGCTTAGGGTTTCACCCCTTGATTATTTTCGATTAAGATCCAACGATTACAAGCCCCTTTGTATTTATAGTCCGAGGAAGACTTGCATCTAAAAAAATCTCCTTATTTATTTTCTAATATTTTATTTCCTAACTATCTCTTGCTTGATGGTGAAGACGTGACGACGGCGGCGGCGGCCAGCCATTGGGCCGCTCCTCCTCGCGTGCGGCAGCAGCCCATTTGGGGGCCGTCTATGGCACGTGACATTCGACCTGTCGATACATATGCCATTGCCACCATCGGCTCGCACACAGCTCTGACTGTACAGCTTTATTTAGTACTTAGGAAAGCAAATTGCTTGGCTATTTTTAAATTATGTATATATAACATCACTTTGCAGCAAGGTTATTACTTATTAATACCCTCAAGCAAAAAACAATTCTACCAAGAATCTCAATCCTAACTGTTAGAATTAATTACCTATCTAGCTGTTAGTCCTACCTCCTAGTTTCCTGTGCCTCTTCCAGGCTGGTCAGGCCCCTTCGGCTGACTCACCTATCTAGCTGTTAGTCCTACCTCCTAGTTTTCTGTGCCTCTTCCAGGCTGGTCAGGCCCCTTCGGCTGACCCTTCTCCCCTTTATATATGTAATCCCTTCTGTGTAAACATCAATCAAGTAATCTAAGCCTGATGGCCTTTCTCTAATATGGTATCAGCTTAACCCTTTCCTATTCCTCGCTTCGCTTTTTCTGGCGCCCGCCTGCCGCGCCCGCTCCTTCGATTTCCAGCGTCCTGCCCGGCGCCGCGCCGCCCGCCGCCCGGCCGCGCCCGTCTGTTGGCTGCGCGGGCGGCGCCCGCCATGGCCTCCGCCTCCGGCCTCCGCGGCGGCCGCAACTATCAAGCTTCGTGATGGCGCTTCGCCGCCGCCCAAAGCGACGCGGACGAGGCCGCCTCCCCGCACCTCCACGAACACGGGAGCGCAGCGGCCGACCGGGAGGAGGCCGATCTCCTCAAGGCCGCCGCCGGCGCCCGGGATCGGTAACCGTGCCGCGCCGACGCTCCCGGGAGAAGGAGCGTAGCGCAGCCGACGCCCGGAGCTGAAGGTCGCGCCCTCGGGACCGTCTCCGCGACGACGCCTCCAGGGGGCGGCGACGACCACGACCGCTCCATCACCTCCGACGCTGCAGCCATCGCCCATCGCACATCTGCCTGGCCGCCATCCGAACATCAAGAATTTGATTCCGGTGTTCCGGACTGCGATCCCTCCAACTATTCCAAGTGGCGCGGCTCGTCCCTCCTCATCCTTGGCGGTTTGGCGCTGAAGGATCACGTCCTCAGCGGCGACTCCGCCTCCACGATCCCGCGTGGTCTCGTATGGACTACGTGGTTGTGTCCTGGATCTTCAACACCATCTCCGCCCGACCTCCGGGCGTCATCCATGAGCGTGTGGCGGCGTCTCGCACGGGCTGCGTGGCTTGGTCTTGAACAACAGTTCTTGAACAACCGCGAGTCCGCGCCATGCTCCTCGACGCCGAAGTTCCGTAACCTGTCCTAGGGAGCCTTCTCCATCGGCGACTATTGCCGCAAGATGAAGGGTATGGCCGACGCTCTCGCCGATTGTTGACACCTGTTATAGCATAAAATTACTAGTCAACTAACATGAAATAAGGGCTTAAATTGAATGTCAACATAAGTCTAGGGGTTTAACTAACATAATTCCACGAGCTTTGGTGATTTATATATTTTCAGGGACTCAACAGATAAATGCAGAGAAGAATGGAGAAAGTTCCGGAATATACAAGACATATGATGACAAGACTTGACCGTGAAGTAACTCAACCCGAAAAGTGGACTAAAACATTCTAGAAGACACCAGAAGACATCAGGAAGGACCTTGTGACTGGGCCCACCATGGCACCTGGCGGCCGCGGGAAGCCTTTAGGCCGCCGCCAGTGTGGGTCCCACCCGCCGGTGTCATCTTTCTAGGTCGGTTTACTACCGACTTTGAGGTTGTATCTACACCGTTGCCAAGGTCGGTTTGATCCAAGGGTTCACGTTCATCGCCAAGGCCTATATAAGAAGACCCCCTGACCCCAGGGTGAAACCCTAATTCATTATCAATTCATTCTATCTCATTATCTCTCGGTTGTAGAGGGGTCCCTTGTAAGGATCAACTCTCTCTAAGAGATTAGTGAATTAGAATGTAATTAGAAGCATATTAGAACTACAATTAGAAGAGTTAGTATAAGAGGATTAGAACTCATTAGTTCTAATCTTTAGAACAAGAGAGATAGAGAGAGGGAAGGAATTGGAGGAAGTGCTGGCTCTGTTTGCGGTGCTATCTCCACACTTGTACCTCGGTGGAAGTTAATCTACATTTGGAATTACTCTGGTAATCTACTTCTTCTTTTAGTAAGTTATATTGTTTATATTTATTCTTATTGGTCTAACGAGTCTCTTTGGAGTACTTTTATCTGGCGCCTAGATTAGAATAATATTCGAAGTGCAAACGTGGTGTTTGGACTTCGGGTATCTCGTTAGATGCACCCTACCTTCCGGATGTGGTAGTTCGTGGTAGTGACAAGTACCATTAATTCCTTTGGATTCCACGCCCCGTTGGATAGGACACGTGGGACCTAGTTCTTTGGGGAATAGTGAGTTTCGGCCTTGCTTTCCTTTGAGTACGTCCCCATAAGAATACTATCAACATCACTTACCAAACTAAGATTTAGCTATCTTAGTAGTCCTCTCTATACCCTCAACCTTCTTAAGTCTTGTACTACTCGGGTTAAGATTAGATCGTAGTCTCCCTCACCCGTTTCCCCCGTGGATTCGATATTTAAACCCTCTCCCGGGTGAAGTGCTCACCGGTATCCGTGGCGCGCTGCGGATTATACAAATTATAAATATTTACGTGGGCTTAACAAATACCAACAAGCATTTCGGCGCCGTTGTCGGGAAACGGATTCTTGAGTTGACTTTGAATCTACCTTATCCTTGTATCATATTCTTTTCTTTTATTCTGTTATCCTTTTAACTCATCTATTCTTTTCTTTTCCTTTTCATTATGAATTCCACACCTATCTATAAATATCTTATACCCTCAAGCAAAAGCTTTAGGCAACCAGAATCTTCAGAGCCTATCCTAGCAAAGTCCTATGAGCTACGCTTGGGTTATATAAGACTGGTTCAGGAACTAGCCTTTCGGGAGAAGGTGAGGCCAACCCACACTCACACCTAAGAAAGTTTGAGGAAATTATGGGATGCTTTTCGTATGGAAGGCATATCCGATAATACCTTATTTGGAAGTTCTTTCCGTACTCTTTGACGGGGAAAAGCTAAACAAGTGGTATTACTTGAACGTAGAGAGAGTGAAAGAAGATTGGGAAATATTAATGTCCAATTTTTGTACCTATTTCTTTCCCACCGCCGAGAATAGCCCGTCTTCGTATAGAACTTTTAACTTTTAAATAAGAAGAAAAAGAAGAGTCTCTTAAAGCATCATGGGATCGTTTTAATGACCTTATCAACTTTGGCCCAAACCTTGGTATTCCGGACCCAATCCTTCTTCAACATTTTTATATCCGGGTCTTACTAAGAAAGATGCAAGGGACCTTAATGCAGCCGGGGAGGCACATTCCTTTCTCATGCGCTATAGAAGCAAGAGATCTCATTGACAGATGTTGCGGATACGCCACCCTCAAATCTCATGTTTGGTTTTGGAAATTGATGACACACTTGTGGACTAATCCTTTGCTCTAAGTGATGACTTGAGATAGGATTAGGTTGATGACAAGGAGCATGATGATCATGAACATGGACAATGATGGTGGACATGATGGATCGTCAAGCTCGATGATCGGCTTGAGAGGAACCGGGAGATCAAGACAAAGGTATCTTGATAGGGTTTTTCCTTTCGGTGATCAAGACACGATAGAGCGTGTGATCACATTATAGGATAGATAGCCGACTATCAAGAGGGGATGCCGCGACAATCCTTTGGTGAAGTGCTTCTAGGTCCAATTGACTTGCATATGCATTTAGGATTGAGAGCACTAACTTCGTTCTTGTCTAACCGATCGCGACATGCTAACACTTGTGGTCATGGGACAAATTCAAGTGTTGGCAACTCAAGACAAGAAGCGAAACTTGGAAAGATGGAAAGACAACGACTTAACGATGAAGAGGAACTTTTTCTCTTGCGACGCTGGCCGGCGCTGGCGCTGGCGCACGCAGCGCGATGTAAAGTTCGAATCGCGACCGACGCTAAGGCGTCGGTGTGGAGCGCCCGACGCGGTCGAAACCAACTCGCAAGGGCGTCCGCGCCGTGGGCGAAATCCGACAACGCAGGTGAACGGCGCCGACGCGTCCGGCGCACGCCGTGACGTGATCCGATGTAAGCATGTCGGGAGGCCCCCGCCGGACGTAGTACACTGGCGCGCGTCCGAAGCGCAAAGGCCCGGGCGCCGTATTTGTGGGCGCTGGCTGGCGTCCGGCGTGGGCACTGGCGGCGTCCGGCGCAGCGCCCAAATAGGGATGTTTTGGACCAACGGCTCTATTTTGACTTGGGGTCTATATATAGTGCCATGGCGGTTCATTTGTCTCTCTCTTGCACTTTTCAACAGCCCAACTCATTTGTGAGCTTGTGAGACTCCTCTCCACTCATCCCCTCACTCTAACTTCGAATCTTGAGTGAGTTTGAGAGTGATAGAAGTGCATTGCTTGATTGGTCTTGCATCTAGAGGCACTCCATCCTTGGAGAAGTTGCGGGATCTTGTTTCTCTTGGGAATTTGCCCGGTTTCCTAGCGGCTTGGAGCAAGAGGCGGTGTTGAGCTCAAGTGGAGCTTGTTTGAGGCCACACAGGTGGTGATTGTGAGGGTCGTTCCTTACCCCGCGGGAGATTCGCGAAAGGAGCACTAGTGGATTGCTCGTGGCTTGTTGGACCCTCTCTTGTGATCGTTTGCTTGAGCTCCCATAGGGGATTTGGCACGGCCATTAAGCTTAGCATACGTCAAGTGAGTGTGTCGCCACAACGGGACTTAGCGTGCGCGGCAAGCACGTGAACCTCGGTGAAAATCATCGTGTCACTTGTTCTTGCTCGTTGGAGATTTCTTGGTGATCACGGTGATTGGCTACAACCTCGACACTACACCGGTGGTATTGTATCCTAGCCTCTTTGCATTACTTTCTCTAGTAGCTTGTGTAGCTTGCTTAGTCTTGTTTAGCTCCTAGTTAAGAATTGCTTGTTCACCTAGGAGTAATCTAGTGACATAGCCATTGAGTGATCTTAGAGACATTAGAATTATCTTCTTTTTTTCTTGTGGCTTGCATAGATAGCTCGTAGCATCGCTAATTTAAACCGTCATCTTATTTACTAATCAGGGTGCTTAGTGTTGTTGCAAGATTTTTAATAGGCTATTCACCCCCCTCTAGCCATTAGGACCTTTCACACCCCCACTAGAATTTTTCCCGAGAAAAATGAAGAATTACCCTCCGATCAAGGAGAAGAAACTACGATAGCTAATTCACAACAATTCCAATCCCAAGACTTAGCTATCTATCCTGAACCACCAACATCCCAAAATCCCCCCAAAGGAAGAAGAAATTCCACCTTTGGAAAAACCTTGTGAACCTACCTTTAGTGATTTTGGGAGAACAATAAATTCTCATCCAGACAAGAGACCTCTAAGTAACCACAATTTAGATTCTTCTCGAGATGTCTCTTATTGAGAGTGTTTATAAGAGATCTCCAAATGATTATAATTCGGATTCTTTTTAAGGAGAAGTCTCTATTTGAATATGCTTATTCTTTCAAAAGACGTTGGGAAGAACCCAAGGATGACATTTCTGATCTTGCCATAGAAGGAGAGCAAAGGGTAAGCTTGGGGGAGCTTGTTGACACCTGTTATAGCATAAAATTACTAGTCAACTAACATGAAATAAGGGCTTAAATTGAATATCAACATAAGTCTAGGGGTTTAACTAACATAATTCCACGAGCTTTGGTGATTTATATATTTTCGGGGACTCAATGGATAAATGCAGAGAAGAATGGAGAAAGTTAGGAATATACAAGACATATGATGACAAGACTTGACCGTGAAGTAACTCAACCCGAAAAAGTAGACTAAAACATTCTAGAAGACACCGAGAAGACATCGGGAAGGACGGCGGCTGGGCCCACCATGGCCTGGCGGCCGCCAGAGCCTTTTAGGCCGGCCGCCAGGTGGGTCCCACCTGTCAGTGTCATCTTTCTAGGTCGGTTTACTACCGACTTTGAGGTTGTATCTACACCGTTGCCAAGGTCGGTTTGATCCAAGGGTTCACGTTCATCGCCAAGGCCTATATAAGAAGACCCCCTGACCCCAGGGTGAAACCCTAATTCATTATCAATTCATTCTATCTCATTATCTCTCAGTTGTAGAGGGGTCCCTTGTAAGGATCAACTCTCTCTAAGAGATTAGTGAATTAGAATGTAATTAGAAGCATATTAGAACTACAATTAGAAGAGTTAGTATAAGAGGATTAGAACTCATTAGTTCTAATCTTTAGAACAAGAGAGATAGAGAGAGGGAAGGAATTGGAGGAAGTGCTGGCCTGTCGGTGCTATCTCCACACTTGTACCTCGGTGGAAGTTAATCTACATTTGGAATTACCGGTAATCTACTTCTTCTTTTAGTAAGTTATATTGTTTATATTTATTCTTATTGGTCTAACGAGTCTCTTTGGAGTACTTTAATCTGGCGCCTAGATTAGAATAATATTCGAAGTGCAAACGTGGTGTTTGGACTCGGGTATCTCGTTAGATGCACCCTACCTTCCGGATGTGGTAGTTCGTGGTAGTGACCGGTACCATTGATTCCTTTGGATTCCACGCCCCGTTGGATAGGACACGTGGGACCTAGTTACCGGGGAATAGTGAGTTTCGGCCTTGCTTTCCTTTGAGTACGTCCCCATAAGAATACTATCAACATCACTTACCAAACTAAGATTTAGCTATCTTAGTAGTCCTCTCTATACCCTCAACCTTCTTAAGTCTTGTACTACTCCGGGTTAAGATTAGATCGTAGTCTCCCTCACCCGTTTCCCTGTGGATTCGATATTTAAACCCTCTCGGGTGAAGTGCTCACCGGGTATCCGTGCGCTTGCGGATTATACAAATTATAAATATTTACGTGGGCTTAACAAATACCAACACCGATCTTGGCGAAGCTTGCGTGCGGGGACCGGACTCTTGTCCTCAACATCCTGCGGGGGCTCAATGAACGCTTCGAGTTCATCTCGCAGCTTGTCTCTCGGCGGCCCTGGCCCTTTCCCTCCCCGCCGACGCCCGCGTGCTTGACTTGCGCGTGGCTGAGCTCAACATGGCGGCCGCCCGCCCGGCTCCCTGACTCTTCTTGCGTCCTCGCCGAGCAAGCCGGGCCGGCTGCTCCCCACCACCTTCAACACCTGCCCCTCGGCGCTCCCCCAGCTGCGCCGGTGGCAGCTCTCGTGGCCCGGCCTCGCCGTGGCGGGCGCGGCCAAAGCGACTCCCCGCCCGTTCCCTCAGCGGCTCCTCCCGGAGGACCACCCGGCGGCCGGCGGTGGCCGTCCTACCTCAACCCGCGGATCGGGTCCATCCATATGTGGCCCGGGACCACCCTGGCGGCATCACGTGGCCCGCCGCCCCGCCCTGGACGGAACTCGATGGCTGGCCCACCGGTCTTCTACGCCTTCCCGGCTCCGGGGCCGCTGTTCGCGCGCCCCATCGGGGCCTCTCTGCCCGTCGCCATGGACACCCGACTCCCTCGCCAACACCTTCAGCACCATCTCTCACCCCGCCCCGAGCACTTGAGTGGGTGTTTGACTCCGGTGCCGTCCCCACACGCCTCCAACCCCGGTATGGTCACCACATCTCCATCCTCCTCTGTTCCTTCCTCCATTGTTGTTGGAAATGGTGCCATTCTTCCAGTTGTGGGCACTGGCTACTCCATTCTTCCTGGCCCTTTCCAACTCAACAATGTCCTCATAGCTCGACATCATTAAGAACCTCCTTTCTGTTCGCAAATTCACTTCGATAACCATGTGTCGGCTTGAGTTTGACCCTCTTGGTGTTTCTATGAAGGATCTTCATACGGGAACCTCCTCCTTCACCGTGTGACAGCTTCGGGACCGCTCTACACCTTGCGACTTCCCTCTTCACCATCCGGATCATGTGCTCTTGTGGCTACTCCTTCGTCCACCACGCGGCATCGGCGTTTGGGTCACCGGCAAGGCTGCCCTCCGGCATCTCGCCCAGTCTTCCTCCATTGTCGGCCCGCCTCGAGGGGCGACTCC
Source organism: Hyparrhenia diplandra (assembly GCA_015847255.1). NCBI lineage: Eukaryota > Viridiplantae > Streptophyta > Magnoliopsida > Poales > Poaceae > Hyparrhenia > Hyparrhenia diplandra. The sequence continues at coordinate 551,301 of JADLZK010004740.1, forward strand.
TTATGTCATGCTTGTCAGCTAGGGCAGCATGTTCGTCTTCCTTTTACTTCCTCTTTGTCGCGAGCATCTAAGAATTTTGATCTTATACACTGTGACCTCTGGACCTCTCCTATTACCAGTGTATCGGGATTTAAATACTTCTTAGTTATTTTGGATGATTGCTCTCATTTTCTTTGGACTTTTCCTCTTTGGTTAAAGTTTGATGCTTTTCCTGCTATCTCCAATTTTTTCGCTCATGTTTCCACTCAGTTTGGCTGCACCATCAAAGCGGTGCAATGTGACAACGGTCGAGAGTTCGATAACTCCACGCTCGTGCTTTCTTTCTTGCTCACGGCGTTTCCCTCCGCATGTCCTGTCCTTATACCTCACAGCAAAATGGGAAAGCCGAGCGCATGATCCGCACCACCACCAATGTCACTCGCACCCTTCTTTTCCAGGCTTCCATGCCTCCCTCCTATTGGGCTGATGCCCTCGCCACTGCCACATACCCCTCAATCGCCTCCCAACCAAGACACTTCACATGGGCACCCCCTTCTTCGCTCTTTTTGGGAAGCTCCCCTCCTACCATGACCTTCGCACGTTTGGCTGCACCTGTTACCCCAACCTCACAGCCACCACTCCCCGTAAACTTGCTCCACGCTCCACCCTCTGTGCCTTCCTCGGCTATTCTCCTGATCACAAGGGTTACAGGTGCCTTGACATTGCCACAAACCGTGTCATAATTTCTCGCCACGTTGTCTTCGATGAAACAATGTTTCCCTTCTCCCTTCGCCGGCCCTCCCCACCTCCTCAGGAGCTTGATTTTTTAACTAATGACGACACCATAGAAGTGTCCTCTTTCCCTGCAGGTACCTCACGCCTTGCTGGCTTCTTGCCAGTGGCTCCTACGCCGCCAAACTGCACAGGCACACCGGCGTCCGGATGCCTCCCGGGCTTCCCGGCGCTGGTTCACCGCACACCATCGTCTGGCGGCCTCCACCGGGGTTCACCCCTAGACTCTTCCCTTGGCTGGTTCCCAGCCACCTCCGGCGTCTTCAGCACCTGAGGCGCCCCTGGCTCCTCCCCAGGCGCCTCTAGTGCCCACGGCACCGGCGGCCTGCTACCTCAACAAGCCACCGGTCACTCACGTCTTCACCAGGCGTCCATCCGCCCGAGGCACCCCACCTGTGCCTCCCGCAAGCGCCCCTCCTCGTCGCTCCAGCATCATCCCTTCTCCGCCCCGCTATGTGAAGGATGACCCTCCGGTTCCCCCTGGAGCCGTATTCGTCCCGCCGGTCAACAACGCTCATGGCATGGCAACTCGCGGGAAGTCCGGGTTCGAGCGACCCTCGGTTCGCCCTTCAAAGCGAGGCATTGTCCCCACTCCCGCAGTCGTGTCGTGATGCCCCTTGCGGCCCCCCCCGGCGTCATGCCATGGAAGAAGAATATGCTGCTCTCCGGGACAACAACACTTGGGACCTTGTTCCTCGTCCTGCCCGCGCCAATGTGGTCACTGGAAAATAGATATTCAAGCACAAGTTCAATGCTGATGGTTCCACGGGCGGATACAAAGCTCGGTGGGTGCTTCGTGGGTTCACCCAACGTCCCGGCATTGATTACGATGAGACCTTCAGCCCCGTCGTCAAGCCGGCCACCGTTCGCACTGTCATCACCTTGGCACATTCGCGCGACTGGCCAATCCACCAACTCGATGTGAAGAACGCCTTCCTCCACGGGACTACATGCGAGGCGTATGCGCTCACAGCCCTTTGGTTTTCGCGCAGATTCAGCTCTCCCAGACCATGTTTGCCGGCTCAACAAGTCCCTCTACGGATTGAAGCAGGCACCGCGTGCTTGGTACAACCGGTTTGCCTCCTATCTGCTCTCTTTGGGGTTCACTGAGGCCAAGTCGACACCTCTCTCGTTCATTTTTCACCGTGGTTCAGAGATGGTCTTTTTGCTGCTATATGTGGATGACATCGTCCTCACTGCCTCTTCCGAGCAGCTCCTCCACCGTGTGATCTCAGCCCTGAAGAAAGAATTTGCCATGAAAGATCTTGGCCCTCTCCACCATTTTCTTGGTGTGGCAGTTCAGCGTCACAAGGACACCATTGTTCTCTCCCAACGTCAGTATACTCTGGACATTCTTGAGCGCCATGGCATGAGCTGTTGCAACCCCTGTTCTACTCCAGTTGACACTTGTGCTAAAGTTCCTGCTGATGCCGGCCCTGCGGTTGATGATCCTACAGCATACCGCAGCCTTGTGGGAGCCCTTCAGTATTTGACTTTCACACGACCGGACATTGCCTATGCCGTCCAACAAGTTTGTCTTCATATGCATGATCCCCGGGAAGTTCATCTTGTTGCTGCCAAGAGGATTCTTCGCTATCGTCAGGGCACCCTTGACCATGGTCTTATCATCCCCAAGTCTGCCCCAACCCAGCTCATTGTGTACACCGAAGCCGACCGGGCTGGCTGCCGACGATACCGGCTCCACCTCGGCTATCTTTGTCTTTTCCGGGTGGTAGCCTTGTTTCATGGTCTTGAAGTGCAAAGACACCGTCTCCGCTCAGTGGGCTGAGGCCGAGTACCCTTATTTGCCAACGGCGTTGCTGAAGTGTCATGGCTGAGGCAGCTCCTGCAGGAACTTCGTCATGATCTGAAGACTGCCAGTCTTGTCTATTGTGACAATGTCAGCGCCGTTTACCTGTCCACCAACCCTGTTCAGCATCAGCGCACAAAACACGTGGAAATCGACCTCCACTTCGTCCGGGAACGGGTGGCTATTGGTGTTGTCCGTGTTCTCCATGTTCCCACCACCATGCAGTTCGCCGATGTCTTCACCAAGGGGCTTCCTTCTTCCGTTTTTACAGATTTTCGCTCTAGTGCGAATGTCCGTTCTACCGGCGTTCCGGCTGCGGGGGAGGGGGTGTTAGAATTAATTACCTATCTAGCTGTTAGTCCTACCTCCTAGTTTCCTGTGCCTCTTCCAGGCTGGTCAGGCCCCTTCGGCTGACCCACCTATCTAGTTGTTAGTCCTACCTCCTAGTTTCCTGTGCCTCTTCCAGGCTGGTCAGGCCCCTTCAGCTGACCCTTCTCCCCTTTATATGTGTAATCCCTTCTGTGTAAACATCAATCAAGTAATCTAAGCCTGATGGCCTTTCTCTAATACTAACAACCTTGGTTTGCAGTATATGTATTTAGAGAAGTCAGGCGATTATTTCAAAAACAGGAACCAAAACCCCAACTTTTACGTTTCATTAAAAAAATCTCCAAGTTTTAAGTCTGAACTCAACATCATTGAACGACATTTTACACATCAAAGTTACAATCCATGGACATTAAAAAGTACCGGGCCACAGATTTGTCTCATTTAGGAAGCACAAGGCAATATAGATGCACACAGCAAGAAGATATATGCAACTAGATTCATCTGGCATACTAACAGGAAATGGACGGGTAGGCACCTTGAGCAAGATGCTCAGGTTGCAAGAAACAACATAGCACGGTAGGTAAACCAGCTCCAGCAAGATAACAGGAACAACTAACCACTGACTTAAGTTGTCATTACAATATAGGTAGCACTAGGAAACAATCCTAGACAAAAGGCAACACAACAATATAGGTAGCACTAGGAAACACTCCTAGACAAAAGGCAGCACACTGACGCTGGATCAAATTTTTGGAGTTCAACGACAAGGCCAAAGACCAAAAGATCAAGAAATCCGGCAAAAGGATCAAAACGCGTGCTCTAATGAGCGATCGACGCTGGCATCTCGCCGAGAGCTGCGTCGGCGCTGGCACCACTGGCGCGTCGGTCGCGCGGTGCGCAGCCGCTGAAGCTGCGCGGGACGCTGCCCGGGCGCCTCGGCCGCTCGGTTCGCACACCAGTCGCGTGTAATCTGGGACATCCGTGCGGGTTCGAACCGATCTCTTTCCTAAATCAGGTTGGGACAGTTTTTGGAGATTGGAACGCCCAAGGACGGTTTCCTAAAAGAATAAGACCACCCTCCTCTATATAATAAAAAGAGGTTAATGACCGATTTGATCTCATCTACATCCAATCGATCAACTATAAACTCCAAACCTTAATTACCCTTTTCCAACCCCGCACTTTGCTGTCCGGCGTCTTTCTCGACAAATTTCGCAGGCTTTCTAGGTGGCCTTGCCGACCCTAGCTAGGGCAACCCTTGCGTGCGCCCTCCCGATGGATTCCGGAGTGCGTTCCGAGGTAAATTTCGGCCAAGATCGGGATCTACATCGACCTAACCGTTCTCTAGATCGGTTTCGTTGGTCAAGCTGCGATCCTTGCCGCTTGTACATGTTGTTTGCAACCTCGTGGGCGTCCAAAGCCCTCCCGGTGTGTTGGTGCCCTAATCAGTGTCAACAGTCACCCTCGTCAAGTGTCGTAGTTTACACCCTGTCCAAACAGTGGCACGTACTGACGGAGTGACGGTCCATTTACCAAGCATTGCGTCGTCTCCTGAATATCCTGGGAACTGCTCTTCGTTCTCTATCAATCACCAGATGCTTGAGTGCCATCACAAGAAAAGCATCTGCAGGAGGGGCTAGGAAATGGGTTTGCATTGGGCTGCCTTCTGTTAAGGTGCCCACTACAAGCTGCTTATTGGTAGCGGTATACTTTATTAATAGTGAAAAATGAGTCTCAAGAGGAAAATAAGGTAGTCTGTTTGCCTGCCGTATCTCTCTCTCTCTCCGTATCCCTGATGGAAAAAGTGTATTATTGGATCCCAAGTTTATTAAAGTGTATTATGGGGAAAAATATTAAAGTGTATTACTAGGCCCAGGTGCTTGGCTTTCTCATGCATGTGTTATTTCGCTTGCTTTGTTTGTTAAAAAACTTGGTGCCTTGCGTCGCACCCAAATAAAGCAGAAGCTATTAGTTGCAGACCTGAAGGCGACGAGGCATACAAACTCCAGACAGTCTTGTGTGTTACAACAACTTTACTAGCACTGCTCCTTTGGAATGCTGCTTTTGCCCTTTAACCTTCTTTCTTTACCTTTGAAAAAAAAATGATGGAATCCTGCATGCTCCAGATGTAAGCAAAGAATCATCTGATAGACATTATTTGCCAAAGAAGCAAAGTTGGCTTATCTGGACCGCCATCCATTTTACTGTGCATGCAAGCACACATATTGTAGTATTAGGATTGTCTCTCATCAGGCATCTCCTTTTTCTCTCACACATACACACTGCAGGAACACATACAAACACCATTTCTTTATCCATCTATCGTGTTTGGCTCAATCTTTTAGGCAGATTGTATTCTGCGAAATCTCCTGCATACTGGACGTACGGCAGTGCCAAATAGATCCAACCGAGGTAAGTAACTACTTGACTACTCCCTGGTTCGATTGCAAATATATGTCATTCTATCTATCTGTAATATAGTGTGCATACACATTGGGTCAGAATATGTTCAGTAGCATGGACATTAATTCCTGCATTAGCTAGTGCAAAATTTTGACTTCATATATGTGTGCTTGTGATGGTACTTGTAGGAATAATGTAAATGTGTACGAGCTTCATTCTTGTGATTTTTGACCTGTCCACAGGCACGCGATGGGTTAGATTTGTCATCCAAATAAACAGAAGCCACAGCTTGCATGATATTGTGTAGTCGGTATATATATATCATGAATGGCGCTTTCTTCTTCCTGCATCGAAATGAGAAGAATTGCATGTCGTTGCTCGAGATCAAGCTAGCTCTAGTACCATAGCAACATATATACAGCTGACAAGTGGACGAGCTTGATTATGGTTGGTTGAATTCAATTCAATCCAATCCAATCGATCATGCGTACTGAGGTAATAATAATATAAGTAAAACAGGGGTACTTCATTTCCCTTTTTCACGTCCCCTACTGTGGACTGATTGATATGGATGCTGCAGGTTATCAAAGCGGACAGCATTGATGAGGCTGCCGAGCGGATTCTTGATGAGCTCAAGGAAGAGCCTGCTACTCGAAGCGTCAGCAGCAGAAACAATGTCATCTACTTCGACGGCTGGGATGGGCTGGGTGCATCCGCCGTCCTCCGAGCCGTGGCCCAGCGCCTTACTGCCATGGCTTCGTCTGATGATGCCCCGGCAGGACTGCAGTTTGATCAGATCATCCATGTCGACTTGCTCCAAGTGGGAGAGCAGAAGATCACTTCAGCGTGCTGTCGCGGAGAAGCTGGAGCTCCCTGCACCAGTGATGGACATGTTCGACACGCAAGCTGAGGAGGATGATTTCAATGGGATCGCCGAGGGCTCTCGCACTGAGATCCCGCAAGTCCTGAGGTCCATGTTTCAACGCATACAGAAGCTAAACCATAGATTCTTGGTGATTTTGCACAATGGGAGCACCGAGGAGATCGATCTGGCCATATTTGGCTTCCTTCTATCCGGATACTCCACCAACAAGGTGTTGTGGACATACCAAGGGAGATTCAGGCTCTACCCTTGGCGAAGGTCCAAGGAGCCATGGAGAGCACAGGGAAGACTGATGTTTTTCTCTCAGCTGCCTCCCTAGCCATGAACAAGATGGGTATCAATTCTGGTCCACCCTTATGCGTGAAGAAGCTGCTGAAGTAGTTGCATCACTGGATAAAACTGGCTGCATCAATCATCCTTCACATGGCTGCATCAATCATCCTTCACAAGTCATCAAGTGCTTCTCGTACATGTCCAAGCTATGCTGTATAGGCCATCACTTCAAGGTGGACTATGATTTGGCCACCCACTGCTGGAACTACATGGTATGTGATGGCATCATCATGAAGCAGCTACAACAGGGAGAAGACGAATGCATCTCCAGCAATTTTGGTGGCAATGATGACAATGAACCATGGCAAACTGCTCAGGCCCTGCAGCAAGAGATGCGACTGGATGTGGACCACTACCACCAGGGTCACCAATCTTTGCCTTCTCACGTGGTAAGGTGTACGGCTGGGAGTACGGATAGCATGCCACGCTGGAATTCACCACTCTACGGGGTTCTGCTGGCCTCGCCTGGAGACCCGTTCCAAGTTTTTGCCAAACTTGGTGTGCTCAAGCTCTCACACTGCAACTTCAGCTTACGGTCTCCTCCATCTCTCTACTACCCAAACATCAAGTTTCTATGGATCGACCATTGCCATGGCATAGTAACTAGCAAAGATGGTGCACTGAAGGAGGACATTCGTCAGTGTTTCCAAAGGCTGTGGGTGCTCGACATACGGCACACATCCTGTGATCAGATCTTATCTGCCGAGGTGGTGGGTCTTATGACTCAGCTCAGGGAGCTATATGTGGTGGGAGCCCAGGAGTGGGACATCTGTCAGCTGCAGGGGCGGCTGCCTAACATCCGCAAGCTCCGAGTGACAAAGTCAACAGTCCGCTGCAGTGGCCACTCAGAACAAGACTTGTTCCAAGGGATGAACAAGATGGAGCTCCTTGACTTTTCAGGGAACCACACCATGAAAAGTGTTACAGAATTTTCTGAGATAAGCACTAGCAACAACTGCCTTGGCACTGTAATGATTACTGATGGGTGTGCTGGGATACGAAAGTTCTCCTTCAGGGGATGTTCTAAGCTGAAGAATCTGTTATTCAGTGGATTGTTTGAGGATCTCCGCATCCTAGACTTGTCAGGCACAGCAGTCAAAACACTGGACTTGAGTGCCATGACACCCCGAAGCCTAGATGAGCTCATCCTAGATAACTGCGACAAGCTTTGTGCAATCCTGTGGCCACCAGGAACATACTTGCAGAAGCTGCACATCGACACCACACAGTCAGCATCAACTTCCAGAAGCAGGGAAGAGAAAATGAAGGCTGGTAGCACTACTGCTACAGATTCATCATCATCATCATGGCCCACGGTATTGGTGAATGGTGCTCAACCACCCTCTAAATTTAATTGGTACATTTCTATAAAGGACACAAGGCTCCTCAGGTCATTTGTGCCCACTTTCAAAAATTACTTTGGAGACCCTAGTGTGCACCTTGAGATTTCCTCTCCAAGCTGTTGTGCTTTAGTCAATGTTGATGGTAGCGAAAATGAAGGGATCAAGAACGAAACTGGAGAAGAACTACAACTAGTGCTGTCAAACAGGCAGCGGCAGCAGCCCCAATATAATAATAATGCATCAATGTATTATGCTGATGTTGCTACCATCATTGTTGAGGAACACCTACTTCAAGGAGGCGAAGGCAATGGTAATGATGCCCCAACCATAGCAAGGACAAGGCCTTGCCCTCCCCCTCCTGAACGTCTAGGCTCCTCTGACTGTTACCTGTACACACAAGACCTGCAGATGAAGACAAAAGCAACGATGGATGGTGGTGCTACTGCTACTATACCAAGTATTATATGTGATCGTGCTTACATCCTGCACGTGCATGACAGCCTGTACAACACAAGTATCCCAGGCCCTGCAAAATGGGAAGAACTACAGTGGTGCCGGGTGGAGCGGTGCCCCAGGTTGGATTTCATCTTCACTGCTCCCCAGTTAGTAGGAGGTGGAAGCAACGTGCTGATGTGTTGGTACTTAAAAACATTCTGGGCATCCCAACTCCCGAGGACACGCTTCATGTGGGATACAAGCAAACTGCCGTTCAGCCAGATTGAGGGTCGTTCATTTGAGGACCTGACATTGTTGCACCTTGACTTCTGCCCCAGGCTGATACATGTACTCCCCTTCACATCATCAGTAATTGGACAACGCCTCCTGGAGACCATTGAGATTGTGTGGTGTGGTGATCTTAGGGTGGTCTTTCCATTATTAGACACCAACACTGAGAGCCACCAAGAGCAGCAGCAGAAGCCACTAGGACCAATAATAACAACGGTGGAATTCCCAAATCTGAAACATATCCACCTGCATGAGCTACCCAAGCTGGAAAGCATTTGTGGGCTTGGGAGGATGTATGCACCCCAACTTGAGACCATCAAAATCAGGGGCTGCTGGAGCCTCAAGCACCTGCCGGCCGTCAGCAACAATAGAAGCAATAACAAGGTGGAGTGCGACTGTGAGAAGGAATGGTGGGACAAGTTGGAGTGGGACGGGTTGGACGGCAAGCACCATCCTTCCCTCTACAGGCCAGTCCACTCACTATATTACAAGAAGAAATTGCTCAGGGGCTCCGTGCTCATATGACACAGGTATGCAATAATGCTTGTATGACGTGTGTCTCTACTAGTATGCATAGAATGAACCAATTAATAAACTGGATCTATCTTCTCATCTTTCTTGCAGCTCCCTCCGAAATGTAAGCAACGCCGACTACGTACTCAGCTTTGCTTCGGTCTCACCTACTGCAGTATCTTATTTCTTTTGTTTGATTGGTTTGTGCGCAAAGGATGGGTGTCTCTGCTTGTGAGCTCAGCTTGTCTTTGCAGCCTGCATCTGCATCGACCTGCACTGCATTGGTCTTGTAGTGTCATCTTCTTATTATTTGTGTGTTTCATTTGTTAATGGGTGCTCTACTATCATCATGGCATCTTATTGTCTGAAATATAAGGTGTCGTGCTAGTCATACAAATGGACTCTACTCTGAGCAGTAGAGAAACATATAAATAAGGGTGAGTGAGGAGCTGGCTGTTGTCGCTTGTGCTCCTGTCTCATATGTGTGTCTATGTGTGGTGTGGTGTGGTGTGTTGTGGCGTGTGATCCACTTGTCAGGCTGCTTGAGTTTGCTTCTCTCATGTTTGTTACATTTGCTGTACTTCCAACTACAGAATCGATGAGTGAATAAATGGTGTTGTTGCTTGTGTGGAAAAGCATGCTTGCATGTTTATGGATCCATATGTCACAGTTTCAGTACTCAAGAGGCATTTGTGACATGGGCTACAACTATAATACCACTGCCATCCCCAAGACTAGCTTCAATGTTTTAATAAGGTGTTCTAGCTATTTAACTAATCTAGCATGTGCATGAAAATAGAGCCACGCACCATATCCTTGCCAATTCGATAATGTGCAGTAAGGTTAAACCAAACGATGCTCTACTTAAACAGGGAACTTATTGTAGTGTTCCTACCAGAATAAAATTAAAATTATCCATGGTTCTAATCCAACTTTTTAATCTGCTGCTCTATATTGATTTGTGCTGGCTACACAGTAAAAGGGCCAAGCTTTTGAGGTGATACTAGTTTTATGCCAGCTCTACATTTTGTAGTTAATTCCTAAGCAAGAATCCTGCTATGTCATGCCTACATGTGTGCCTAGGGAAGAGGGCAAGTTTCGCCACCGGAGAAGCATAGCAAATGAGGAAAGTTGTACAGGATAGGACATAACTGTTTTAGCGCAACACAAAATGAACATTATCAGGCACAAGAAGATTTGGTACCAGCAAAATAACAATTTGGTCGTCTTAAAGTCTATTCTGTTGTGCAGACCCTACAGCCTGCTGAAACATGCAGCTCCACCCTTTTGAGGCACAGCTTGGCATTTCTAGAATAGATGAGCAATGGAAAGAGTCAAGAAAACAATAGCCAAGTGCAGAATCTTAGGTTTCTCAAATCCTACAGAACAAACAACAGATTCTGCATTGGGTATGTACAACCTGTTGGTTTCAGTCGATGATGGCCACCATCCACGGTATCCCTTGATCCTGCTCTACTGCAGCGAGTGAAAAGGTGAAGGAAAATCGATTGTCCACACCTGCAACACAAGAGGAATGCTTTAGGAGTGACTTGACTGGGAAGAGGTAAAGAATAACAAGGCAGATTATACACAAGGTCGACTCAATTGTCAGTCTGTCACTGTTGAAGCTTTGAAACCCTGGAATAATAACTTATTAAGTTACACTAACAGCCAAAAAGTTTGAAACACAGCAACAAAAATACATAATTCCAGTTCTATACCTTTCCCGTATGACATTGACATCATGATAGTTGTCATCATGTTACCCATGGATGCATAAGATACACCTAGTTGATAATCCTACTGATAAGATACAAACATGGAAAATATACTACAAACAGTTCCACACACATGCATGTTATTCCATTGCATCCAAGCTAATCCATTAAGCTTCAAACATGACAGAAGCCGGAAGAAACAGAACAATGGATTAATTAGTATAAAAGTGGAACATCTGTCTTCAATTTTCCTTGGACCAGTGATGAGGTAAACGTAAAAAAAGAAAGATATAGCAGAGAAGATGCTACCTTTTAGCTAACAGATTCCAGATTGAAAAACAGATACACTTAAATAAAATCGACCACCCAAAAAAATAAAATATGGGTTTCCAGAAATGAACCTGAAATGGAAAATGCAGATATTACAATTAAGACAAATATGAGAACCACAATATCTAACATGCAGCCAAGAATTGCAACATGCCCAAAGCAAAAGACATTCCTAATGTTCATACAATCAGGTTGGTGTCTGCAAAAGATTAGAATTGAATGACAGCACTGAGATGCACAAATTAAAAATCGCTCTCCGAGCATAAAGTACACAACAACTCCTTGGAAAGAATAAACTCCATGTGTTTGGTTTAGTGGGGGAAAACTTCCCACCGTAATCTAGTGTAATTTGGGTTTGACACTTTTACACTAGCCAAAAAAGCATGTTTAGTTCACTTTTACAGTTTTACCTCATCACAGGAAACAAGCATAATGTCAGTATAGATTCTAGCTGAGAAAAATGATCATTTTCAGATAGAGGTCACGATTCATAAAGCTGACGGTGAGCCAGATTTGTCAAGTAAGCTTCAGATTAGGCAGTCAATGACTGCAAATGGGCTCAAGTAAACAAGGATATACTAGTTGAAAAGTAATATTTATTTTCCCAACCACATCAATATCATTGAAGCTTTGCAAAACAATTAAAACTGTGAGCCAAAAACAATAAACCTGTTTTGTATACTTACTTGAGGAGATCTAAGTCAACCATGCCATCTAGTGGCCCTCCGGACAAGCACCGGCTGCATACGTAGACAAATCCACGACAAGACGTCCAGGGGAACCAGCTGCCGACGAGAGTGGCATGTGTCCATAGACGAGGAGACGCCAATCGCCACCCTGCCATTTTCTGCGTTTGTAAAGCAGTGGGTCACTTGCCATGGCAGTGGACGATTCCACGCGCGCAATCGCGCAACCGCTCACTGCCCGGGCGGCTGCTGGCGATCTGTTCGACGGAATGCCTCCCCGGACCATGTTCTCCAAGCATACCGTCATGGTGATCACAGAAGCACCAGGCGAGGAGACACGTGTGGAGAAGAGGAGGAGGACGCTTTCAGTTAGCGTGCCGAAGACACCTACGAGCGCGCCGCTGATCGACATGGTTGGCGCGGTTGGCGGAGGCAGCGGCAAAATCTTGGAGAAGCGAGCGCTGTCTTGCATTGGGTGAGCGCATGCATTGACAGCAAATTCGCAGTGCAAGGGGAGGATGAGGAAGCGGGGAATGGGGGTGGCTGGCGACAGCAAAGCCGAAGGGGATGCGGTGGCCGGTGGGAGTTAGCGGCGCGGACGGTTACCTCGAGACGAGACGGCGGCTGGACGGCAATGGCGGCCACAACAGGGGGAGCAATGGATATTGTGCTGTGTTGGACCGCCAGGCCCAACTTAAGCAAGCTGGGTCTCCAATTGGACTTTGGGCTTTTTCTTAAAAAAAAAAAAAAAATTGGACAAGGGCTAGAGTGGGTGACCTGACCATGCCGTTGACCTTGTTCCAGTCCTTCTTCCCCGAAACATTCCAGCAGCCAATCCTCCAGAAATCCCAATCGCGTCTGCCGCCTCCGGCTGCCGGCCACCATGGATTTGGTGGTGGGTGCCTCGGAGTCCACCGTGAAGTCTCTCCTGGTCAAGCTAGGAAGCCTCCTCGCGCAGGAGTACACCCTCATCAGGGGCGTCGGCCGCGACCTGCAGTTCATCACCGATGAGCTCCGCACCATGCAGTCGTTCCTCCGCGACCTTGGGGACGGCGAGCAGGACCACCGGATGAAGGACTGGATGAAGCAGATCCGCGACATGACCTACGATGTCGCATCCACAATCCCCGCTGGCTCCGCAGCAACATGTGCTGCTACTTCCTGCTCAGCAGCATCTACGAGGTGCTGACGTGGGCCCCCGCCACGACATTGCCAGCAAGATTTCCGACCTCAAGATGCGGGCGCAGGAGATCAGCGAGCGGCGACAGAGGTAAGGTGTTGAGAACCCCAAATCCAGTAAGAGCACCACAGGAGGAGGAGGAGGATGATCTGGCGCTAGTACTGGATTTAATGCTACCGACAACCAGGACCGAAGCCTGAAGCTTGTCGACCTGTATAGGCTCTATACAGTCGGATGGAGATGCAAAACAAGATGGACAAGAGGAGCATCTTCCTAGCAATTGTCAGGTTCGGAGGGGTAGGGAAGACCATCATGGCCACTGAATTATGCAGGAAGTTCAGGGATCAGTTTGACTGTCCTGCCATGGTAACTGTGTCAGGGTTCCACCATTGAGGCTATCCTGAGCAGCATAAAGAATCAAGTCATGCCACTGAGCGATGACGAGAAGCAGCAAGGCAGCTCGCCAGAGAAGAGGAGCCTCGGATCTGCCTTGGGATGCATCGTGAATCATGTCTTCAAGTGCAGGTGCAGCGTCAGTGGCATCCCTGACAGCAACAATGATCAGGCAAAGTTGGAGTCTGACTCCGGCCACAAGGAGCAGCAGGACACGTCGAAGCATTACTCTGAAGAGGAGGAGCAGTGTAGCTTGGTTGGGAAGAAGAGCCTCACAGTGGCAGTCCAAGACACTCTGGGACAAGTCAAAAGATGCACGTCGGCTCTCATGGAGAAGTGCAGCATCAGCAGCACCTCACAGAAAATACATGACAATGCCAAATTAATACAACTCAAATACGATTTAAAAGTTGTCTTGACCAAAATAGGTACGCCACACCCAATCTTTCAACATTGTGTTTTATTTTTTTAGAGGAAACATGAGGGCTTCTACTGAACATTTATTAAGAACTTGAAACAAACAAAGTATTACTCCCTCCGTCTCAAAATAAACGCAATTCTTTGACTCGTAATAACTATGTTTGACCTCTCGTATACTTTTTTAATAAATATTACCACTTTTGTTATGACTTATTACATCACTAAAGATATTGTAATAATGTTTTGTTTTTTATAAAATCTATATAAAAAATTTGAATAAGACGAGTCATCAAATATAGTTTCTAAAAGTCAAAGAATTACGTTTATTTTGAAACAGAGGTAGTACATAGTAGGTTCAAGAAACAAAGAAAGTCAAAAATAAAATAGCCAAGATTACACAAAGACCATGAATCTATGCATGGGTGAAGAGAAGTCTTTGCTCTAAAAATGACTAGATCAAATTCTTTCTTGAAGACAACAGCATCTTTGAACTGAATGTGCCAAAATTTTTTAAAATGATGTCATTCTGATGATCCGAATAGCCCAACACATTGTTACTATCATCTCCATTAAGAATGACTGGCTTAGCTGCTGTTTGATACTGTCCAAAATGTCCAGAATCATCATTGTTTTGTAGAAAAAACATTTAAACTGAACCAGCAAGCTGGAGAGAGCGGGCAATGAAATAAAATATGAAGATCTTCCTCAACATTGAGCAAACAGAACACAATTATAATCCTGGAGATGCATATTCTAAATTTGTCGTAATGAAGATCTAGGGTTCGGTCGATTCTTCAAGCCAAAAACGAATTTCCTTTTTGTTCTGAACTGTAAACTTAGGTACATGATTACTCAAAAGATGTTTATAAGCCTTCTTGGATGAATAAGTAGAGGATCCCTAAATACAAGTCCGGTTTGTCGAGTATATTGTTGCAAATGCAATTTGTGAATAGGTTGTGAGAGTTCCCCTGAAACCGAGCATATGCTTCCCCGATTGTGGAGGGTCGGCCGTGGGCTTTTGGCGGGGGCAAAGGGCTATCCTTCCCGGCTTCTCATCCTTCCACGCCCGGTAGTTTACGTTGGTTGGTGCTTTGGTCGCCTCCTTGATGTCCTAGGCGCAAATTTAATATTTATTTAGAGTTGTGGGGTGTTTGTTGTACTCGGGGTCTTTTCCCTTTTTTTTCTTCTTAATATAATGAAGCGTAGTTCTCCTACATTTTCGAGAAAAAACATAATGTCCCCCAAACCAATTGTACCCATGGAATGTCCACCTTATTATAAAACTTTTGTAGATGCTTAAGGAGCATGCTTTATTTTGTCTTTGTCAAATTAGTAACTCCCAAGCCGTCATTCGGCCCCGTATTACCTGAACCAAGGGCCAAGCTGGTTTTGATGGTTTTTTGTCGATCAACCGAGAACCATGCCATAAACAACATTTTCTAAATTTATTAATTTGTTTGATCACGGTTTCTGGTAGAAGGTTGGAAGAGTTGTAAGAACCGCATTAGTGAGATGTAACCTGCCTGTATCACTTGGAAAGGACAAAAAACCACCAATCTTCTCACATTTTGAAACCAGAAGGCTAGAAATTTGCCAAGGTCTCGCTAAACTTAAAGGAAGGCCCAAATAGGTGAAGGGTAAAGATCATTTAGAGAAACCGTACTAGCTAGAATATCAAACTTCTCTTCAATCACATTAATAGGAACCATAAAGGAACTAACCAAGTTTAGCCCTATGGATTACGCAAATTCGGATAATAAATCCTTTGACGTAATCGGGTGACATCCCCTTGCATAAAAATGTGTGTACCATCTACATCTTGTAGGATATGGAAATCTTCGGTGTGTTTGATTCGTTTCCCAAACAGGGGCCCGGCTAGCAAAACTAAGCCGGGGCTAGTTCAAGCTTGTCCCAAGCAAGCCAAACTAGGTTTGTTTGGTAGCATACACCGTCCGGTTTGGCTAGCCTCGGGATGTGTTTGGTTGGTGGGCTTGTATTGATGCGATTACCTCTTCTCTAGATTGGTAAGTTTGCCCCTTAGAGGCATTTCCTCGAACATGTGACATACTTGATGAGCACCAAAGCAGCGGGGCGACAATAAGCATGACAAGAAAGTGGCACCACGGCAAGCCTAGCAAGCCGCCGGGCCCAAGATGAGCACAACATGGCAATCACGGTGGCACCACGGTGGCACAACAAAGTAGGGTGAGCACGGCGGCCAACATCAAATTGATGTCGCCCCGACCATGGGCTCTAGCTCCTCACGGTGCGGGTACAACTCCCGAAAGTTGAAGACCGAGAACAACTATAAATACTAGCCGCCCGTGCGTGCACGCTTGAGCGGACCAGCAAACACCCATCGGCCGAGGGTGCCCCAAGCTGAAGCCGGGAAGGTGCGCGTCGCTCTCCGGTCAGCCGCCATGCTAGATAAGAGGTTGGCGAGCACTGTTCCGCACCTCCGGTCCACACCTTGGCATATGTTCCCAAATCGACAAATCCTCGGCGCGATTCTTCGCCTCTAGTGGGCACGCTCTCCGTGGATGTCTCCCATCGCCGGTGAACTCTTCGATGAGGCCGCCCGCCATGGCGCCATCCGCGCTTGAGGCATCGGTGTTGGGCCTTAGGGCCGAGCTCGCACGCCGTGCTCGCACCCGGCGTGAGCTTTGTGGAGAATGGGACGAAATGAGCCTCAGCGGCAGTGGGCGGTGCATGTCGCCACCCGCACCTGGAAGAGGAGCATGGGATCTCCGGCGGGTAGAAGCGCGGTCGCGGTGGAGGAAGTAATAGAGGTGGGGGAGTCTGACGGGAGGAGAAGTGTGGGTGGTGGGAAAGTGCAAGATGGAGGAGGAGCGCAAGCAGTGGGGAAGTACTGGAAGGTGAAACGAACTCCCGCGACGGTTGGCGTTGGCCTGGCCAGTATTGAAGACCGATGTGGTTGTTCGAGTTGGGCGGTGCCGGGAGCGACGCATCGCCAACTCGCCGGGCTTTGGAGGCTTTACAAGCAACCAAATAGGCTAAATTTGGCCCCCAGTGGAGCCATGGCCGGGGTTGGGCGTGCAACCAAACACACTCTTCATAACCAAGCAAAGGTATTGGAAGATCCAAGAGTTGATTCCTTCTAGCATTATTAAGAACTGTCAGACAAAGATCTTGTGTGCACATTGCTAGGTGCCCACCCTTGGCCGTTCTTATTAATTAGGAACCCAAATGGATGGTCCATTGTCTTGTCATGTCCGGCGGTATTCTTTTATGAGTTTATCAGAATGCTTGTCGTTCGAGTGATTTAGGGGTGCATTTTGCCTGAATTTTCCCACATGTCCTTAGTGGTGGAGCTATGTGCTAGAAAAACTTATGAAACTAGAAGGATACTCCAAAGCCGCTACTGCAGGACTCTCTTAGAAATAAAATTGTTGTATATATGATTTAAACCATCTACACATTCTTACATTCATTCTTATCAAAATTGGTTGCATTAATGTGTTTTCGAGCTCCCCAAGGCCTGCCTTTGTTAGGGTTTCTCAAGGTCTTGATCCAGATCCTGCAAATGTGTTGTGAATCTTGATTTAATGGGCGAGCAATGAGCAGTGGATCTGATAGCCTTTGGGTTGTGACTTATGCCCTTGCATGAGGGTTGCAACGCTGGCCACGTTGGTGGCGTCCATGTCTACAAAGTTCCTCTTGAAAGGCAATCAAAGTATCCTCACCATAATAGTGTCATTTGTACCACCTTTGTTTTTTTTTTGAAAGGAACTGGAGGGATAGTGATCCCTACAGGTGATTTTATTAAAAGAAAGAGCCAAAAAGTACAATTACAACAATAGAGAGAAAGGAGGGGTCATTGGGATCTCCTTGAGTAGCTGATTGCATTGGCCCTTCTTCCATGAGAAGGAATCTTGCATTGCTGATAGTGTTGGCTGTGGTGCTTGCACAACCATTGCTACTGACAAGACAGCGTGGCAATGGACACTGATGCGGATTAATATTGGATAGCTATGCTTTTTTAGACTATAGTGGATGAAAGGCTAAGAGCGACATGGGAAAATAGTTGCTGATAGTATCACTGACACTTGTGTTTTCAAGCCGTCTAGGTCTCTTACTATAAGGCCTTACTACTGACAGCTTGCAAATGTCAGAGTGCCATGATCGTTATTTCAGATAGCTCCATTTGGAGAATCACATGAGCAAAAATATCCCTTGCAGTTGCAAGTAATCATATGGCATAGTAGGTCAAATATCTGTGTTTTTAGTAATGTATTGTGCTGCTATAATTTTTATTTCACTTACACCATCTTTTCTTTGTTGCCATACAGTTACTTGCTGTTAATTGATGATGTGTGGTCTACATCAACGTTGGACCAGATCAGACGTTCATTACCTCCAAGTAATAAGTACACAAGGATAGTAGTCACTGCAAGATTTCAAGTTGTTGCCACAACATGTACAACAGATGAGAAAATTCAGAGCATCAAATCCCTTGGCCCCGAAGAATCTAAAAACATGTTTAAGCAAGCAGTCTTAGAATCCAGAATGAAAGAGGACAAATATAGAAATATAGATGAGGTCACGGAGAAAGTCGTGAACATATGTGGGGGGGCTTCCTTTGGCTTTAGTTAGCATGGATGGTTATAATGTAGGCTGCAATAAAAAGCCCGAGGAATTGTTAAAGCATTGTCAATATATGTGTCCAGAGTCAACCAGAGATCATTGGGAAGGTCTCAACAAGGAAGAAGAGTCAACCAAAGATCATCGGGAAGGTCTCAACCAGGAAGAAGCGGGTAGAATCATCAGTTACTGCTACAAATAAAGACTTGCTCACTATACCTGAGCATATTTCCTAAAGGCAGCAGTAGCAAGAAGATTTGACAAGGTGATGGATAGCTGAAGAAGATTTGACAAGGTGATGGATAGCTGAAGAAGATTTGACAAGGTGATGGATAGCTGAAGGTTTTGTCAGTGAGAGGCAGTGGATGAGCATGGAGGATGTTGCTGACACATATTTCAGGCACCTTTGTAACACCCTAGGTGTTAAGCACCTTGTTTGCATGATCATTTGCATAGCATAATCATCATTTCATGCATAATCATGTTATTAGTGACATGCACTCTAGTTTGACTCCATTTCATGCTTGTTTGATCTAGCTACTATAAGATCTTTGCTATAATGTGGTTTTGGACCTAGATTGTGCCTAGTTATATTTTTGACATAATTTAGGACCATGTTTGAGCTTGAGTTTCAAATTAGAAAATTTTTATAAATCTGCCCTAGAGCCTCAAACCTCTTTGAGTCATTTTGAAACTCTTTTCAAAAAGTGCAAGTTAGAGTTGTTTCTAGCCAAAGAGTTCTATAGATGATATGTAGTACTTTTATATAGATCATAAAGTCTTCTATGAGTTTATTGTGAAAAGGCTTGCAAGTGGTTCAAATAGTGCCCAACAGTTTGGGTCAAATTTGTTTTGAATTCAAACTCTATTTTTGAGTTAGTGATGATGACCTTGCTTTTTTTTAATTTTTATCTCCTAATCTAGGCCGAATTAGAAAAAGTTCATATTGAGAGTTTTGTAGCTTATGAAATTCTCTACAAAATCGCTGTTTTGAGTTTTTCCAAATTCGAACAATCTCGATGTACGGGGCAAAAACCGAGGCAATGTCAAAAGCAGGGAAGGGGCCTATCGGCCGCCGATGGGTCGACGGGTTCCTGCGCCGCTCCCCACACGCGCGCGGCGTGGCCACCCTATCCGTCGCCGACATACGGCTGCGGGTGAGGCCCCCGCTCGTTCCCCCTCCTAAAAACCGTGCGGGCACGTTGCCCTAACCCTAACGCCACTCCCGAGCCGCCGCCACGCTCTCCACGCCCGAGAACGCGCGCCGGCGAGGTCGCTCCGCCGTCGCGGCCCGCGTTCCACCACCGCTAGGCCGCCAAATCTCGCCAAAATGAATCTCTAGCCGCCGTCTTTGTGCTCTAGCTAGTGCCATCGTCGAGAGGAGGTAAAAGTCGGGGTAAGGACCTCATTTCCACTTCTCCGACCGCCGCGTCGGAGTGCGCCATGGGCCGTCGTGTTGAGCTCGCGCTTTCGAGCTCCTAGGTCGTTTATAGGTCTTTCTTTTGCGTGTTCTAGCATCGCCTAGGGGTGTTTGAGCTTGTGAGCTAGATGGTTGAGTGAATCTCGCCGTCGTTTAGCCGGACGCACCGCCGCCATCGTGTCCGTGACCGCCCGCCGTGCTCGTGCATGGTTTGTCGCCGTCGTGGCTCCGTCAAGCTTGAAACTAGCTTGCATGTCTTAGTTGAGTAGAATAGAGTCGAGAACGTGAGTTGGGTTGCTTTCGATTGAGCACCGAACGGCCGAACGCCCGCCGTCCGCGCCGCCCGCTGGCCGCCGTTCGCCGTCGTCGTCGTTTTTGACCGTTTCGTTGAACCAAGTGCACCAGCGTCGCCCGTCTCGTCGAGTAGAGTCGAATTGACTAGCTGGTTGCGTGTTTGGTCACCGCCGGCGCGAATCCGTCGCCGCCCGGCGCGTTCCTGCTACGTGCGCTGACACGCGGGTCCCACGCGGTTTTCTTTTTCTTTTATCTTTTCTCGCTTTTTCAGTTTTGAATGAAAAGCTTTGGAAAATCATAACTTGGTCATTTTGAGGTATTTTTAGTGGGACAAATCTTGTCATGCTTGTTAGATGATAATCTACAGTATAAAATTATGAAACCTTAGTTTCGACAACTTTTGTATAGAGTTTTATTTATGGCCATAAATGCATGGAAAATGAGAAAATCCATATCTTTTAATTGGTGCAAGATAAAAATATGCTTCCTGTACAAAATGTTCTTGGTTTTGTGAGTAGAGTCCAGGAAAAATAACATGCATGGTATGTTCTATAGAAGAAATGTGATTTTCTATTTATGAGCTAATTTCAAGGTGATCTTTGGAAAGTCATAGAAAAATAAATACTAGGGTTTTGGATGTGAGACTTGGCATGTTTGGTTTTGATAGGTTTTAGAAGCTTGTCATACTCAGAAATCTGTTGTCGACACTTTTCATAATACAAAGTATTTTCATGCATAGATTTATTGCTAGCTTGTCATTTTTGTGTAGGGCTGTGTGTACATGATCTTGCCCCGAAATTTTTATGGTAGCTGTTGTAGGTCAGTAAGATGCTCTGGTAATTTTTATAGAATTTTCTCAAGTAGTTATGTATTTACCATATTTATGTTGCATAGAAAATAGCTGAGAAATGCATGTTTATATTAAGGTAATGTGTTTTGGGTGATTTACTAATTGTTCCTAGCATGAATAGGACCTGTTGGTATGTTTGGTTTGATAGCCTCACCTGTTTTGTCAATTTATTATTCCTAGCATTTATATAATTATAGTGTGCATGTGTAGTGGATATTAGGGCATATCATTTTATGTGCTTTAATTTATCTTTTGACTTATCCAGTAGGTTTATTTGGTAGATAATGATTTGGTTTGCCTGCTGGTTAAGTTTGATAGGGTTTGCATGAGTAGTTTGCAAGTTATAGTAGTTGTATGTGATAGAATAGGTTAGAAACAGAGCCTCTGTTTTCTATTTTCGAGGCTGTAGATGACAGAATCAGGTCAGGGTGGTATGGAATGATTTGTGGGAAATTTCGTTAGCTTTCCATAGAGTATTTGTTCACTGAATTTGGAGTTGTAGAACTCTCTGTATGACTGTTTTAGTGACAGCATGTTTAGCTGCCATTTTCTAGTGATTGGTGAGTTAGGGTGTTTGCTTGGTGTAGATTAGTAGGGTTTCTTGTGTAGAATTAATTATGTTTCTACGGAAGAGATATCCACTTACTAGTAGCATACATCATGAAGCATTCATTCATCATTCACATTTTATTTTAAGCAAGTTGTCGTTCATCTATTTGTAACCATTTCTTTTTCGCTATCATATGCATCATCTCAGGATCGGGAGAGGTGATAGAGGAGCTGATCGAGGAGCAGACCGGGGAGCTTCACCACCTCGGAGTCCAGCCAGAAGAGGTCACCGGAGGAGGAGAGTCGACCGTCGAGCTTTCGAAAGTGCCGGAGCACGTGCTGCTACGTTCCCGCGAGGCAAGCCCCGGAGCATTACGTCTTTCCTATTCTTCCAATTAATTTGACTTGAGTCTTTTATATGTTTCATGCATTAAGTTAGGAAATGGTTGAAACTGTTGATGCATTGAGATCCTTGTTGAAAGTTGCCCTATCCTATTTAGAGGTCTAGGTTAATGCTCAATATCATGATTACGAAGAAATAGTGATTCCGGGTCACTTGAGGATTTGATGTGAACAATCACATGGGTGATTGTCGAAGCGCTTCTTGAGAACCCGATAAAATAAAACATGCTTAGATTGGATGGATATTGTGGTCTTTCCATCCGATCGATTAAGGACTTATCCTTTGTCGGGCCGTGGTCGGAAGTTGAACGCATTGCTGTCATATAGTAGGCTCCGTTGGGTCGTGAGCCGCGAAGCTCGTGAAATGTTAGGGGCGGCTTTGCTCGCTTATCGGTCCTCCTTTGGCGTAGTCGGTTGGGATTGATTGGGCGCAAGCAGATACGCACGAAGCGTCGTCTTCGTTGCTGCGCTCACTTGGTGGCCCGAGAAGGAGGGGGTAGCCGGCAGTATCGAGACTTTACGTCCCCCTAATGTCCTGGGAGTGATTGGGTCCGCCTTTGCAAAGTAGATCCGGTTTATGTCGGGGGGTATTTACCGGTGGTTTGTCTAATCGATTCGAATCGCCATCTCTCCTGGTTAGTGAGAACTTGGGGATGCTTCCACGACATCATAGTCTTAATATTACAATTTATGTTATTATCATGTTGCTCTTGTTAAACTAATGATCAAGTTACTTATGTTGTTATTTACTCTCTTGAGCAATGATTAATCTTGACTATACAGGATATATGGTTATACATAAATAAGTAACCCTTTTAACTTGGAAAAATACAAGTAGCATGCGTAGGCTCACTAATCAACTTTATTTTTTAAATTAATGTGAGTCATTTGAACCGGATAAAGCCTAGCATACCCCTTGGAGTCTTTTATTTTATTTTGTCGGGTAAGTCTAGTGAGTATTTTGTACTCGGGGTTTTATTCCCGTTGTTGCAGGTGAGCATTTGTACCATGGATGCTTGTAAGACTTGTTTGTTTTCGTCGATGAGGAGTAAGGCCGGGGCAAGGCATTTCCATATCCCCTGTCTCATCTTTGTTGCGAGGTTGACTATCTCTCGGCACTACCTTATCTTTATTTCGCTAAAGACTATTTGGATTTCGAAAACTACCGCTTCCGTACTTGAACCTGAGTTTGTAATAAATGTTACATCGCACTCACGATATTAATATATGTCGAATTTGGTTTGAAATACCCGCGGATTTTACTACCGAGCTCAACGATCCTGTTTGTGTTGTTGACGAGTTGAAATCACTGAGAGATTTCGAATACCGGGTTTATATGGACTCAAGTGTAGATCTGCGATTGCTTCGGTGATTGCGAATTATACTTGATTTCTTATAAATTGGTCGGCTCTGTCACAACCTTGTGAGGAGAAAAATCATAAGGCCGGTGGAGCACGGCAAAGCAATCCCTGTTCCGCTAGGGCGCTAGGCGGATTCTAGGCAAAGGACCCGTAGCCTAGAGCCTAGTCGGGATTAAGCGAGCCTAGGCGTTCCTAAGCGTTTTCTAGGCGGTGGCTAATGAATGCTTTTATACTTAACAAAAGAGCTAATATATGCTTTTTATACTAAATAAAAGAAAATAAATAAAAGAGAAGTGCACAATGTTGGGGAGAAAGAGGAGAAGAAGGCCCATTTAACAGCCCAAGCCCACCGTCACCTTATCCTCTCCCTTCCACCACTGTTTTTTCTCTCCCGAACTCCCGCTTCTCGACTGCCGTTGCCGCCTCGTTCCCCGCCCGGCGCTCCCGACTCCTGCCGCCGCCTCCTTCCCGCCGCGTTGCCGCCTCCTTCCCGCCCGGATTCGCGCCGCGACGCCCGCCACTCTCGCCCTGCCCCATGTCGCCCACCGCCCGCCTCTCCCGCCGCCCACCGCCACCGGTGACCCAGCGCGCCCTAGGGTTCCGCCTACCCCCATAGGGCGGCGGGGACCCATCACCGAGTGCTTAAGCGCGCCTAGGCTCAACCTAGGCTCCGCCTAGCGGAACAGGGGGGCAGCAATGGGAAGGTGAAGAGTTGTGTTGTTCATTACATGATTCTTGATCACATTGTAGCAAAGGCAAGCGATGAAAATTTCATCGATGCGCTTGGTGGCCATCTGGCTCATGTAGCCACCTAGCACCAAAGTCGACAGCTGCCCCTTCTAAGCTGTGACTCCAAGCGTGCAAATGATACAGATAAAAATTTCATCGCTGTGGTTGGTGGCCATTGGCTCATGTAGCCACCTAGCAGCAAAGTTCGATGGCTGTCCCTTCAAAGCTGTGACTCCAAGCGTGCAAATGATACAGATAACATGAACTTGTCTCATGTCCGGTCACTGACCATGTTTGGTAGGTTAAACCAGCTTCTTTCCACTACTTCAAGTTTAAAATTATACAAGTCCTAGATCTTGAAGGATGCATGGATTTCATACAACACCATACAAAAGAGATATGCAAAATTATTTTTTCTCAAGTATCTAAGTCTTTGAAGAACTACCATGAAAGTGCTTCCTAAAGCAATAAAAAAGCTTGAGAAATTGGAGACTCTGGTCATAAGGGAGATGAATATTTTTGAGCTTCAAACACAGTATGCAATCTTGAACGGCTGATTAACATACTTGGTGGGAACAAAAGAACAGGCAATGCACTGAGGCTCCCTAAAGAGCTGAACATTAAGAAGAAGATGACAGCACTACACACTTTCAGGATCGAGACCTACACTATTTGACTGAGTTGAAGAAGCTTTCCATTTATAGGCTTCAGATAAAGAAGCGGAGCAAGGCTTTTAAAGGCTTACGCTCTTCTATTGAGTATCTAAGTGGCTTCTCTCACACACACTCATCATTTGTGATGATTCATCTCGATTTCTCCAATCATTTGATGCTCTTGCCAATCTCTCAAACTCTTAAGTTTCTCTCAAACTGTCTGGCAAGATGGTTAAGCTGCCTAGTTGGATAAAAGGATTTGATTATCTTAACAAGTTAACCCTTCTAATAACACTTTTATGGGAAACTAACTTCAAAAAATTTAGCAATTTGAAGGCATTATTTTCCCTCACATTCACAAGTTCTACAGATAAAGAAATTGTGACCATTATTGAGAAAAATAGGTCAGGCCCCAATGGAGAAATCATTATTACTGTTGGCGGATTTTCTAATCTTAAGCTTCTTCACTTAACTCCTCCTCGCATGCCATTACTGTGTTTTGCCAAAACTGCTATGCCATGTCTAGAAAGGTTTGAGCTAAATTTTAGAATGTTGGAAGGCTTTAACCTTTAGTGTCTTAAAGAGTTGCATGTAAGAATCAAAATGAAAAAGAAGAAAAAAGACCAGAACAATGAATTGAGATCAGTTTCTACTCGATGCCAGCAAACTCGTCTCTTCCTTCAACTCCCACCTTCACCCACACACTTTATCTCTAAACAAGTCTAGTTCTAATCTCTCTCGTAGGAGACTACAAAACTAGAACTCTCAACTTGTTGCTCGCTCTTCTATTTATATTCCAGCTCTTCTAGTTCTAGTTTTAGAACTAGTTGAGGCTATTTGCTCATGCTTGTTGAATAATGAATTGAGATGTGGCCTGGGGTCAGGGCCCTTATATTATATAGTGACCATGGATGCACCGAAGCAGATCAAACCGACCTTGAACAACGGTGTAGATTGAAGCTTGATGGCGGTAGGAAATCGACCTTTGAAGGATAGGCTGACTAGTGGGGTCACCAACACGGGTGTGCTAGGTGGGCAACACGTCCGTGCCTGCCCTATGGTAGGTGGGCTCCACCCTCCAGGGTTGGATTCTGGGGTCTTCTAGATTCCTCTTTTGTCCAAGTTGGATTGAAAAACGTTTTGTGTGATGTTGCATATCTCTTGATTATTTTCATGTATAGTCCCTAAAAATACACAAATCACCAAAACTTGTGGAATTTTATCAGTACAAACCATTACATAATTCTATGTTTGGGATCATTTTTATGCATTTCTTGTGTTATGGTGAGAGTTGGTAATGGATGATAACAAGTGTCAACAATTGTATAGACTCAACTTTGCAGTCTTTGCACGCGCAGAATATAAGTTGTCCATCCCCAGCATCGGCTTTGCCATCGTTGATGAAGTTGCTAACGACCATCAAGTATTGCATGTCAGTACAATGTAGACCATACATCCACACTCTCGATCCATCTCTACACCCAATGCAGGTAAACAACAATTGTAGATCAAAATAACAATTGACCGATCAATTTAACCACACAATTAATGTTAAACTAATTATAGGAAATTTTATGTTATTTCTCTGTTAAAAATAATTGATATAGATGAAGATTAATCATGTTACCTCATGGCACATAATAATCATTCTACTTTCATGGCCCGTAAAAAGCATACGATATTTATATAAGATTAAAATTGTTGTCTTAAGCATGATTAATTATTGAACCCATGTCAAATAAAATATGAAATTAATTTACATAACAATTGAGACTTATAGGCTTAACCATTAACATCAATGTGGCTAGCTATAATCATCAAATCTACCATGTAATTTGCTAGGGATTCATAGACACTAACCTTTTGGAATTTGAATTCACCAAATTATGGATGCCTTGCTCAAGGTTCGATTGAAATAGTTCCCTAAAATGGAGAAACAGTTGCCATGAGAATCAAGCAATCTATTCACCAAAACACTTGTTAAGCTACAAAATTGAAGGAGTACATGACAATTACTAACCTCAATGCAAGAAGACCACGCTAACTGATGAAAATCGAACCACTTTTTTTGAGCTTCACGGTGAAAAGTGACTGCAACAATGGAGAAGGGTACACGAGAAAACCAAGTCTTCATTTGATTGACGACCAATCGATTCGAAACTGATAAACGGTAGGACGCAAACCAAAGCTGGTTGGGACTGCATCTGCTGCATGCAGTCTCCACCTCCCTTTAAACACGCTGGTTTCAGTTGTTTTATGGTTGGCCGAAACTGAATGGGTACGCCACCGCCAAGCAAAGCCGCCAACACAAAACGCCACTCCAGCCACGCACGCTCGAGATCGAGATCCCGCCTGCTACCGGACGGAGGTTACGATGGGTGCCGACCACGACGACGATCCGCCCCGGTCGCTACCGGACGACGTGGTACACGACGAGGTCCTGGGCCGCCTCCCGCGGGGTGCCCTCGCCGTGTGCCGGTCCGTGTGCAAGGAGTGGCGCGACGCCATCGACGCGCGCCGCATGCTGCCGCCGGACCTCCTGCCGCTCGGCATCTTCTTCAACTTCGACGCCCAGCCGGCGCCGCCGCTGTTGTTCGCCCCGGCGCCCTCCATGGGGCGCAAGGTCGTGGCCGACCTGAGGAGCTTAGTGAAGACCGGCATCGACCCCCAATCGTCTTTTCCATTCATGTCCGTCATCGACTGCTGCAACGGCCTCCTCTTGGCTGAAGACTATGTGGTGAACCCGGCCACAAGACAGTGCCAGAAGCTGCCGCCATGCCTGGCGCTGGAGGAAGACTACGACGTGCACGACCACCTCCTGTTCGACCCTCGCGTGTCGCCACACTACCAGGTTCTTACGTTCAAACAACAATATACAGTGTGTGCATCAGGAATACTGGAGGATGGATCGGCCGAGTGGCCGCCGTCGCCATACATGATGTGGGTCTACTCGTCTGAGACAAGGAGGTGGGAGGAGACGCCATTCGTCCGGGAAGGGGCTCCTGCAGGAACCCTTGCCGACGCGCGATCAGCCGAAGAGCTTCCAGATTACCATCGTGGTGTCTACTGCCATGGAGTACTCTATGCAAAATGCACGGACCTTTTGTCATGAGGTATATATATATTCCTGGAATGATCGATCGTTGTGCTGTTTTTTTCAGTTCAATTTGTGCAATGAGTATACAAACATGTCAAAAGTATATGATCAATGACAGTGTCCTTTTCCTTCTCAAAAAAAAAAAAAAATGACAGTGTCCTTTTTTAATTTCGGGAAAAGTCTATTTTTGACCATCCAACTCTTGGCACAGTTTGGTTTCGGCCATCAAACTTTAAAACCGGGTATCTTTAACCATCCAACTATCAAAACCATTCAAATTTGGCCATCAGGCTGTTTCGATGAGCGGTTTTAAATTTTTTATTTATATTTTAGTCCTTAGATCTTAAAATGATCATTACTTTTTGCCTGTAACTCCAACTTAGGTGATTCTTGCGGTCACACGGTCATAATGGTGAAAATTATTTTTTAAAATATTCTTTATAATATATCATCACTATTTTGTTATTATTATTCTCTGTTGTTGGGTAAAAACAACAGTATAAAAATAAGAAAAAGTAAAATAAATAGTTACAAAATAATATGAACTACATTTTAAAAGATAAAGCTCGTCTACGAACGCATGACCATAAGAATCGTCATTAGAATGAGTATGACTTTTCATACAGAATGAAAACTCCAAATTTATGGATCGTTTGTTCAAATTTTGCACAACTAAATAGTAAACGTCAACAAAAACGGTAAACACAAGATATATTAATGTGGATAAATCAATTCTGCAGCACTCCTCTTAACAATTACCGTCGGCAGATTCCGATTTTCCATTTTTAGATGAATGGTACAAAATCTTCAGTCAAGAAAGCTTACAATACAAACGTTACAGTGACATAAAAAAAACAGTAATCCACCCCTATAAGATTACTAGTCCAAAGCTTGCATATTGAAAACAACATGGTCTTATGCATCCATTCATTTGGTCGGATCAGACCACACAGTAAGTATATATTTGGTTTTATATGAGTGGTCAACTGGTCATCACCTGAAGCCAAATGAAGTGCACAGCCTATGCAGAGCACATATGTATACTTCAGAATCAAGATATCAACCTCAAGAATAATATAACAAACAGTGATAATATATATAGTATTAAAAATATTTTAAAACACCGTTATAAACGCATGACCGCAAGAATCACCTAAATCGTAGGTACGAGCAAAAAGTAATAACCATTTTAAGATCTAAAGGACTAAACTATAAATTAAGAAATTGAAAACCACCCATCAAAACAGCTCTATGGCCAAATTTGAACGGGTTTTGATAGTTGGAGGGTCAAAGATACCTGGTTTTGGAGTTCGATGGTCAAAACCAAACTGAAACAAAAGTTGGATGGTCAAAAATGGACTTCTTCCTTTAATTTCCCCCTTTGGTTTTTTTTTTAACAATGCTACAGAATAACCTTATCAAACTTCAAGTACCAAGTAATTAAACTGCCGGAGGACGTTTCTGCGAGTTTGCGTCCCTACATTGATCTTGTGAAGTCCAAGTGTGGGGTGTATGCTGCCATTGTTGAACTGCGCAACCTACGGGTTTGGTTGCTCGATGAATCTAGCGGCAGGGCAGAGTGGATGCTCAAGTATAACATCAACTTGCAAGCTGTGCATGCACAATTTCCACGGAACCGTGCTGAGTACCCAATCGACAGGCCTTGGATCATACATGGGAAAGGAATATTTGGGCAAGTCTACGGCAACAGACATTCAGAAGAAGAAGATGAGTTCGAATGGGACTTTGACAAGAACAACATGCTTGAGATTGAACTCAAAGATGAGGAGTACCGCCCTGGAGTTATAACCATGTTGGGATTCCATCCGCACAAGGAGGTGGCCTTCCTGAACATTTCAGATGCAAGAGTTGTGGCCTTCCATCTGGATGGCTCCAAGGTTCAAGATTTGGGCCCGTTTGATAATCCATATTCGACTAATCATGGTGATCCAACTGCACATTTTGTGTACACTCCTTGTTGGATACCTGCCTGTATCGATGCTTAGGACATATGTACTGTTGTGTTATCGGCGCTAATGCGGAAGCGATTGCATGGATCTTCCTAAGCGAGATGCTCACGAGAGATAGCACACACACCACACAAGAGACTCGATGTTTGGTAACGAGGTTCGGCAAAGCCTACGTCCCCGGGGCATGCTTACGGGCGCTCCTCCCCGAACCATGACACCGGCTGCCCGGGGCACCAGCCAAAATCGCCAGCGCCCCCTGCGAGCCTGTCACTATGTGTTGCCACTCACTCTCGTGAATGAGGTTGGTTACAACTGCAGCCCCCTCCTCCTTTTATAGAGGGGCCGGGTTACAATAGCCAACACCTAGCTCACCTAACCCTGTACTACTAATTACAACACAAGTCCACTGTAACCCCATTAGTACAAAAAATATTCGACACATTTCTAACAATCTCCACCTTGGCGAATATTTCACCACCTTGAAGTCTTGTCATGTACGAACAATTTGTACTCCGGACTTGAGTTGTCGACTTTGCCACTTCATGAAGAGCAGCCCGACGAGCTTGACTTGGCCTCAAGAAACCTGCTACCTTGCAACTCCATCCTAGTGACTCCACCTGCAGCAGTGCACCCTTGTAATTTGCACAGCTACAAATGCCATCTTCTCAACCAACTAGAGAATATTACTGTCATTTTCCGAGTCACCCACTGATGCTGCAACATTAGCAGATGCCTCCTTCTTTCCCGGACACTCCTTCTTGATATGTCCCCAATCTCCGCACTTGAAACAACGCACCTTGTTCTTTCTCTTGCTCTTGGCCTCCACCTTCCCCCTGCTAGATTCTCCACTAACCAGCAAACCTTCAGCTTGAGGAGCTTCCACTGCATTGTTCTTCCTCTGTTCCCGAGCAAGCAAGGCTGCAGTAATATCCTCAATCTTGATGGTTTCCTTGCCATATGTCAGTGTAGTAACCACGTGCTCATAGGATGGTGGTAAAGAGCACAAAAGAATTATTGCCTTGTCTTCGTCATCAACAGTTACCTCTCTACGAGCCAGATCAGCAACCAACTGATTGAAGGCGTTCAAGTGCTCCATGAGATCTGACCCCTCCTGCATCTTCATCCCATACAACTTCTGCTTCAGATACAACTTGGTGGTCAATGTTCTGGACATATACTGAGTGGCCAGCTTATCCCAGATTTCCTTTGGTGAAGTTAAATCCAAGACATGGAACATGACTTGATCGGAAAGACACAGCCGTATGGTTGCGGCTGCTTGCAACTGCATCTCCTCCCGGTCTTCATCTTCCATCTTGTTCGGCTTCTTTTCCTGCAAACCCTTTAGGATGCCTTGCTGAGCCAGCAAATCCTTGACCCTAGTTTGCCATAGAGCAAAGTTGCCGCTGCCATCAAACTTCTCCACCTCAAATCTGGTACCTGTCGGTGCCATCCTACCGACCCGCGGTTTAATCGATTTCTTAACGATCTCACCACCCGATCCGCCTGCCTTGTCAACCGGCTCAGGCAGATCGTCCTTCTCCGGGGTCTCCTTCCCGGCGTCTACTCTAACCGGCGTCTCCTCGCCAGTCGCCAGACTGCTAGCTGATGATCAACTCGAGCAAGCCTGGTCACCACCGAGCTGAGCTTGCTAGCTCTCACCCGCACCGCCGCCTAAGCAAACCACCTAGCTCTCACTATTTTTCTTCTTCAACTAGTGTGGCTCTCTGGTTTTGCTACTTGCGGTGCACTGAGCCAGCCTCTCTGCTCTATATTTATTTCACTGTAAGCTATTCCGTATGTCGGAGGTTGAGCCGTGCCTTAGCTTGGAAGGAAACAAGACCGTGGTCTCCATGACTTGTCTGCCACACCTGTTGCCTGTGCTGAGGCCGGCTTGCACTAACTCACTGACCGCATCGCTTTGCTTCCATGGTGTGAACCAAGCAACCTGAGCACCAAAGTCCTCCTTGGTCACCTACTCCCTCCATCCCAAAATCCCAAAATAAACGACGTTTTCGCTTCCCGAGAAACATCTGCCGGCATCACTACGCAAACAGTGTCTACGA
This sequence comes from Hyparrhenia diplandra, assembly GCA_015847255.1. NCBI lineage: Eukaryota > Viridiplantae > Streptophyta > Magnoliopsida > Poales > Poaceae > Hyparrhenia > Hyparrhenia diplandra. Next base: position 583,130 of record JADLZK010004740.1, read on the forward strand.
ACATCACTTTACTCGCTGACAATAGTAAATGGTCCATCACGTGCGTGTACGGACCACAGAACGACCAAGACAAGATCGCCTTCATGCAGGAACTGCAAGGCTTAAAACAGCACATGTTACCGGCATGGCTGTTACTGGGAGACTTCAACTTAATCTTAAGAGCCCAGGACAAAAATAACACAAGAGTTAATTTAACTATGCTCAACGCATTCAGGTCGACTATAGACAACCTGCTTCTCTCACCGATTGACCTACAAGGGAGAAAATTCACATGGACCAACGCGCAAATAAACCCAACAATGACTAAAATAGACCATTTCTTCGCCACGGGAGAGTGGTTAACGAAATTCCCAAAAAATATGCTACAGGCCATGACATCACTGGGATCAGACCACTGCGCCCTATTCATGCATGGGGAGATAAATTTCGAATACTTCCACGGATTCAGATTTGAGGCACATTGGCCATCTTGGCCAGAATTCAAAGATACGGTGCAAAAGGCATGGGATAGACCAGTAGACACACAAGACCCAATTCTGAGATTCCATGTCAAGCTACTCAGGACAGCAAAGGCGCTTAAACTATGGCGTAGAAAAAATTTTAATGATTGGAAGGTCAGGTGGGCGGTGCTAAATATAGTGCTAGCCAATTTAGAAAGAGCACAAGAAGAGAGAAACCTCACCTCTCAAGAGATAAACTTCATGCAATATCTCAAAGCCAAATCATTAGGAATGGCAGTGATCCAAAAATCAAAAGCAAGACAACACTCGAGGTTGACATGGATCAGGCTAGGTGATTCAAATACTAAATTTTTCCATCTACACGCAAATGCGAGGAGGAAAAAAAAGTTTACATCCCTTCCTTGAGAGGGAACAGGGGGACAACAGTAGACCAAAAAGAAAAAAGCGACATGGTGTTCGAACATTTCAGTAAAGTTCTAGGGACGCCATCACAAAGGACTAAAGCAATAGACTGGTCACAGTTGGGATACACACAGCACGATCTAGGAGATCTAGACACTCCCTTCACCCAGGATGAAATACAATCGGTGATCAAAGAAATACCGGCGCAAAAGGCGCCAGGTCCAGATGGATTTATTGGGATTTTCTACAAGACATGTTGGCCAATCATAAGAAACGATCTAACCGAGGCGCTATGGAGCTTCTATCAGCATCGAACGTCCAAACTATATTTGGTCAATGAGGCCAACATAGTATTGCTGCCAAAGAAACAGTTGGCAGAGACGATATCAGAATACAGACCTATAAGCCTCATACATAGCGTGGTCAAAATCATCACAAAAACAATGGCGAATAGAATGGCAAAGCACATGAACGATCTAGTGTCGCACGCACAGAATGCGTTTATCAAAAAGAGATGTATCCATGACAACTTCATTTATTCGCAAAGGGTGATACAACTACTACACAAAAAGAAGAAGAAGGCACTGTTCATTAAGCTGGATATATCTAAAGCTTTTGACACAATCAGTTGGCAGTATCTTCTAGAGGTATTACAAGCTTTAGGATTCAGTTGCAAGTGGAGAGATTGGATCGCATCTTTGCTGGGCTCGGCATCCTCAAAGGTGTTGGTCAACGGACATCCTACAAAGGAAATCAAACACGCTAGGGGACTACGTCAGGGGGACCCTTTATCACCGCTCCTATTTATCATTGCAATCGATCCGTTGCAACGGTTGGTGGAACGAGCGGCACAGCAAACAATCCTAAAGCCGATACTACCATCAGCAGCAAAATTAAGGTGCTCCCTATATGCCGACGATGCGGCTACCTTTGCGGCTCCGGACCCAAATGAACTACAAGGATTACTGAAGATTCTCAACTTCTTTGGTGAATGCTCAGGACTCAAAGTAAACATAGCAAAAACGGAGGTCTATCCAATTCGGATGCAGGAACCGGAGGTAACACAGCTACTATCGAATTTCCCTGGGAAAATTTGCTCTTTCCCTGGAAAGTATCTAGGACTCCCTCTGCACACAAGGAAGTTAAGGAAAATCGAGATTCAACCGCTGATTGACAAGGTTGCAGCCAAATTACCAGGATGGAAAGGAAGATTATTAGCATCCACGGGAAGAGAAACACTAGTCAAAACGGTACTAACGGCACAACCAATCTATCATCTAACAGCATTCCCCGAACAAAAGTGGCTAATTAGGCAAGTGGACAAATATAGACGAAGCTTTATATGGAAGGGAGAGACACCAGAAAATGTCAGTGGTGGTCACTCCCTGATCAACTGGCCAACTACATGTTTGCCAAGGATAAAGGGAGGTTTGGGGGTGCTAGATCTAGAACGTTTCGCACGGGCACTAAGACTTAGATGGTTATGGTACCAATGGACTCAAAAAGGACAGGGCGTGGAATAAGTTGGAAACTCCTTGTGACAGTAAGACCATGACCTTTTAATGCATCTACAGAAGTCACGATAGGTAATGGACAAACAGCAAAATTTTGGACATCATCCTGGATCAACGGAACATCCCCAAGGTCCATCGCCCCGACTCTTTTTCAAAAAACAGGAAGAAAAAAGATATCGGTTTTTAAGGCATTGCAAAGAAATAAATGGATTACTAACATTCTGCCGATAGCATCAAGACAAGAGATTCATGAGTACGTCAACCTGTGGGAAGCTCTTGCGACAGTGCAACTACAAGAAGGGGTACAAGATACCATAAGATGGAGATGGACATCAAGCGGGAGTATACCACAAAAAGTGCCTACATGATTCAATTCGAAACGACCTACAGCAAACTCAAGATCTCACCCATATGGAGGGCTAAGGCAGAATCAAAATGTAGGTTCTTCGCATGGACTCTTATGCATAACAAGATACTAAATGCCAACAATCTAGCAAAGCGCAATTGGCCACATGACCCGCTATGCAAACTGTGCATGAGCGAACCAGAAACACCGAAACACTTATGTAAGGACTGCCCGTTTACCCAAGAGGTTTGGCAACATCTAAAGAGATGGTATGATCTGGCAGCAGTGAATTCCGTTAATATGACGGGATCAATCTATGGTTACTGGAAACGATGCAGGATGAAATTCGACAAGAATCAAAGAAAACGTACAGATGCAATCATGATCTACCTATGGTGGAACGTGTGGAAAGAGAGAAATCGTCGAACTTTTCAGCAGAAAATTATGGGGTCACAACAAGTTGCTTTTCTTTGCAAGGATGACATTGACCGGTTCAATTTGGCAACACAGAGAAGAGTGGAGTAGTTTCTAGCAGGACATCTTATTTACATATACGAGCACCAGCAACCAAAGTACCATATCTACATACAAGATGACCAGCAACCATAGTGCTACAGGTTCAACAGATTCATGGAGTTTTGATTCAGAGCGCTCCAACCTCGTACCTGAGTGGGTGATGGCGACCGACTGCTACTTTCGGCGGTAGAGTGTACGTCCTCGGTCTCGCCGTCACTCCGGATACGACTGCCATCCAGGGACGACGACCCGCCAACAGAGGACGAGCTGGATGACATGCCGGGGCAACCAGGAGCGCCATGGCAGCGCGGGCGGAGGAGGCTGTTCGGCATAGAGAATGCGACGGCAGGACGGCCGCTCATGATGGACAGAAGCGGAGCGACGCCGACGGAGCAGCCAAGGGAAAGAGGACAAGGGAAAGACCGTACGGAGGGGACGAATGAGTAGGAACGAACAACCGGAAGAGGCTTCTAGAGAGGGGATGAGGCCCGGCTGTGGGGACGGGCTCATCTAGTAAAAAACCAATATCTATTGGGTTCGGCTGTTCTGAGCTGAGAGAGCAATTTCTTGAGAACCATGTCTGTGAGCTGGTTTTAATTTTAATTTCCCCTGTCTCGTTGGTGGAGAACAGTAGAGTGCAGTAATCTCCCTCTTTTTTTCTCTCTTGTTTTTCATGTACAGTTTTATAGATTAGTGTAGAGAGTAGAGTAGAGTTGAGTGGAGGGAGAGTTGAAGTCGTTTTGTACCGTTGTTTGTTTCTGTTTTCCGTCTAATAAAAGTCCGGCAAATTTTTTTTTGCCGCCTTTCTAAAAAAAAAAGAAACATCTGCCGGCAATTATATATTAAAATAGGATTAATATTTATATTACATAATTAGTATCATTGGAAAGATCTTTTGATATAGTTTTTTAACAAATTTATTTGGAGATTTAAATCTTCTACGTATTTTCTACAAATCGAGTCAAACTTGTGGCGAAAACCCAAAACGTCGTTTATTTTTAGGACAGAAGGAGTACGTACATAAATGCATACAACACTCCTGCACACTCACATGCATGCTGCACCATCAATGCACCTTGCTCTTTTGCTTCTTGCTGCCTTCCACGTAATGATGATTCATGTGTGAATTGAAGACCCAAGCATGCCGGCAACCTCTCATGCCTGAAATGCACAATAAAGATTACTGACTTCTTGCTGCTCCCTTCTTCAATTTCCTGGTTTCACACGCACGCCTGCTGCTACCCTGTGCTCCACAGCACGCCCCCATTGATTTATTGCTGCACCACACTGCACACGGTGGCCTGCTCCACAACCCCTCACACACGTCTCCTACTTGGTTATGCATTCAAACCAGCAACTTGCATGTCACCATCCTGCTCCTTGCACGCATACTCCAGCATACCTACGAACAGTCTCCTCTGCTCCTTGCCAAACTGCAGGAAACAAAGCACCGTCTGCCATTCCTGTGCATGCATCTCCAAGCACTACCTCACAACTCATCTTGTGCTCCTTGTGATCATCCTCAGCGCCACCCTCGTCGCAGCCTCCATCACGCATGCTCGACCACACGCAACTGTGCTGCAACAACAACGTCTCCCACGTCGCTGTCTCCCGGACAACAACATCTGCGTCCTGCCGCAGGCCCGGTAGAACGCGCTCCACTTGCGTGTTCAGGCTCCGCCACGACGACGACGCCCACGCACACTTCCTGTGTACGAGCCGTGCTGCACCATGGCCAAGCATCACCGACATCTTCTGCTCGCCATGTCGTGATAGCCCCTGTGCAACACCGGTCGCACCACCACCATCGTGGTGCTCCGCCTCCGATCGACCCGGCTTCCGCCATGTCTAGCCCTGCCGGTCTGGATCGCGAGCCAAGGCGACGCTCCCCGCGTTGCCTTCACCGGCCACTGTGTCGGTTTGACCGCCACGTCTGGCTGATCCTCACCGACTTGCAGCCCATCAGACGGTCTAGGCCTCCTGTCTAGAGTGTCCGACACCACCGACCGGAGCACCAGTCGCCGCCATGCTCCACCTTGTGCCGCGATGAGCAGCACCGCAGCACCCCTCATGCATGATACTCGAGTCTCCACCTCTTCCCTCACCTCCTAAGATCCTCTAAATAACCTATAGCTCCGATACCAATTGTTGTGTTATCGGCGCTAATGCGGAAGCGATTGCATGGATCTTCCTAAGCGAGATGCTCACGAGAGATAGCACACACCACACAAGAGACTCGATGTTTGGTAACGAGGTTCGGCAAAGCCTACGTCCCCGGGGCATGCTTACGGGCGCTCCTCCCCGAACCGTAACACCGGCTGCCCGGGGCACCAGCCAAAATCGCCAGCGCCCCCTGCGAGCCTGTCACTATGTGTTGCCACTCACTCTCGTGAATGAGGTTGGTTACAACTGCAGCCCCCTCCTCCTTTTATAGAGGGGCCGGGTTACAAGAGTCAACACCTAGCTCACCTAACCCTGTACTACTAACTACAACACAAGTCCATCAGAACCCCATTAGTACAAAAAATATTCGACACATTTCTAACATGTACGTTCTTCCTTGCTACTCCAAACTAACAATTTTGTTGGCAACTACAGCAATCATTTTATTTTCATGTGTTCTGTTTTCGTATTTGAATTGTCATAGCTCCATATCTTGTAAGTCATTCTCGATTAGTTTGCTATATTTGCATTTTGCCAAATCTGGAATAAATATGCGTGTAGATATGGTTAGGCGGGCATATCTGAAATAATAGGCCTGACAGCGGGTTGGGTTCAAACGGGTGGGTTGGATTCTATGAATGGACCTCAAATGTCCAACATCGGTAGGAGACCATCATCTATTACAGGGCTGCCGGAGAGACACCGTGGTGCGAGGGGCGGTGGCAGACTTGGACGGTGGTGGCGCCAGCTAGGGCGATGCCGCGAGGGAGAGAGCGCTGCTGGGTCAGGCGTGGGGGTCAGGCCGGCAGGCCGCGGCGGGGTGGTGACCGAGCAAGAACTGACATAGTAGTGCGATGTAAATTGGAAAAACTATGCAAGAGAAGGAAAAAATCATAAATAGTAACCAACAAATGATTTAACCAGCGATTCAATTCTTGTTCTTGGATATTCTTGAATAATTCCGAGATCACTCACTGTACGAATGGAACTTTTAGAGATATCTTAAATAAGCATCTTATTTCACTAATGCACCAACAAGTGAATTACTGGAAACAAAGAGGTACGATTAAATGGGTGAAATTTAGAGAGGGTAACACCAAATTCTTCCACGACAATGCTTCTATCAAGCGCTCAAAATATGCTATAACACCACTGCAAGACAACAATGGACAATTTTTTCTTTTATCATGACAATTACTGGAAAGCTAGCTTGTAAAGAGAGGCTTGGCTGCTCTGGATATAATTAATTTTGATTTAAACATCCTCCTTTTCAGTTTGCAGTTGTGGCTGCTCTGGAATGCATCGGCTCAATATGATGCACGTTTCGTGCTTGCTTCACTCTCGCTGCTGCTACATTCTCTGCCAAAGCAATTAGGCCGGGTCAACACTTTAGCAAACTGAGTATTTCTATTTGTATAAAAACAGGGAACGAAAATATTATCATTTCATATGAACATAATATGTGTAAAAAGATTGTGATTCCAGGCACATACCCTACAAATCTTATGTATTTCCGAGCGAGGTTCCTTTTGTTCTCTTCTAATCCATCACACCACTTCTTCAATTCTGGACACTGCTGAATACGCAGAAGAGGATAGTGTTTCGTTTTCTCCTCACATATACTCTGCGGCAAAGATTTGATGCCACGGCATCCATGGATGTGGAGTTCCTGGAGTGAGGTGCCCTGTACCACATGTTCTGGTAGATTAGTGATGCTGTCACAAAGAGAGAAACACAGTAACTTGAGGGACGATAGGTGGCCCTTCATAATCTCTGGTGACATGATCTTCTCGCTGTAATTCCGGACATGTAGGCTATGCAGGGGTGCCAATCCTTGGAGCAAACTCCAGTTCAGTTCATCCGGAGGCACCTTGCAGATCAACACTTCTGTTACTGGAGCACATGTGCTGGCAGCAGAAGTAGAACTAGAAGGGTCCACCACAGTATCATGTTCTCTTCTCCTCACAGAAGACGACATCAGGTGGACGCAATCTGAAATCACCAACATCTGGGCCTTAGGTGGGGAATTTCCAAACCTTAACTTGGGACATTTGTTTATAACCAATTCCTCTAAGGTGGGGAACATCACCATCTCATCACTGCAGCAGCTGCTGCTGCTGCTGCTGCTGCAGTTGCTGAACTCTTCCAGGTTTACCATATCATCCAGGGTGACATGCAAGAGTGCATGGAATGCAACTTTGCTGCCACCACTCAAGCAACCAGCATCGATTCTTGTGACCTTAGCCACCCTTCTGAGAATCAGCCGTTGCAGGTTGGGTAGAGCACCAAATGGTGGTAGGTTGCCGCAACTTGGAATGTCCACCATGCTAACCTCCACTCCACAAGATTTGGTAGATGGAAAGATAATCTCGATGTCAACCAAGCAGGGAGGTATTCACTTCTATAACCATTTAGCTCAAAGCAGTGCAAACTTTGCGGTGGCACTAGCTCCGCTAACAAAGCTTTGTGGTCCTTGAAAAAGCACCGGGGGCCGCATTCCAAACAAGTCACACTTGTTTGGAATGGTGTGACTTGTTTGGAATGCGGCCCCCTGAAGGTGCTTCTTTCAAGGACCACAAAGCTTTGTTAGCAACAAGTGTCAACTTCTGCAGCTTCTTAAATAGCAAAAAGCCCTCTAAAGCTGTATGGCCATTAGTTTCTCTGCCAAAAAAAAAGAAGGAGGTTTAGGTGTTCTAGATATCCCAACTCAGAATGAATGTCTCTTAATGAAGCACCTCCATAAATTCTATAACAAATCCAATATTCCCTGGGTGAATTTGGTGTGGCATAAATATTATTCTAGACAACCTCTGCCTATTCCTGGAAATACTCAAAGATTATCTTTCTGGTGGAGAGATGTTTCCAAACTGATTGGCAAATTCAAAACTATGGCAAAGCCTGTTATTCAGGATGGTTCAACTTGCTTCTTATGGCATGATGCTTGGGATGATGCACCTTTATCTCAGAGATTTCCACACTTAATGTGTTATGGACGTGGTTGGGCTGAGGGGATTGAGGAAGAAGAGAGGGATGGCGGCTGCTGCGCTACAGTACCCGTGGCGCTACAGTAACCACGGGTACTGTTCACAGATTGGCGGCGGCTAGGGTTGCGGGAGCACAGGAACGCCGGCCGCGGGGCTCTGCCCACGGCCGGCAAGAGAGAAGGGTTTTCCTTCTTAATCTCTTGCTTCATTTAGATTGATACATCCCTTCTCATTATATAGAGAGGGTTGACTTGGCCCCTAAGCAAGCTACCAACTAACCCTTGGGCTAGGGCCCAATAGGCCCTTGACTCCTCTAACACTACACCCCACCTGGACATGCAGCTCGTCCTCGAGCTGCGACCTAACAATGATGCTAATATGACTCCAGTAGACACAACCCTAACACCTAAAAATAAGCCTTTTACATCTCGGCTTATTTGATTATTCGCAATCTAAAATGGACTCAATTTCTTTATTGTGGACTCGAACGTGTAGGCCTTTTCGCACCTCGATCGCGACACGTGCGCCCCTGGATCCCACGTCACCGCTGAAAATGGGCCATCGAGGCAGCCCACCGAAGAATCCATTGGCGCAAGAACCAACCTGGCCCACCGAGGCCCATAACCTTGGGCGTGCTCCATGGGTTGGGCGAGCGCGGCCACCGCACGGCGGCCGGGCGGAGGAGCGTGGCAGCGGGCGACCATGGCGGCGCTAGCGATCGCGGTCGCCGTCGAGCCCCCATGTTGCGACCAACGGGGCCGGCTGGGTTGGCGAGCCCGTGGCGGCGAAACCGGACCTTGAGTAGCGGTTGGCGAAGGCGCCGGCGAGGTGGATGGCGGGCGGCGTAGCGGAGGTGCTGACGTGGATACCGGTGCGATGACCACGGCGTCGGCCGGCGCCCTTACCCGTGCGTGTTGCGGGCCGAGCGGGTTGGCATTTGCGGCGGTTAACCCGCCACCGCGACCGCCCGCCGACCCCCTCAGCTGGGCGCACCTCGCGAAGAGCGGCGCCCGGCGCGAGAGGCGCGTGCGCCACTGCGAGACACCGCAGCAGCGGACTGCGAACGGAGTCCGCATCGCCGCCCGTTCGTCTCCGTCGTGACCGCTTGGCTGCTTTCGATCTGGCTGCGGCTCCTCACCTTCGTGGTGGATCCGCTTCGGCGTTGATGGAGGTGGCGTAAGGCGGGCGGACGGCCCCGGCCCGCTACCGTTGTGGGCAGCGGGCGAGGGCGGTGCGGCGGCGGAGGACGAACGCCAGCGAGGATCTCCGCCTCATCGTGCCAAGGCCGCCGACGTGATACCGATGATGACCGCCGTCAAGCCGCTCGTTTTGTGGTGACGGGGCTGCCGACACGAAAAGGCGCCAGCGGAATGGCGGCGATACGCCGTCGCCATGCCATGCCGAACGCGGTGACGGAGGTGTCGGCCGTGCCGAGATCGAGGCCAGGAACTCGGAGAACAGTTCGGCCAGATCGAAGAGGATGCTGGCCGCATGGTGGAGATCGAACCAAAGATCTCGATACCGAGATGTTATGGACGTGGTTGGGCTGAGGGGATTGAGGAAGAAGAGAGGGATGGCGGCTCGCTGCGCTTACAAGCATGCCAGCGGTACTGTTCTCAGATTGGCGGCGGCTAGGTTGCGGAGCACAGAACGCCTGACCGCGGAGCTCGCCACTGGCCAAGCAAGAGAAGGGTTTTCCTTCTTAATCTCTTGCTTCATTTAGATTGATACATCCCCTCTCATTATATAGAGAGGGTTGACTTGGCCCCTAAGCAAGCTACCAATTAACCCTAATGGCCTAGGGCCCAATAGGCCCTTGACTCCTCTAACATAATGTCTTATGCAAAAAAAGAATTCATATCTGTGGCCCAATCTGTTGAAACTGATCCTCTTCATAATTTGTTTCACCTGCCTATGTCAGTGGAGGCTTTTGAACAGTTCAACAACTTTGCTATTTTGATTCAGAACATATCTGCAACAAATCTCTGATATATGGTCTTATACGGGGTCCAACATTCTCATCTAGGAAGGCATATAAGTTTTTGATAGGAAACGAAATGCTCATCGAGCTTTTAAATGGTTATGGAATTTAGCATGTCAAAACAAAAGAAAGGTTTTTTCTCGCTTCTGTTACATGATCGTGTCAAAGACAAGATCTCTCGCTTAAGCGTAGAAACATGCATCTCCCCGATTACACCTGTGTCTTGTGTCACCTGAATATTGAGGAAGATTTATTTCACCTATTCTTCAATTGTCCATTCTCGGCCAGCCTGTTGGAACTTGCTCTCGCTCACTCGTAATGACTTCTTCGGACATTGGTGTTATTGTCCTAGGCCTTCGGGACCAATTAAACGTCCCTTGCTTCATGGAAGTAATTGTCACCATGTGTTGGTCAATTTGGGCTTTGCGAAATGATATGATCTTCAGAGGTCTTCAACATTCTCTCTCTCGATGCAAGGAAATCTTCAGAAAGGAATTTGCTCTAGTTATACTCAGAGCAAGAGGTCAAGACAAAAATTTGTTTAGATTCATGGATACATACTCATTTGTAATTTTCCTTATTTTCTTTCATACTTTTTATGTATCATAAAACTGCTGTCTGACATTTTATTTTATCAATAAAAGCCCAAAGAGGGGGAAACCCCTCCTGTTCATGTCAAAAAAACTCTGCAGCTTCTTCTTCTCTGTCAATCGTGTGCTCTGTGCTTCCTTTGTACAAATTACCTTCTCAAGGCAGCTTATCTCCAACTCTTTGCAATTCACATCCATGAGCCGAGCAAGGTTCTTTGCTTTTTGTTCCTCCATCGAGTGTGAACAACGAACCGATATGTTTCTGCATTCCCGGCAGTTACTCACACCTAGAACTTCTTTTCTCCCATCCATTTTTCTATTCTCTTGAGTCTAGCACGGGCAAAAAGGTTCGAGTGTTTGTAGTTGGGTGAGATGACCTAGACTTCGAGGTATGTCAAAAATAAATATGTTGTGAGAGAGGTCGAGATGCTCTAAACTAAGAAGGCCACTCGATACCGCCAATATATTTGTTCCTCTCTTCTCTTGGCAGATAGCAAAGAATGGGATTCGGGCACATGGACAAGTTCAAATACACGAGGTTGATGAGCTTGTCCCGGATATTTTTTGGCACTTTGAGATGGTTCCTGTGTCCACCAAGATAACAAACATGGGTGTGACGGGTTGAGATCTTTGGAGGTTAGTAAGGCGACCTAGTGCACTATGGATCCCTTCAAGGCAAGAGCAAGAGGATAAGTCAAGATATTCTAGCTTTTCAAGCAACCCAAATGATTCTGGCGGGGACTTCGGCCCAACACGGCTGAGAGATTGACATGCACGACATTTGTGAGATTGCCAAATGATTCTGGTCGGGATTTTTAGCCCAACATAGCCTGAGAGATTGACATGTACGACATTTGTGAGACTGCCAAATGATTTGGTCGGGATTTTAGCCCAACACGGCTGATAGATTGATATGCATGACACTTGTGAGATTGCCAAATGAACCGGCAGTCTCAAAAGGCTAAAGCAGCCTGATAGATTGATATGCATGACCCTTGTGAGATTGCTAAATGAATCCCTTGAGTCTCAAAAGGCCTCGGCGACCTAATAGATTGATATGCATGACACTTGTGAGGTTGCCAAATGAATCCGGCAGTCTCAAAAGGCCGGAGCAGCTTGATAGATTGATATGCCCCAAATTTATCAGATTCCCAAATGAATCCGGTAGACTTACAAGCCTAGTGGAACGACAAATTAAGATACCTCACCGGCCAAGAATCGAAAAAACGAGAATCCGGTAGTTTCGGGGCCAGATCTCTTAAATCCAAGACGCAGCAGCACTTACCGACAGAACGAATCATCATCGAGGTGGTTATCGCTACAACCATGAAAAGGAGCACTACTAACCGGCCGACAATATATCGGATAAATTCCCCCGGATCAGCGGACGCCCGAATTATTGAGCCATGCGTGTCGGCACATGTTCTTTTGGTGATGAAACGTTGGTAGTTGTTTGTACTATCCGAACAATCAATTTTTCCGACAAAACATACATTGCAAAGTCATATACTATGTCGTGCAAAGTGAAGGACACCGCACACCTTTGATCCCGCATAAAAAGTACAAAAAAGCCACATAAGTGACTAAGAGAGTGTCTATGATTATTTGTGTACTTCTAATTTGAAACAGGTCTTCCCACATCCCGCAACTGGTTTCGTTACAAATCAGCCGATTACTTACTAGCTATTGATTGTTATATTAGCCCTCTATATAGATAGATGCTTATAGTCAAGCAAATATTGATGTGGAGGATAGAAGAGAAGAGAGCTTAGCTCTTATGCAAGCAATAACTGGCCATGGCGGCATAGACCGTGGTGGGCCTATACATTAAGTGAATATGAAGAGGATTAGGAAATAGAAAGTGGGACATGGGTAAAAATAACAATAAACAAGTTTTCTCGTAAAAAAAATAAAAACCACTATTGTATAGTTTGACTCTTAAAACTTGCCTTACAAGAGGAAGTTTGATGGTTTATATTAATCTATTTACGGTGGAACATATGGAAAGAAAGAAATCGAAGAACATTTCAAGACAAGAGACGCAATCAAGGGAAGTAGCCTAATTATGCAAGGAGGATATCGATTTCGATTGCTACGTGGCGGCAAAGCAAGTTCAAATGGATAGGATCAAAGAGGTGCGGGGTGTTGGTTTTTTACATTTACTTTTCTTCGGTTGTTTTTCTCTTTTTAGATTCAATTGGAGTGGATATGGTGGTAGTGGTTTCGGGTTCTCTGTTGGTTGTAAACCGTTTTATTCTTTTTTCTATCGTCTAATAAAAAATCAAAAAAAAGCTTTTTGCCGCCTTTTGAAAAAATAGTCAAACACTTGGATTTGTTATTGGGCTTGCTCTGGTGGGTTGCCTCAGTATTTGTCCTTTGTGTGATCAAGATGAGGAGACTATCGATCATCTCCTTACCCACTGCGTGTTTGCAAGGGAATTCTGGTTCAACATGTTCACGCGGTTTGGTCTTCAAAACCTGTCCCCTCATCCTATAGAGTTATCCTTCCTTGCTTGGTGGGAGAACACTAGCAAGAACACCAATGAAGGATTGAAAAGGCAAGGAGTTAATTCGCTTATTATTTTGGGAGATTGGATCCTTTGGAACCACCACAACGAGTGTGTTTTTGATGGAGCAGCTCCAAGCTTAGATGCTGCCCTTATCATAGCCGCCGAGGAACACCGCTTGTGGTCTATATGGGGGGGCTCGAGGACTCGTCTTCCTTCCTTGACCGCCCGCCCCCTAGTGGTTAGTGGTTTTACTTAGATGCGTCGCCTCTTGTATATTGGTGCCACCGGCGCGACTATAATCCTACCATCTGTTGGGGCGTGAGCAATTGGGAGCACTTAAGAAGATTAGACTAGATAGTTCTATTACGCTAGATTCTTGTATCAGTGGGTGGCAGAGAGTCAATTAGCGTTATGACTTGTGAGAGAGAAAACCGCTTGTTCTTCATCGAGTAAGCATAGATTGCTTATCCTTTAGAAATTTGCTCCTAAATCTTTCCATTCTTCACAACATAAGTGCGATATCTACTTGTCCTAGGGCATTCTCGAGCACAGCCCGCGAAAACAGGCTAGGTCGATTCCCCAAACCGGCTAAGCTGATTTTGGCGTAATCATGTGGCCTTGGTGGGTTCGCGACTTGTGACACTTATGGTGTGTGATTGATCTTCGCGTGAACACATTATTTTACACAAAGGAAAAGAAAAAAAAAAAAATGAGAATTAGAGGCCAAGGAATTATATATGTCCAGTTTAATGGGAGCTCACCAAAGGCTGCATTGTACGTTGAAGGAATGACATGTCCAAGAGCATGTCAATATACCTAATAATGGTCGCGTGGTAGAGAGTCCATTTGTCTGTCTCGATAAACTGGAGAGCCACCCGGTGGTGAATCAGGTCGTCTTTAAGTATATTGTGGCCCCGTGTTGCACAATAAGCAAAGCATAATCTCAAATTCGGTGGCATGCACCGGTAGCTCACCAAAGAACACCGAAAAGCACCGACTGTCATTCTCCCAAATGTCCTTTGTTGAGCACCGATTTGATTTCCGAGGACTTTTGGACCGCAGCGTAGACCCAATTGTGTGAATTGCTAAAGGAACACCCACGCAATTGATAGTAACCTTGTGTAACAGATGCTCTAGCTCTAGTGTACCGTCTTCCTTAGATCTTGTTGCGAAGTCAAGTTTTCGCTCGAGCAGATGCCAGGAATCGACAACATTGAGGGGATCCACGCGATGAATAATATCTGCACCTAGTCCCATTGTGACACTTAGGTGGTCGTCTTCCTTCCCGCACCCCAAAGCATGCGCTGAAGCCGCCCAAATCATCGATTGATATCGGCCTTCTCGAGCAAAGATTGTCCGAGAACAAGGAGTAACTTGTTCCCACCCAGTCCCAATAAGTAATAACTCGTCAAGGCGCTTCATCATCAGCTCCACATCGCTTGAATCCTTATGCTCGCCTTTATTTGAAATTTGAGAAAGGATGCAATTGCCTATTTTCTTGAAATCTAATTCTTTTCCTAAAGTGACCCATGCGCAAACGTAATCTCGAAAGTACAGTGGTGGCATCACTGAAAACCATTTTTGCAAGAGTTGTCTTTCCTATGGCCCCCATCCCAACAATGGCCACAATAAAGAGCCCTCTCTTTGTCACTCTCTCTGCAGATAAGATGGCATCCATTACCTCCTTTTATCCCCGATCCGCCCAACAATGTAATCTTTGTCATTATCACCGCAAAGGGTGGCGTTATTATTGGTGAAGCATCAGCAACAGATTTCTCAAGTTTTCCTTTATCGGCGACATCCCTCCTAAATGCCAAGCTGCTTTGAAGGCCAGACTGTAATAAATCATCGAGGTTTTCTTTCTCTTTTGCGCATCCTGCTGGCAATGCTCATCCCTTTGCGTGTAGTTGCAATTGGGAGCAGGGGGCGGTGCAACTCTGTCACCTAGAATAGAATAGAAATTAACCAACAAATTCCAGTCATTTGCTGGCCTTATTTCTAAATTGTAAGCGCAAGCACTATGTGTGAATATAAGTATTCTCAAATGCATGTAGCTATATATATAGTGGCATGAAAAGCTAGATCTATTCAGTTGTGACATACCGGTTTCCACTGGTTGGTTTGGAGCTCGTCGACCATGTCACAGACGCCATAGGCGGCGTCCTCAAGACGGATCAGCCACTCACGCACCTCTTCCTCCCTTCTGGAACGTCTCTCAGCGTCGCCGACGACCTCTGTCGTGGCCTCCATCCTCTCCTTGAGCTCCTCCATGTGGCGCCTCAGCTTCTCATCAGGGCATGACGGCGCCGCGGGATCTCCAGGCGGTCACCAACTTGTCACGGGCCACCTCGGACGGCTGGGGAAGCAAACATCCCGCTGAGTTTGTTGGCCATGGCTGCTATCTTAATCCTCCCTCCTGCTCAATGGGATCCCTACTCTTGAGCGCTTGCTTGCTACAAAGAAAGGTTCGGCATTTGTTGGGGCTGGGAATCCGGACTGGGGACTGACTAGCCATTACTGTAATGAGAGAGAAGAAGCCTTCTCAGTAGTACAATAATGGCACTACAGAAACAGGTACACAAATTTACAGCTAGCTATTAATGGTAGTTATCATTATTATTTGGCACCCCGAGCTAATCCATTAAGCTTCAAACATGACAGAAGCCACAGGAACAGAACAATGCATTCGTTAGTGTAAAGTGGAACACATCCCGATCTATTCAACTATCCTTGCTCCTGTGCTCCTGTGACGAGATATACAAGTGAACAAGACATATCAGAGAAAGCTAGTAGGCATCATATTCCTGACTGAAAATCAAAAACAAATTCCTCACTGCAAAAAATCAGTAACAAGACATATCAAACGAATCCTGTGATCATCTCTTTTT
The DNA here is from genome assembly GCA_015847255.1 of Hyparrhenia diplandra. Lineage (NCBI taxonomy): Eukaryota > Viridiplantae > Streptophyta > Magnoliopsida > Poales > Poaceae > Hyparrhenia > Hyparrhenia diplandra. The sequence continues at coordinate 599,485 of JADLZK010004740.1, forward strand.
TACTTGTCCTGTTGCAAGGACCATTTGGTCAGTTGTTGCTAAATTCCTTGGAGCTGATAATATTCCCAATTCTTTAGAACAATGTTGGGCTTGGTGTGAGAAGTGGTTACCACAGTTTAAAGTTTTACATTGCTGGGGATTTCAGCCATTTGCTGGTCAATATGGCAGGCTCGCAATAGAGCCCACTTTGATGGCAAACTTTTTAGGGGCGTGTTTGGAGGAGAGGCGGGAGGGTGGCCCGAGCTCTCCGGCTGCAAGGGCGCTTGTTTGGCGCTAGGACCACTTCCCGGCCAGGCTATCAGGATGCAAAAAGCACTTGTCGGCCTGCCTCCCAAGCGAAGCTACCCCCCCCGTTTCTTGGTAGCCAAGTTCGTGAACATCGAGTGGGCGGAGAGAGGTTGGGGCCACCGCCGCCATCTCACCTCCCCTTCTTCTCCCACAAGACGTCGCGGCCGAGCTACGCCTCGGGGCCGCGCCCGCCATGGCGCATGAGCTCCGCCTCCGGCAGCCTAAAGA